>OX326947.1:50709431-51355454 GCA_946800315.1 Misopates orontium | reverse complement strand
AAATCAGCTGCATATTGAAGATGGCTTTTTCAAGAGGTTCTGGAGCTTCAAAACCCCATCAAAAATTTTATGTTTTGCATGATGAGTGATTCTTGACAGATTCCCAGCAAATCCAACCTCTCCTAGAATTTATGCAAACCATCCCAATGCAATAACTCGAGCTCTGGTGTGTTGCTTATGATGTTCATTAAGAGATCTGCAAAAATTTGACACTCTCGTTTTTTATACGAATCAGATTGTAGACCCCTCTGAGATCGAGAAAATAGTGGATAAAGTCATCGCAGCTAATCCAAAGCAGTTAGAGCAGTACCGTGGGGGTAAAACCAAGCTACAAGGCTTTTTCGCTGGCCAGGTTTGTTTCTTAGCAAAATGAGAATTTATCCTTTTTATCCGTGCTTGAAGTTTATTTTACTTCGACTGGATCTTCCATCAGTTCTAACATTGTTACGAAAAATTACAGATAATGAAAGAAACAAAAGGCAAGGCAAATCCTGGTCTGTTGAACAAGATACTTCTTGAGAAATTGAATGCCAAAAGCTAACACTTCTAAATGGTGGTTGCGTGAGGTGAGGTTGAGGCGTGTTGGCGAGACGGAGCTGCATTGCAGCTTCCCTGGTTGGCTTCCAGGGCTGTAGCTCGGTGATTTTCCGGTGCATGATGCGGTTAATTTATTTTTCGGTTGAATTCGTTATAGCAATACATTTAGTGGAAAATAATTGACATCGTGTTGTTTAATTGTATTATATGTTGCTGGAATAAGTGGCAATGTAATATGTTCTCCAATTTTTTTTGGTAACCATCAACTTGTTTTTTAATACATGACATGATGTTGTTGCGGCGTACTTCTTGCTACTCAGGATTATCACTATGTATACTATTGAATACTTTATTTTGATTGAAAATTTACTCTAATCAAGAGCTGTATTCATAAGTGTTGAAAAAGGGTTCCTGTACCTCGTTGGTAAAAAGAAAGTTCTGATGGATTTTATGAATATCACTCTTTTATCTTCGAAAAAGCAGCTTATAGGCGAATAATAGTTCAAAAATGACTTAAATTTTATCATATAACAGAGCTGCTATACACTCCATTTGCATAGAACGAATATTACTTTAAAGAGAATGTGTCTTTTGCATGATTAGAAATGTTTCGCTTTATGATCGCATGTTTTTGTTTTATTACATGTTTACTTCGAGAAAATTGCATTTTTAATCGCTAACTTGACACAATTTCTTTTTTCATACCTTAACTTGGCAGGTCACGATTTCAGTACCTTAATTTGGCATTTCTTTCAATTTTGGTACCCCAGGCCGGCGAATTCAAAATTTTGGTGTAATTTTTCACGGGGTTTTGGCCTCAGCCAAACTCGCAACTCACCCATTTGCACCTTGAATTCTTTTTTTCGTTATTTTTTTTCTTCTTCCACGTAGCGCCCAAGATGGCAAATGAGAGTTGGGAACTTGACTGGGATCAAAATCTCCAAATTTAATCCCAGATGAAAAATTTCAAAATTATTTCGAAATCGCCGCCGACGGGGGTACCAAAATTGTGATCTGCCAAGTTAAGGTATGAAAAAAGAATGGTGCCAAGTTAGAGTACCAAAAATGTAATTTTCCCTGTTTACTTCACCACTCACTCTAAAATGACACTATTGGGTTGGAGTTGTTGGTACTTGGTAGGGCTTTGTATTTCAGTTGAATCAAATCGAATTGATCAAATCAATTGGGATCATTCGATTTTGGCTATAAAAAACAACCAAAAACTAAATTAATTGATACGGTCCGATTCAATGTAAGTAAATCCGACTGCGATTCAATCAGATTCGATTTCGAATGCGCCTTTATTATATTTTAATTTAAAGAACAAATGCAATATAACGACTAAATTCACATTTAAATTAGATAGAACATGTATTAAACACTACATAAATAGTATATATTCTCTAATTCGTCAAGTATTTCATCACACCACGTATAATAATTAATCATTATAAATTTACAATTCAAAATTGGAACTTCTGCTCCATTCAACACAATCCAAAAACAATCAAATATTAAATTCAAACATAATTAGACATAATTTATACTTAAAAACATTGTGTATTGCATCAATTAAAGGTAAAAGTTAATCCTTATTTTCATTCCCCCTTCTTAAAAACGTGTATGACAAATTGAGAATTATTGATAGCATGGAAACTAACTTATTTTGCGGGTTATGCAACAACAACAACAATAATAATAATAATAATAATAATATGAATTTGAAAGAGGAGAGAGAAAAGAAAATGAAAGAGTTGAAAGAGGAGAGAAAAAACACATCTTTCGCGGTTTATTTTTTCAAATTCTAGTTGAAGATAAAATAGTCATTTGAAAAGATCTTCTAATGTTTTTACATTAATTAGTTAGAGAGCGTGTAACTGATATTATTGATACCTCATGAGGTGTTACTGATATTTTAGGTGTCATTGATATTATTACTGTTATTAGATAGATCATTGTCCTTTTTAAGTAGGAAAAATTAAAGTTAAAATTAAATTATGTGAAACTAAGATACGGATCAGATCTCATTGGGGCTGTCATCAGATCTCATGAGGTGTCTAGATTTGCATGGCGTTCCGTGTTTAATTAATAAGATAATGTCACTCGAATAACGTATTATGTAGGTTATCTACTTTTTATACACTTTGCCGACTTAAAAAAGTTACAAAAAGAATATCAATAATGAGAAAAATAACAATAACAAAAAAAAAAGTGTTATCCGAGAAAAGTAAAAAGGCGAAAACACTATAATAACAACATAATTTTAAGTGTAATCTGTTGTGGCTTTATACTAAGTTGGGTTATATTTGGCTTGTCAATTGATAGTGTGCATGATATGGATTTTTAGTTGAGTTGGAAAATGATTTATTATAATTGTATTAAATTGGGTTGAAGTGCATATATATTTGGGATAATTACAGCTACACCCCCTGAGGTTTGGTGTAATTACAGATACCTCCCCTGAGGTTTGATAAATTACAGAGACCTCCCCTGAGGTTTGAAATATTACAGGCACCTCCCCTCTAGAAAGTAAGGGTTGTTTGGAGTGTGAGTTATGGCATTATTATGCTTATTACACTTACATCCCAAAAGTTTGGTATATTTATAAAAATAATCTTTGATATTTGAAAAATATAAAAATTACTCTAAATAATTTTAGAAATTAGTATATTGCTAACTAAAGATATAAGAATTATTTAAATTAAATTTTAAAGTTTCATGCAAAAAAATTTATTTTATAAAAATACATAATTTCTTATTTTTGTTTCTTATTTTAGTTTTTGTTTATATTTTACTCTTCATAGTCTCATGAATTTCATCAAAGTTCCATATAAATAATATTACTATCGTGACCACATAATTCTCAACTTATCACAACAAAAAAGTAGCATTTAGTAACTGATGTGTCAAATCTCGGTATCGTCATCTCGTAATATTCGGTATCATATCCACGGGATTATTTCGGAATATTATGCCACGACAACACCATTATTTTTTTAATGCAAAATTACAATTTAAGGCAAAACTCAAAATTAGGCCCATGAATGCCCAATTTCGAGTTATTTGGGGCCCAATTCGAATTGCACAAGCCCAATTCGAGTTGTTCCAGGTCCAGTTTGAGCTGTTCTTAGTTCATTCGAGTTATTCCCTTGCAGGTCATTCGAGTTATTCCCTTGCAGGTCATTCGAGTTATTCAGAAGAGTTCATTCGAGCTATTTTCTAGGAATCCTAGTTTGACTTATTCAACTCATAGTCCAACTTGGAGTGTACTTCTAGCTGAATAAGGACTCTTATGCCTATATAAAGGGATCCCATACCACATTCTAAGGTACGTTTTACATTATTCCAAGCTCTAAGTTCGAGTTATATAAGTCAACCTCGACCTATTCCTCAAGCTCATTCGAGTTGTTCGTCAATAGCTCGAGTTTGACCTATTTTGGCTTACATTCGAGTTGTTTTGGTCTGTGTTATTCGACTTGTTTGACACAGTTCATTCGACTTGTTTGGCCATTCACATTCGACTTATTGTGTTTTTTGTTTATTCGACTTATAGCTCTCAGTTCATTCGACCTATTTTACTCAGTTCATTCGACTTGTTGCCTTGCTCAACAAGATCTCATATTCCGATCCGTCTGACTTGAGCGTCGGAGTGCCTTCGCCGGAGAAGGCACCGGCTTAGTTCACGTTTGGTGTTGAGTGCAGGTTCCGAACTCAAAAGCTGCTTGAGCATCCAGCAGGAACTGAAGCAGTCTGACGTGGAGTGTTGGAGAGAGGACACGTATCCTGACGAAAATACCCCACATCAGTAACAGAATAACATCTCCCCCCAATCTCTAGAAAAATAAGACAAGAAATAGAAAACTCAATTCCAGAATTTCGCCTTCTTGATGAAAATAAAAAAAAATAAAACAACAATAAAAATAATCAAGATTTTCACAATACATTATAAGAAATTTAAAGATGATGAAAAATTATCAACAACAGTGACAAAAGAATTATCATCCTTGGATTGGACGTTATCATTGGTTTTAGAAAACAAGTTCTTGTTGAAGTTTTTGACATAGCAAGCAAGGTAAAATACACCGCCTTTAATGCAACTTCCAGTTTTTAGAGTACTATTTTTCTTCCAATATTCTGAAACCAAATCTTAGTGTTTATCTTCTTCTAGTGCTAAAATGATTGTTAGGTTACAATTGCAACTAGAAAGACATAAAAATGGTAGTTAGTTGAGTTTGGACGGAGATTTGCTTGAGAAATTAAAATATGTAAAAAAAGAAAATTAAAAGTTGAATATTTTGATTCAAAAATGTATTTTGGATTAAAATTTTAATTTTTTTTCAAATTTTAAATTTTAATTTAAACATTTTTTTAGTGAGAAAAGAAACAAATTGTGTAGTTAAGACATAATTGATTGATGTTTCATATTGATTAATTAAAAAAGTATGATATTGAGAAAAAAAATTCAAATATTTGTATATCTTTAGTTAGTAATATAGTAGTTTGTAAAATTATTTGGAATATTTTTTATATTTTTCAAATATCAAAGTTTTTTTTTATAAATATACTAAACTTTAGGGATGTAAGTGTAATAAGCATACTAATACTATAACTCACACCACAAACAACCCTTACTTTCTAGAGGGGAGGTATGTGTAAGGTTTCAAACCTCAGGGGAGGTCTCTGTAATTTCTCAAACCACAGGGGAGGTACCTGTAATTACACCAAACCTCAGGGGGTGTAGATGTAATTTTCCCTATATATTTTACGTGTGTGTCCGTAAAAGTTGGATCAATGTCGTAGTCCATCTTACTACTGTGGGTGACTAGACCTCTCTGCCTAGAAGACTAGGCCTACCTCCAACAAAACAAATTATTTTAACCTCTCTGCCTAGAAGATTAGGCTATAATGTAAATTATCCCTAGAAATATGCTCTTCAGCTCTTGGTGTCTGCAACAGAAAAGCAAATAATTAAACATATGATCACTCCGAGATATACTAACAAGCAATATTGTTGCCAATATTATTAGGCAATAATACGACATGCAACCGAGTATTAATATTCTTATAATATTCTACATAGTGAAAAAGTTGAATCTGCCAAAAGTTTATAACTCTAAGCGTAAAAGTCTCTAATTGAGTAGATAAGGGTAAAAAAGGCACATGCCGAAAAATACAACCTTGAAAATTCGAATTCAGCTAAAAGCTCGAGAAAATATAAAATAGATAGGAGAGTCGACCGGTTTATTGATGCGAAAACGTAAAAGGAGAAATAATTGCTTGCAAATAATGAGAACAAAGTGCTATGTCAAATAAAGTGCTTAACTGAAAGGTGAGAGGATTTAATTAGGCAATGAAATCAGGTAAATAGTAAATGATTTTGAATTCTATTGCGACAAATTAGAAATATAACTAATGTTGCTCGATCTGACAATGTTTTAAAAAAATTTCTTTTTTTGTATTATCCAAGGGACTAAATTAAGATGGTAGGTGGAGGGGAGTACTTGGAATTTGGAAAGAGGGCAAAATGGCGGGCTCTTATCTTCGCGTGGGCGTTGGAATCTTAACATTAAATTATGTGAAACTAAGATACGGATCAGATCTCATTGGGGCTGTCATCAGTGACTAGATCTGCATGGCGTTCCGTGTTTAATTAATAACGTATTATGAACTTGTTCAAAAAAAAAAAACGTATTATGAAGGTTATCTACCTTTTAAATATGCAGCATATTCATTTTGTACACACACATATGCGAAAATGCAACGAATAAAGTTGATTTTGTTCACTTATTTTTAATTTCTCTTCTTCACTTTGCCTAAAAATTATATATTTGATATAAAATAACAAGTATATTGGAAGATATTTGATATTCGTGCTAAATTATTTTCCAAAATTGAAAATCGCCTTCATTTTTAAAATAGTTTTATGATCATTCTTTTGTGGTTTCTTTTATGTTATTTATGTATTGTTTTATGGGAATGAGTAGAACTTGCAATTTACATAATATGTAAAGTAAAATAGCTTTTTTTATTATGTTTTTAACCTTATATTGGCACAAATATTTCTTTAAACTTATTTCAAGAACATCTTAACTTATTTTCTATATTTTTCATTTTTATCTCTACTTTTTATCATAAATATATATTTCTAATAACTTAAATATCAAAATTTATGATTGTTTATGCCCCACACCTCGGGGCTTATGACCTGCTCCTAGATCCACGAAATGCCCCTTATTATACCCAACGCCTTTTAAATTCCCTAATAGTAACTGACGTACTTCATAGTTTATATATTAATTTTTTTTTTAAAATACACAACAATTGCGGTGCGCTAAATAAATGTTAAACGAACGGGAAATCGTGTGTCATTTGCTAGTTTTACCAAAAAGAGAGTGAATATATCATTTTTTTAGTGAGGGATGATTTAGATAAACGTTATATGAGGAATGAAAGCTGAGGCTAAACTAAGGTAATAATTTCCAAAGGGTATAACGATAAAATCATGAAAATATCCTATGTCATTAGGTATAATATTGCTCTTGCTATCTCTATAGCCTTTATCAGATGTACGCATGTGTAACGATCACAATTCACAAGGCGACAACTTTAAAATCTATGATATATATATATATATATATATATATATATATATATATATATATATATATATATATATATATATATATATATATATGATGATCGTAGGCTATCACCATTAAATTTACAGCAGGCATATGTGAGGATAGTAAGATGAAAGATGCATAAGAAAAGCCATATCTAATTATTACTCAGTAGTTATCTCGTATGGTAGGAGTTAGATACAAATATTGTTTGCTATATATGACACATGCATTGGCATATTATTTAATCACAAAGTTTTGCATGTGCAGACACTCTAGATCTCTTGCCCGCACCCTTCGTTTTAATTGACAAAAAATTCTATATATAGATGGCATGCTAGCAGAACTCTTTCCACATATAACTGACTTTACATTATAGTTATACAGCATTAGGTGTGCTAAGAAAGCCACATGATGGGAAAAATGAGAGTCGGAGTACTTTTAATGGTTGCTTATTTATTGTTTACTAATCCAGTTACGGCTCAACAGCCGCCACCACTAGCCCTAATCGAAGCAATCTATAGCTTCGGAGCCTCAAGCGCCGACACCGGCAGTTACACGTCGACGTTAGGCCCCTTAACACGTCCGTACGGGGACTTCATCTTCGACAGGCCTCAACGGTTCACCGACGGACGTGTCATACTTGATTTTTTGAGTAATAACTTAAATATTGTTACAAGATATTTTTATCCTTTAGTTATCTAAATTTTGTTCATGTTCTGTCCATTATGTTGTTCTAGCCCAGCTTTAGTCTTAAAATTTGTAAATAATTAATTTGGTCGAATGACTAAGACTTGAAGGAAACAAAAACAGACGTGCGAATACGATTTAGGACAACATTAAAAAACTAAAATAGACAAGTTACAACTCGGTCGAACGATGACTTTTAACTCCTTTATTATGTTTTGAATGTTTTGTGCGCAGCTGAAGATAAGAGATTTCCATATATGTCGGCGTATGTTGATTCGAGTGAAACGAATTTTTCGCATGGGGCAAACTTTGCTTCAGCTGGATCAACTATTCAGCCTCTTAATGTCCAATTATTCAATCACGGTCGGAATCATTTCACTCTTCCCGTTCAGTTCTATCAGTTTCAACGGTTCAAAGCTCGAAGTCTCCAGTTTCACTCCCAAGGTTAGTACGCAACTCATCCAAGATTTTAATCCACCTTTTAACTAAGTCAATAAATAATAGACAATAAGTTTCTTCTACTATTCAAAATTAAATTTGAATTAGAAAACCATACATAAAAGTGTTTATGCATGTCTTGATAAAAAGAAGTAGTATTAAAGTTAGTAACATAGTTTTCTCCTGAACTCCTTGAATTTTCATTATATATCAGCTATTAATAATTTATCACCATCAATATTACGTATAATTTTAGAATACTCAAGCTAAAACCATCACTTAACTTACACATTATTACCTATTTAAACTAGAGCTTGTATGGGGTGTTATGTATGTTAAAGTGTGAAAGTGATTTTTTATTGTTATTTAATGTTTTATGGGCTTAATATACTAGTAGTAACTGGACATTAAAAAAATGACCCACGCTCGCTTGTGTATAAGCATGTAGACAGTACACATGTATTCATATTTTTAAAAAAGGACTGGTTTTAACACCTAGCAGTCCGAGTCACGTGTACCAAACAGTGTACGAGTCTGTTTGTTCGCTAGATTTACAAAATGTGTTTATAAAATATAATCATCTAAAGCGTGGGTTGCACTCGTTAGTAATGCAACAGTTGAATAAAATAATTTTTCATTTATAGTGTATCAAATTGGTGTTGATTGCAAGAAATTCTCAAATGTATCTCTCTGAATTGATTGATGTTACAGGTAACGTTAATAACTCTAAAGTATCACTACCAAAACCTGAAAGTTTTTCTCGATCGAGAGCTTTATACATGTTCGATCACGGGCAGAATGATCTTCATGCTGGATTAGAAACAATGAGTACTGAAGAAGAAGTGATTGCAACAATTCCTTACATCATAGGCAACTACACTCTAATTTTCGAGGTAAGCATATCTTTACAGCTAAAGCCTGTTGAGCGAGATAGTGATAGAACATATAAAACAGATATGATGAATTAGGAAGACATTTTTGCACATTTCGTCAAACTTAAAAGCTTATTAATAAGTTTCGAAACTGATAATACATTGGAGTGATTGTGACGCATAACGTAGAAGTAACAATAGGAAAGCACAAACGTCTGCTAGAAAACAAAAAACTAGAAGATAAAATTCCTAATTCTATAATAAAAATGTCACACTAACTGCATGACATTAATGAAAACGAGCTCTATATAGCTCCGTAGATAGTAATCTAACTCAAAGTAGAAAATAAAAACCTAAATTGTAACAACTTCTAGGAAATAAAATTCGAATAATACAAAAATCCTAATAGTACTAAAATGATTATGCAATTATTTCGCACTGAAAGTGCCTTGACGTTGTCTTTGGGGCTCAAAACGATTAATTGTGCAGGTAAAGCCCCATATGCCGGTTGTAGAGTAGTAAAACATTTATTTGACATACGATGACCTTAATTGGAGGACCGAGTCAATAGTTATGGCAAATTTTGTGAAGTCCTTTTTTCTATCAAGGTTCTGGAAAAACTCAGCATGGAATTAACCTTTTTCGATTTATTTATAATATAAATAATTTCCATACAGTATAACTCTGGATATATATCAAAAAAGAAATTAAGAAGTCCGAAAATAATAAATAATTAATTTTGATAAAAATATATATTCTTAATAGCAAAGTAAATAGGGGTGACTTAATTTTAGGACCTTAACATAATAGTAAACTATGAAATGTTCTAACAAAAAACATTCCACATGAGAGTTTTATGCTAACTAGTATTCTAAACTATATATAGGGGCTTTATTTGGATTAGACAAAATTATAAGCAAATGCTCTAATTAAAGCCTAAAATGTCAATTTGAGCAAGAATTATATATCCCCCAGCTCTTTATACTTTTCTGATCAATATTTGGCTGCAGAAACTGTACTTGGAAGGAGCAAGAATATTTTGGGTAAACAATGTAGGACCCATGGGCTGTTTGCCTTGGTTTCTTGTGAAATATCCACCAGGACCAGACAATATTGATGAGATTGGCTGCATCAAGTCATACAATGAACTCACTCGAGAATTCAACAGACAGCTAAGTATCGGAATATCTGAGTTTCAGTCCAAATTTATCGACACGGTGTTTATTGCTGTCGACATGTACTACCTTAAATACGAATTGATCAGCAAGGCAACGGAATACGGTAACTACAAATTTACAAACCCTTTGTATATTTTTGTGATAATTATTTTGACATTATCCATGTTTTGGTCTAAATCTAAAAAATTCTCTTAAAATTTGAATAATAGGTTCCAAGACATTCTCTAACACAATTTTTAAAATACTAGGGTAGAAATGAAAATATCACTTATTTAAGTTTCTAGAATATCTTTTTTTCTGACCTGAAGACATGGGATGAGCCTGATATATAAGAACCTAATTGGAGCAAAAATTGGTCTTAGTGAACTTTCTCTGTGTTGTTGTAATGCGGGCTTATATAGTCGGGTGGCTCTCGTTCTACAAACAGGCCTGGACGTAGCATATATAAATTTTATTGGATACTTGTGCGAGGAGTCATTATATATATAAGATGGGGAACGCTAATGTTTCCGAGGGGTTTAAGTACTGGGCAGCAAAATTTATTATGTTGACCTGTTGCGCTATAAATTCTCTTAAAAAGTGTTGCGGGCGGGGTTTGTATGGTTGACCTTTGGCGTGCATACGTCTTTGGCGTCGTAGGATATGCGTTATCAATTACAAATAGCGCCTTCAATTTTGAATTATGATTAATGTTTATGTAAACTTCAAGGGGATCTTTGAATATCACCGAACTTTAAGCATTAATTACATCTTTACTTTTTGCAAACATTGAGAAATAAATTATCAATGTATGCTCAAAATAATTAATGTTTTTAATTTTTTTCTGATAATTATCTCAGGGTTTGTGAATCCCTTGGGGATATGCTGTGGCAAACTGGATGAACCGGTTGTAAATTGTGGAGAAGATGTGATTGGGAATGAAAATCTTCTTTGCACAAATCCATCAGAATATATCAACTGGGATGGCCTACACTACACTGATGCTGCAAATAAATGGATGTATAATCGTATTCGTAAACAATTATCTGAACTTGAGTTCCCATGGGTGGAGTCTGTTAATTCTGATAAATAAGAAATAACTCATGAACTATGAAATTTGATATTCTCGGTTTTGTCGAAGATTAGAACTTCATGTAGTCTATATATCATGAATAAAATTGGTTTGGCAAATGATTCTATGTTTTTCATGATTTAATTGTGGGTGTTTGGCACAATTCTACGTGTTATTTGAAATATGCACATTGCCTCAATATTAAAAAAAAAAAAAAAAAAAAAAAAGAAAAGGCAACTTATACCACATGTTACTTAAGATAGACAATATGAAAAAATAAATAGGCAAGTTGTCTCCTTGTGTTTTATTATATACGTCGTTAAAATATGTTCTCGCACACAGAAGTGCTGGGGGAATATTGTGAGACTTTTTAAAATTACAGATGCTACGTTTTGCATATCTCACATAACATCGTACGTAAAAATACCGTCATTTTCAGGGGCGGAGCCAAGGGGGGGCCATTAGGGGCCCCCGCCCCCCCCAGCCTCACCCACCCCTTTATATATATTGTATATAAATAATAAAAATATATAATATGTTTAGTGATATATATATATATATATATATAGAGAGAGAGAGAGAGAGAGAGAGAGAGAGAGAGAGAGAGAGAGAGAGAGAGAGAGAGAGAGAGAGAGAGAGAGAGAGAGAGAGAGAGAGAGAGAGACATACTTGATATCATAGTTTATAAAGTTTTATATAGTTATATATAAGTTCACATAATCTAGAATTCTTGTTTAATTTTATACTCAAAATCTTAATTTTATTTGTTTTAAACTTCCACTGTTTAATTTTATATTATAATTTATTTGTTTTGTTTTACTACTTTTTGAGTTTTATCTAAACTTTCTACTTTTTCCATGTAATTAATAAAATAAAGGATGATAAATAACATAATATTGAGTGTATATTATATTTTTTTTGGATGATCTTCTTTATATGCTACATGTTTTTGTATTAAAAAATTAAGTGAGGAAAAACCAATAATAAAGCTAGAAATAATTTCTTTAAAATTGTACTGGTTATACATATTAAGAAAGCAATTTCTCAATACTTTGATATTGATTTAGTTATAAATTAATATCATTTTACAACATACGACAAATATCTAAGTAAACATAAATATTTCAGGAGCGTATACAATATCTCTATTTCGTGACATATTTTTTGTATCTTTCTATGCAGTTTGTTTTAAAATTTTATTACCTTTATTGTGTTACTTTAGAGTTACTTTTTATGTAATAGTATTAAAAATATTTTTAAAATACGTGTATTTTAATGGTGGACGATTATTTTTAAAACCTAAAAAACTAACAAAAAATGTGTTTATAAAAAAAATTCTTCACATGATTTCGCCCCCCGAAATCTTATTTCTGGCTCCGCCCCTGGTCATTTTGCATGAATGCTTCATTTGCTTAAAGTTAAAATTGTAAAACTCATTAAACAAGTATTTCATTAATTGGCATTAAAAGCAGTTTACTAACTATTTTAAGTTTCTGAGAAAAGATTCTTGCCATTTTGAAATTTTAGATATCAGCTTATCACAAAGTGATCTTCCTTTGAGATAGCTAGGATTGCAAAAGTACTCTGAATGGAAGGTTCGTTCCTGTATGGAAGGAAGATCACTTTGTAATCCTAGATCTTACTATCAAATTCCTTCCTGAACGAGCAAAATGTGAATTCTAGTTTAATAAATAATACTTATGCGTTCTGTTAAAAATAATTAATTTAAAGTTCAACCCACAATCACATTGCACGTTAAAAAGTTAGTATTAGTTTCTTCACGAAAACTAATTTGTATAATATTTTAACTGAAGAAGAGCGATGAATTAAGAAGATTTTGAATTTAGACACTTAACTTTAACTTTTATAATGTCTGATTAAAAAGGGCCTATTACAGAACGTAAAATAAATGTTCTGAGAATACTTGTTGTCCATCTGCAGTATCGTAAACTATTTGTTTGCAGGATTAGGTACTGTTGGAAAACTTTCAACAATAGAAAGTGACTGTCGAATATTAAAGGCTAGCGATATTGCCAAAGCAACGATTGTTGTTGCCAAAGCAATTTTTATAAACTCTCTAATTTGCCCCTCTCAATTAAAAAATATAAAAGTTAAGTGCTAAAAATGTGTTGATGACAACTTTTTCTTTAATCACTTGTACTTAATTCCATATTTTCTTAACTAATCACTCTTATATTATGGAAACACAATCTTCATCCCACTACCAACAATCATGTCACATATTTTGTCAATGCGGTAAATCAGTTGAAGCAATATACATTAGTTTACTTCATTGTAAAATTTTCAACTATTTAGTTAAATTTTCTTTTTTATAATTCCAACATAAATTTTAAAATAAGATCAATAGCAAGACAATATATTCTTGACGTTATATTCTTGATTTGGCTACTGTAAATGATTACTTTTTGTTTTCTCCAAAAGTATTGGTATTTCTATACTAGCTATTAGAGAAGAACTAAATTTATTTCATATATCTTGCATTGTTTAACCGGATAGAAATATTTGATAATGGAGACATAAAACTAACAACATATTTAATAATTGTTATTATTTTTATTTTGTACTGAAATTTTGAGGACTCTGTCTTCTATTATTTAATAGTTTCAGTATGAAATTAGTTTGTAATGAATATTTACTCCATGTAATTTATAATTTCAAAAACTTATACTAATCCAGTTTAACCTTATTTTTTAGTGGGAGATTTATAATATATATACGTATATACATATATATGAGGGCAATCTATTAAGAATTTTGCCCAGTTAAATTATTCGACATTAATTAGTTTGTATATAAATAAAAATATTAATTATATTATGCATTGCATTTTTTAGCTTGATTAGAGAATATTTTTGTGTGAAAATAAAATTACATTTTAGATAGTAGCAGAGAATATTGAGTTTTCTTTATTGAAAGCAGGGAATATTGATAGCAAGAGTATATCAAGGAAGTTTTGACAATTAACTATTGATTTCTCTAATTGAGAAGGGTAAATTAGAGAGTTCAAAAAAATTGCTTTGGCAACAACAAATGTTGCTTTGGCAATATCTCTAGCCCATATTAAATGGGATATTTTTCGCACCAACTGTCAGCTCCATTCCGACCCATTGACCAGTACTGATTAATTAACTTCTATTTAGTAAGGGGCAATTCTATTACTTGTTAAATTACCAAAAAAAAAAGTCATTTGTTTTACTATGTGGTACAACCCAACAACCAAACAACAAAATAGAGTAATAGCAAGGTATAATTACAGCTACACCCCTAAGCTCTAGTGTAATTACAGAAAACTCCCCTATGGTTTGAGAAATTGCAATGACCACCCTTGAAACTTAGACAAACCTTACAGGGAGGTCCAACCATTTAAATTTTGAATCAAATAACGAACTTCCAATTATGCCTTGATAAATTCTACCGTTAACTTTAGGCAAATTTTTTGACCAAATTACCCCTTCTAGTTATAAGGGTTGTGTCTGATATATTTGTTAGTTTCGGGGGGGGGGGGGGGGGGGGGGTGTTGGAATGTAATGTATAAAAGCTCAAAATGATTTTGTAGAAAAAAGTCAAAACGATAAAGACTTGGAAGCAAATCACATTTTAGTTTAAATATTTTTGGTCATCACATATTTTTAACTGGTTTAATTATTAATTAAAATAAAAAAAAAACTATGAAAATTTTTTATTATTTGAAAATATATTATGAATTTCTAATTAACTTAGAATTGAAAGTTTAGTGATAATCTCAAATCAAATATCTTTAATATAAATTATCTGAAAGTTGGAAGAAAATAATTGTATTTATACATCTTAATTAGATATGAAACAAATTGAAAAAAGAAAGAAAAAAAAAAAAGATAAGAAGAGGAAATTGAGGTTATCTTCTTGTACCCCTGCCTCAGTACACCAAACTTCCAGCCCTCCCAACCAAACTTCCAGCCTTCACCGGCGTCGGTGGCGCACAGTGAAGGTCCATACCCACCATTAAAAATGGTGGATCAAGACTACGTAGAGATTGCGGCAGGCGGTAGAGCCGGGAACGTTTTCTAGCCCGCTCTACTTTTCACTTAAGTAAACTAATTAAAATAAATATTAATACAAAAATATATGTATAAATTATAATGAGTAATATGCATTAGGTACTACCTCAACCCATCAACCCAATATATAATAGTTTTTCTTTTCTTCTTTTTTACTTTTTTTTGCTTAGAAATCATTAAGCATCTAAACTATCAAACACAATAATATCCAACAAACATCTTATGTGAATAAAAAAAAACTATATAATCACACTTCCATACCTTGTTTCAATTTTGACGAAGATAAATATTGATAAAATAAAATAAAACCTAATTTTGATGTATAATCAGAAAATTATCAAAAGATAACTAGCGGTTGTATGCACATTAAGCATCAATAGTTATTTGATGAACAAAAATTGATAATGAAGCTTGCACAACTTACAATTAATGAGAACTTGAAGTTGAGTGTTGACTATTGTACATGGATATTTTAGTAGGTTGAGTGTATTTTCAAATTTTTTTTTATTTGATTAAGATGTGGATTTATTTTGTACATGGGGCAAGTTGCAAGAAATAAAGGGACATGGGGAAAGTGCAACGGGGTATAGGATAGGGAGTGTAATATTGCTTTTATCACTATTTTTTACTATGAAAAAATCAAAATAAAAGTGCAAGACGATTTTTATAAATATTTGAGTGTAATATATCATTCAACAAAATGCTTATACTTCTGTGGGATCTTTATGACATACAATGTGCATTTCCAACGATGAAAACCTGTGAAAATGAAACTATGAACTAAAACATTGGTGATACTACATATACGTCACATATGTTAGTTTGCCTTGGATTTATATTATGAAAAAATATATATCTCACATAGGTAATACATTAAGAAGTAACTTTCTCAAAGTCTTGTTGATATAAATATAAAAGAATATCAATAAAAACCATGTGGAACAATATAAGATATCTAAGTAAAAATAGATTATAGATAATTTCAAGAGCATATGAATAATATATCTATTGTCTATACTGATTGGAATTTATGACTTAATTTATCATAAACATTTTGCAAATAAGTATAGTTCTAGTGTTTTATTGCCATTTCTCATGATGTCTAAGATTCACTTTCTAAGTTAATTATGTTTATGGTTCAGTTATTTAGGGGTAATTACAACTACACCCCCGAGGTTTAAGAAATTACAGAGACACCCCTATAACTAACTTATGTAATATAAAAGACAATAATTCCTTCATTAATTTGGTTAGAGAATATAATAAATTAAGTTAATTACAAAAGACTTATTGATTTTCTTTTTCCCTTTTTGATTTGATGAGCTCTCCTTTTTCTTTTATTTTGTAATGAAGTTTGATACCAAAGTATTATTATATTTGCAAATCAAGAAAACTTTGTTTGTTTCTTTTTTCTTTTGAATGTTTTGTTGAGATATATGAGGAACTTCTAAACATTTATATTCTTTAATTCTTATAATTATAAAAAAATATAATTTATAAACATTAAACATAATATTATGAATTTTAAGCATTTACAATTAAACATTAAAAAATAAATCAATCAAATCGATGAGCCTTTCTATTTTTTAAAAAAAATAAACTTTTACTTTTTTTTTGCAACAATATAATTCTTATTTTGGTATTGAAACAGGTATTGATAGTATTTAAAAAATATGATATCGACTTTAATATAAAGTCTTTATATTAAGAGAAACATGCAAAGTTTGTATAATATTAGTTTAGACCAAAGGGTAAAATTGAAAGTTTTCATCCATATCTTTAATCCATGGACTTTGTAGTAAGGTATATGCAACCTCATTGGTTCTTTTTCTAATTTCCCAAATATCAGGAGTGCTTTCTATAATTGCATCAAACCTCAGGGGGTGTAGCTGTAATTATCCCTATAATTTAATGAAATAAATTTATTTTAGGCTAGCGATATTGCCAGAGCGAAAATTGTCTGAGCCAGAGCAAATTTTAGAAGATGTCTAATTTACCCTCCTTAATTAAGGAATATCAAATCAAATATTTATCATTTATAATCATATTGCTTTTACTTAATTAGATATCTTAATTATAGCAATTAAGAACTCTCTCTCTCATTTAGTTAAGTACCATTTTTTTTAGATTAAATTACTTATAAGGAAAAACAGGGAAACTAGCACATGATTATTTAGTAAGTCTTTATTCACCCATCCATAGATAAACTATTTGTATGGGAAAATATACATATTAGTGCTTAGTGATTTAATAAATTTTAATTCTTTTTAGAACATTAAGCGTGATGCCTGTTCTATTCTTCACTTCTTCTTCATTATATTATATAAATTAACACTAAATCCAAATAATTATTACTCATTTCAAATTTTACACCAAGTATTCTTAAAAATGCATATACTTCTAAATCTTAATTTTCTGCTAATATCCAAGATTCAAACTTCATGATATATGAAGAGATAAATATATTATTGGGGCTTGCATATTTTGTAAAAATGTCAGCACAAGTATTTATATTAAAAAGTCTGTATCAAATTCACAAATAAATATTATAAGTTATTAATATTAGATGTTAGTAGGTAATAATCATGGTAATTAAATATATATATATATATATATATATATATATATATATATATATATATATATATATGTATGTGTATATATATATATACATATGCTTATGGGATATCATAGAACATGACAAAAAAAGCTTATATCATTTAAGTTAACAAATAAAGACTTTAAATACTATGATAGCTTAAAAGTATATATCTTTAAAAACCTTTTTCTTCTAATTAGGTTTGTATAATTAATTATGTTTCAAGATTTATTATTGGGGCTTGAATATTTTGTAAAAATGTCAGCACAAGTATTTATAAAGTCTGTATCAAATTCACAAATAAATATTATAAGTTATTATTATTAGATGTTAGTAGGTAATAATCATGGTAATTATATATATATATATATATATATATATATATATATATATATATATATATATATATATATATATATATATATATATATATATATATATATATATATGCTAATGGGATTTTCTTCTTATTAGGTTTGTATAATTAATGTGTTTCAAGATTTATTTCTAAAATCGTTTTTTTCTGTTTTCTTGGAAAGTTAGCACACAATATATATAATAGATTTGCGTAAAAAATAATTAGTTATCTGAAGTGATTTAATTGGATCTCATAATAATGGACTTTCATTCTAAGGATTTGTGATTGCAATAATTAAGGAGTGTTATTTAAGTAAAAAGAACATATTGTGAAATTTAAGAGCTTGATTAATTATGCTCTTTTAATAGGGGCAAATTAGAGATCTTAAAAATGTTGCTTTGGCAGCAACACTTTTTGCTCGGCTAGCGATATTGCCAGAGCAAAAATAGTTGAAGCCAGAGCAAATTTTAGAAGATGTCTAATTTACCCTCTTCAATTAAGTAATATCAAATCAAATCTTGATCATTTTTAATCATATTGCTTTTACTTAATTATATATCCTAATTATAGCAATTAAGAACTCTCTCTCATTTAGTTAGGTACCATTTTTTTTTGATTATGTTACTTATAAGGAAAATAGGAAAACTTGTACATGATCCTTTGGTAAGTTTTTATTCACCCATCCATAGATAAACTATTTGTATGGGAAAATAGATATATTAGTGCTTGGTGATTTAATTAATTTTAATTATTTGTAGAAGTTTAAGAGAATTGTGTGTTCTATTCTTCACTTCTTCTTAATTATATTATATAAATTATTATATTATATAAATTAACTCTAAATCCAAATAATTATTACTCATTTCAAATTTTACAGCAAGTATTCAGAAAAATAAATATACTTCTAAATCTTAATTTTCTGCTAATATCCAAGATTCAAACTTCATGATATATGAAGAGATAAATATATTATTGGGGCTTGAATATTTTGTAAAAATATCAGCACAAGTATTTATATTAAAAAGTCTGTATCAAATTCACAAATAAATATATAAGTTTACAAATAAAAACTTTAAATATTATGATAGCTTAAAAGTATATATCTTTAAAACTTTTTTCTTCTAATTAGGTTTGTATGATTAATCGTGTTTCAAGATTTATTTCTAAAATCGTTTCTCTGTTTTTTTTGGAAAGCTGGCACACAATATATATAATAGATTTGCGTAAAAATAATTAGTTATCGGAAGTGATTAAATTGGATCTTATAACAATGGACTTTCTTTCTAAGGATTTGTGATGGTAATAACTAAGGAGTGTTATTTAAGTAAAAAAACATATTGTAAAATTTAGGAGCTTGATTAATTAATTCTTTAATTAATAGGGGCAAATTAGAGATCTTAATTGGCATCAACACTTTTTGCTCTGGCAATATCGCCGCCCCTTTGCCTAATGCATCATTTCAAGTCTTTTTGTGTCAAACGATGTGAAATTCTCTGTACCATATGTAAGGAAAAGATGAATATATACATGACTTAGGTGGTGTTTGCAAATGCTTATAAAAGGAGCTTGTTGGCTTTTGCAGCCGCAAAAGCACATTTTTAGTGTTTGGAATACTGACTTTTAACTTCTGTTTGTCTAAAAAAAAGTCAGAAAAAGCACAAGCCGCAAAAGCATGCCCAGGGGTGCTTCCCCAACTGCTTATGAAATTATGTTATTTTTGAAAGGTCTTTAAATAGAAAAGTTACTTCTCCTTAATTTTTGCAAACACCTAATTAATGATTTAAGTAGCTTTTTAAAAAAAATTGCAAACACTCCCGACTTTTTATTAGAAGTCACTTAAAGTGACTTTAAGTAAAAGTAATGAACAAGCTCCTTTTATAAGCATTTGCAAACACCACCTTAATACGCAATGTTTTGATGTCAATTCATCATACATAAATTTGAGTGAAAAAGTCATAAAATAAAATTTAAGATTTCGAACTAAAAATAGATAGTATATGACATATTATTTGATATTATTTGGATAATTAAATTTATCTATTTACAACGATTGATATAATTGTAGAATTATAGGGTCGGTTTTACAATTTTCATTAGATCTAATATTTTCATAAGTTAATTATAGATGATGCACGTTACGTTTTAGAGGCGCCATATATTTTGTGCCAAACATTGTACAATATTCTATATCATCGTTAGGTAAAGTTATATACATTTACTTATCTAATCATCAACGAACTAATAAATAAAATTTCATGTAAGATGCAAGCAAATATCCTAACTTTCGCCGTGTCAAATGTACTCAAAAACATTTTGGCGAACTACATGGTCATTGAGCCCAACATTTTTACATTTAATCTTGCTAATGATGGTTTTTGTGATAGGAAGAATTTCAAATTTTGCTGAATGTTTGTTAGCATTTTATTTTCACTTTTAATATCAGAACGGGTGATGGATTTGCTTCCTGGACGTACCAACCTAGTTGGGGGAACGCCTTCCGTGCCTCATGAGGCACCACCTGCTCCCCTCATGTACATGTGGGGTCCTTCCGTGCCTCATGAGGCACCACCTGCTCGCCTCACGTACATGTGGGGTCCATTCAAATGGACCCCACATGTACGTGAGGGGAGCAGGTGGTGCCTCATGAGGCACCTGAGACACCACCCCTAGTTGGTATATCTGATGCTTTCACCATCATGTACTTAATCTTTTATGTAAGAAAAAAAGAACATTTGGCACATAAGTTTTGACTGCACATGCACTCCTCTCCATCGTCAATTTTGTTGGCCATGAATTCTATATATAAAAGGTATGCCCGCAGAGCTCTTTCTACTACAATACCAACAACTTTTAACCTTTTGCGAAGTAAACACTATAAACACTTCAATATATATTAATTACACCCTTGTGGAGCTCAAAACAAGAGTAATGGAAGAAATGAGAGTCGAAGTACTACTCATCGTGGCTGCATATTTGTTCTTTAGTAATCCAGTCACGGCCCAGCCTCTTCCGATACATGCAATCTATAGCTTTGGAGCCTCAAGCGCCGATACCGGCAGTTACACGGCGACATTAGGCGCCCTGGAGCGGCCGTATGGAGACATCGTCTTCCACAAACCTCAACGATTCAGCAACGGACGTCTCGTACTTGATTTTTTGAGTAATATCTTTAACTATATATTGCTAGAATTAAAGTACTTATGTTCTTTTTGATGTAGGACAAGTGACATCAGAATTTAAATAAAAGCTTGATAGAAAAAGGGTTGCACTAAAATTGTGACACTTATTTGACTTGGTGTTCACATTGAAACCCATAATACATATTAAATCGAAATTTTAAAGCACCAAAACATTTTCTCTGAGCGTTTTATAGGATTTTCTGAATTACATATATTATGAGAACTTAATCTAACCATGACCCCGTTTTCTTTTTCAAATTAACTATTTGTAGAGCTCTATTACGCCCATTTTCATCATTATTCGTTAGTATTTGGCACTTTATTAATTAATTCTGAATTTATGTTGATGTTGGTAAATTGTCGTTTTCGTTATTGAACACGTTTATGTTTTCGATTAATTGTTACATTCTATTATAACTTACTTGTTTGTTATCCTCAAAGAATATTATTGGTGTAGCTCTTTTATGTTTTGAATGTCTTTTTTGCAGCTGAATATCAGGGATTTCCTTACCTGTCGGCATATGTTGATTCCATTGAAACTGAATTTTCGCATGGGGCAAACTTTGCTTCAGCTGGATCAACTCTTCAGCCTCTTGATGTCGAATTATTCAAACACGGTAGAAATCCTTTCACTTTTGGGGTTCAGCTTTTTCAATATCGACAATTCAAAGCACGAAGTCTCCAGATTCACTCGCA
This sequence comes from Misopates orontium, assembly GCA_946800315.1. Taxonomy (NCBI): domain Eukaryota; kingdom Viridiplantae; phylum Streptophyta; class Magnoliopsida; order Lamiales; family Plantaginaceae; genus Misopates; species Misopates orontium. The sequence continues at coordinate 51,333,178 of OX326947.1, read as the reverse complement.
AGGTAATTTAGTACTAGATTTGCTTGTATTCGCGCCTTTCTATTTTATAACTTGTTTGTATGTCTGTATATATAACTGGTACAAGTCCAAATTAAATCGTTTGTGTTCGTTAGGAGTAGTTTGCACTTTATCTCATAACTTATGGGAATGTGCGTTATATGCCCTAATGATCTTTTGTGATTTGTCCCCTTAACTATAGATCCATCGTTCATTTTGAGACACGTGTCATCATTTTTGTTCGATGAATGAGCGTCTAGGGACAAAACTATATCGCATACTTTCGTGGGATATAGGGGATAAAATCAAAACACTCCACGGGTTGGGGGTTGCTACAAATTAGCCAAAAAATATATATTTACATCTTTACACTACTAATTGAAAAAACTGTCATATTATGATTGTTAAACTTATTTTGACATAAACAAAATTACTACTGACAAATAGATAAACCATTACTTCATTTACGAAAAAGAAGAAGGTAATTTTTTTGTGTAGTTGAAGTTCTAATAATATAGCAGAAGAAAGTAATAGTCCCAACTTTCAAACTATTGATTTCTTGCAATATTTTCGTAGTAATGTCATACTAATAATGTAATGTTTTTCAAGTTTTCGTTGTTATTAATTTTATTTTATTTTTTTGCATTAAATATCACCTTTATATTATTATCCATTTCTTTCTTCTTATTTTTTTAATAAAAATTATCGATGTATGTTTTAGTTTTATTTCTTTATTCAGTGTAAAATAATTGTTTACATAGTCTTTTCACTTGTATTTTAAAAGATAAACCGGACTAAATTTCTGGATACACCCTTAATTGGAACTAATATGCTCAATATATATACGACACATGGTAATTTGCTATTACGAATTTGAAAAGTATCAGAAGGTAACCATCTTTTAATCTAAAAAACAGTATATAGCCTCGTGTAACTTGGGATAAAATAAATTATAGTGACACATAAAAAAAGTGAAGTTACTATTTATTTATTTTCACCAAAACTTGAGATGTCGTTTTTTTCTTTACTATATCAATTGGAGTTGGTTGCAAGAAACCCTTAAATATTTATACTACTCTATAAGTATAATTGATGCCGGCTTTGCAGGCGAAGGTAATACCTCTAAAATAGCACTACCAAAACCTGAAAGTTTTTCGAGAGCTTTATACATGTTCGATCACGGGCAAAATGATCTTCATGCTGGATTCGAGACAACGACTGAAGAAGAAGTGATTGCATCTATTCCGTATATGATTGGCAACTTTTCTGCAGTTTTAGAGGTAAAATATATCTTTTCAACTAATGGTCACAAACTTCGCTCAAGATTGGAAAATTTATAAACGAACATGATCCATTAAGGTCTATGGCTAATTGCAGTAAATTCGTCAACCTATGAGATAAAACACAATGCTTCCACGCACTACATATACGCTCTTTAATTTTCTCGTCCATTTGGTTGCAGACACTGTACCAAGAAGGAGCAAGGTTTTTCTGGGTAAACAATGTAGGTCCCATGGGTTGTTTGCCATGGTTTGTAGTGAAATATCCACCAGAACCAGGCAATACCGATCCAATTGGTTGCATCAGGTCATACAACGAAATCACTCAAGAGTTCAACAGACAGCTTAGTGTCGCAATATCCGAGTTTCAGACCAAATTTAGCGGCACATTGTTTATTCCCATCGACATGTATACCCTTAAATATTCATTGATCAGCCAGGCAGCGGAACTCGGTAATTATTATAACCTTAACATTTAAATTCTTGTGATAATTATTTCTACATTATCCAAGTTTAGGTCTAACTATAGAAAGTTTTGAAAGTTGAATAATATAGAGAGCTAGGGGAAATAAATAAATCTCCAAGTGTTTTAGGAAACTTGCACTAAATATGCTTGTGAGGAGGTTTTATGCAATTTTCTATTAGCAAGATGCGATTTGGTACAGGTTTCGAAAAATTTGGGGGATTATATACAATAAAATAAGAGGGCTATTGGTTCATGATTTTTAAAAACATACGGACTCTGTGCAAGAAAAAAATAAAACGATGGTTTCAGAAACACAATGAGTTTTTATATATGTATTTTCCCCTAATATCGAGAGATTCCAAGACATAATTCTCGAAAAACTACATAAACATTACAAAGTTATCTAGTGTTGGTGGTCATTGTACTTGGATAACTTCATTATAATAAAATGTTACCTTACTTTTCGTAGACATTGAGAAATTAAATATTGTATGACTAGCATTGATCAAAGTTTCGTTTTGACAGTATGTTTTGGTGCTTTAAATATTAGAAACTTTTTGCAATGTTTTGAGATCTTTTCGATATGTTTCGAAAGTTTCGTAAAAAATTGTGCGCGCAATAGATGTAGAAAATATTGTATGTCTCTTTTGCACATAGTAAAAAATGGAAACGTTTATGTAGTTTTTGAGGAAAAGAAAAGAAACTTTGATCCATGATGACTAGAATGATTAATGTTAGTTTTTATTTTTTTTTTTTAAAGTTTTTTTGTGTCTGGTTACTACCTGATCAGGATTTGTTAATCCATTGGGAATCTGCTGCGGAAAGCTGGACGAACCGGTTGTAAATTGTGGAGAAGATGTGTTTGGGGATGAAAGTCTTCTTTGCAAAAATCCATCAGAGCATATTAGTTGGGATGGCCTACACTATACGGATGCTGCAAATCAATGGATGTTTAATCGTATTCGTAACCAATTAGTATCTCAACTCGCGCGAGTTCCCATGGCTGTTGAAGTCTGTTTGTTATGATAAATAACTCGTGCAATTTGATATTCTCTGGTTAATTGTCTAATTAGAGTATAGTTGTCGAGCAGTACTCTTGCATGAATAAAATATTTTTGGAGAATAATTACCTTCTTATACTAATATTTTGATTTTGGTTTAGTTATACTGTACTGCTAGATTTTTGATTACAACCATAGAAAAATTATAACAGTGAAACAATATTTCAATTGGCATCAAGCAATTTACTAACGATCTAAAAGTTTATGTGAGAAGATTCTGGTATTCATATTTAACTTTTAGATATTGCTTAAAACAAACTGTTCTCCTGCTCATATTTGATTTGCACAACAACTCTGAATGAAAGATTCATATAGTATCCTGTATCAATATTGCATTTGATGAAAACGCATGGAAAAACATCATCCGAGGATAGTCACCAACTGTCTAGCCATAACCTGAAGCAAAATATGTAATCAGCAACTTTGTTATATATGCCAAAATAATTAAAACTCATCTCATAGTGCAAAATTGTACGTGAAGCTTGGAAGTCCTTGAACCTCCCTACAAGAGGACTCTTAGGGATCATGTGTCTAACTTCATGTCCTTGATGATCTCAATTATATGGAATAGCGAGAAACAACTGATGATCATTCCGGCGCCAAGCCATGCATGCAGTATAGCAAATGAAGCAAGAGCACTCGGTGAAAATGAAATAAGCCCAAGATGGCTCTCGTAAAATTATTAGATTCCTTCTTGAACATTTTAAATATAAAAGTAAGACGATAGAGGAATCAAAGAATGTTTATAGCTTGATTAGGAATGACTGATTGAATCTCGCACAGCGTTTGAGATGAAACTTTAAATAAGCAAAAGTATAAAGGATTTGCCTTCCTCATGGAGTCTGCTTTTCGGAAAGGCACTCTGCATCTGATAATGATTCTCTTAAGTAAGAATTAGAGAAAGTTTAATACATTGATACATTAATTAATGAGTAGTTAGACATATACACATTTATATTTTACCTAACTATTATTGCACATGGCGTAAATCTATCGGCGATAAATAGAGCAGCACTAACATGACACATGAAATTTGAGGTGAAAGAAAACGTTTACACATAAACGTTAATGCCGAGAAAGTGCGGTTATATGTTTTAAATCACTTTAATCATGCAATGAAGTTGGATGATAAAATGAGTTGAGTTATAACGGTAAATTAGGAATTCAACTAACAATTCTTATGACAAAATCGTTGGTGTTTTTTTTTTTTTTTTTTTTTTTTTTTTTTTTTTTTTTTTTTATGAGTGCTCAAGTAAGATTGGAGATGTTAGGGACAAGGGTGGAGTGGTTAAGGGGTCGTACGTGAAGGAGAGCAAAATGACGGGCTCTTATCTTCAAGGGGTGTAATTAGTTAATTAGGCCAATATATATTAACTGGAGTCTATATATGGATTGGATCGGCTAGCGGTATTGCCAGAGCAAGAAATTTTGCTGCCAAAACAATTGTTATAAATTTTCTAATTTGCCCTTGCCAATCAAACGATATAAAAGTTAACTATAAAATTTCCTTAACCTATTAATCCTCCTTATTTGCTAATTCCTAAATTAAAGATCTAACATTCTTTATTATTAAAGCTGAATCTGTTTCTTATAACAACTTAATTAGAAAATAAAAAGATAATAAAAGTTACTCTTGTAATGATTAAGTATTAACTTTTTAGTTCATAATTTGTAGTTTGTGTATAAGAACTCTTTACAAATTAGAAAGAAGATTAGACGATAATTATGTATGAGTCTTAAATTTTTTAACAAATTACATTATGTAAAATCGTGATTAATTAGAATTAAAGTTTAAGGTAAAATTACGGATGGTGAGACATTGTAATAAAATAAAAAAGTCAGAATTATGAGTTGTATAAGAAAGGTAAAAAGAAAGAAAAAATCACGTAGATTAATGAAATGAAAGAAAAATACAGTATAGATGTTAGAAGTTTTAGAGTTTTTAGACGGTGCGACTCCGTGCCCTCCTCGAGGTGAGACGTCGACTTCGATCGCCGCTTTTATTCATTGGACGAGACATGATGCTCTCCTCCTAGCCGCTTTTTTCGGATCCTTCTCAGCTGATATAGTTCCGTTGATTTCCACGACCCGTAATCCAGCCGAGGCTTGGTCCATACTTCAACGACCTTTTGTGAATAAATCACGTTCCCATGTTGTGCTGTTGAAAGAGGCCTTGTCGACTATGACTCTTGGATCTCATTCTGTCACTTAGTTTGTTCATCAGGTTAAACTCAAGATTGATGAATTGGCCATCGTCGATAGTCCCTTATCCGATGATGACGTTACTTTATGTGTTCTCAACGGTTTGGGTGCTTCTTATTGGGATATTGCGGCTCACATCAACGCTCGTGATGTTTCCCGGTCGCTTGCCGCGCTATTCATGACAAACTTGTCGTCCATGAAATCTATGTCCGCCTCTCGAAGCTCAATCGACTTCCTTTGTTGCCACGGCCAATGCGGCTAACACCGCACATTTGTCAGTGAGATTTTTTAAAATTGTCGGTGTAAATGTGTTATTCAATTTCCAAAATTCAGATAAAACTGAATTACTAATAAAATTAAGTAAGAGGAAAAATCCTTAATTATGAAAATATATTGTGAGGGTTTTTGAATTTGCTATAAAGTAGTAAGTTATTCAACAACTTTACATGCCCCTGATATTTCTTTTGTTAGTTCAAAAGATTTCCTCTAGTACAAGAATTTGTTTGAAAAATTGTTTGAACATGAAAAACCTTGCCGAAAAAAAAATATTAGGACGTAACAAGCATGTATATTATTAGTTTGCTGGAATAGGTGATGGAAAAATTTCAAAAAATAGAAAGTGATAGTATCTGCCTATTTTTTCCTTTTGCACCAATTGTGAGTTATCTGCCCATTGACATCTACCTTTCTATTGGGTGCATTTTAGCTACCCATAATGTTAGCACCACTTTTTCTCACATGTGTGTTGAAGTAACTCTACCCATATGAGTAGCCATTCTATTATCTTTTGTATATCTACCTTTCTATTTAGTAACGGCAAAGATATAGTTTGTTTCTTTGCTCTGGCTCAATCCCACAAACAGTCTTGTCTTAGTGCCTCATGAGGCACCACATCCCCTCTCACATGCATGAGGCACCTAACATATATATATATATATATATATATATATATATATATATATATATATATATATATATATATATATATATATATATATTATTAATGTACTATTAAATTATGTTTAAGGTACAACACGAGCAAAGTGAAAGTTCAAATCCACCTTTTAAGTGAACCGCATATTTTTAATGGGTATGTGTAATGAAAGAAATTAATTTGATCTGATAAGCATCTTTTTTTCACATTTTAAAAAGCTCACAAACAATCATTAAAAATAATAAGAATAACAAGAGAACTGTAATTAAAGCCTTCTATGCCGACTATGGAAATAAGAATACTATTTAGCAAGGACAAAATAAACTGTATAAAATATAAGAAAGGAAGCCTTGAACTGTGTTGTGACAATTCACGTTGTCGTTATTATTTTTGTAGTATAATATTTAAATCTATATTCTTGAAATTATTTAATTACTCAGTAAATAGAATATTGTATTAATAGTTTATTCTATGAATCATCCTTGGAAGGAAAGAAATTCATTATCAGAAAAGATAACATGCATGAGTACATAATATGTTAATGCTAATACATTAATGAGTAATTATACAACTACATATTTATATCTTACCAGCTATAATTATTCTAATTCTGATAGATAGAGTAGCAGGTACACCGGCCACTTTGACGCATGAGATTTGAGGTGAAAGAAAAAATTTATATATAACGTTAGAGCCAAGAAAGTGCGGTTTTAAGTTTTAAATAGGTTTAGTTATGCAATCGAATCGGGTAATGAAATGAGTTGACTTATAGCGGTGTATTAACTATTAAGAATACAAATAATATTACTTATATTGTTGGCTTTATTTCTTCGAGGTTGGAGTTGTTGGGGGTTGTCTAAATTAATGTAATTTGGATCTTAACATTAAATTGTTATACGGATCAGATCGGATTGGGGCTGACATCCAATTATGTGGCTAGATTTCGTGTTCGATGTTTAATAAGATAATGTCCAACAACAGTAGCATGTTCATTGTAATAAACAATAACATATTGTCAAGATTATAATCTACTATATATTTTCTAATAATTAAGCATAATGAATAATTGAATTGGATCGAGTTAGATTTGAAATCGAAGTTTAAAGAAACGAATGTGCATTGGTCAATTGAAGAAGATGACCGTTTTTTAAAATTATAATTTGATGAGTAAATTAAGCAACTAAAGGTCCTAATCATACTATGCTAAGATGCACAAACAAGTGTGTGAGAAACAACTAACTTGAACTCAAACTTACTAAGAATGAAAAACAGTTAATATCGGCTACTAACTTGAATTTGAAAACCTTCCTAAAATGGATTAAGTCCATTGTATTCATCTAAGAAAGCAGTATATTAAAAAGTTAAAATTGTTCATAGAATACATTAACAATAACAAAAGTTAAATGAATGTTATCCGAAAGAAAGTTATGTTAATTCGAAGTTCGAACTATATATTGCAAGGAGAGAATAGTATTGAGTAGAGGAGAAAAAGCTGATAATATTAAAATAGTTTAAAGTAAAAAAAGGAGATTTTGTGGATTAAAGAAATTAAGTAACACGGGGCATTTGTAATTTTATCAAGAATTTATAAAGACTTTATGGATTATACTATAAAGCTAAATGAGTAAATTATATGTATAAAATAGCAAGAGGTGAAAACAATAATGTCGAAATAAATCTAAGGAAAGAAAAAGAATACAAATAAAATTTAGTACGTTAGGGGCATTTACCTACTTTTTTTAATCAAGTCAGTGTAAATTAGTTTGTCTTTTTCCAAAATTCAGAGAAAACTGTGTTACTAATTAAATTAAGTAACGCAATTCTTGAATTTTGTATTGGAGTATTTCTTGTACTCCTGATTTCCCCTTAATATAGTTGTTTTTACCGATCAAAAGAAAAGTAACAGTGACCATCTGTAGTTAAGCATACATATTTTGAGGATTTAAAATTTCTTTCTAAGTAAATGATTCAATAGCTTTTTAGGCGCCTAATATATCATTTGTTAGTCCAAAGATTTTCCAATAATATAGCAATATGTTTGAATGTGACTCGTTAAAAGTAGTAAGTCGTGACAAGCATGTATATTGGCTAAATATATTGCAAAAGTATAATGTAAACTCCAGTTTAATAAATACTTAAGCATTCTGTTATAAAATTAATTTAGAGTTAAATCGATAATCACATTGCACGCTAAAAATTTTGATTAATAAAGCTTCTTCACAAAAACTAATTCTGTATATTATTTTGATTGAAGGAAGAGTGATTAATTAAGAAGCTATGGAATTTAGACAGTTAACTTTAACTATTATAACGTCTGACTAAAAATGGCGAATTACAGCTAGAATGTTAAATAAATGTTCCGAGCGAGAATACTTATTACCCGTACCTGGAATTATTCGCAGGACTAGGTACTGTTGGAATGTTTTCAAACAATGGAAAGTGACTGTGGAATGTTAATTAAATCGTATATTTTTGGCACCAACTGTTAGCTCTATTCTGATTTATGACTCATTGACCAGTGGGTCGAGTACTGATCAATTAACTTATACAAGTGAGGGCAAGAAAATTATTTGTCTCATTTATCTAGCACTATCCCTATCCCGCAACAAAACAAGATATTAATATCAAGGCTAATGTTAAATATTAAATTATGTATAGCACACGGTACGTTGGGACTGTCACTGGCCGGCCTTGGAGGTAGGTTTTGGTATTAAACGTGAAATAAGCAAATTCAAGATCCGAACCCACTTTTAAATTAACGACACATTATTGTTCAAAAAAAAGAGAGGCACATTTTAATTGGGTACACAGTACATGTAATACAAGAAATTAAAACTTGTGCCGTATGCATCTTTTCACATTTTAAAAAAGCTAAAAAACAATCATTTAAAATAATGAGAAAATGAACAAAACCTTTTGAACACTATAAGCCTGTTATTCTATTCTACCTATAGAGTAAGAAATTAAGAATACTATTGAGCAAGGACAAAATAAAATGAGTAAAATATAAGCCAAAAGCCTTGTATTTACTATATAGTCAAATATATATGGAGTCTGTAAAGACCACCACGAGATTCTAAAATTTTTATCCTAGAAAATAGGAATATATAAGGAGTACAAAACTCCTAACCTCCCTTAAGTTGCGGCGTGAGGATCATAAATACCTAGCCTATCATTTAAGAAATGAGTATTCTTCTACCACGATCGAGCCTTTAGTGAGGGGTGATATTTTAGCTAACTTTAATGGTAGAATAGACCCCCTCACAAGTGTGAGATCCACATATACATGTGAGAGATGTGAATACTAACCTATGTCGACGGACACGGATACGAACATGGCGACACAAATGTTTAAAAATTGTAGTACACAGTACGACACAGACACATTTTAATTATTATAGTGAAATATATATATATATATATATATATATATATATATATAAACACCATAAAAATAAAAACGTATCATGAATATTTAAAAATTTTACTCACAAATTAAGATTGAACATATATAAACTAACCACGAATAAGAAGTACAAGCGTAGATAATAGATTAATATAAACTCAAGTCTTACATGTAAATTCTAATAAATTTTTAAAAATCAAAAATAGTGAATTTCGAAGAAGTAAAAGAAAGAAATAAAGAAAGAAAGAAGATTCAAGCTTGCATAATAAACAAAGGAAGGAAGAAAAAATCAAGCTTGAAGTTAAAGTTTTTTTGCACATAAGGTGAAAGCAAGTTTGAAATTGAAATTACAACGCATTCTTAATTTCTTTTCGTTAGCTTTTCTTATAATTTTGCATCTTTATCTTTTACTTTATAAGTATTATATCTTGGCTCATAAAATATTAAGAGTTTGTAAATGAAATAAGAAAGTGTCCAAAATGTGTCGAACACGCCCTAAATATGTGTCTTACATGCGTGCTCGTGTTTTTCTTATTTAATTTAATTATTGACACGTTAGTAGCGTGTCGGACAGGTGTCCAAGGCGTGTTGTCCTAAATGTGCCCGACACATGCATTTTTAGTTTTTTTTTAAATGTACGTGCAACATAGATGCTAACATTAAGGTTAGCTAAGAAATTTTCTTAGTGGAGATATCAGCCAGTTGAACAGCAGTACCCTGACATGAGACCGACACGTGTTTGGAGGTAAATATATAAAAATAATTCCAGACCCACACGGCCACGTTGAAGGCCGCGTCTGACACTTTGGACATGTTTTATTTAATTTTTTTGTGGTTAGAACATAACTTTGTTTTTAATAAAAGAAGATTACAAACAGAAAATAAAGAAAATAAAGAAATACCACTTCTTAAACAACTAACTAATATTTAAAAAATAAAGAGAAATTTTAATTCTTTTATTCTTCAACCTTAGGCTTTAAGCTTTCTTTTTGTTTCTCTCTCGATCGATTGACAAACAAAATAAAATAGATTCTTTGTTATTTAATTACTATCACGTTTAAAATATATGGGTTTGTTACTATAACTTCTTCTGGTTTTTTTTTTCTTCTAATTTTTTGTTTTGGAAATATTTAAGAATAACTAATATTTCTTGTTTCTTTCAAATTAGCGATTGGACTTAAAGATATTATTTTGAAACTTTTAATGATATGTAATATATTTTAACAATAAAAAATATTGTTGTGTTTTGACTGTGTCGTGACTTGTAACTTTTTAAAATTCGTTGAGTCCCTGTTTGTGCAACATAGATAGGAACATATGGTGGAGAAATAATAGTATCACGAATAAGATGACAGTCTGCTTCAATATGCTTTGAGTGTCAGGAAAATTGTGATTTCAGGCAATGTGAAATTAATGTAGACGGACAATCAAAGAAAAAATGGAAAGCTTTTGATGATGAACACTCAGGCTTAACGACAAACCTTTTAACCATCTCAAATCAGAAGTAACGGAAGCCATGGATTGTACTCGGGCTCAACAGAAGAACAAGAATTAAATGTTGTTTCCTAGTCCTTCATGGAATAGAAGAACGACCATGAAACACAACCTAACCTGTAATAGGCCGTCTAGTAAGAGGAGATGCAACCTAATCTAAATCATAAAACCCTGTCAAAGTCAAATCACTAACCAAAAAAGTGCATTGTCCCAATGAGCTATCAAATAAGGTGCCATGTAAAGAGCAACCCTCCGATGCTCGCATCGGGGTTGATGTATGAGTTGAGACTATACCTTAACAAAATAAGCTAAGTCTAATCATGTGACAACAAAGAAAATTAGACAACCCATAAGATATTTGTATGGCTCTGGACCAGTAAAGAAAGTACCCGAACATTGTGCCCTAACCAATGATCTATCTCAATGAGAAAGGTAGTCGGTCGCTTGCCCCACAAACATGTTTCACTAGTATCCAAATTGTAATTAAGTTGACACATAAATAAATCCTTAGGACTCCGGACCACCTCAATACGCAAGAAATACTTCAACGCTATAGGATATCTCATTTGAAATCATAGACTCAGATAAGCCTAGAAAGGCGATAAAGCACAAAATTGTCAACACAAAAAAGAAGATCCTTAACACGCATGGGTACATAAGGTTATACATTACCTCGAGGGTAAGTAGAAAAAGAGTAATCAAAGTATGATTGCAAAAAGGCATTCCAATCAACAAATTCACTAATTAGAAATTCATCAATGTGGAACTTGTTTTAAGCAATAATAATGCTTTTAAAGACGGCATACCAAGTCAAATATGGGGTTTCAAATCTTAAAGGATGTTTTATATCAACCCATCTTCAAGATCACCTAGCTCTTAGATGTTGTAACAGCTAAGAAAGCACACATTAAAAAATACCTTAAGCCACTCAACAATACCTCTAAAGTTGTATAATCGTGTACACACCATTGACTACCAAAAGTACGGTTCCCTAGAGGAGGCGTCCTTATTGTTTAATGGGTCATTATCTTCTAAGGCATGGATCTTGGTTTGCATAGTCATACACCAAACCATTCTTACTTCACAGCCTTCGTAGAGCACTCAACTCTTGAAAAAGTTGATGAGAAAAAATTGCTGTTGTACAAAATATTTGTCACACTAAGCATCAATATCGATTTTTAGTACAAAAACTCGGCGAAAAATGACAGAAACTTCGTCGAGTGTGGAACTGTCATAAGTTCGGTCACTACAAGTCTCAGTGTAAACCACCGAAAAGACAAAAGAGTGATGCTAACTCATCAAGCATGGCCTTAGAGGATATGAGTGATTCACTAATACTTATTGACCGTAGTCTATTAGAATCATCGGTTTTGGATCTGAAGCAACTTTTCATGTTTACCCTAATAGTGATATAATAAAAAATTAAATTTTTGATGAATTTGGTACGATCTATCTTGGTGATGGCGAGACTTTAAAATTCGTAAAAAATGAATATGTTGGAATTAAAATATCGAATAGATTTATACAATTGCAGTGTGAAATGAGACATATTCGTGGTTTGAAAAGAAACCTCATTTCTATTGAGCAGACGAATGATGAATATTAAGACTATCATTTTCCTTTAGCCCTAGTGCATGAGAGATAACAAAAGGAGTCATGCTGCTGGTTCGAGAGTTGAATGATGGAGCTCTTTATAAGACCATGAGCTAGTGGGAGTTGGGTGATATGTTGATTAAGGTAGTGGCTTTAGAGATGTTGAAGCCGTGCATGAATTTAACTAACCTTCAAACTTGAAGATTTCAAGAATTGACATTGTTGTCACTTATAGGTTTTGTGGAGAATTTGAAGAGATGATATACATATAGACTCGGTGATTTCCAAGTAAGAGTTTGCTGAGATTATGAAGTCTAAATTACTTAGGAATTGCAGGGACCTAGTTGGTCTCAGAAGCCAAAATTTAAATTATGTAGGAGTAAGAGGGTTTATATAAAACTATAATTAGGATATTGTTCCTATTATAAATAGCCCTTTCGTATGTAATTTTATTCAAACACTTATTACGAAATAGTAGGAAAAATCTTGACTTTATGCCCCTTGATGAATTGGATAAACACTTAGTATGTTTTAATTACTTTCGTGTATGATCTTTTATCATCATATTTTTGTGCAACATCTTTAAATAAATTCAGTACTGTTAGCATATTAAAATATTAGTATTTTATGTATATTATTTAGTTAAGGGCTCTTTTGTCTTTTTAGTCTTTTAGCTGTCTTCTTGTATATATTTTCTGTCTCTTGTAAAACCCTACTTACTTTTGATATATATCATTCTTGAGTTTTTCTCCTACCTTTGTTATTCCTTTGAATGTCATGTTTCATGAATCTTAACATGGCATCAGAGCCAGATCTCTGATTCGACTGGTAGGCGGCACAACAACGCGGATCGAACTCCCTTCGACTCTTGAACAACTTCTTCACGTAAAACTTTAAAATAAAAAGATTGAATCTATGAAAAAACTTAAACAATGAACACGTATTAATCTGAATGACATACACGAGTGTTCTGAGTCTATTCCCTAGAATTCCACTATTTATAGGATAGCACTCCTTAGAAGATAAGTATTCCTCTGGCAGTCTCCTACTCCAGTCGGAACTCTATCTTTCCAAAATATCTGAATTCTTCCCTTTTGATAAGATCTCACAATCTCCTTATTCCTGCACAACAAGGAACGAATTTGACTCCCCAAAGGAAGCAATCACTTAAGGATATAAACAAAAGATAAATAAAGATTAACTTTTCCAAAAGATAAGATTTTGATGATAAAACTAAATCTTTTCCCAATCTTTCCAAACTTACCAAAATACTCACTTTCCTTTTAGAAGACGTTTCCCATACAAACTCAAGGAAATATTTCGTAAATAAATCAAAAAAAAAATTTCCTTAAAATAATTTTTCCAAAACACGTAAACCAAAAAGTACGGACTCACGGTCCTAACAATATATAATGTCGATATGGTATAGAATGACACAATGTTTTCTCTAAAAAAAATTGTGGATATGGTATACGTACGACATGTGTAAAGCTATTTTGCATTATAATGAATTATTCGATATATATATATATATATATATATATATATATATATATATATATATATATATATATATATATATATATATATACACACTAGCAAACCTACGCACGCGGGGACCGCGTGCAAATCGTGATTTATTGTTAAGAATATTTCATTATAACGTTTTATTTATATAATTTATGATATTATAAAATTAGAAATTGTTTAAAAAACTTGAAAATGCACATGGGTTATCGGAGTGAGTTTGTTGAACCAAAATTCGTGCAATATCCTTTTTGAGAACTCTTAGTCTTTTTTATTAAAGCATTGAACACAAAGTAACATTGATCAGTAAATTCTTTGTTTTATTAGAGCTCTTAGCCCTTTTTCTTAGAGCATCAGACTCAAATAAACATTAATGTGATAGAGAAATTGACAAATTATTAAGCACCTAGTTTGATAGAGTATATCAAAAATAAATACAACAGTTCATATAATACATACTATAAATAAAAATTAGAATCTGCTTAAAAACCCTTGAAATTCATATGAGTTATTGGAATATCGAGTCAGCTAAACCAAATTTACTAATAAAATTGTAACGAAATCTCCTAGAACAGTAATTTTATCAAAGCTTTGAAATAAGAAAAACATTTCCATCATAGAAAATTTGACAAACTATTATGCAGTCATTTTGAGAGATAACAGTGTAAGATTGTTAAATAAAGTAGCTAGCTAACTTATTAATAAAATTTATTTTTATCACTTTAGATAATGTTTATCAATACTACATAAAATCTAACTCTCCTAATAGACTTTGACAAACTAAAGATTTTTGCAAATTACTAAGCAAATAAATGAACTAAAACATATTCATTTACATTAATTTGTTCCCATAGGCAATCTTCTTGAAGCATTCATCCCAAATTACAAAATTAGAGAAAAGAAACTAAAAATAATAAAGAGACAATAATAAATTAAATATCTGTCTCTACATATACAATTAGCAGTATTTAGAATAAACCAAATGAATTTACTTAATAAACTCATCCACAGTATGTTTAATACTTCTCCAGGCGTATTGTTTCGGTTGTTGAACAATTGAGTCTGCAAGGAGAGCTCATAGCACCATGATTTCTGTTCACCAATTTGTGAACACTAAGGCAAATCAAAGAAGAAATTGTTAAATATATATAGTTAAACTGAATTCTAACACATGAAAAATATTAATAATTAATGCTTGATAATTTATTAATGTAGTCATCAGAAAACAACTAAAAAAAATCTAGATAATCAACATAGCAAAACAACTGCAAACTTTTAACCTTTGAGATATAATTCCAGAAATTACAACTTTTAGCAGAGTTCTTCCAAGTGTAGATCGATTTATAGTAAGCAACCCATTTTCTTGGTAAATCCTTGTCAAAAAAGTAAGCCTAAATAATTAAGCACATGGAAGGAGAAGAAGCAAAAACTAAAATAAAAATGGAGCAAACAGGGACAAATATAGGTGTGGCGATAGATGATGCAAGAAAAATTAAGAGAAAGTGCAAAGATTTTGAAGTATAAAATGATCTTGAAATAAGAAAAAGAAAACTTACTTGGGAGTTAAAGCTGATGCATTCAAAAGCTCTGTTCCATGCCCAGATTTCCGCAAGATGTGCAGTATTCCATATGCTGTTTTTGTATTTAACCTCTTTCAACTAAGGCAGATGATGGAAAGAAACTATGATCTGCAAGAACACGTTCAAACAAAATTATAGAATAGCCCCTGCTTTGTGTGTCATTAAGTATGCATTTGATAGATAAATTTGGAACCTGGACACAGATTTTAATTTGATCGAATAAAATCAAAGGGAAACTACATTAAGGAGGACAAAAGTAGGTGCAAACAAAGAGTACATCCTCACTGTCAAATTCCAATCTGAACATAGAAAATCGCAACGCATGCTTCAATAAATAAATTGCTATCAACCAACGAAACATTTCACACCTTTTTCAAACACATAATATACAGACAATTTGAAAATCCAAGTTAAAACATAATTCGTCAGTATTTATTGACATGACACTAACAAATTATATAAACATTTATATAAACATCACCTCGTTTGCTTCTTAGTGGATCCTCTGCTTCCGTTTGTTGGTTGAAATGTAAATAACTTCAACTGGCAAAATAAAGGAAAATCTGGATAGAGCCTTTGAGGAGAGAAAGAGGTACGTAGTTAAAGGATTTGAGAGATACATGGAAGTTGAGGAAGAAGTGGTCAACAGTTATCTTTTGAAATTTCCAATTTAATCCCACAAATAAAGCTGGCCGAGAAAATCAAACGAAGGGTATAATAGGAAACCACTTTATTGGTACAAGAACTACCAAAATATTTCATCTTTTTCCAAAATTGTCCCTCATTTTTCAATTCCAATTGGTTGAGTATAAAACTGAAGGGATAATTTTGTAATTCCACCTAAAGTAACTTCTATTTTGTCTCACAAAACATGTTTGTTTATATTATTAACTAGCCATTGTGTGCACGCGCGGACCGCGTGCAATGTGTTCTTAGGTATTAAAAATGGGCTTGTAATTAATAGATTAAGTAGGGTTGATTTACTCTATTGCCAAAAAAATTCATGGTAAAAGCTGTAAAAAGAGGTAGTTTGTGAAGAAAAACGAAGAAGAAATAAGAAGATGAAGAAGTTTAAAATTTTGAATTTGTTTAATTAGGAAAGAGGTAGAGAACGTGATACTCTGATTGAATCAATCTCCCTAAATTTTAGGAGGTGGTTTTGGATGATGGTTACAAATATTTGGATAGTTAAAAGATCGGTGTTGTGGTGTACTAAAATAATTACAATATTAGGTTCTTAGAAACTAAATTTAGATGATTAAATAGGGGCAAATTTGGAAAACACTTTATTTGTACAACACAAAACCTGTTTGTTTATATTAATAATATATATATATATATATACATATATATATATACATATACATTAAAATTTAATCAATAATGCATAAGATATTAATCGAAATCCATTACACAAAACTTCGAACACACAACTCATCTAATTTACACTAAAAGTCTTCGTACAACACATAATATAGAAGTTTTGTATACAGTACGGGAAGTATTTGATACTGCACGAGATGATTTTCTAAAGTATCCGTACAACATATGACCTTCAGATTTACGACATGTTTATGATCATAAAACGCCATCTTTAAAACTCCAGACTAATTGTGTGATGATTCTACCTACCGGTCAATGTACTACACATGTAATATATACTCTTAAGAAAAAGATTAGATGTACACAGTACACACATAGTCAACTAACCATGCATCATCGTGTGTGACACTGATAAGTAACACCTCACCGCACTACGTGTGATATATATATACACGACCATTGTGTAAATATTATATATATAGCACATGTTACGTACCCATCATCTGAATAATGAGAAAAAGAGCATCATAGAACGAGCATGCACGCCTTTCCCTCAACTGGCATTGAATTCCACATATATATAAATGCCATGCCCCAAAGCACTTTCCACAAAAGTATACGAACAAATAACCTATAGTTCCCTTTGCCACATAAACACGCTATAAACTTTTCTAAGTAGAAGAAATGAGAGTTAGAGTACTATTTCTCGTGGCTGCTTGTTTATTCTTTAATCAAGTTACGGCTCAACTACCCATAGAAGCAGTGTACAGCTTCGGCGCGTCAGGGGCCGATACCGGAGGCTACCCCGCGACGTTCGGCCCCCTTACGTGGCCGTTCGGGGCTACCTACTTCGGAGAACCGGAGCGGTATACCGATGGACATCTCATAGTTGATCTTTTCAGTAATAACTCAAAACTCTTTTGCTAATTGAAAATATATTCCCTAATTTATGCATCTAGTGATCAAAATATCAAAAAGATCACTAATGTTTGCTTAAGTCTTTTAAATATTGTTTTGTGCATGCAGCTGAATATATGGGGTTTCCATACCTGTCGGCGTATGTTGATTCGATTGGAACTGAATTTTCGCGTGGGGCAAACTTTGCTGCGGCTGGATCCACAATTCAGGCTCTTAATGTGGAATTGTTTAATCGTGGTACAAGTCCTTTCAGTCTAGACGTTCAGCTCTATCAGTTTCAACGGTTCAAAGCACGATGTCTCCAGTTTCACTCCCAAGGTTAGCACTGTCTAGTATTTACTTTGTTAATAATTTATTTTCGGGCAAAATGTAAAAAATAAAAAAGAAATCCAGTTTTTTAAATGGCCAGCATCGAACCGCGTGTGATATTTATCTCTTCATGATATTCACTTTTATATTCAAAAACCATGTACTGAATCCCCTAGTGTTATTTTCTTGAACAAAACAATGATGCACCAAATTCTAATTAAATATAAATTGTCAAGTTTATTATCTTGATAAGAAGGGTTTGATGCAAATATTTTTTATAATATGAGGGGAGTGTGAGGGGACGGGTTGGTGGTGCTGGAGAGGGGACAGGGCCGTATCCAGGAATTTGTAATGGGGTAAAGAAAAGAACTTCTTCTTAAAATGTCAAAAGTTATAATGTTTAATACTCAAAATAAAGCTAAAAAATACATATTATTAATATCAAAAAAAAATAATACTATACAAGTTGTGCCCTACGGTTACTCATGGAGTGAACTCATCAATGATTGAATCGGAATTAGTATTTTGTGCTTACTCTCGTTCAATGTAAATAACTATAGAATTCGACAGAAATTCATCCTCCATTTTGTTGCGAAGAACAGACTTAACATGCTTCATTGTTAAAAATGCGCGTTCTGTTGTTGCAGTAAAAATAGTAAGAGTTAAAACATGCCGAAATTGAATGATAAAGTAGCAGTTGATAAATGATAATTCTTGCTGGAGAAATTTACCTTTGTTTTGCACTCCAGTCTCGAGTCACCGCCCTGTGTTAACCTGTGCGTATTGTTTGTTTGATTATTTGGGAGAAGAACAGGGGTTAGGTTTGCTGGCATTGAACTTTTTAATTGATTTTTCTTGTGCGCATTTTAGAGGTTTAGTTGTTATATTTGACTTTTCAGTTCTCATGTTGAATACTAGATAAAAAATAGAATAAGAATTGAATGTCCAAACTCTATAAAATATTAAAGCAATTATATTTGTGGGCCTATTCCTATTAAAATATTTTAATAAGTGGGCCAACAATTTTTCATTTTATTTGAACTACACGATAGATATAATAGTAATACTACTATTAAAAAGTTTTAAAAAAATGGGGGGGGGGGGGGGGGTGTCAGGGGGATGCTGTTCATTTCATATTTTATTGTTAATTTTATTTATATTAATTAAAATTGAAATAATAAGTACTCGTTTTCAAATTTAAAACTTTATGTAATTTTATTAATAATAAAATATTAAAAAAATAATGAAACTAAAATGTTAAAATAAGTTTTTAAATTCTTTTAATAATTACCAGAGTTGGAGCTACGCATCCTATATCTACATCGTGAAGTGCGAGTCAAACAAACAGGGGCCATTCGGGCTGGAGTTGGGCATCGAGTGCAACGATTTTAGAAAGTTAGTGACCAAAATGCATGTAGTTAGTACCTTTTAAAAAATTTAATTGGAGTAATGTGCTGCATGGATCCTTGGTTTTTTCGTCTTTTCTTTTTTTTGCTAAAGACAAAGGCTTTATTGAAAAAAAAAAAATAGTGACATGTTTATAAGAAAAGTTAGATTTAAGTTACTGAAATTTTTTAAAAAACAATCTGATGGTCGTTTTCCCGTATCAAGAATTGGTTTGCAAGAAAAAAATTGAATTTCACCTGTAACTTGCTTAGAACGAATCAACACTACTCAGCTTGCATCTCTCTATGAATTTATTGACTTCATCACAGGTAGGAGTAACAACTCTAAAATAATACTACCCAAGCCTGATAGTTTCTCGAGAGCTTTGTACATGTTCGATAATGGACAGAATGATCTTGAAGCTGGATTAGAAATAATGGGAGAAGAAGAAGTGATTGCAACTATTCCGAATATGATTGGCATCTTTTCTGAAGTCCTAGAGGTAAATATATATATATATATATATATATATATATATATATATATATATATATATATCTGATTGTTTTTTTTTTGTCTTAGTGCATTAATAATGTTGCAACGCATAAGGTAAAAATAAAACCCAGGGGTTTGGTGCAAGTTTTGTATAGCACTTGAGATTTAATTTATGCATTTTCCTTTATTACCCACTCTTTAACATATATATCTACAAATACAGTTTTTAATTTTCTGATATTTGGTTGCAGAAATTGTACCTCGAAGGAGCAAGATATTTCTGGATAAACAACGTGGGACCCATGGGTTGCTACCCTTGGTTTATTATAAGTCATCCACACGTACCTGAGACTAGAGATCCAAATGGTTGCATAGTGGCATACAACAACGTTGCCAGAGAATTCAACAGACAGCTTGCAAACAGAATGCATGAGTTGTCGAACCGTTTTGGAGACGCAATATTTATGATTGTCGACATGTACTCCATCAAATATACATTGACCAGCCATGCAGAGGAACTTGGTAATTTAGTTACAGTTTATTCATATGTTCACTTCACTCTTTTTGGTCAAACTATAGAAAATTCACATAAAAATGAGTATGTAGGGCAGAAAGGTTCCAAGATATTCTTTGAGATTTACGCCTTTTTTTTATATATATCCTCTCGTATTTTCAAAAAACCCTATACCGAAACTCAAGTTCATTTATTTTGACGAAATATCCATTACATTTGCATTATATGAGACTTTTTTTAGTTTTTGTATAGCTACTAAATTGACAAAAATACATTTATGTAGTTGGTGCAAGGTTTTAAATTCATAATTAATTAGCTAGCATCGATTAATTGATATTATTAAAAGAAGAGTTGGTCCAAGGTTTTAAAAAACACTGAGAAATTTTGGGAGAAAAAAAAAATAACACGAAGTAGTTTGGTGCAAATTTTTGAAATCACAAGTCGGTTTTTTTCATTTTCACCATTATAAATGTACCTTGAAATTTAATGTATTACTAATATTTGTGTAAAGCTCAAGGTGCCTCTTTAAATATTCAACTTCAGCAAAATAATTTGTAATCAAAATTGAAGAGTTATGTTTGCATTGCATGCATTAAGAAATGAAATGTTGTTGGGCTCAAAATAGCTAATATTTTTTTTTTTTTGTGTGTGGTCTGATAACTATCTCAGGATTTGTTGATCCGTTGGGCTACTGTTGTGGAAATCTTGAAAAAGTACCACCAATAGGTTGTGGAGAACCAGGTCGTACTCATCTTTGTGAAAATCCATTAAAGTATATCAGTTGGGATGGCGTACACTATACGGATGCTGCAAATAAATGGGTATTTGATCAGATTTTGAGAGGTTCATTTACTAACCGCAAGTTCCCATGGCTTAATACTGTTAAATATGACATATAACTCATAAGCTATACATGCATGCATTTGGATGTTCTCTGTTTTGTCCATGAGTGGAACTATATGTATCAACTAATTATATTTTAGATAATATGTTTGGCAAAATGATTTTCTTGTGATACTATGTTTTACATGGTTTAATTGTACTAATCGATATTAAAGAGGATTTAATTATTTGTCTTCTTAAAATTTATAAAACGTTTTTTAAGAGATAGCCAAAAAAATAGACTTAACTAAGCAAACAATCAGCTGCTAAATGGGCATGTCACAATGAAAGCTCTAAGGAATTAACATCAAGAGCAAAATTCCATCTTACAACTTTACATTCCAAGAGCAAACAAATTAATGTATTCTATGTGCAAAACATGAAAACACACGACTAGTTGAAGGTATACTGACCTAATACAAAAACTGGCAATACTTCCTCCCTGCATATCTTTCATTGCCAAATTAAAAACGATAGGTATTGATCGTTTAAACATTTAAAAAGTGATTTCCAATATAGTATTTGTTGGGCACTTAACAAATAGATCTACTTGTAACCTATATATAAAAAGAAACAATAATGATTGTAAACCATACTTGTTCAATATTATATCGATGTATTCTTAAGGGAACGATCGGCCTTGCCGGTTGAGGGGCTATGGCACTCATAGCCATATATGTTTCCAAAGCAGAGAACAAGCCTTTTCCACCGTCGGTATGCCTACAAGCATGCTTCCCAGATGATCGATAAGTACTTATGGAGTAGCCTCCACGATCATACAATGGTGGCACCTACGTTCACCACCTCTCGAGCTTGACCTTAGCCCCTCAACACTATCATCTAACTCAAACCGTCCAAAACAGTGCCATCATTGTCGTTTGAAATTGGCTTACCAATGGTTGGTGATGGTAGTGGTGGTTTTCTTTTTTGGTGGATTGACGGTTTTTGCGACATTAGCTTTTGTGACAGATTTTTCATCAACCACCTTGTTTTCGCTCAAAAATCAATGCTTCAACTTTTGGTTCATTCTTTATACCGATGGGGCGAGGAGGTGGCCGGCGATATTGTCAAAGCAACATTTGTTATTGTAAGAGCAAATTATCGCATTTCTCTAATTTACCCTTCTTAATTAGAGTCGGTACATAGAGTAAACTCCTAAACTGTATTCAAAACTTTTTCCCTTAATTAAGAGCTCCTTAATTGTAGGAATCCATTGTATAAACTTTTATTTACTTATATACATAGATTTAACTTGAACATATCAAATTGCAAATTTAACTTCATAAGTCTTTTTTTTTTTTTTTCTTTTGAGAGTCCCTCATCAAATAAATTAGTTTGTAAGACAGTTTCTATAGATCATAAAAATTTACAAAATGAATAAACATGTTACTGATATGTGGAACAATAATATAATATCATAATTAGAAAAAAATTTCAAGCTTATACATAATTGTAAAATCTTGAATAATATAATAAGGAAAAAAGTTCAAGCTTATACATAAATCATAATTTAAAATCTTGTGTTTTGAACTTAAAAAGTTTCAGTTATTTACTACTGGTAACATTCCAGAAATATTTTAAGAATACCATGAAAAAGTTAATTAAGGAATTCTTCATGAAAAAACATAACAACAAATTTTTTACTTCTAAAAATTTAAAGTTTACAAGATATAATTCTTATTTGTTGCTCCATTTGAGGGTGAGACCGGCACATTAAAAAATAAAGTGCAATTATTCGTTTTAAGGTTTTCTCATTACTGAGAAATTTGCCATGTTGACAAGAAAAGACTGTAATATGAATAAAACTTGCGGCTATTAAAAAAATAAAATAAAATAAGAGAATATATATAGTCAGGATTATTAAGGCACTAATAGCTCTAAAAAAATTAAAATAAGGGAATACCTAGTCAGATTCGATAAGGCAATAATAGATCTCAAATCTTTTTGTTTATACTATAAATACATGTTTGAATTGCTCCAGTTAAGGAATGATTAATTAAAAGATGATGTATTTGGAGATTCTAAAGATTTATGTGATATACATACTTTAATTAAGAAGGGTAGATTAGAGATAAATTAAATTTTATTTTGACATCAACAATTATTGCTTTAACAATATCGCTGGCTATATATATATATATATATATATATATATATATATATATATATATATATATATATATATATATTATAATATCCAAAGAAACTTACCAAATTTTGACAGTATTTAGAGTTTATGTACTTTCTCAAACATAATAGACAAGTTAAACTGTAGTTGTATTTTTTACTAAAAATATTTGCAAAGAAAAATTATTATTTTAATTCTCCAATGATTTCTAATATTCCATTGAAACACGTTTTATTTAAAGGAAAAGAGCCCCCCCCACCCACAAAAAGAAGGAAAGAAAACAAACTAATAAAAATTAAGCACTTTACCCGCTCACAAATTAAAACTAAGCACTTTACCTCCTATAATAAAAATGAACAAAATTTAGCATTTTGCCCCACTTGCTTCTTTTAGCCATTTTTTGAAACAAAAAGTTGAAATGTGCCTGATTTTAACATGTAGCAATTTCAGATAAGTTTTTCAGTTATACTTTATTTATTTTAAGTTTTCATACTTGATTGAGATAAATTTTCCAGTTATATAGTAAAAATTAAATAAGCTATTTTCTTCAAAATTATTGTAACTTAAGGCATTTTTTTTTATCTATTTTTTGTGTTCTAAGGCATTATTAACTTTGATGTAATATTTTACCCCCAAAAAGTGAAAAATGTTGCATTTTTTTCACCTTTAGAAGTATTTCGACGATCATGCCATTGCCATCGAGAGAAGCACATGCCAGGCAATTAAACGGGAACAAAGTGCTCAATTTTGTTCATTTTTAAAGGATAAAATGCTTAATTTTGATTCATAAAGTGCTACCTTTGTATATTTTTAAGGGGTAGATTGCTTAAATTTTGATTTGTGGGGCGAGTTGTTCTCTTTTCTCTTTATTTAAAGTGGTAGAATCTGTTTCCACACAAATAGTGACAGTAAAAACTGTAAAAAACAGCATGTTGTGGCCCAGAGTACACCACGCGCACAACTGCAAAATCTTTATTACTGAACTGAAAACCTTATCTAACATATATCACTTTCTCTTCTTATTGGCCACAATCTTCCCACATCACCACACACTCCCTCTTTTGCATCTTAACTGACCACCTTAACTGAAACAAAAAAGTGCCACCATTTTTAAGATGGCAGCCACAACTGCTGCAGCAGCAGTAGCCTCTACTTTCTACACATCCATGCACAGTTCAAAGTTCATGATAAGCTCAAAAAATTGGACTAATGATCATGTTCTGAAGATTTCATGCTCAAGAACTGTGTTGCAATCTCCAATATCATTGTCTTATTCTTTTGGGATTAGTAATAATGAGTCAAACTACATTGGCAGTAGTTTGAGTAACAAACGGAGAATTTCACGAATCGAGGCGACGGAGGTGGAGGAGGCGGCGGTGGAGGAGGAGGTATCAAGTGATGGTGTGGCTGCTGAAGTAAAAAATACTAAGCTTTATTTTGGAAATTTGCCTTATCTTTGTGACAGTGCACAGCTTGCTGGCATCATTCAAGAGTATGCTAGTCCAGAACTAGTTGAGGTGAGTAAGAATTTACTTTAAGTTGCAAACTAATTTGGAGTAAGGATTTAAATTTTAAGTCCACCGAGTTTGCCAAGTGTAGTTTGCGCGTTGTTTGCAGACTACTATGTCTAGAACGGAATTTACCTAGTGTACACTCTAAGATAGTGGTTACGAGTTCCTACAACATTAGAAGCAACAAAAAAAGTGCAGCATTATATAGGAGCAGAGAAATAAGCTTAAATTGCTTTGGGATAAGCATGAGTTAATGAATATGATAAGATTTAAGTTTGCACTTATTGCTTGTATGTGATTCCATGAACTTCTTGATTTTAGTAGAATATTACATAAATTCTTAGCAAGATGGAGATCAGGGTTGTTAATTACTAGCAAACACTTTCCCAAATTACCAAAGATTTGGAATTTACTCAATCCGAGTAGAGAGGTTGTTCAGCGGGTTTTTCACAAAAATAGTCCCCTAATGTTTCCTTTTTGCAAAATTCGTCCTTTAATAATTTTAATAGCAGAATTGGTCCTCTAACTCTACACTCTTTGCAAAATTAGTCCCCTAACTATACACCCTTTGCAAAATTAATCTCCTACCTATACGCCCTTTCACAATTAGTCCCCTAACTATAAAACTTTTGCAATTTATGCCCTCGGAAAATTTGATGTTCGTCGGAAAATGTTGTATGACCAACACATGAGGATTAATCAAGGGCAGTGTAGAAAATTTACAATTCTTCTCACATGAGGGAAGAAATATGAGTTGCGAAACACGTTTTTTTTTTTAGAACCTGACACCACAAAACACATGATATACTCCAAAATTGTGAATATAGGGGTTGGTTAGTGCGTTTTAATATGTTAGAAGTGAGAAAAAGTTTGGGAGAAAAAATGGTTCTGCCACCTGGCGCTTCTCACATCTACGGTCACCAGAGGGCATATAAATTGTGAATGGTGTGTAGTTAGGGGACTAATTTTGCAATTAAATTCAGTAAAGGACAAATTTTGCAAAAGAAAAAAGTTAGGGGACTATTTTTGCGAAAAACCCGTTGTTCAGCAGTACTCATTTGCTTGTTTTGAAAAAGATCCTTGGTAGTATGCTTTCGGTTTGTGTATTATTAGTTGAGGCTCAAATCTAGGGAGCCTATTCCTTTAGAAGAATCTTGGTTACGTTGGGGAAGTGAGAAATAATGGTGGCAGCTATTAGTTCAAAATCTAGTTTGTAGTATTTCCGTGATTAGAGTCAATCGATAAGTTGTGTAGATTGTGCAGTCGAGCTTGAAACTAATGGCCAATTCTTTGTGCCAAGCTCCATTGTTGGAAAGTCTAACTCGTTTCCAGTACTCGGTACTTATCAGTTTATTCTCAATATATTCTTCAGTTCGAGTAAAGTAATGTTGGCTAGAGTTGATTGAGAAGGTCAGAGTCGAATGATGATGTACTGTCAAAATGCGAGAAAACTGCTTACGTAATAGGACAAACCTTGGCAAGGCTGACCCATTTTTCTTTCCGAAACTGCATTATGCTGGTTACTTGCACATGTATGGTTTTATATAAATCATGGGTAGACATTAAAAATTTGGAGATTCTTCGTTCTATGGATGGTTTCATTGGCTAATTTAAACTATTTATAACCATTTGCACCAAGCAGTGCAACTTAATCTGAACAAAATATTTGAACTGATACAAGGAAAATACTCACGAAGTTTTCATAAAGGAAGAGAGGAATGAGGAATGAGGAAGATTGTTCAATCAAATTTGACCCCCATCTCGGAAATTTAGACTAAAGTTCCATGATGTATACTCTGGACGTCTACACCGCGGCATCAGTCGTGTGACATAGAATTTTGAGTTGCCTGAATCTAGCTGCTTCGTCTTCCCTTGAACCCCACCAAAAACAGCCATAAACATGATTTCTTTTTTTTCGGTTTACATTGAACACTGCCTTTTCAATTCTTGAAGAATCTTTAACGCTTACATTTGTTGCAAAAGCAGAGGATTTGCATCACATCGCTTAGCTCCCAAAACTTGTCTGATCGCCTGCCTTTTTATTTTATCTTAGTGCTTCTAACACATTCAAAAATCTTAGGTTCTTTACGACAGGAACACAGGAAAAAGCAGAGGATTTGCGTTTGTGACAATGAGCAGCGTCGAAGATTGCAACACTGTCATCGAAAATCTTGACGGAAGCGTAAGAATACTTTCCAACAAAAACAAACACTATCATTTCATCTCTTGGTGCAGTCCTGTCATGCGAAATTTATGTTTTTTTTTTTCTGCCTTTTAACAGGAATACGGTGGTCGAACCTTGAGAGTAAATTTCTCAGACAAGCCTAAACCAAAGGATCCCCTTTATCCAGAAACGGAATACAAACTTTTCGTGGGAAATCTGTCATGGTCCGTCACATCTGAAATTTTGACAGAAGCGTTTAAAGAACACGGGAGTGTGGTCGGAGCTAGAGTGCTCTACGATGGTGAGACTGGAAGGTCACGTGGCTACGGGTTTGTCTGCTATGAAACAAGCGATGAAATGGAATCTGCACTTCAAGCTCTCGATGGAGTGGTAAAAGTTCTGCCTTAACATCCTTTCTTGCCTAAAAAATTGAAATGCCATTAAAGCGGCAAGGATCTTCGGTCTCATTAAGTGTTCCACTCTATAGGCCCACATAATTGTGATGGTGGCCTTTTAGACAAAAATCTCTACGCTCTGCACGTGAAGAGGCGTGTTAGAGAACTATAGATACGATATAATTCTCCTATGTATTCACTTAAATATTACGATGATTATTTTTTTATTCATGCTCTGAATGGTTTTCTAATTGATTTTTTTCAATTTTTGGTATTTCAGGAATTGGAAGGGCGTGCTATACGTGTTAGTCTAGCCGAAGGAAAGAAACAATAAGGAGAAGAAGAGGCAAAAGTTGTAAAGTTCTTAATGCTCTGAATATTTCTTTTTTTTTTCCTCTAAAGAAATGAAAAGTATGTAGATTTGGCTCTGCTACAAATCCAGTAGGTTTATATAAGAAAAGTGTTTGAAGTGTTATGTTTTTTGGAGTCAATTTCTCATTTGTCTTGTTTTGCCAGGAAGTGATTCATTGTTCTGAATCTTGGTTAGCTGGAGCAGTTTAAGACATACTTCATTTGATGTCTTTCCTCTAGTCTAAGTACATCTAGAGTCAAGGGACATATTAATTATCTAAGTTAGATGAAATTCAACAGGAAATTGCATGAAAACCCACGTGTTAGCAGAAACTCGCACCAAGCCCCTTCATGTTAGGCTCTTTGTATAAAAAACCGTCCAGTTACTTAAAACTTTGCATTAATCCCCTTTCTTTTCATGCTGACGAAGAGTGCATCACAGAAGTAAAAGTTAGTGTTCCAAACACTACAAATGTGTTTTTGCGACTACAAAAGCCAATAAGTCTTTTTCATAAACATTTGCAAACACCACCTATATATTAAATCCGCCGGATTGTATCTCTCAATCTTCTCTGAAGGAGCCAAGCCCAAATGATGAGATTCAATTGATTGTAGTCTGACGTGAGTCATTTGTGCAGCGTCAATAGGTATAGCAAGAGGAATCGGGTTCAACAAATAATCTGCTATCTAATATTATTTACCAATTAACTCATCGTCTAATTTAGTCAATGTAATGTAAGCACTATTATATTGCAATTTCCCCTTACTTTTTTAACCTGTATGTATCCAAACCAATTGATTTTAATAATCTATATGTATCCAAACGAATAGCAAATTAAACTCGACTTTTAGTTTAATTATTTGATGAATATTTATTATTATTATATAATAAAGCTTTTACACATTTTTGTCAGATAGAATTAATTTTTTCCAATTTTAGATTATTGGAAATAATAATAATAATATTGTATTTGTAAAAATAAAAATTAATAAAATAATAATCTCAAAAAGTTAAATAAAATTTATTATGTTTAGTAGGTAACGTACATTAAGAAAATACTAATACATAAACTAATTACCAATGAGAAAAATATAGAGGATGCATCCGAAGGAAGGGCGTTGCATTTCCTACTAGTGCACCACATTTCTTTCTCTAAAAAATGCATAGACGATCCATTAATGTGCTTCTTTTCTATTTTCCCCTCTAGTATACGCTGATTTCATGTGATATAGAGAGGTCAATATTCTCTCTTCGTCCTCCCATCCCACGTCGCCCCATTCCCGCACGGAGGCGACGAAACCACCGTGCACCTCCTCCAACCATCACCATCTCCAACATTAACACAACATGTTTGTTGAATGTAGAGAGGATCGACATTTATTATTTTAGTATATATATTCTTCAACAAACCCCAACTTTTCTCTTTTCCATTTTCCTAGAAAATGGCGAACGTCTTGAAACCTTTCCAGCTGTTGGAAATAAACATCATATCCGCGCAGGATTTGGAGCCAGTTTCCAAGAAAATGCGTACCTATGCGAAGGCGTGGGTGCACACGAATAGGAAGTTGTCGTCGTGTGTGGATGCCGAGGGGAAAAACAACCCGACTTGGAATGACAAGTTTGTTTTCAGGGTTGATGAGGAATTTCTTAGGCAGGATACATCTGCCGTGATGATAGAGATCTACGCCGTGCATTGGTTTAAGGACACGCTCGTTGGGACGGTTCGTGTGCTTGTTGGCAATCTTATTCCTCCGCCTGCCCGAGGTCTGCACCACCACAACAACCATCGTCTTGGGATGCGGTTTGTTGCCCTTCAGGTAAACACATTTCTTTATGATTAATATTTTTTTTCGGTAATAAAAGCATGCCTGTTTTTGTTTCTTTATTTAATTCTTCTTGATTATAAAACGTCATCATGCATACCATCAACATGTGCTTCTTGTATTCAATGTTCTATATCAATAATCTTTTTAGACGTTTTCTTATTTTATGTGAGATTCGGTAACAAGAAATAATGTAAAAAGATTTTTTTTTGCCTTTTGGATGTTTTTATGGAGCATGACCTTTCATTTTTTCTATCCTATAACTTGAATGTTTTGTAACAAATTTGTATATGTTTAGATATACTAAACAGAGAATGCGATTGCATTATAAGGTCTCAATTGAACAGATCGAGCCAGATGTATGAGAAATAACTTGATTGGGAAACGAGCATACCAAATTTATGTTGCAATTTTACATTTTACCAAATACCGAATTATGATTTAAGATTATCTGCACGCATCAATTAGGATAGGAACAATGCTTAACTTCATTCTTTCAACGTCCAAAACTTTCATGTGGTTTCGAAGCTATTCCTTTCACGACAAATGTGCAAAATACTAATTGCTGAAATTAATTACATAAGTATTATTTAAGAAAAATGACCTTGTAGCTTAAATTTATTGAAAGAAGTTCTGAATAGGTAACGTACATATAAGTATCTAATGAAAACTTGAAAGTAACCAATTCTGAATATTTCTTATGTTTAACTCTTGCTGCAACTTTGATACTAGATCGCTAAGTATAGCATTGTTAATATGTCAATCTTCACCCTTACTGAACATAGGACATACAATTTCAACATAATGCAAGCATATGACTTAGGCATATTATAATTTACAGAGTTTAACCTAAATTTGATCTTTGGATTGGCAACATAGGTTCGCCGTCCATCAGGACGTCCACAGGGGATACTAAACATCGGTGTGGCCGTACTCGATAGCTCTATGAGGAGCATGCCATTGTACACACAACTTAGCACTTCAGCAGTGGGATATCGAGACATAATGGACGATCCCCCAAGTATGCTACAGCTCAAACAAAATGACAACGAAAACAACTTGAAACCTATACTTCGCAGGTCAAGAAGTGAACGTAGCGAATTTACATACGACAAATTTTCCCCCAACAGCTCGGTGATCGCAATACCTGGAAAACTGGGAGGTAAAGAAAGTTCGATCCTTAGCATTTCCGATGTGGATCCATTTAAAGGGATGAAAAAGAAAGGCAAGGCGAGTTCGGTGATTAGTGGCGGTGCAGAGCTTAGAGAGAAACCAAAGATTAAAGGTAAGAAAGGGAAAGGAGGTTCAGTTGTAAGTGATTCAATTGTGAGTAAAGAGTCTTCTAACTTCCACAAGATTGGGAAAAAGGCTGATCATATAAAGAGTGAACCAAAAGTTGAAGCATTGATCAAGGTGTTTGATGAGAAACAATCCCCTGCCTTGAGTGAAAACAAGGTGGTTGATGAAAAATCTGTCACAAAAGGTAATGTCGCAAAAAACGTCGATCCACCAAATGAAAAACCACCACTACCATCACCAACCATTGGTAAGCCGATTTCAAAATATAACGGCTATGACTATGGTGTACCAAAGGGGCCGAAGTATGTGATTGGGGCTCCAGTTAAAGGGGGATCGATTTGGTCCGAGTCAGAGGTGGGGCCCTCACCATCAGAGGTGGCAGCCGTAATGGCCGAGAAGAGATACCCTCTAGACGACAATCAAAGCTCTGTTTTGGACGGTTGGAGCTTGGATGAAAGTGTTGAGGGACTACGGTCAAAGCTTGAGAGGTGGCGAACAGAGGTGCCACCGTTGTATGATCGTGGCGGTTACTCCACGAGTACTTATCGGTCGTCTGGAAAGCATGCTCGTAGGCAGACCGAAGCTGGAAGTGGCTTGTTCTCATGCTTTGGGAACATATATGGATATGAGTGCCAATGCATTTGTGGTAAACCGCCCGGAAGAAGAAGCGTTGGTACCAAGTTCCATAGCCCCTCAACCGGCACAGGCCGATCGTTCCCTTGAGAATACATCGATACAATGTTGAACAAGTTTGGTTTATAATCATTATTTCTTTTTATATATAGGTAACAAGTACAAATATTTATGTAGTACCAACAAATACTCTTAATAGGCATTTTTTTTTCTTGTTGAAACGATGAATATACATATTGTTTTTTTAATTTGGCAATGTCATGGCAATGATGGATATAAAGGTTTGCCAGTTCTTGTATTCGGTTAGAATATCCTTAACTAGTTTTCCCCTACAATCTTGCTCCTGATGTTAATCTCTTAGAACTTGTATTATGGCATGCATGCCAATTCAGTATCCAGACTGTAAAACACCATATGTGGTTTAATTTGCTTTAGATAAGTTAAGTCTTTTGAGTTTTGGGTTATCTCTTAAATTTTCTATATAAATTAGTAACTCAGACTTCTAGAAAGGATATATAATTAGATCAAACATCAAGAAGTGTAAATATGCCTATCCTTATTAATTGTTTAGTACAATTAAACCATGAAAAATGGGAAAAGTGAATAAATTCACTTGGGTTTTAAAAAACTCGCAGTAAACTTCTTCTGGTTAATATTTTTTTGGCAAAGAAACCCCTTGCGTTTTAAAAACTTTGCACCCAAACCCCTATCCTTCTATATATTATTACGCCACGTTTTTTAAAACTTGCATTAAATCCCCTCATATTAATAAAAATATGCATGCCTCTTCCTCTTATCAAAATCTGCACCATACTCCCTCACGTTATTAAAATCAGCATCCAGTCTCTCCAATTAATTAAGGCGTTGTCTGCAACTTCTTCTCAAGAAGCAGAAGTTCATAATTAAAGTTAAAGCTTAAAAACCTAATTCAAGTCATAAGATGAAGGTGTTTGACAAACTATCTGAAAGCTTTTTTTTTTTTTCTCGTAATAAAGTGCTAGCAAGAAAAAAGTGTTTCTATTAATTTTTTAGAATTTGACTATAATACCCATTACTTATACATGATTATCAAAATCTAAATGTATCACTATAAAAGTTATTACAACTTTAAAATACTGAAGTAGCCGCAAATATAAAAAAAATCATAAATATGATAACAAGAACTATTTAGATTCCTATTCATTTTGTTATTTGTTTTGATATATGGTTACATCTAAATTTGCAGTCATAACTTTGATAATTTAATTAGATAATAAGTTTCAAAAAAATTGTAAGAATGAATTAATTTTTATAGGTATCCATCTAAAAACTGGACCTAATGGATTATTAAATAAATTATATATACTCGTCAATGTGATAAAAAGGAATTCAACCATTTCTAAAGTGATTAGATTTTTTTTTTTTTTTATAAAATGAAGACATAAGATTTCCTATTAACGTTCGGGTTTATTAGACATGTTGTATTATTTGATAATAAAAGATATGGTTATAATTGGATATGTAAATTTAAATTTATTTAAAAAATGTTACCATACAATCTAAAAGCACCCGTTATCAACTTCAAGGTTGTGAGGGTTTTAAGTTTAAAAAAAATTTCAAACCATAGAAGATAGTTTTGCAAACAATCTAAGCTGTCTAATTTAAGTCAAAATCAAATTTTAACTTTTTTAAGAGTTTGCAAATAGCACCAAAGACAGTTAAATAAAATTCATTATAATAATAAAAGTGTTTCAGTTAAAATAAGAGTTTAGTGCAGTCATTACTGAAAACACGAGACTATTCATGCATAGTAAAATAACATGTAGGAGTTTCGTGCAAATTTCTAAAACACAGCGGTTTCGTGCATTTTCTTCAAGGAAAAAGACAACGTATCATAAGAGAATCAATTGCCAAACATATTTTATTCATGAAATAGTAGCTCATAGTTCAACTCTTAGGCAGAACAGAGAATATATATCATATTGCATAGCTCATGATAGTTCAACTCATAGGCAGAACAGAGAATATCATATTGTAAAGCTCATGCATGATGAGTTATTCATCAAAATTAACAGGCTTCATCGATTCGAGCTCGAGTTCAGATACTTGATTGAGAAAACGACGAAATACCCAGTTATTTGCAGCATCGATCGGTATAGTGTAGAATTGATGTGCTGTGATGGATTTGTGCATAGAAGATTTTCATTCCCAATCACATCTTCTCCACAATGTACTACCGGTTCATCCAGTTTCACTACAAAAAAAGGGATTTTTCGTGGCGCCAAGTATCGTCATTTAATCTCAATAATTTGTCGTATGAACCCTATACGACAAAATATATCGTCACAAAATTCGTCGCATTGGCCCTGTCGCATTAGGTATAAGTGGCAAAATTTTAGTGTCGTCACATATAGTTGTGACGAAAATACTGTTGTCACAAAAAAAGTTAATTTAAGTGACGATATTGTTGTCACATAAGTAGTAAAATTTCGCCATCATAGCATCACATTGTCACATAAAAGGATCTACATTAATGATTTCTTGTGACAACATATTTCGTCATTAACATTTGTGTACCAGGCAATCTTCCACAAAAGTTATTGCTACGATAAAATTGTCACTAAAACGTGTTATTTTGATTTTCTTGTGGAGAATCTGTTGTCACTCAAGAGTTTTGTATGCGTTAGTTCTTTTGCCGCACCTAATAACAGCAAATGCACCATTCATAATTACATATAATACAATAGAATGTAATTGACATAATAATAAATACCAAAACATAGTTTCTCCAGAATTGCATTCATCAATTACCACCCTAAATCCATCAAAAAATTGCATTATTCTTACATAACATAGTTTCTCCAGAATTAAGCCAAAATAGCTTTCACAATCGGAAAGCATTTAGTTCTAGTAACCATACGTCATCAAAATAGACACCTTAACCATTCTTCATTTACTTCAATATCCAGAGACTTCAAAAAAACTGCCATAATCTCTATTTTTGTGAAGATGACCACTGCACACCTACAAAACTGATCACATTGCAATGATCACTAAACAATTTAGCATGAAATTAACCAGGCATATTCTACCACATTCACAGAAAATAAGATGCTACTCATATGAACACAAACCATAAGTAAAGGGCAACATGTCCACACAAAATAAGATGCTACTTACAAGAACACAAACCATAAGCAAATAGCAACATGTTCAAACTCATTGCAGCTCCACTTACACAAACCATATGGAAACACCATAAACTTGCAAGTTTATCAAATCAAATAACACTTTAGATGGCATAAACTAACAAAATCCAACATTTACCCCCAACATATATAAACATATTGAATGAAACTAGCAAAGTCAATCAACAATTTCACCAATTCACAACATTTTCACACACTTATTAAATCATATAACTGCACTTCTACATGAACTTCCATATAGACTTAGATATTTCCACACATTTATCAAAGTGAGCCAACAATTCTATAATATTCATATACTTTTCATTTGTATAGGTTGTTCAACCTCCAACTAAAACATATTTCACATATACTCGTTGGACACGATGCTCGTTTCACATAATTTTCATCATAGTAATAGGTATATCTTCAGAAAGCTGCGAAAAGGGGTTAAGGCATCATTACCTATTTAACTCTTTGCCAAAAGTTCTGCATCTTATCAATCTGCGCTTGCATAGCCACGAGTTGTTCTTCATACCTCCTAGAGAGCAGATAGTTCTAGTAGCCATAAGTTATCAAAATAGGAACCTTCACCCTTCTTCATTTACTTCAATATCCAGAGACTTTAACACAAACTATAAGTAAAGAGCAGCACGTTCACTCAAAACAAGATGCTACTTACAAGAACACAAACCATAAGAAAAGAGCAACATGTTCAAACTCATTGTAGCCCCACTTACACAAACCATATGCGAACACCATGAACTTGCAAATATATCAAATCATATAACTCCTTAGATGGCATAAGCTACCAAAATTCAACATTTGCCCACAACATATATAAACATATTGAATGAAATTATCAAAGTCAACCAACAATTTCACCAAT
Organism: Misopates orontium; assembly: GCA_946800315.1. Taxonomy (NCBI): domain Eukaryota; kingdom Viridiplantae; phylum Streptophyta; class Magnoliopsida; order Lamiales; family Plantaginaceae; genus Misopates; species Misopates orontium. The sequence goes on along the minus strand of OX326947.1, from coordinate 51,297,450 downwards.
CCACAACATTTTCACACACTTATTAAATCCTATAATCGCACTTCGACATAAACTTCATTATAAACTCATACATTTTCACACATTTAACAAAATCAGCCAACAATTCCATAGTCTTCATTATACTTTTCATTTCTATAGGCTGTTCAAAATCCAAATGAAACGTATTTCACATAAACTCATGGCACACGATGCTCATTTCCCCTAATTATCATCATAGTAATAGGTATATCTTAGAAAACTAAACAACAGGATTATGGCATCATTACCTATTTAAGTCTTCGCCAAATGTTGTGCATCTTATGAATCTGTGCTTGCATAGCCTCAAGTTGGTGTTCATACCTCCGATTTTTAGCCTTTTATGCTTCCAACTCATCTTCCAACTGCTCCCTTTACTCCAACATTCCCTTGTTAAATGCATTATGTATAAATATGCAAAAAAAGATGTCATAACTATTTTATCTAATCCAATTGAATATAAATTAACCCAACCAATCCAGAATAATAAGGAAACATTATAGATAAGGTTTTTTTTTTTTTTTTTAATAAAACTAAGTACAAAAAACACAAATATTTGTTTAAAGGCTAATTTTTCTAGCTTAATCATTATCAGACTCTTCATCTTCTTATTCCAAGTGTCCCTTATCATCTTCTCCTTCATCATACTATATACAATGTTAAATTATAGTTGTGCTTTAGTTCTCTATATTGTACATGATGAAAAAAATATAATGGATAAGAGTTTAAACAGAAAGCTTTGGAGATGCAAGAACAAACCTTTCAGATTATACACCGACTCTCAATCCTTCCCAACCAAACTACTCCAGCTGTAGTATATAATTCTTCACAAAACATTTTCAGATTATACGCCGACTCTCAATCCTTCCCAACCAAACTACTCCAGCTATAGTATATAGTTCTTCACAAAACAATGTAATTTACCAAAAATCAATCTAATAAACGGACCAAAAATCACTGAATTATAAAATAACCAGAAACTCTACGAACCTTTTCAACTTTTCAGCAGAATCTCAATCTAATCCCCAAAGAAATTAAACATGTAAACAACTCCACTTGCTAAACCTGCATAAAGTAATGTAAATTTACTTAACAACTACAGTAAAAACATTCAAAATAACAACTCAACTCACATGAAAACCATCAGTTTCCAAAGTCATAAGTAGAATGACAAATTTATTAAAGAACTTTTACTCAACAACACACATGATGTTGAAAAACAGCAGTTTATATAATAATGAAGTAAAGTTGCAATTCCAAACATTTCCTAAAGAGCTTTTAACAAAACTAATCACCAAAAAACGACCAGCCAACAAAGTTCTAAAAAGAAATCACAAATAATCCACACAATTTTGCAGGGTTTTCACTTAACAACAAAAATGACACGAAACCAACAATTTCTACAGTTATGAACAGAAATTTCAACACAATTTGAAAGTAATACACAAGACAAACAACTTTTAACAAAAAAAATCATAACAATAATAGCAGTTTATAAATCTACGAAGAGAGTTTACAAAACCACTCAGTTTTTGAAGAGCTTCTACTTAAGAATAACAAAAACCACACAAAAACAACATATTTTAAAGTTGTGAACCAAAATGTTAACACATTGTTAGAAGTAAGATAACTAATCTACAAGATATCTCCATGTTTGAGAAACACAACATCACTATTGCACAAAATACACGCAGAACTTCGAAATCCCTAATCCCTAAATCCTCATTCGTACTTGTTTTTTTTTTCCAAAAAAGAACAAGAAAAACTCATCGATTCACTCATGTAAAGCTAAAGTAAGATAGAACTTAAACAAATTATGGGGAAACGTTAGCTATCCAGCAAGGTCGAACAAACCCACCTGTTAAACATCAAAAAAATCGAGAAATTAGGGTTTTCGAGGATGATATTACAACTTAATCTCAGAATATAAGAGAGAAGAAGAGTTTTCTTACCACTACATGTGAAGAGAGAGTGCAAAATCGAGAGAGAATTGTGCAATTTTGCAGATCTGGTGGAAGAAGAGTGTTTTTTTGTTTGAGTTTGAGAGAGATTTGGTGGAGCGTGTTTTGTTCGAGAATTGTGGAAGCTTAGGTTGTAATAATCTGAAATTGAGTGTTATAAGCAAAACGACGTCGTTTCACTGTTTTTTTTTTTTTTTGGACAAAATATTATTTTTGTGGCAAAGTGAAAATGAGGAAAAAAATTTAAGAGAGGGAAATTTTGGCAAAGTCGCGGGAAATTTGCCGCTTTTTTAGTGCAGCAGCTCAAGTGACAAAAATTATGGCAAAATCGTGTTTTGTCACTCCAATTGTACAAATTATGACGAAAGTTTAGCTAAGATGGCGAAATTTTGGATTGCCACATAAAAAGCTAATCTTATGTGGCAATATTCCTAATCGTCATATATATTGACATTTATGCGACAAAAAATGTATTACGTCATATAATGTCGTCACAAAAAATCACTTTTTTTGTAGTGTTTGCCGCAGCATATCTCCAAGGAATTAACAAATCCTGAGATATTAATTATTATCAGAAAAAAGAAGCCAACAATTAACAATTTTGAGGCATACGATATTTCATTTCTCAGTGGCTGCAAAAAGTGTAGATGTTAAAGTTCGGTTATATATATTTTTTTTCGATGAAGTTTGTAAAATTACAAAGATCCCACCTTAAAGATTACAAAAATATTCATCATACGTCTAAGTTTAAGGCGCTATTTGTAATGGATTATGCATATCATATGACACCAATTAAGGTTGTATGCGCACAGCGACGGTGGATCATTAATAACCCATCGCACAAGTATATATCCAATGAAATTAATAACACATGCATGGCACGCTACATGCCAACGTAACACGAGACCTCCAAACTATACGAGCCAGCATTACAACAACATAAGAGAAAGTTCACTATAAGATCATATACGTTTTGTCAAGCCGTGCTTAAGGTCAGAAGAAAAAAAAAAAGTATTGCAATAAATAAAATAAGTGATATCTTAATTCTATCCCTCGTATTTTAGAATGTCTTGAAGTCTCTCTATTCAAAATTTTAGAGAATTTCCTATATATATATATATATATATATATATATATATATATATATATATATATATATATATATATATATATATATATATATATATATATCTTGCTTAGGATAGGAGAGCTCCTTTGTTATTTTTGTTCTACCGTTAAGAGAAGAATCACAAGCCCTAATCTCAAGCTAAACAGCATATTTCTTCATCTGCACCTGAAAGGGATTCATGAGCAAGAGCTTCTTTTTAAGCTTCTTCAACAAAAGGCACGACTCTAATGCTTGACGGATAGAAGCAATCTTCCCCACTCGGGACTGGACGACTTGAGCACTGAATCCTATTCATATAAGAGATTTTCCTTCTTCTTACAGTACTGGATCGTGATCCAATCCGGTTATTGGCGCTTTTTTCCTTTTTTTTTGGTTGAATTTTCTCTGGTGGAATTGCTGTCCATGATGAAAAGAAAAAGATCTTTTTCTTTTTCATAAAAGATATATATATATATATATATATATATATATATATATATATATATATATATATATATATATGCTTAGACCAAAACTTGGATAATGTAAACATAGTTATCACAAAAATATATTATGGGTTGTAAATTGTCATTACCGAGTTCCATGGCCCGGCTGATTAATTCATATTTATAGGAGTACATGTCGACAGAAAGAACTAATACGCCTCTATGTCGGTCCATAAATTGTAATAATCCGACAGTTAGCTGCCTGTTGAATTCTTGAGCGACTTAATGCAGCCATTTGGATCAGTATTGCCAGGTCGTGGTGGATATTTCGCTATAAACCATGGCAAACAACCAACGGGACCTACTAAGTTAACCCAGAAGAATCTTGCTCCTTCCTGGTACAGTGGCTGCAACAAAAATTTGGTTATATAAGACAATTTGAGCTATCAAAATTGGTAGTTGAATACATGAGGCAGATAGTCACTACATCTGCCGTACCTCATGATGCACCACCTCCTCCCCTCACATGCATGTGGGAGAAATACATAAACACCTGTTAGGACCGCAAGTTCGACACCTTTCAAACTCGGTTGAACAGTCAGGACTGTCAGGTCCAACTAGATTTTATTTCCTTGTTTGCAAAATTATTTTAAAGGAAAAATTGGTTTTATTTACTTTGATTTATTTACTTAACTATTCACTCGGTTTTGTATTTATCTTGTTTTAGACGAGTGAATGTTTAGGTAAGTTTGTAAAGATTTAACTTGATCTTATAGTATCTTATCTTATGGAAAGTTAATCTTTATCAAACTCTTTATTATATCCTTTAGTAATCTATTCCTTGTGGAGTTCTTTTTCTTTGGTGTGCAGAATATACGAAGATCATGAAGATCTTATCAAACGGAAACAAAGACTTATCAAAAGGAAGAATCGCCTTATCATGGAAAGATTCGGATATATTTGGAAAGATCCTGTCTCGACTGGATATGGAGACTGGCCGAGATTCAAGAAGATCTTTCAGGAGAGCTATCCTATAAATAGTAGAAATCCTAGGAATCAATGTAGAACACACGTGTAACAAAATATACATCATTAGGTGTTCTCTTTTATTTTGATTTCTTAGTTTTCGCCCTCTTGAGTTACAATAAGAACGTGAGAAGCCGACGAGAGTTGAAGGGAGTTCAACGGGAAAGGATTGCGCCAGTTAGAGGGATCTATACGTACGTGCAGTTCGCTTGGAAGCATTCTCATAAGAAGATCACTACGGGAGTTTTGGTCTTACGGGTCAAACGGAGTAGACGCAAAAAAGGTTCCGGTGGTATCAACATTAGAGGGATTCGGTGTTAGAGTAAAACCAGTTGGTGTAATAACTTTTGTCCGTTGAAAGAAGTTTGATTCAGGCGAAAGCCTCGTGGATATAGGACATAGTCCGAACCACGTTAAAATCTGTTGTCTTACTTTACTGTCTTACATACCTGCCTTACTTATCTGTCTAGACTAGGTATCACAACTACTGCTTAAAACGTAAAGTATTAGACCTAAAGATCTATCAACACCCCTTGAGGTATGCTTTAACTACAGTGACACTTCATATTTGGAAAATCAGACAAATATCCCCTGTGGTTAAAATTCGTTTAAAATTTGTTACAATTTGTTGAATGTATATTTATGCGCACCTCATTTATTCTATATAATAAATGAAAATTAAAAACCAGATTTGCTAAAGAAATAGAAAAAGTCTCGTTAGTTCTGTTTGAAAAGAATGTAACAACATAAAACAAAAGGGTAATACCAAAAGTTCAGGATATAACGTCGTAAGCTTGTCTGTGTAACTAGATATACACTACCAATGGTGTTTGTGTAATGAAAAGCATACTACAGGTGGCGTTTGTGTAATACTTCAAATACGAAGGAGTGTCCATGTAATTAGCTCATACCTCAAGGGCGTTTGTGTACCTTTAACGCGACCCAAATTTCAAGAAATGAAAACATTCAAGTTCTCCTTAGTTCCTATTTATTTTACCTCTTTACACGAGCGCTTAGCTAGGCTAATTAAAGATGATGACATAGTAATCAAACTTTTCTTAATTCCTATTTATGCAGCCTAAATCATACAATATATTCATTCCTTTAAAGTTGATAATTATTTAGTGCAAAGTTAACATCAAATTCAGAATTATATCTTTCTTCATTAAATACATATTGTAATATTTTGTTTCTGGTTAAATTGCTTCAATCATCCAGTATATTTTTCATTTTTGAAACTTAAGAAGGATTTAAACTTGATTGAACGTGCAAAATGCATCACGTTTGCTTAATATTCTATCATTATCTTGAGCAATAATGTTTGTGAGGCGTTAGTTGAAAAGATAAATTTACCTCAAAAATTGCAGTAAAGTTGCCAATCATATAAGGAATAGATGCAATCACTTCTTCTTCAGTCTTCGTTTCTAATGCAGCGTGAAGATCATCTTGCCCAAAATCGAACATGTATAAAGCTCTCGAAAAACTTTCAGGCTTTGGTAGTGATATGCCAGAGTTGTTACCATTACCTGTAAAGTCAATCAATTCATACTTCATAGAGATATAATAAATCTAAGAGTTAATTTCTTGTACTAAAAAAATAATTAAATTTTGTTTTGATGAAAAATATTGAGCGACTTCTACATTTTTTAATGTCTCGCCATATTTTGGGCAAATTGCGGCAAACTCCCAATTTATGGGTGTTTTGGCATGTGCCCCCTAACCTATGAAAATATGTGATGTGCCTCTGAACTTATTGATTTTTGTGCGATATGCCCCTGAACTATTGAACAACCTTTCATTTTGTGTTAATATCCCACCAAAACTTTCCAATGATTTTGAAATCTTGTGCGGGACGCCCCTATGGTTTGTTAATCGTATAAAACCCACCTTCTAATTTTATAAACATTGCACATAATCTTCTTTTTATGAGATCACAAAGTGGTGTTTTAGAGAGTGTTTTACGAAACTATACAAGGGGTTTTTAGATAATTAAAAAATCACAAGGGGGTTTAGTGCATGATTTCAAAACATGCAATTGAGGAGTTTTGGGGGATATTAACACAAAATGAAAGATTTCTCAATAGTTCAGGATGCAAATCGCACAAAAATCAATAGTTTAGGAGGCATAGCGCACATTTTCATAGATTATGGGGCATAATGCAAAAACACCCATAGATTGAAGGGTTTGTCATAGTTATCCCCATATTTTATTTTATTTTTTTTTTTTTGAAATAAATCCCCATATTTTATTTTATCCTACGGTTACATGTGTGTTATATCGATCAGCGCAGAACTCCAATTCAAAAATAATATATTTTAAGTCAGCACAAGGTTTACATTTACATATTGGAGTATTTACATCTTCATGTGAAAGTACGTAAAAAAAAATTAAGAAAGGTGTGGTGTACTATATATTTTTTCCAAAAAAAATCACAAAGTCGTTTTAGTACGTCATATGTAATAATATGGGGTTTTTAGAATAACACCCATTGTGTTGTATGAAATAGGCTTATTATCCCAGTAAAAAGTAAATATACAAATTACCATAATTAACAACTTTAAAATAGGTACATTAACCCTCTATGAAAAATATTCAGGTAAAGTACTCCTTGTGCTATGTCAACTATAGACATATTGCCTTCCTATGATTTTTATAGGATACAAAATAGCTCCTCTTAAATCAAGTGTTAAGGGTGTTGTATGCAACGTTTAAAATTATATGGGCTAATTTGTCTATTTTTATAACGATGATAACTTGCGTATTTATTTTCAGAGAGGGGTAATAATGTGCTTATTACACCTAGCACGTGGAGTAAAATATCCGGCAATTGATACGGGCCCAACTTATTTATTTTAAGTTATAATAACAGTAATTAAGTGTTATAGTTCTAGTATTTAGATAATATCAAGTAGTAAGGTGTTAGTTAACTATGAATAGTGTCAAAGTAGTAGTAATTTGAATTTCTCTACCCTTATAAGTAGAGGAACACGCTTGGTAAGTTTGGATAAGAAGAAACATTTGCGGTAATTTTTATTTAGATAATTCTCTTTCTCATCTTTATTTCCTGGAGTTAAGTTCTTTTTCCAAAAAGAACAAATTACGTCTTGTTATCCTGACAAAGGAGATAAGAATCCATCGAAGTTGGTAGGGAGATAAAAAAAATTTGCAACAATAGTTAAAGTTATTACTCAAAAAATCAACTATAAGACGTCCATTGGTGAACCGTTGAGGTCTGTGGAAGATGATATCACCACCATACGGACTTGTCAGGGGGCCTAACGTGGCGGTGAAACTGCCGGTATCAGCGCTCGATCCTCCGAAGCTATAGATTGCATCAAAGGAGAATGGTTCAACCGGGACAGGATTATTCAAGAACAAACATGCAGCCAAGATGAGAACTCCGACCGTCATTTCTTCTGTTGCTCTTTTTGACCTCCACAAGGGTGTACAAATATAATGAAGATTTTATGGTGTTTATTTAGCAAAAGGTTGATGGTTGTTGATATTGTTGAGAAAGAGTTCTGCGGGCATGCCATTTATATATAGAATTATTTGCCAATTAATTGAAGTTGAAGAGAACTGCATGTGCAGTCAAAATCATATGTGCCACAATGCGATTTTAGTAAACGTGACACCACAAAATTTACGATATATTTATGTCTATCTAACATGATGAGATCTTAATTCATTAGTTAGTTGATGATTAGATAAGTAAATGTATACATCTTTATCAAACAAGGAAATAGAAATTGCATAGTGTTTGGCACAAAATATTCGAGATGGTATATGGGGCCTCTAGGGTGAATTAGATGCTTTGGACCCGATTATATTAGTGGGAATTGGAATTTTGACAGAAAATTCGACGAACCAGGTTCGCTTGTTCTCTAGTCTGCTTCAAGCTTCAATTTTCAGGTAAATTCTTCCAACTTGCCCAATTTATTGACCTTTATTTGGTTTCTATCGTTTTCAAAGGACATCGTAATCTGAGTACACTTAATATTGATTTTGCATTGGTCTTTATGTGTGTGTTGCTGAGTTCAGTTCAGTTAAGTTTTAGATTAAAAGTAGGGAAAGTTATTCAAAATTTGAATGATATTAACTGTGGGCAGTTAGTATAGTTAAGTTTTAGATTAAAATTAGGGAAAGTTATTCAAATTTTTGAATGATATTAACTGTGGGCAATTAGTACAACCAGCAGCAAAAGAAGGACGGCTTTGAGCTTATCACAATTAATTTTCTACGAACAATTCAGCCTTCACTATACATATTTGCAAGTATGCTGGTTGCTTTGACTATAAAAAAAATGATAGTGAAACTTTTTTTCATTACAAATAGTATAGATAAAATTAAGAAACGTTTATTATTTGGGATGCAGATTGCGAAATTTCATTTTGTAAAAATTGAAAAGTCAAAAATACCCTCTAAAAAACCTACAAACACATTATGGTGCAACTTGCAAAAATGCTACAATTTGTGGTGTATTTTACTTACAATTACAATTTGCGGTGCAATCCGTAAAAATCTTACGATTTGTGGTATGATTTTGCCATTAGCTCATTCAAACTCTTTCCCTCTAGGCAAATCTTTTTTTTTCTTCCAGATTTTTTTTTCTTCACCCTTGAATAAGAAGTTATGAACATATAGTACTTTACAATATAAGAAATTAATGTGCGCGGAGCTCCGCGTGCCCCAATTTCTAATACCATATATTTCTATTAAGTAGTTGACTTACATTGCATTCTGGTACATAAATGATATTTCTTTAGAGTTTTGTAATTATTTTGATAACCAATCTATTATTTTGAGTTAAATGCAAAAACTACCCCTGTGTAATCTCTAATAGGTAGAAAAACCCTGTGTAATTTTTATTGGCAAGAAACCCCTTATGTTATTCAAAAATTAGCGCACTTGCCCCAAACCCATATTTAGCCTTGACTTGATATAAAGTCTTTTTCTTACCCTTGTGATACAACCATCAATTACTTTATAGTTAATTTTAAGGGTTTAAAACTAAAATCTTTCTTACTATCTATATTTTACATTAAAATAATAAAAAGCAACTCAATAAGTTTTACAAAACCCTCCATGATTATAATTTTTGAAAGTTGAAACAAGTTTATTGAATTATACTCCAATTAAACGTTAAACAAATAGAAAAATAAAGAAAAAGTATTAGCCTTCTTCTTCCTCCTTCTCCCCCCGTCATCCACCCAACTTCAGTCCCGCAGACTCGCCTTTCGCCGGAGTTCACCAACAACTACAAATTCACAACACAACTACTGGGGATTAATATTGGATCGTTGAAAGAATGATGAACAAATTGTGGATTAATCTTCTTGGTCGTTTAAGTCTTTTCATTACATTGAATTATACTGTCGTATCTGTTCCATCTTGCATATTCATCCCGTTCTATCTCTCTCTCTTCTTTTTTTTTTTTAGTGATGCTTTTGATTTTTATTGTTTTGTTTCAATAAAATAAAATGTGAGGGTGAAAGAGTAATTTAACATGACAAATTAGAATTCCACTCTCAAATGCAGCGCTGCACGTTGACCTTTAAGGGGGATTTTTTGGCTTTGACTAAATAACACAATGATTTTTTTACTAATTAAACTTACAGAGGGATTTTTTTGCTAATTAGAGATTACACATGGGTATTTTTTGCTTTTACCTCCTATTATTTTGTATGCGCCAATTCACGATCCTATCTCGAATATGATTATTATTTCCGACAGAGAAGTACTACTCAATAATTATTGTATATATCCGAATTAATAAATTACAAACATAAGTTTTACAATAAAATAAAATAAATTTTTGGTACAAAATAAGTCTATAGAAAATCTCAAGTCTGTACAAAAGACGTCTAAGCTTGCTTTGAGAATAGGGGCATGCATGTTGCCATATTTCGATCTGCCATTCAGCATTAAAATCACATTAGTTAGAAGAAAAACATTATTCGACAAACAAAATGCTACATCATAATCAAACTAAAGTGACATAGTAAGTATAAATAAAAATAGGAAAGAATACCTGAAGTTTTTCCCTTCAGTCATCTACAACTGGGTATGAACGATAACTGAAACTAACTGTCGGCACAGCGTCCATCATTGCAAATTCCTCGTCAAGAATATGATCTAATTTTTCGATGAATACTGCAGGCATCGATATAATCCGCAGCTCACATTGCGTTGATATTTTCGTCAATGTACGTGGGAGAATCGATAATTGATTGCACTTCTCTATTGTCAAAATGGAAAGATTTGGCATGGCTGCCGGTTCAAGTAACTCCAATTCCTCCAAATATTGCAAATTGCATATTTTAAGACTTGTGAGTTTTGCAAAACTCGAAGCAGGAACGGAAATTTTCTTCCCTATAAATGCGTCGTTGCACAGTACGAGGCTCCTTAAGTGCGGAATATTGCCTAATTCCGGCATTGGGTCTTCACGAAATTCACATTCCTCAAACACAATCTCAGCAAGGTACGCTGCATTTTTCAGGTTCGCAGGTACTCGTTTTATATGTCCCTCCAAATGCAGAACACGCAGAGCTTCACACTCGAACAACATTTTGTTCAAAAGGCCTTGTCTTTCCTTTGAGTAGGAATCGAATTCTTTGAAAGTAATTGACGTATGACGCAATTGTATATTAACATCTATAAAATTGGCGATCTTCTTGAAATCTACAGTATTTCCATCTGCTCTTGCCGTGAAGATCTGAAGATTAACAAACTGTTGAAGGTCATCGGCATTACACATGCCAGCATGGAAGTTTTCGAGTATTTCAAGCTTTGTCAGCGTATCCAGCTTCAGCTTAATATCTTTTGTCTCTGTTTTGAATTCTTCTGGAAAGTATAGATGTCTCAAGTTCGATAGCTTCCACAATGTATTTGGTATTGTCGTTGTTTTCCTGTTCGATTTCCTCACGTGCAAATACAGTGTTTCCAAGTATGGGAAGTTGCAACAAAACGATGGAAACTCTTCGAGAACGCAATCCGCAAAACCAAGGTACCTAAGGTACACCAGTTTATCTATGTTTTTGGGTAGGTTAACATATCGAAAATTTATTCCATCAAAGTGCAATATCCTTGTCCACTGAAAAGGTTCAAGATCGGCCACATTTTTTGGCCAACTTAACGTAGATCTAAACGTATCTTTGTTAAAGAAGATAAGAGATCGAATCACTTTCGTTTCAGGAACATTGGCAACAATCATACCTTCATCAAAGTTGCGGCTCTCTGGCAAATATAGAGCAACTCTAGTACTCGTTAAAGGGTCGACGTTTCTTTGACTTTCTTCTTTTAAGTTAGCAACTCCAAAAAACTCTTCTTTTGTTCCTTCGGACAGGCAGAGATCACGAACTAGTTCGTGAAGAAGCTGGCACGATTCAAGCCTTTTGGTGGCTGAAACTTCCTCATTTTGAACCGTGACAAAGCTCCGGTCCACCAAATTTCTCAAGTATTCTTCGGCAGTGTCGATTCTTCCCTTATTTTCTGGATCTTCGCTCGATATCAGCCCCTCAGCGATCCATAGTAAGTAGAGCTTCTCGGTCACTATTTTATGATTAGGTGGGAAGTGCCCCAAATAAAGAAGGCACAACTTCTCCTTAAAAGACAACAAATTATAGCTTACATTCAGAAAACTTGATATTTCAGACCCTGGATACACTTGAGATTCATGATCCCGTGTTTCAAGTTCCCCGATTTCTGCCCCGTCGGATTGCGTCTTTCTCCTTAAGTGTCTAGCAGTTGTAATAATTGCTTGGGGCAGGCCTTGAGACTCTCCGGTTACTTGTTTCTGGATATCTGCATTAATTTGATGAGGTGAAAAAGTTATTTTATGCAACCCCATGCATTGATGATATGAGATAACTAATGACCGAGATCGAAATATTCTTTTGACTTATAAGTAATGACATCTTCTGCCCATATCTCAAAAATGTATTCATACTAATAACCGGCTCAGTGCACCATGTCGCCATATAACGGTTGCATGATATAATTCCTTGTCATCGTGAGCACTCATTATTTTATTTTTACTTTGGTAGGCAAAAGTAAAATTGCACAAGTGAAACATGAGAAGAGTACAAGGAATTAATACTCCAATATTAGGGGGTTAATTGCTAAAACTACCCCTGTGTTATTTGTAATTGGCAAATAACCCCTGGATCATTTTTATTAGCAAAAACTCGATGTCATTATTTTTTAGTTGAATGTACCAATAACTAACATTTTTTATGAATTACAAGTTTATATCCAACGTGTATTTATTCAAATAAATATTATGAGCTTTCTTAGAAGTTTTTTTAAGATTTTTTTGAAATTATTTAAAAATATAACAAAAATAGTCAACAGTGTATCATTATGTCTTCAGGATTAGAAAATAAGTTTCTTTTCAAAAGGTGGATAAATAACTTGTGCAAAACAGAAGTTCAGCAAGTTTATTCTTTGTTCATCAAGTAAATACAAGGGAATTAAATTTTGTAACAGTATCACTACTTGCAGATTAACTAAGTGTATAGGGAGTTTAGCTTAATTTTTGAATTTCACATGGGGTTTTTGCTAATTATAAAAGTAACATATGGAATTATATGTCAATTAGGAAAAATAGAAGGGTAAATTTTTGCAATATTTAGTAAAATAATAAACACTAACCAATAGTTTAGAAAATTATCAATTATCAATATTGTCAACAAACAAAACATGATGAGAGTGAATTTGTAAACATGATGAGAGAGAATAAAGGGGAAAGTGCATAAAACTCATTCATCTTTTCTTCTTCTTCTTCTATTTTTCGTGGAATCCTCGTGTGTTTTTAAAAATTGTGTACCAAATCTCCCCTATTTCATTATAACTCCATGTTTATACTGAAAGTTGCACCAAATTCGCTCTTGTTATTTAAAGAATTTCTGAAAATAAAACGACGGACCTAGGTATAGATTTTCTAAAACATAAGGGGTTTTTGCATTTTTCTCTGAGAATAAAGGGTAATGAAATCATATAAGAGATCTTTGTAGATTACGAATACGATGGACAGTTTGTATTCACATTTGTAGAAAAATGGAATGGCATCTTAACACAATAATTTTGTATTACGGCAAGTTAAATTTGTGTGCATGCAGAAATACTTTTTAGTGGCAAAGATCTGTCCTTTTGTCTTACTTTATGCATCGCTTAATGATTTTATACTTGTGACAATAACACATATATATGGTGTCCTGAATTTTAATACATAAAAAGTGTAGTGAATTAATTTTTCTTTTGATGAATTAAAAGTGGGATGATTTTATGGGGCACAAAGCAACACATAAATAGTTTTCACACGGCTAAGAGTTTTAAACAATAATATATATATATATATATATATATATATATATATATATATATATATATATATATATATATATATATATATATTCAATTTTCAAAACTTAAATGAACCTTTTTAAAATTATTATTATTATTATTATTATTATTATTATTATTTGATAAGGGTAATCAATTGAGTGTGGTAAAACGTGTGATAATGACGTGTATAAGGTAATTTTGGATCGTATCGTGTAAGAGCAAAAGGTAAGAACGCACTGTTCCTGAACTAAGTTTCGTACGAAGCGTACCTCGATCGGAACTAGGCGTAGTATTGTAGAAATCCTCTCTCTAGAATGTAGAAGTGCGGTATATTTTCCTTGGTGAAATAAATCGTACAGCCGTATAATATAGGCTGCCAATCATGATACGTGGCGTCTTCTGATTGGCCGTCAACGCGGCTCGTATTAAAGTACCTCACGAGGGGCGCCATTTAAGGCTCACCCACCTCATGGGTCGTATTCAATAGTGCTTATTTAAGAGCCGTCAACCTTATTGGTCGTATTTAATAGTGCTCATTTAAGAGCCGTCAACCTTATGGGTCGTATTTAATGCGCCTCATTTAAGAGTTATCTGCATCATGGGTCGTCATTTAATGCTTGTCTGGTAGTCGCCGACAGCTCTGACACCCATAAATGCTCTGTGGTTTGCGTAGTTATACGATCGTAGCTTTTTGGTCGTTCGACCCTCGACCTCCGAAGACGACCTCTTTTATTCGGCCCACGCTTGGTTCGAGCTTGCTGACCATCATAACTCTTGGTTTACGGTCGTAATTATTCGGATTATTATTATTATTATTATTATTATTATTATTATTCAACTTAAATGAACCTTAGCACAGTACTTCCTCACATGGAAGATTATTAAACATTTAGACAAACCTGAATTAAACGGTCCTTCTAAGCCTGAATATCGTGTGAAAAGTTCCAAGCTCTCTTCATCCGTCAATGGCCGGATTTCGTGTATTTCTCCTTTCAAATGTTGGGCTACCTCCATGTTGCGTGTAGTCATCAGAATTTTGAAGGCGGGATTCAATAAAGATGCAAATTTTATCGCGTCCCACACTTCTTTGGACCACACGTCGTCCAAAACAATTAGACATCTCCGATTGTTTTGAGCATGATAAAGCTCTCTCAATAGTTCCTTCACGTCCCATTGTACAAGGTCCTCCCTCCTCCAATTGGGATAAATCGAGAGTAAAATGTTTATAAGAACTTCCTTGTCCTGAAAATCCTGCCCCATGGACACCCAAACACGGCGCTGGAAATGAAGCACCACCATCGGGTCCTTGAACACCTATATAAGAGGCAGATCATCAACAAAGAGATTATGAGTTTGAACTCCACCCATCACTAGTTTATCACAAAAAAAAAAAAAAAAAAAAAGGAAAGGTCTTGAGGTCCAAATCCTGATATCACTAATTTCGATTTATCAAGAAACAAATGTCTTTTTGTCATTCTTAACAAAAAGAAAAACAATGAATGTTGAAATATATATATATATAAGCATGAAAACACTCAACCTATAGAGTGTTTCATAAGAGTTGTCACCTAACGTTTACAAAGTTAAAACTAAAGCCCGAATTTGGAGTTGGCTTCAGGCTTATATGCCCCTTCCTTCTCGTATTCATTTGCGGAATGGTGGAATTGGGCCCTTTCTTGTACTATTTTATTTGACTTTCTGTATCTTGAAAGTATCCCTATACTCTCCCTTTCAATGAATTCTTTTGGCTAATTAGAAAAAGAAAAAAAAAACCATAACGTATTTGAGAAATCTGCAAATTGCCCTGAGTCGTTTATCAACCATTCAATCTAGACACGTTTCAGTATTTTCATTTGTTAAATTTGGCCTGATGAGCAGTTTGCACATTTTTCAGTTGTTTAAGGTGCTAAATGTAAATTTTTAAACATTAGGCAACAACTTGTAAAACGGTTTATAGAATGAGGAGTTTGATACCTTTTACCAAATATAAATGTCAAATTTATTGAAGTTGAACTTTTAAAATGAGACGCCAATTTAATCACACCTGTTGTGCTAGAAATGTCTTTCCGGATCCAGCCTTCCCAACTATTGCCATACGGGAAATTTTTGGGTCAGTGCCGTAGCCCCGAAGCAACCATGATATCAACTTTTCCCTCTCGTCCTCCTTTGGGACGACAAATTCACCACTATCCGACCCCGGTGGGCGTCTCGCCTGGCCGAGTCTTTCGTCTCTTCCATCGGGCCCTTCAGTTGTCGTCGTAGCATTTTGTACTACTCTTTCACAGCCAAACTCCGTTACGAGTTTCTCAATTCTCTCGTTAAGGTTGTCGAGCTCATCCAGGTTGTTGCTTTTCTCCAGGCAGCGACGGGGATCACAGATACCTGAGTAATGCCCGACAAGGTTCCTGATTCCGCCTACTCGCGACCTCCCATTGGGCACCGATCGCATCAGGGCGTGAGATTCGGCAGCGTTCTCGACGTCGTAGGCTAAAGGGATTACCTTTTTGCAAAAATCTTCTCCCCATTGTTTTGTCAGGTTGTTGGTTTTGGATAACAGAAATTGTTTTAAGAGAGATAGTTGTGAACGCAGTTGTTCGATCCTTCGATTGAAATCATGATCGTCATTTTGGCGTGCACGTAGTAAAAACTCAAGTCTGCCGAGTACTGCCGACAGTACAGCAGCCGCGTTCAGATTCATTGGCGTTATGTTATTGACAGGCAAAATTAGGAACACGGATTTTGGGACTTTTCTTATACTTTTAGTTAGGCTAGCTCGGGGCATTTGATGTTTGTGCATTGCACCTTTAAATACAAGGCAAAAGAAAACTTGTTTGGTACATATCTTTTGTATTTTTGTGTCGTTTTTAGATTTAATTTACAAAAGTAGATTACTATACTTGTCCTCTAATTAGTAATTACATCGTACTTTTTGTTGTAAGAACAAATATTTTTGCTTCATTTTATTTTAACCGGGTAATGTGGTTAATAGACACAAGACATATGTTATAATCCACTATTTTTAAACATTTTTCCATATGTAAGTCTTTTATCAAAAACTTTAATACTTAAACGACTTAAATCTCTTTTTTCTCCATGGTTAATTGTCGTTTCCTCATATTTGTTTCAAATGCAGAAATCCAAAATATAACGTTATTTAGAGCTAATTTTCAAAACAAAGGAAGATACTCCGAGACAAAATTCAATTAAAATGAAAACACAGATATTAGAAAAAGTGATGTTTTGTACAAAAGAATGGCATTTATCTGATAAAAGGTAAAGGAAGAACAAACGAACGGAGTAGGACCCCATTTAACTTAAAGTAATAAGACAAGAATTAATTGTAACCAATGTTTTTAAAACCGAACCAGGCATCAAACCGGGGTAGCCACCGGTTCACTGGTTTTACAGGTCGAATCGGTTGAACTGGCAGTTGAACCGATTCGACCGGTGTCCGAACAAGGGACCGGACCCCGGTCCAATTAGTTGGACCGGCCGGTCCCGGCCGGTTTTAACAACACTGATTGTAAGAAAAGAAACAAAACCGTACCAGGAATAGAATATAATTAACAATTAATACCTTAGTTCCTCGGAGAAGAGGAATGATTAAGAAAAAATACTATAAAGATTCAACTTTAGGTAGTAAGAAGTTATCTTAAATGCAAAAAACTTTCAAACAGAAAGGAGAAGGAGCTAGAAACAAATTAAACTATAAAACTTTAGAAATTCTAAAGATCTTTCTAATGAGAAAACTTTTTGAATTTTCCTACCATCTGAGATAACATAATGTAAGCAGTCTTTAAGAATAGCTATAAATCTCAAGAGTATCTAAATGATGCAAAACCCTGAGAAAAGAAAGTGAAAAATGTTTTCCAGCTAAGTTTATTTAGAAATTTTTCGTATTGCTTTTTTCTTCACTTATTTTTTGAGAAACCAAATTGAGCCTTAGGCTCCGATTGGTTCCAAAGAAAATGAGGGAAAAGGAAAAAGTATTGGAAACTTTATTTTCCAAGTGATTGGTACTAAGGAAAATTTTGGAAAAGATAGGAAAATCATTTGTGAATCTTTATCTAACATTTTTACAATTCACAAACTTTGATTTTCCTCCAAAAATTATCTAAAACTTGCTATAATTCCCATACGGATTTCTTTGTAGAAGCAAATATAACTAAAGAATATCATCCTAAGAATTTTCAGATTTCCCTCCAATACAAAAGATGGAAAAATTCAATCATCTTTGAAAAAATTTCTAGTTCTCAAATTTCATATTCCCGCCAATTTAAAATCTATATAAACACTTAAGATCAATGTTTTCCACCAACGCATCTTCTTCAACTCTCAGGTAATACTTCTTTATTTATTTTATAATTTTTACTCTAGTTATTTATCATCTTTAATAAATTATTATTATTTTAATTTAATCTATAATCTTGTTTGATGTATTTCATATATTCTAATTATTTGTAATTCAATTGTATTGAATAATAATTATTTGAAGGTTCTCTTGATTAAATCTGTTTTGTTTGTGTTGCTTCGTTCAAATATATTAATAGTACTTGCAAATTCTAATATATATTAGAATAAACTAACATTACTCTTCAAGAAGTTATAAAGGATTTTTTTTTTTAAAAAAAACATAAATTAATTTTAAGAAAAAATATAAACTTAATATGAATTTTATTAAAAAATTAAGTTTTAAAGATTAATAACAATTTTTACATTGTTTAATATGATGAGTAAGAAAATTATGTATAAACTTTTCCAGAAAACTAATGGCATGCTAATCACATGGAAAAGAGAGAAAAAATTTATTTCCATTGAAGTTTTCCTAAAAATTCTCATTTTCCAATATTTTTTTCCTTTTCCTTCATTTTCCATGGATCAAATCGGAGCCTTAAAGTAATAAGAAAAGAATAACTAGGAAAACCACAGTTTTTACGCCAATCGATGGAACCTATACTGTATATTGATCAATTTTGAACTTAAAATAAAAGAAAGATTAACAAAAATAATTGGTGATCATTATATTTAACACCCCGAGATTCGGCCTAATGTAGAAACATTTGGATTAATTTGAACAAACGCTAGCAAGCATTAAAAAACATAACGTGGTAAAATAATATTTATGCCCCTTCATTGAATGAGAAATAAATACACCGAATAAAAATTGTATATTAAAACTTAAAAGACTTAGATACACTAGTAATCGAATTAATCCTAACTTTATGGCAGACGATATTGTCAGAGCAATAAGTGTTGCTACCAAAGCAACTCTTTTGAGATCTCTAATTAGCCCCTATTAATTTTGGAATGCAATGAATCAAGCTCCTAAATCTCACAATATCTTTCTTATATTTAAACAACACTCCTTAATTATTGCAATCACAAACCCTTTGATTTTTACGAGGAATGAAAGTCCTTAATTTATTAAAATCTATTAAAATCACTGGAGAGAACCCTTTATATATAAACATAAATTTTGTCTAGCTATTATAATATATATATTTAAAGTTTTTATTTAACTAAAATAATATAGGGTTTTTCATGTTTTACAATATATCATGAAGCATATCATATATACCTTAATAAAAATGATTATTTGCATACGGTAGACTTAATGATTTCTAATTTTTTTTGTGAACATTTGTTACAACGCTTTTTAATATTAAAACTAATCCGAGCAGTTTTATAAAATATTCAAGCACCAATTATTTATCTTTTCTTATGTTGTGAAGTTCGAATCTAAAATATTAGTAGAAAACTGTAATTTTAAATGTACTTAATTTTTTTGAAAACTTGGCCTACGATTTGAAACGGTTAAGATCCTCTCCTACATAATATACTACATCTTCTCCTACATTATCCAAATGATTGCCATGTGTCCTTTTTAATCTATTATTATATTAAAGAAACCAATTTTGTGTCTAGGTGGCAGTTTTGCTAAATTTTTTACTCAAAATGCCCTTACAGATTTTGCCTAATTTAATTTCAAATAACAAATGAGGGTTAAATTCGTAAAAAAGCATGTAATTTGGGTAGTTGTCGGTCCCATTTTCTTTCCCCTAATTTACCCTCACTAAAAACTAATCATTAGCCACAAAATATTGTAAATTATCATTTAATGCAGGACAAAAGATAAAATTACACTAAGCATATAACTGCTTTAGGAGTAACCAACCCACTATCCCCACTTTTTAGGAAAGAATTCGAAAATCTTTTCTTATACGTGATATATTTTCAGTATCTTCTCTCATTACCATAATTTCCTGCTTCCATATTATCTTCTCTCATCTCCCCTTTTTTCAAGCAATGGAAATCTCCCCACAAATCAAAGGTAACTTATCGCCTTGGTGCTAATGATGTTTTTGTGATTTACTTATTATGTGGAATTTTTTCTTTTCCAGGCTACTAATCAGAGGAACTTGAAGAGATTAAGTGAAGAAATCAAAGAAAATTAATATATGCAAACAATACATATCAAGAAAAAGAAAAGGTGAGGCAATGAGTTTACAAAATAAATTAAATAATAGAAATCTGATTTTTCTCATTTCATTTCATTGCTTTTTCATGGTGCCGTCTTCTTCTTTTACAAAACACAGTACTATTTTTTTGATTACTTTAGTTTAATTGTTTTTGTGTTAAATTGCAGTTAATTGATGAATTGGGAGATGATGTAGTTTTGTAAAGAGCAAGATTTCGGATTGGGGAATATGAACAGTTTCAGTCTTGGCATTGCTTCATTCATGTGGTACATTAATTACTTTTTGGAATATATCTCTTCTCAATGAAATTTACTCATGTTTGGTTTTCACAGGTGCAAAGGATATAAGCAAAAGGAAATAAAAAAGGTAATGTATGTAGAACTAAAAATGGTAATGTATATAGAACTATTTACTGCTTTATTTTTTTAATGTTTTTTAATATGTTTTTGTTTCACATGACCACAAGGTAAAATGTCACTGAATGTTGATTTTACTAGAGTTTGAAATTTCATATATAATTTATTTAGTACGTATTTGGATTTCTAGAATTGCGTCTTAAATGGATTCCGAATCCGATCATCAATTGAATTTTCGAATTTTTATTTTTGTGTGTTTTGTTAATATTTCTTTCTTTTAAAGTTTTGATATAATTATTTTAGTACGTATTTGGATTTCTGGAATTGTGTCTTAGATGGATTCCCTGTCCTCAATTGAATTTTCGGATTTTTGTTTTTGTGAGGTCTGTTAATATTTCTTCTTTTTAAGTTTTGGACATACACAAAGGGAGACACTTTAGGTGCACACAATCTATTCATCTATCTATTACCCTTTACCTTTTTTTGAAATTAACCACCCATGCATTTCTCCAATATTCAAGGAACATTTTGACCTTTACTTGCTAGCATTTAACGGTATATTTCTCTTCCTTGAATGTCTCACCAAATTCTATACACTCCATTTACTTTTTCTCTTATTTTATATTTCCTCTAATCTTTTATCTTCTTCTTTTCTAAGAACTTTTTCTAAATTCATTTGCAAGTGGTTCCTGCATATGCATCAAAACTCTAAGAAAAAGGGAGATCAGATTCGAGAATTTTAGAAGATTTGAAGTTAAAGTTGTATGCACCATTCTTAATTTGCCATGATTTTTTAATCTTTTGATTGTATACCCATTTGTGTAAATGAATATAATGATTTTAATAGCTTTTCTGGTTTTGAGGTTGAGATTTTAGCTACTGTAAATGATTGCGTTGAGTCAACAAACAATGAAAAAGTTTTTCATTATAATTTTGTGGTAAGAAAAATCTTTTTAAAGAATTAAAATGATAAAATGATGTTGGCTCAACATAAAATTGGATCATTTAAAAGTTCACGATATTGCCCAAGAGCTTCAGTTGAGGGAAAAAAATTGTTATACTAACATCTAAATCATCATCATCAGTATAAGTCTTATATTGATTATGAGATAGCTTAAGTAAATATATACACTATGATCGAAATGTTTCACTAAAATATTATTTTAGCATACTGATACCCGTCATATATAGGCTAACTGTCTTATAGTGCGAGAAATATTTATAATGACCAATACTTTTATGTTAGAGATAATTGTCTCGCAAGTCCATGATGTGGATTTATTGATATATAATTTACAAATTTGGAATAACGACAAGATTTATGTAAGATAAAATATTTGTTTAAATATAAAATCCTTTCCCTTTCTACTAATGGTTTTCTAAAATTAATGAACAAATTACAGCTTTCCTTAAAACCATACCTTATAAACAATATATCTATAGACAATTATTCTTAGTATACAATATTTACTCAAAAATATATTTTCATATACATTCTTTATGTCAAAAAATATATAAAAAATACGCTAAACAATAAGTTATTCTTTAAATCAAAGAAAACGTTGCACGCGGTCCCCGCGTGGAGAGATTATTAGGTGCAACGGCTGTACGATGAGGTGGTGCAGCAAGTCGGTTATTTATATAAATGCATGGTTGGGATGAGGTGTGAAGAGGTTACTTCCCTATAATTTAAGAATAGTATTTAATCTCAGCTTTTGACTGTACCACGTCACCGTACAGCGGCTGTACCTAATAATTTTTCCCCCGCGTGCGGCTTAGTGGCTAGTATACACAAAAAAAAAACACACAATTAAACTTTCCTCTCTTTTCTCTCTCACGTTTCTTTTGACTCTTCCCATCCCATCGAAAAATTATTAGGTGTAGCCGCTGTACAATGACGTGGAACAGCATGTGGTGGAGATTAAATATAATTCCTAAATAATAGGGCATTAACTTCTCTACAATTCATCTCAACCATGCATTTACACTAATAACCGACTTGTTGTACCACGTCATCGTACAGCCGCTGCACCTAATAATCTCTCCTTTCCATCCCATTTTTTTTTCTTTTTACCAAATCTAACTCCTAAAATCACGGGAAGATATTTTCCTTTATCACGTGAACATTCTTTTTATCATCAGATATTTATATTTTTCTTTTATGACGAGAAGATTATCTTTTTATCCTCTAAAATTAAAAAATATTTTGTTTTTATAATTATTCTTATTAAAGATTTTCAATATAGCTTTATTCTCTAATTTTCTTTTACCCTTTTATCATGTGAAGATTTTTTTCATTATCATGTGAATAATTTTATTTACTTGTTCACTATATTTCTAACATAATAAAAAGATCGCAAAAACGTAAGTACCTTAAGAAGTATATATATAGTATAAAAAATAAAAAATTAACTCTATAGTAACACAACTATTGTTAATATTTATTAACTATTTCAAATTTAAGCGAAATAAATATACACAAAGAATATGTCATAAAAATAAAGATATTATATACGCTCCTAAAAAATTATCTAATTATATCCACTTAAGTCGATATTCATTTGGACAATTTTAATTGTACTAAGAGGATATTAAATAATATCTAAATCATTAAATACTTTTTTTTATTATTCTCAATGTATATTACTCATGCTTTTAATGAATTACATTTATCTTTAATTAATAACTTTAGTTTCACCATTTCTTTTATTCTAAAATAAATATTTCATTTAAAATGAAATATTAGATGATTATTCGTTATTTAGTTTACTACACGAAAATAGCAAGGGAAATTAAGTAAAGTTTAAAATTAGTGTAACAAATTATGAACAAATTTTAATGAAATGAAATAAGTGATTAAATAAAAGGAAACGGAATAAAAGATTTTGTGTATAAACTTAGTGAGAGAAATTTGGGTGCCGTGATATTGGTGAGAGAAAAAGAAATTTGGGGATGGAAAGAGAGTAATTTTGGAGAGAGGAGAGAGATGAAAGTTTAATTGTGTGTTTTTTGTATAAATTAAATATGACACATGGCAATCATCTAAATAGTGTAGGAGAAGATGAGAATATTATGTAGGAGAGGATCTTAACCGGATTTGAAATGAGTACTAATTTATTAGTTATCAATGTTAATTTCTGAATATAAGATGGAGTACTATAAATCTTATCGAATGATTAGGCGCTAATTTATATGTTTTTCCATATAAATAATTTATTTTAAAACAAAAACTATTCTTAGTTAGAGAGAGAGAGAGAGATTTTGATTGCTATAATTAAGGTAAGAGAGAGATTCTGATTGCTATAATCAAGGTATCTGATTAAGCAAAAGTAACATAATTATGAAATATAGAAAATTTAATTTTTATATTCCTTAATTATGAAGGGTTAACTTAGAGATTTTTTAGATTTTTCTTTGGTTCCAACAATTCTCGCTCTGACAATATCACTAACCAAACTTTATTGGTCGAAATATAAATAATAGATCTTTTATTTATTGCAATAGTCTCTTCCCCCCCCCCCCCCCCCCCCCCCCCCCCCCCCCCTCCTCAGTCCTCATTGATCCCCTTCTTATCTCTTTGGGTTAGTTTAAGGATATTTTCGTCATATCATATGATTTATATGAGCATTTTATCAGATTTCTCCTTCAAATGAAACATTGTAGCATTTTGTCTCCAATATTTTAGAATAAGTACTTTGCCCCATAGATAATCATGCCTACCTCACGGAAAAAAAAAAAGAAAAAAGAAGAAGAAGATAATTTCAAATAAAAGAAAAGTATAATACAGAGACTAAAGTAACAAGATTCATGTATATCAGAGAATGGAATGTGCTTACGAGTAACTTTAGAGTATGAAGAATAGAATAATTAGGAAAGTCAAAAGTTTCGTATAAAATAATGAAACATGGCCCCATTTAGCTTAAAGTAACAAGAAAAGAATTAATAATATAAGGAAAGTTTTTGTCAAAAATGATCCTGTAAATCTCAATTCAGGTCCTTGTAAATTGTGCCTTATACCCTTCAGCCTTGTATATTTATCACTAATTTATTCTTTTGGATTAATTATATCTGTTCAAAAATTTTGAAATGACTATATTTATAATCTTTAGATTCTTTTATACTTATATTAAATTTTAAAAACCTTAAAACTTGGTATATGAAATAATCTTAACATCCCACAAATATTAGTTTTAGTTAATATAAAAGAAACAATTATTCGTAATTTCAATTCAGTTTTTTAAACTGAAATTCTAATGTGTAAAGTATACCTCCAGTTAGTTTTATTACGTAAATGAATATAGTAAACTAAAATAAAACTTAGTAAACCCAAAAGTGCAAAAATGGTCCTATAGAATTACTTCTTCATCCGATTTAGTCAGATTCGATATAGCGACACTAGAATTAAGTAGTCCAGAATTTCAGCACTTAATAGTTGCTTCATTTTTATTTTGTTTCAAAATTATTTGCTGAATATTTTATTTTTACTCAAGAAGGTATTATAATGTAAAAACTATTTTTTAAATATTTATTCAAAAACAAATTTTATTTTCTTTTTCATTTTTAATTGCCATTTTTTATTTTTTAAGTTATTTCAAAGGTAAGATTCAAATTTTGACAGTATTTCTCTTCCGGATCAAGGAATCCCTATTCTTTTTTCTTTGAGAAATTCCGCTATTCAAAGACTAAGTCCCTCCTAATTCCCTTTTTTTGTAGTTAATGCTTTGAAACTGAAAGTAAGTTAAAAAGAAGGTTGGATCTTTGTTGAATGCGTCTGCCTCTTCAGTATAAATATTTTAAATTTCTTTTTTTTTTAATTTGATGGATAAATTATTTGGATTTTTTAAAAATAAGTTCATCATTTATAATATTTAGAACTACAACTACCAACAAGATTCATTTTCTTGCTATTTGTTTGAAGTTATTATTTCTTAAAAGTATTGAATAGAATAGAAAATGATAAAATATAATTCTTTTAGGTGTGTAAAGGACCAAAATTATATCTCTAGGGTGTAATGTGCCAAAAGAGAATGCGAAAAATAGTGATACCAATTTGAGAAATTTGAGATCGGAACCCAAATGTAATGACAAGTTTCAAAAATTAGCGCAAATGCCTTCGGTTATAGTATTCCTATGAGGAAACATGTGATGTCAAAGTTTAAAAATGTGGAACCAAAAATGAAAGTTTGCCAATTATAAGGTATAATTATTTTATCAGTAATTATGATGATGTTAAAAGCACATTTTTTTAAAATTAACTATAAAAAGATATAAATGATGAAATTGCCGAGAAAAAGTAAAAGTTATTTTCATATATAAGTTTGACAAGAATCATTTTTTGATTTTTTCTAATTACTTCTTTTTTCACTTAATTTTTGAGGAACCAAGTTGAACCTTAAAATAACCAAAAATAAGGAATTATTAGGAGCAGTAACAGTTTTCACACCAAATACTGGAATGTAGATATAGTTTAACTTTAAAATTTAAAAAGCGATAATATCAGTGACACCCCCTGAGGTTTGGTGTAATATCAATGACACCTCCTGAGGTTTGAATAATATCAGTGACACCCCCTGAGGTTTGATTGTCAGGAGGGTGTCACTTTTAAAATGACACTTGTACCCTTTAGTTTAATATTAGCTAAAACTTCTCAAAAAAAAAAAGATATAAGTACCCTTTATTGTTCAAATAGTAAAATCAAATAAGAATATAGTTGGTCATCTTGCATAAATTAAAACGATTTATATGAATTTATATAAAATAAAAAAATTGTACGCTATACTATTTATTTTTTTTAATTTTTTTTTGAACTTTACATTATTCTCTAGCTTGTAGGCTAAGTCACAAGCTATAAGAAAATAGCATGTTTTATTTTGTTTATTGTGTTAAAAGTCCTTTAGTACCAAAAAAAAAAAAAAAATCTTATTGCTGGATTTTATTTAAAATCTTAGTTTACAAAATCTCAACTGATGAAAAATCTTATTGTCTTCAAAATTCAATACAAAATCATTTCTCTTAGATTAAAGGTTAAAGAAAAGCAGTAAGTATTTCACTCTCTTTAGAAAAGAAAAAAAGTAAGTAATCAAAAGTTTTCATGTAGTTTATAGTCCAAAAAATATCTTCAATCAAGAGGTATTTAAATAGTATAGCGTACAATATTTTTTTTTTATATATAAATTCATATAAATCGTTTTAATTTATGCAAGATGACCAACTATATTCTTATTTGATTTTACTATTTGAACAATAAAGAGTACTTGTATCTTTTATTTTTGAAGTGTTTTACCTAATATTAAACTAAAGGGTACAAGTGTCATTTTAAAGTGACACTCCCCTGAAAATCAAACATCAGGGGGTGTCACTGATATTATTCAAACCTCAGGGGGTGTCACTGATATTACACCAAACCTCTGGGGGTGTCACTGATATTATCCCATTTAAAAAAACGAAAAGATAATTATGGATGACTATATATCAAAGATGCCTAAGATTTGGCTTCATTTTAGAACATCTAAGCGTAATTTAATATTTTACATGTTGGTCGAATATGTATTTTTCCATGATTTGCTTTCTTAAATTTGAGGAGATTTATTTTCGCAAAGAAAGTGAGGAGAAAATCTGCTAGATTACAATATAAATTCTGCAAAATTGAGTTTTGATGCACCACGGCCTCTTCCTCAATTTTTGTTCAATATATTTGAAGAGCTAAAGACAAAGTTACTACCGTTCTTCAACAACATTCAACACAAATCTTAGGGGATTGAGTGTAGGAGGTGATCTAGCTTGCCTTAATACTAAAAATCGGGGAAAATGCATAAAAACCTTTGCGAAACGGTACCCCCGTGTGATTTGATAATTGTCTGGAACCTCCTTGTGGTTTCATAAACTCAGCATAAAATTCCTTAACTTGCACAGAACCCTTATGCTTTCATAAAATTTTGGATAAAACTCCCTAGTGGTTTCATGAAAAGAGAATTTTGTGGAGAGTTTATGAAATTACAAGGGGGTTTTAGACAATTATCACACGACAAGGGGTTTTTTTGTAGATTTTCAAAACTACAAGGAAATTTTAGGTTGATTCCCCACTGAAAATCACCCGATACAAAACTGCAATTACAAATGTAGAGTAAACTTTTAGCAAAACATTACATGCTTTAGGCGTGCAAAAACATATTCGAGCAACTACTACTAAATCATGCGTCTACATATTCGTATGGATCAAAATTTTAGATGTTTCTGCAAAGATACCGAAACATTTTCATTATTTGGTTACGTGGAAATGGAACTCAAAGATGCTCTATAGTAACATTGCAACAATAATGTTTTGATTTTTTAAAAAATTCTTAAAACGTTCTAAGAAATTTACGAAAAGTTTTCGATATTAAATTGACTAAAACAAACATCAAAACGTCAAACTTTAAAACATGCTTCTTCTCCTTCTTTTCTTGTTCGATATAACATGGTGTGCATTGTTAGCAGCTTCATGTTATTTCTTAGGAAAATGCATAAAACCCCTCTGTTGTTTCAAAACTTTGAACGAAATTCTCGTGTATATAGTTTGATAATTGTCTAGAACCCCACGTAGGTTCATAAGATTTGCACAAAACCAGCTTGTTGTTTCTTAAAAAGTGAATCTTGTGCAGTGTATATAAAATCATAGGAGAATTTTAGATAACTAATAAATCACGAGGGGATTTTAGGTTGATATTCCTTCATTTCTTGCTTCATGAGCTTCACCAATCTTATATAGTGCATCTACATCCAATATTTAACATCATATCTCGTTCTATTTTTCTTCATCCTCTTTTCTTTCGATAGACAATGGCAATAATAGTTAGACACACACGCCCTCCTGTAGTAAAGAAAATCAAACCTCTCAAGTATAAACCAGAACAATACAAGCTTCTCCCTCCGGTTGAACACAATGAAACTCAATCTTCTGAAAATAATGAGCGGATCAGGCCGGTTGACAGTAATCTGAGCCAATCAAGAAAAGTTGATCCTGGAAAGCTCGACGACTCACTTCCCAGATTCGGACCATTATATGGTACTGATCAGCAATCCATGTTGGACGCGAAGAAGAACGCGTGGCAGGGTGTGAAGAAACGTTCATCAAAGGAGGATCCAGGACTCACCAAGGAAAATTATGTAGCTGCCGTAAGAAGAGTAGAAACACAAACAAGAGAAATATATGGTGCAGCACCAATATCGAGCACGAGTTCTGAATTTCGATTGAGGATGGTAAAAGACGGTTGCTTCTTTCTGCTACTGGCGTTTTTAATCCTTGGAAAATCCAAGGAACTCGGATATTCGGAGCAACATTCCATCTTTGGAATAAAACCAAGCAGGAGGCGGAGGGACATTGAAAAGTGGATAGAATCCATGTTCTTTGTCGGGAACCAAATCCCACTCGTTGTTCTCAAGGAATTCACGAAGGAAAAGTTCTTCCAAAGTGTAATCGAGAAAGGAAATTGGGAAACGCCCCGGTCGAGTTTGGGCAAAAGGGTGTTGTATGAACTTCTAGTTTTGCCTGAACTTAAAAAGAGGCCTGAACTAAAGAGGCCTTCTTTGATTCCATGTAGAAAAGAAAACAACCTAATAGACGAGGACGTGTCTGATCTACTCAGCGCGCTTCAAAGTATGGTGCTCGGGCCAGCCCCACGAGAGAAGAACGTCATAGAACGTGAGGTTGAAGAAGATGACTTGGACTTAGAAGCCAATGAAGAAGACATTGGTCTAATGGATCAAGAAAGAACTTCTCAGGCCACCGGTGAATACTCTGCTTCTGGCAGCCGCTTACAAACTTTTCTCAATGCCGTTGGCCTAGGGAACACATCTCGAAATCGCAAAAGCGATTTTCCAAGCGCGACAGAGTTGATGCAATCTGGCATCCGAATCAAGAAACTAAAGTTCGGTGGAGCGAGAGGCATTCGTTTTGAAAACTATTATTTCATCGGGTTCCTGCACTTGCCGTTTTTGCCAGTGGATAGCAGTACAGAGACCATATTACGCAATCTGAAAGCTTACGAAATCAATCAGGAAACGGAGAACAGCAAGCTCGAAGTAAGTTCATATCTTAAGTTCATGAGCGATATCATTCAAACACCACAAGATGTGAAACTCCTGTGGAGCAAAGGTATACTTGAAGGGAATTTTGATTATGCAGATAAGTTGCCTGACATTCTGGCCAGGCTAAGTTTCGACGAAACGAGATTGACGGCAGAATTTCACTATTTGAAGCGCAAGGTCAAGGAGTTCTCAAGCCCATTGATTCGTTACCAGGGAATAA
This sequence comes from Misopates orontium, assembly GCA_946800315.1. Taxonomy (NCBI): domain Eukaryota; kingdom Viridiplantae; phylum Streptophyta; class Magnoliopsida; order Lamiales; family Plantaginaceae; genus Misopates; species Misopates orontium. The sequence continues at coordinate 51,267,427 of OX326947.1, read as the reverse complement.
TCAACTTTGTTGTGTTTCTTACAGTTCTGCAAACTTTCTTTGCTATGCTGGCATATTTTGTACCACCAAAGGAGGCAAAGGAGAAGGGTCACTAAGTTCTTGAAAAAATTCTGCTTCGGTTCATCAATTTATTTAGTTAATTTGTTTGTTGCTTTTTGCTTCTTTTTTTTTTTTATTCCATAACTTTGTTTCTTGCTTAGTTCTTCTATATTTGTATACTATTTTGTGATTGTATATTTCATAAATAATAGCAACAAATATGTTGCATGTGTGTTATATCAAATAAACAAATTATCTCATTCTAAAAGGAAGAAGCAAATTGCCATCTATGGAGCGAAGGCAGAAATATGACTTGACGGAGGGGATGAAAGGAGATGATTTTTCGCCTATCTTTCGAGCCCCTCAACGGTTCGGGTGTTGGTTCCAGGAGTTGGCAACCGAAGCTCCTTAATGTAAAAGTTTTGAAATTTTCTTTTAAAGTGTATTACTTAAATCTCTCTTTATCTTAATCAATAACTTCATCTTTACTAATTTTCTTATCAAAATCAAATGGTTGAAAATTATAAATATTAGAAAGAAACAAAAGGTAAGTATTTGATTAAAACAAGTTATGTATTTGCTCGAATGTTGTATTTGCAATCATCTTTTAATTGAATTTATATTGTGAAAATAGTCGGAGAAAATAAATTAAGCAATTTAAGAAGTCAAAGAATAGAGAATTTAGAAATTTCAGATTATTAATAGTATATAATATGTTATATTATATAAAGTATATTACGATATATATATATATATATATATATATATATATATATATATATATATATATATATATATATATATATATATATATCTATTATTAATATAAACAAACAGGTTTTGTGTTGTACAAATAAAGTGTTTTCCAAATTTGCCCCTATTTAATCATCTAAATTTAGTTTCTAAGAGCCTAATATTGTAATTATTTTAGTACACCACAACACCGATCTTAACTACCCAAATATTTGTAACCATCATCCAAAACCACCTCCTAAAATTTAGGGAGATTGATTCAATCAGAGTATCACGTTCACCACCTCTTTCCTAATTAAACAAATTCAAAATTTTAAACTTCTTCATCTTCTTATTTCTTCTTCGTTTTTCTCCACAAACTACCTCTTTTTACGGCTTTTACCATGAATTTTTTGGCAATAGAGTAAATCAACCCTACTTAATCTATTAATTACAAGCCCATTTTTAATACCTAAGAACACATTGCACGCGGTCCGCGCGTGCACACAATGGCTAGTATTATAAAAGGGAGGACGAAGCCGCACATGCCTCTGACTCTGCCATTTCTCCCTGTAATTTATTGAAATTTAGGAAAAGCTTATAATTAAGTAACGCATAAGAATTGTAGATGTGATTTTACTTTTTGGTTTTTACTACAGCAAATTAATTAAAATGCTCTTCAATCCATATTTTTTCAAAGGCTTGGTTTAATATAAATTTGATTATAATATTAAATAGTTATTAAAAAAAAAAAAAGGATGAGGGCAAGAACGAGGTAGGTCTAAAATATGTAATACTTGGACGTATTTTCTCCAATTGAATTGAACATTTTATCACAATTTAGTGCAGTAAGCCAAGCCTACTATTTTATCTCTAAATTTCATGCACAAAATGGGATTTCAATGCATATAAAAAGAACCCTAACGTTTACATAATTCAGAACACTAAAAAAAATATGAAAGAATTGGATCATCAATTTGACAAGTTGAGAAATAGCTACGTGATCCTCTGAGCCTACTTGAGGTACTGGGATACGTGTGCAAAACCCCATAGCTGCACAAAGAAGAAGAAACAAATATAAGGTTAAGCAATGTGCTTATTGAATTGTCGTTACTCTAAATATTAAAACTCAAGTTAGTCGATAGAATAGGAATTTGTAATTTTACGTATATTTTTCAACATGTTAGTTCACATGCATACGATAAATCTTTTTGTTACATGTTTTAATAGGCTAGTAACATTCGAATTGAACGAAGACCCATTCTTTGGCCTGCATTAGATTGAAGTCTCATCTAAAAGTTCTAATTTATTTAGACATATGACATATATATTTAATATGTATTTTCCAACTATTGCATAACTATATACATGGAGAAAAAAAAAAAAAAAAACTAAACTAAACTGATGGCACTAACAGGAGATCAAACCCTTGTAACATTATAATTGAATAAAATTCGATCTTATTGTCTTGACCCTCTAAAATGGCATACAAATAAGAGTAGTTACAACTTACAACTACATTCCTTAAACTTTCACCTAGTTACATAAATCTATCTCAAGATTCGAAGAATTACAGAGACACCTCGTTAATCTTATAAAAGAAAAAAACAGAAGACTTGTCTATATGGTTTTTCAACTTCAGGGGTGTTTACGTAACGGTTCGACTTAATCAAGTTTATCTATATTCATATTATGAAACAATAGAAATGGTCTATAACTATTCTGAATCATTCAAACACTAGAAGTTTATTTAATAAACCGAATCCAGCTGCGTAAATGTCATTATCCTAATATATAAATTCTACATAAAATGCTTGGTTTTCGGAAGCATACAGACTGAATTACTAAAATCACCCTTGTGTTATTTTAATTTTAAAAAAAAAAAATTAAAAAACTTGTCTGATTATTAGTGAAACAATAAACCTCTGAAATTCCAGAATTAGCAAATAACACCACGACGTTATATTTTGTATTTGTGTATTAAAATTTTACCTCTATGTTCTTCAACTCGAACTCGTGATCATGAGCTAAACACAAGTTGCCAAATGTTTCACAAGGGCCACTGGTTCCGGATAACCTTCGACAGAAAATATAGTAGAACATCACAAAAACTACATTTTTTGTGTATAAAGACATCATAAAGCGCGACGTAGTGTTCTTGAGAAAAAACTTACAAATCTTCATTCACGCTTAGAGCAAAGTTAGCACCTCCTCCCAGAGCAAGCAAATCATTCAAGCACAAATAGAAGTATCTGTTGGCACCTGTTCAATTTCCATTAGAAATTATTAGCTCACTTGTGAATTTTCCAAATATCAGCTCTAACCAAGTCCAATTGATACTCCAAGTCTCCAACCAAACAATAAGTTAATAACATTACTTCTTCACTTATCAGACGTGAAGCGTAAGCATAAACGTTAACTCATATGTAAGTAGTACTTCATATAAAGATATACCACAGAAGCTTGAGCAGAAATAGAAAACTCAGAATAGGTGGGGGGGGGGGGGGGGGGGGGGGAAGGGGCCAAATTTCTTGAAGATATGGTTTCTTCAAAATCTATAGTGAATTATTAAGCTAAATGTTGAAAATATATTGCCACGCCAAAATCTTTATTCGTTCCAATCTAGCATTTGGTTTAGCACTCGAACATGTTCATCGTTCGAGTATTCTTCAATTCTCAGTTACTTTTTATTTGACAAAATGCATGGCGGCAATTTTTTAGCACGAGGTCTATATATGACCTTCTATATATGACACTGAAGAATTGTCAGCATCCCAGTAGATTATCACCACTGAAGTCTAAAACTAGAACAGCTGTCCTCTGTTCCGATAGTCTGATAATAAGCTTATAAACATAAAAACTATGTTATCCCATAAATAGACAAACCAAATTCTGAACTTAGTTTGAGAATAGTCGAGGATCCTTAATATATTTAAACACACAGATATATGTCTTTTATGAGGATGATGCCCAGGCCTGGAATTTGCATATAATTGCTTAGCTAGTGCCCCAGAGAGCTGTTAATGCTATAACTCCACTCTCCAGTATTTGCCAATGTATGTCTATGCATCAATATAACATGTTAATCAAGAATATTCCCTAGGCCACTAATATGTTTTGATGTTCAAACTTCAACTTTCAAACATGTTTCCATTATAAGCTATTGATCCCAAGAAGGGCATATACCAGTCCTACAAAAAACAATGGCCAACTGTGAGCGATTATTTGCAGTCAGGGCAAAATGGTCACTAAAAGTCGGTATCCGTGACCGATAAGCTATCATGATAGATAACGGTAACAAAAGACTTTCTCCTAACTGCATATCATGGTCTGGCTATCAAGGGTTCTCTGACTGCATAGTTGGTCAACAGTAGTCACTAGCACATTAATAGCAACAGTAGTCACTAGCACATTAATAGCAACCGAAGCTTCCATGACTGCATATCATGGGCACGGAAGCCATTCAACTGGTATCGAAGCTTCTTTGACCATTATATGCAGTCACAGAAGCCCGCCAACGGCTAGCAAAGCTTCTATGACCACGTAGCATGGTCATGGGAGCAACCAACCTCTACCAAAACTTACAGTGACCGCACAAAGGGGTCATGAAAACATTAAGGCTGCCTTGCTTATAAAATACTTATTGCAACCAACTTATTCACATCACAAGCACCATTCTTGTGCTACAAGAGATTATTTTTTTTAGGGATAAAAGCATTAAACCCCTATACTATACCCCTATACTATACCCCCTGTTGCACTTTGCCCCCTGTCCTTTTATTTTTTGCGACTTGCCCCCTATACTATGCACTTTGCCCCCTGAGTCCAAATCCAACGGCAAAAAATGTTGACACGTATTCAAATCCAATGGTGAAAAAGTGACTCAGGGGGCAAAGTGTTTATTTATCCATAGTACAGGGGCCAAGTCGCAAAAAATAAAAGGACAGGGGGCAAAGTGCAACAGGGGGTATAGTATAGGGGGTTTAATGCTTTTATCCCTTTTTTTTAAGTTATAAATACTTTCAAAGTATGCCAGGTATTATAAAATTTCTTCGTTCTTGTAAAGATTAGAGTAAAAGTAGAGCCAATAATCCCAATAGTGGTGCCAGTAATACTCAAATCGTAAATTTGATTGAGTATTACCAACATTGGAACTGCTGGCTCCACTTTTACTCTAACATTTACGAGAAGCAATACATGATATAACACCCGACATATTTCAAAAGTAATTCTAACGAGCCATATCACAAGCAGGCTTGCTGCCAAAATTCCCTCCACTTAATCCTGAGATCTATAGGTTTATAAATACTTCATGTTGCATCTCATAATTCAAAGATATAAAAACTAACCAAGCAATAATATTCTCACCAGTTGGTCGAAACAGCCTTGGTTCACCGTAGATGGTCGTGAAAACAAAACTTTGATTTGTTCCCTGCCAGGTAGATGGTTTTATTAATAAACTAAGTCTAGTTCACCATAAGTGTAAAAAAGTGAAAAATAATTATACAGTTAAAAGAAGCATATTAATACTTGATATTTCCTTTTTGCGGTAGGAGTCAGGGGGCAATCAAGCAATCCACCAAACACAGCACCTTGTTTATCACCAGTAATCTGCAGCCAAAAGATGCTTTGAATGTAAACATAGTTGAACATGCAACAATGTTTATCGGTTGAATTTTTTATTTTTTTTGCTAAAGGTGACGTACCAATAGACAAGGACCAGAAAGACCAGCGCTATTCCGGATGAGCGTGCGGAACGATATACCATGTCTTACTGTACTGCCCTTCATTCAATAAAATGTGCATCAAGATCTCATAGTGCAAAGAAATGATCATTCATTTTAAGCAAGCCTTTTGGTAAATTTTACCTGTACAACAAAACCCATTGGCAGCCTCTCACTAGATTAGGAAGGGACGACTCAAAAAATTGGAAGAGATCTGGCGAAACGAAAAGAGATTCATCCAAGAAGCTTGGCATAGGCTTCGACTTCTCAAAACTATGTGGAGTAACGACATCTTCAAATATATCTGAGCTGCTACTGGTGCTTCTCGCAGAGCCAGGTTCCCCATTTTCGGTAAGGGTATGATTAGCCCATTGGGAGGGATCAATTTCACCATTTTCTACACGAGACTTTAGATTTTCTCTATCATGACCTTCATGATCACATTCCAAATATCTATCCAAGGGTTTATCTTTCCACGAAAAACTTTTACTTCTCCATTTAAATGAATTTGATTCAACGAGCTTGCCATCGTTATTGTGTGCATTTGGCCTGAACCAATCAAAATTGACTGAAGGGAGAATGTACGAGAAAATAGAAGACATAGACTTCCCATCCTTCGCATATAACCTGGCCTACACATATAAAAGCTTGGTGTTATAAAGGCATCGTGTCTCAATGAAAATATCAATGAAGATTCAGTAAAGCAATCACAAGCAAGTGCGACATTCAACTGAAAGTTTAAAGTCTTATTTACAGAAAGAACTGATGGCAAATAACCCTAATGTATTGTGGCGAACATGAAAATTACAGTCCCTGTGGAAAAATATAGCAAATTATACCTCGTGATTTCAGAGGCAGCTCTATGTCTCCCTTATTCATGTTTTTTTTACTTGTAATGAAATAAACTATTCTTAAATAAATTATTGTTCACATTTTGATTAAATTAGCTTAGAATTCCACAAGTGAACTATATTGTCCTATGTAAGGAAGTATCTCTCCATGTACAAAATATACAGAGAGATTATCTGTCATTTTTTCTTTTTCACGAGGGATAAAGTGTCAAAACGTCGCATCACTGTGGGCTTGGGTCAAAATCCAGTATATAAAAACATATATGAGCCAGCCGAATGCATAGTCAATTTAGAATATCCATTGAGCAAGTCGGTTGCGTGATCCATTTTCCCTCTCCCTCACTCCCTCTCCCGCTCCCGCTCCTAAGCGAGCCGACTCCAAAGTCCACTTAGAAATGCTCTCTCTCTCTCTCTCATACAACCACAGTTTTGTAAACTCGGCAACAACTCAATTCACATTCTTGCTAGACATTAAATCCTAAAACCACCTCAAAACTAAGTACTTCAGTATTCCCATCCTCTTGTTAGCCTAGAATGATTAAACTCAGAGAGTAAAAATATGACCATTTCCAAAGCCAGACCAGTATCCCTAATTAAATCAGATCAAAGAAATCACAATTGACATCACGCTCTTTGATCACAATTGACATCACGCTCTGTATAATTACAATACAGCAAAAAGAACCAGACTTTAGCACAATCACATTGCATTAGCAAAGATCAAATCTTTAATCACAGATCACACAGAATAACCAATATTAAAGCAGCTCAAAAATCACTCTTGAATAACAAAATATCAAATGCAACCATCTAGTTTTACGAAACTCGAATAAGGATGACTCAAAGCACAATCACAGCATTAAGAAACGCAAAGATCAAATCTTTAATCACAAAATCACACACACACACACACACACACAATCAAATTTAACCAAATCCTTTATTCATAAAACAGCTAAAGATCACTCTAGAATATCAACTGCAACCATTTAACTCACGAAACTCAAAAAGGGTACTTCAAAGAACAAATCACACTGCATTGAGAAACGCAAAGATCAAGTCTTTAATCACAAAATCACACAAAAAATCCAATTTAACCAAATCCCTTATTCATAAAACAGCTCAAGATCACTCTAGAATATCAAATTCAACAGAAAAAAGGGTACCTCAGATTCTTGATCTGGCGGTTGAGATGAAGGTGAATCAGAAAATAGTCTTGACAGAGTCTCTGAAACTCTATCTTTTATAGCATACATTTTCTTTTTGTTCTTTTTTGTGTTTCTCTTTTTTCTTTTTTTTTTGTAGATTTTGTTCCAAGAAAAATATTTAGAACCCAGATTTAGATTTGAAGTTGTGAAGAAAAGAATGGACAAATGGAAGGAGTGCCGACAGTTTCCATTCTTCTGTCAGTAAAAGCGGAAAAATCTGATAAGTAAAGAACGTTAATTCGGTTAATGTTTTATTTTAATTATTTCCATTTTTTTTTTGTCTCAAAGACAAGATGAGTCTTTATCGAGATATTTTCTTAAATATAGTTTTTTTTTTCTTAAATAAAGTTGAGCATTAGGAAAATGACTTTTCTTTCATAGATTAGGGAGAATTACATAAATTATAAGTAAATTACACAAACTATATATCCTTCATGATTTGTGTATTTCTCAGAGTACTGGGGGGTTATTTTTGTACTTTATCCATAGTTGAAGCGTAGTTTGTGTAATTTCTGAATAGATAATTGCCTTAAGGTCAACATATAAGAATGATTTCGTTGGTGCATCATATGTATTACTTATTATACAATAAAATTCGAGTTTCATGCGCAGCATAAACTGTAAATATATACTCAAAAAACAAAAAATAAATATATTATAACTATCGATAATTTAGTAACACCCCTAAGATTCGTGACATATCTCAAACACCTTTAAATTTTTAATAACACTAGTGACAATCCTTCTAGTTAATACTATCAACAGAATTGTTAGCTTCTTACAAAAACCCAAACATCATTATTAAAAGGGATAAAAGCATTAAACCCCTATACTATTGCCCCTGTTGCACTTTGCCCCCTATCCTTTTATTTTTTGCGACTTGCCCCCTGTACTATGGATAAATAAGCACTTTGCCCTCTGAGTCACTTTTTCACCGTTGGATTTGAATGTTGGATTTGAACTCAGGGGGCAAACTGCTTATTTATCCATAGTACAGGGGACAAATCGCAAAAAATAAAAGTACAGGGGGCAAAGTGCAACAAGAGGTATAGTTCAGGGGTTTAATGCTTTTATCCCTTATTAGTTATTAAAAATATCCTAAGCAATGAGTTAGCCAAAGCACTTGAAGAATAATACAAATTTACAGCAAGTTAATTTCCTTTAATTTCTTCAAAAAATCTTAAGCAAAAGAACACCTTTTTATCTCACCCAACAAAATCTATAATTGAATATAAAGTGAGTTTTTTTTTTTTTTTTCTCTTCTTTCTTGAAAAAAGTAATAATTGAGATAAGTTAAAACATTATATAGTTGCTAAATGTACAATTTCATAGGTCGACTAAGGACTCTAAAATTTTGAGCAATGTATTGAACATGAGCTCTGCTCCTTCTTCACTACAATCAACAACGATCAAAGACCCACGCTGCATACACGCACAAGCCATCAAAAACTGCATAAATCCCACACCAAAAAACAGAGCTTTTTACAACAATCTAATCACTCTTTACTCCAAATCCAATCTCCAATCAACCGCTCTACACCTCTTTGAATCGATACCCTGTCCAAATACAGTCACATGGACTGCAATAATCTCCACATTCTCCAATACCCAGTTCGCGATTTCACTTTTTCTATCAATGCTACGCCACACTACCAAAACTGTACCAAATGCACGAACTTTTGCAACTTTACTCAAAACCTGCGCTTCTTTGCCGCATTCTGCGTTAGGCCCACAACTCCATTCGCTGGCATTGAAGCTCTCGTTGTGTGAGAATCCGTTTGTTGGATCAGCTTTTGTGTCGTTGTACTGTAAAACAGAGGACTTGGGTTCTGCACAGAACGTGTTTGATGAAATGTCTGACAGGGATGAGGTTTGTTTTGCGGCGATGATTAATGGGTTGGCTCAAAATAAGAAACCCATTTCGGCTTTGAAGCGATTCGTTGAGATGAAGCGTGAAAATGTGGTTTCGACGTTTCATAGTGTTTCTGGTGCTTTGCGTGCTGCGTCGGGAGCGGCTATGCTTGAGCAATGTAGGATTATTCATGGGCATGCGGTGGTGACGGGGTTGGATTCAGAGGAGTATGTGGGGACGGCGTTGATTGACGGGTATGGGAAGTGTGGGCTTGTTGAGGAGGCGAGGGCTGTGTTTGATGAGTTGGAGATTGGGCCGAATGTGGCTGTGTGGAATGCAATGATGGCGGGGTATGCACAACAAGGAAACAAAGACGGAGTTGTTGAATTGTTTAGTTTGATGGAGAGTCGTGGGGTGGAGCCTGACGAGTACAGTTTCTTGGCAGTTCTGACGGCGTTTTACAATGCTGGTTTGGCGGTAGAAACTGAAACGTGGTTGAATAAGATGAAACTGCAGTACGGATTAGAGCCAAAGATCGAGCACTACACATGCTTGGTGGGCGCGTTAGGAAGAGAGGGAAGGTTAGAGGAGGCGGAGAAAGTCGCTTTGACAATGCCCCACGAGCCTGACGCAGCCGTGTGGCGAGTGTTGCTGTCGAGCTGTGCAAACAACGCGAACACCGACATGGGTTGGAGAATGAGTGAGAAGTTGATGGAAATTGACCCTAACGATGATTCAGCTTTTGTGATTTTGGCCAATGTTTTCACAAGTGCGGGGAGGTGGGATGATGTTAAGAAAGTATGGACGATGATGAGAGATAGAGGAGTCAGAAAAGAGGTTGGTAGGAGTTGGATTGAAGTGCGAGGAGACGTCCATGTGTTCTTCGCTGGAGATAGAAGGCACGCAAGGTTTGATGAGATTTACGCAAAGTTAACTGAGTTGAAGGCAGGCATTGAGAAGTTGGGCTACGTTCCTATTTTTGATGAGATGTTGCATGAAGTGGAGAAAGAGAAGAGTGAATTGCTTTGGTATCATAGTGAAAAATTGGCGTTGGCTTTTGGGTTGTTGAGTGGAGTGACACCACATGGAAAGCCTCTGAGGATTGTAAAGAATTTGAGAATATGCAAAGATTGTCATGAAGTGTTTAAGTTTATTAGCAGATTAGTAGAGAAAGAGATTATTGTAAGAGATGTTCATAGATATCATGGGTTCTTGAATGGGAGTTGTAGTTGTGGTGATTCCTGGTGAAAATTTATTTAGAAATGTTGGTACTTTTTCATTGAACGGAGACAAACGACGACACAATAACACAAATAGTCTTTTGGATATTGAACTTTTGCAATCGTCTTCTTATAAGGATTGGAGTGGGTGTAATATCATTTGTACCACGAGAACAGTTTGTCTTTCTTGAAAGGCTTTTGGCACAACAATCTTGTGTTCTTTTTTTTTGAAGTAAAACAATCTTGTGTTCTGGTGAATTGAAAATTTACCTAAATATGCAAAAATTAATTTGTCTATTTTCTATTAGCGATGTAGCCTTTTAAGTTTTAACACAAGCACAGGGACACAAGTCAATTAGCTCATATCCTGAAATCTCTTGATTAACAGCGTGGTAGCTATACGAGTTTATATAAACGACCCTATGTTTAAAAAAACTTGCCCCGGGCTCGCCCGGAGCTAGCCCGGGGCTTTTTTGACCCCAAAACGCCTCGGGGCAATCATTTGGGGCTTAACCTTCACGGCGCTTACGCTCCATGATTTAGGGCTTACGCCCGGAGTCAGAAATTACGTCTTTTGCGCCCTAAGTTGTTGGGTTTACGTCCGAGAAAGTTAACAAATAAGGTTAATTTTGTTCACTTATTTATAAGTTTCTTCTTTACTATGCTTTGAAAATATGTAATTGACTAAATCTAACAAGTCTATTAGAACATATTTGATATCATTGTTAAATTATTCTCTAAATCTGAAAGTTGTCTTTCTTTATTAATTAGTTTTATAATCATTATTTTGTGAGTTTCTTTTTCGTCATTTATGTAGTGTTTTCTAGCTAGGGACGAGTTCATATGAAATTTATACAATATGTAAAGTATGATAACGTTTTTTAATATCTTTTTTGACTTTATATTGACACTAATATTTCTTTTTATTTTTTTCATTTATATCTTAACTTATTCTTTATATTCCTAATTTTAGTCTCTACTTTTTATCATAAATATAAAATTTTAATAAATTAAATATCAAAATTTGTGAGGCATATACGCCCAACACCTCGAGGCTTACGTCTCGCCTCTAGATCCACGAAACGTCCCGCCTTACGCCCAACGTCTTTTAAAACACTGAAACGACCTCTCTACTCAATGCATAAGAAACTAGAATCTTATGTAAATTTCCAAGTACAATAGAGCATATCATGGCCAAGAAAATCACTACATAGTGCAAGGATTTAAAATATTGAAATAAGAAACGCAAAGATCACTTCTTTAATCACATAAAAAAAATTCCAATTTTACCAAATCCCTTCTTCATAAACAGATCAAAATCACTCTAGAATATCAAGGGCAACCATTTAATTCATGAAACTCAAAAAGGGCCTCCAGCACAATCACATTGCAATAAGAAATACAAAAGATCAAATTTAGTAGCAGAAACAACAACCATGCAATGTTGCTAACATAAATCCATTGTTTGAATCAAAATTAAATTAAAAAACTTAATAAGATCTTGTTCAAATATAATTATTCTTTAGTATTTAATTTTTCATCCACCCCAAAATGATTTTGAGCAATTAAATATTGTAATACATTAAGCTAAAGAAATTTTAACTATAATTGGTCAAATACCAATTTTGCAACAACTACGTCTTAAAAAAATCATTCTTTCAACAACTCCTTGATGACAACAGTCGGAATCTCATTACTGAATCCATCCACTTCTTCATTTGCTTCTTATTTTTCTTTCTTCCAAATGTTGGATCATTATTCAAATACCGCGGTTCTCCGACTTTCCTAGAATCGAGAACGCCAGATTGAGAAAGAAACATCCATCTGTTATCATCATCAACCCAAACTCTGAATCATTGCCTCATAATTTTGCACCATATGATTATATGGCCTCTCTTTCCACTCTTTTCACTGCATAAGTGTAAATATCTATGGTTTCACTAGCTGCTTCATCGGGCGAATTATTCTTAATATGCGTCCGGACTTACTTTTTTATAATCTAAATTAACAGATGATCAGCCCCATATATTGGCATCTTGGAAGCGAATCCTCGAGCAATTTGTTCTTATTTTGGCTATTATTATCACTTGGAAAATCGATGTCAATCTAAATATCTTTATTGCAGCAATCTCTTTTGCCATTTTGAATTCGCTTGATTTTTAGAAAATGATTGGTGGGATTTCTTGAAAATAATGGGACATAGAAATGGCTTGTTTCTTGAATTTTAGCATTCGTATATGATTAGTGAGGGAGTTAAGTGGACTGGGATTTTCTTTAGCGGAATTTGGGTTGGAATCAGGGAAGAAACTAATTAATTTGATTTATCCCGCCTACTTGTGCGATAAAATGACAACGCCCTCGAAACAAGAACCACCCACTAACTTCCTGATGGTTTGCAAATGAGGAGAATCCCATTATTTAAAGTACAAGTCCATCTTTACAAACAGCGGGGATCAATTTGGTCCAATGACTAGAATGAGTCAATCGCCTCTTCTATTTTATAAATCTAAGACCTAGAAGGTTCTACCGAGGTATTTGTAAACTCTTCACAAAAAACTATAATCTGTTTTTGGTTTCATTTAAGCACTTTTAAGGTGTTTGGTTGACAATATAAAATCTAATAATCACTCTTTTTAAGTTGAAAATAGTCATAATCTAGAAATTGTTATTTTCTAGCTTCTATCTTGTGGTGGTTATTTTTAATAAATTATAACATAACTTTTTGTGAACTTCTAGAATTTTTTTCAAACACCCCCAACTTATGATGAGCTTTTAGCTTTTCTTGATAACACCCCTCAACTTGTGACTTAAACATAATTTACAGCTCTAACTTAAATTATTAGCTTCTACTTTTTTAGAAGAGTTTGCAAACACCACCGACGTACTTATATATGAAGTCCCAAAGTTCTTAATTTCACATATAGCCCCAAAAAGTCCTTTTTGTGTGGCAAAAACATCATATGTGGGAGGATGGGCAGCTTGGGTGCGCTTCTTGGCGTGCAAAATGTGCAAGGATGGTGACGTTGTATTACACTTTGCTTACATACGTCAAATCACTTCAAAAAATGGTGCATGATTCATGGTGAGTGAACATGATAATGGTATGCTCCCAGAATCATCATCAGCCAATTTTAATAAAAGTGAAAGAGAAGAAATTCTCAATCTTGGAGTGAATGTTGGTCTGATTATAATATGGTCATTTTATAAGAAAAAACAAATGGAAGATCTGTGTGCTTGCAATGGTAAACTTGGCCATTCTTGGGCATGTTTGTTTCTGTTTTCATCTCATCCTAATTTGAATTGAGACCAAAACATTCTAATGAATACATAAGGATAGTGAATATCCCATTAGAGCATAACTTGTCAATATGTAATGTTTCTACATTCATCGGAAGACTTTTATGCTATGTTCATGACTTGATTCGTGATTTAGCTCGGCTTTCAGAAAAAAAGAAAAGAATAAAGATTTATATGTTAGAGTTATTGATTCTAATCTTGGAAGTAAAAGATGCTCGTTGAAGCATAGAGTAGTAGCAACAACCATGACTTTATCTTCACAATATAATGATTTATATTCAAGTGATACACTTCTTTTATGCAACATATTGCTAAAAATAGTTAAGCAAATAGCTATTGTTAATTTTATTGTCTAGCAATATTTTTTTTCAAATTTAAAAGGCTTAATTGCATTTTTTAATCCAGGTCTTGTTCTTTCAGGTTATGGTTTGTAGGAAGAACATATAAGTACTATTAAGCATAAAAGAACTTAAATTTCAAAGAAAATGCACTTCGTTGAAATAAATAGCAGCTTAGTTATAATGATGGATAATACACTCAAATTCAAGATAAGAGGAAAGATATAACAATTTTCATGTGTGCACAGACAGAGTATTTACAGCAGAAACTTACTATGTAATCCTCTATATATTTGTTATACTACTATTTTTTGTTTATATATAATATTTGTTCTTTCTAGTTCTTTTGCATTATTGCAACCTATCAAACAACTTAAGATAGCACATTTTCATTCATCAACACAACTTTGAAGGAAAGGCTTAATTCTGTAAAAGTAACAACCATGAAAAACCAAAATTGCCTTGCAACATTTGATAGTTTACAGTCACACCAAAAACCACACTAGACCATGTAAACACTACAACTTTTTTGTTCCTACACCAACAGTTGCAACAACCAAGTATGAAACAACAAGTCAACGACAATTCTTGTCTAATCGCCAACTCAGAGTTGCACCTCTCTATCATGTATCCAACTAAACGGAACTCTCGGTCCTTGCTTCGCCCTTGCTTGTGCTCGTTCCTCCAATTTTCTGATCCTAGGCGGCAGACCGCAGACATAATCCTGTGCTTTCTGTCCTTCAGCAGACAATCCACTCAAATTCGCCACTTTCCATCTTCCGACCAAATGTTCTAGGATGTCTGCATAATCTCGGGCCGTATAAACACCGAGCCTTTGAGCGACAGCGGAGAAGTTTTCAAAGAGGTTATCATCGCGGCCATCGTACATTAAATGGGCCGGCATGGAAATCTTCTTTCTCATCATATCCTCAAAAGCTAGGATTGTACCATCAGGGTCGATCTCAAAGAGCTTTTCCACGATTTTTGTGTATGCGGTTTCATGACGCTTCTCATCTGCTGCAATAGTACCGCATATTTGTGCAAGCTTCAAATCCCCGTGCTCCCGAGCAAGTCTGGCAGTGTTGCCGTGAGAGACGAAAGTAGCCCTTTCTTGGAAGGATGTATAGATAAATCCAAGGTAAGGGCTATTTTCAGTTCTTGGATCCTGAGAAAATATGTAAAAACATGATAGATAGAAACAGAAATCTCGAGTTGCCGAATAATAGAGAATTCTAAATTCCAATGCAAAAAAATCTTAACTAACTAGGTGTTATAGTAAAACGGAATAACAAATCTCAGCAGAATCCTGCACATTGAAAATGAGGCACCAGGGGAAACTGTCTACGTTCAGATACTCATGCGTGTAGTATGCGCATAGTCTAAAGACATAATTACATCTATACTCTGACGTTTGATAGAATCACAGAAATCTCTCCTTAGTTTGAAGACTTACAGAGATACTCTCTGAAGTTTCAAAACACTACAAGATCGGAACTTTTATGCATAATGTTTTCAAACTTCACTGTATTTACTCAAGCCTCAAGACAGCATATTTGTAATGTTTTGTTCTGTACTTATCCAACAGCAGGAGAAAGTTTTCTAATTAAACCAGCCCTGTCCAAATTTTCAATACATACTTGACCAAAAGAAAAGGGAACTCTAGTTTAGTTCATGTTATAATGACAAAGTAAGCAAATTGATACTTGGCAATAAAGAAAACAGTAACAAGTAGCAAAGAAAAGAAAAATCAATTTAATAATCTGGCGAAACTCACCATTCCAGAGCCTATAAGATACTGGATAGTCTTCTCGATTTGTCGCATGTCCACACGTCCACATAGGTAGAGATACTTATTCAAAAGGTCTCCATGTCTATTCTCCTCAGCAGTCCATGCCCTATTCCAAATAGCCCACGGAGTCGGACTTGCCCCTGTTTCATCTCTCACACCATCTAAGGTATTAAGCATTGTTTGGTAAGTCGGTAGGGCTTCCTCAGTGATCATATCTCCGACCAAAACAACAAAATATTCGTCAGGAATTTCTTTCGCTCTTTCTCTTAATTCGTTGATCTGATCGTGAAATTCGTCAGAAGAGGGATCAGGCAGGAAATCCTGAGGCTGCCAGCTTTTCTCAACAGGCTTAAGAAGAACGAGTAGATTCTCATCTGCCCAGTTTTCCAAGGATTTAAAGATCTCAATCTTTTGAGGCGGCATAGAGTGTGTTACTTGAACATGAACCTCGCGCGGAGGAGTAAACGGCTTCTTGACAGTCCCTACTTCCCTGTAAACACGTATTATGGAGACATAAGCATAACATAAATCGAGGATAAATAGATTAAGACAATGCCTAAAGTAGACTAGCTTAACTATAACTTGCTACCTTTGACAATTATTGCATAAAGTCTGTCAATTACTTGTCCATGATAAACCAATAATAGAATTGAATATAGTAAACAAATTATGAAAAGCATCTCGAGTCAATTGGATACTCATTTGATCAGTGAAAGATTGACTAGTGGAGACTAACTATTTATTTGAACCAAAAGTTCAAACCAAATAATCTAGAAATCTTGAATACTATCTTCCAGTAAATGTTAATTATCTCGTGAATCAGAAAAATGTTGCCCCTGAAACACTTCAATCTTATTGTTATCGACAAGCTAAGCAGGACCAAGGCAGGTTCTTGGCAAGCATGCTTGTGCACACACAAAGAATAAAACCGTCCACAAGTCAGCGTTACAACGAGTATCCATGTTTAACCTCAGGGGTGTCAACTTTCTTCTATTAACCTGTGATATCTATGAAGTATTTTATTTATAGTTTGCAAAGAAGTTAAAGGCTAACATTATAGTCTCGAAGAAGAACATCTCAATATTCAAAATAAATAACATGAATGTACGAAATTTTTTCTCCGAAAAAAACAAAAGAAAGATTATGATCAGTACCCAAAAACCAATAATGTCATGTTTTTTTAACATGACAAGAATATTGGGGTCCTATGCTAAACTTTTCCAGTCACTTGCTAGTCATTAGATCAGACCACTTAATTTTTTTTTTTTTTGACTATCAAAGCCAGTCAGTCAACAAGTCAGCCATTCATGAAACTTCATGTGTGTTAAGTAGTATATGACACAAGCAAAAAGAAAGAAATGAGGCATTAACACATACTAAATATAGCATTAAGTATTATGAGAGAGAGAGAGAGAGCTTTAAATGTAGGGGTCCCCCATACTTTACATTAAATACTATTTGATAACTGAATCAACTTAAGGAGAACTCTGAAACATCAGGTAGAAAGGGCACTTTTCAATGCAGATTGAGATGTCAGACAACCTATAACTACCAAAAAAGAAAAAAACTCCAATAATTCAAACACTTGACCAAAAGCAAGCACTCATGAACTAAAGAAACAAAGCCCTCAATATGT
Source organism: Misopates orontium (assembly GCA_946800315.1). Lineage (NCBI taxonomy): Eukaryota > Viridiplantae > Streptophyta > Magnoliopsida > Lamiales > Plantaginaceae > Misopates > Misopates orontium. Next base: position 51,249,741 of record OX326947.1, on the reverse strand, counting down.
TTTTTACATATACCAAAAGAATTTGACAAAATACAGCACTTGTCAAAACTCATCACATGAGACTACACAAATGACTAAATCAACAATAGAGGAAATATGTGCTGTAATTAAGGAGAAAAGACTTACATTATATTTAACATATAAACAAGTTATGAATAATTTGATAGCCCTCTTCATGACACATGAAATATGCTTCTTAAACTTAGGAGGTTTAAGTGCATCTTTGTGTACTTTAGAGGCTGCATTTTGTAGCTCTTATAAAGTTATAAACTTATAATGTCTTTAATAAATTAGGTACAAAAGGAGACACAAAAAGGGTTTATTATATTAACATCCCTAAACCTCTTTACTACTATAAGCTTATTTATGTCTTTTATATTGAACTTCATAGTTATTCTGAGCTTTTTACAATTCTAACAACAAAAGAAGTTGTAATGCTTACAAATAAAATACATATTTCTTTTATTGAAAATACAATTTAGTTAACAACAGAGGTGAGAATGCATTTATTATGGACTGAATATTCATCTGACAGGACAAAGATTGGCAAATTATGGGACCAACTATTTGATACTTTTGTCAGCCTGAATATTTAGGTGGATCTTAAATTCAAACCTACGAACCAACAAATCTCGAACCTACCATCATTTCAGTACAAGCATAAATGACCTTATGAACCATACTTTGAATACTTTTAAGGCAAAGAAAAAATCAACAAACAAGATTGTCAATAAATGGAAACTAACATAATTAAAGCAGAGAAAATGAAAGCCCCATGAACCAAATTCAGAATAAAAACATCAACTTTCAAAAAGAAAACTAAACACATCATCTACATGATATCAAGAACATAAACAATGCAGGGAGTATAATTGTCACAAAAATGCAATAAATTGACTTAATATCAAACAAACTCTTTAAGTGTTTAACAGTAGTCACAGTTGAATGTACTTGGATAATTCAACAAATCCCTAATTCATTTCAACATCACAAACTTTAATACAAAACCCATCAATCAAAAACAGAGAAAAACAGAGAATTAGACACAAAAACAGAGAATTAGACATAAAAACAAAGAACCCAGATCAAGAAACACATGAATGACAATAAACTTCACCTCAAAATCCAAGATTTACAATCCCATTAAATAAAAATCTAATCTTTAAACGAAAAACAGTTCATAAATAATAAATAAAAAAAAAAAAAAAAAAAAAGAACACATACTTTGAACCAGTGCCAAGAGTTGAGGCCATATAAAACTTGGGAGATCTGTTGCTAACAAAAGATGGACATTTTAGGGATTGAAAAATGTTCGCATTGAAGTTCAAAGCCATTCTTTTTTTTTTTTTTTTTTTTCTCAAGGTTTTGTTTCCTCCACAGAACTGAGAAATGATGAGAGAGAAAGAAGAGAGAGAGAGAGAGAGGGTGGTGGGGGCAGAGGAAACTAGTTTGAAAGTGAGGAGATGCAGGGGATATGTGTGCTGTATATATATATATACATATATATTAAATGGAATATAAAATCGGATTTATTTACATGAATATAGTGTGGGTTTTTATTTTTTACAAGTGTGCATTTTTCATGTGATGTTCTTTATTTTTATCCATTTTTAAGTACAGAGTTGATTGTAATTGATTTGATTCTCTAGATTCACGGGTCACTAATTTTTTTTTTATCATGCTTTATTAATAATGGAAATATATATATATATATATATATATATATATATATATATATATATATATAAACAAAACAAAAAAAACTTCAAACAACTTATTTGCGTGAAGAAAGGAACTTTTTTGTCATTTCAATTTTATCTTAATTCCGGGTGGTTTTAAAAAAATTAATAAGAAAATGCATTTAAAAATAACAATATTTCTGAAAATGAATTATTCCAAAATATAGAAAAGTGATGTTATCTTTGCTTAAGCATTTTTTAAAATTTATAAGAGTGACTAAAATGAGTTAGTATTTTAAACAGTGAAAAAAGGATAGGATATTATTTGCAATCTACATGCAGATAACTTTCTAATAATATTATTTTGTTGCACTACATGTGTATTTACGGCTGCATATAGTATAACTTGTCCAGCCGTACGGGTCTCTTCAACCACCTCATCATATCTACGCAAAATTTGTTAAAATTTTGTAAGATCTTTCTGTGAGAATGTCATCATGTATTTAATTATTTTATTAAAACGTGGAAGTACACCAAGTTTGATTTGGTCTACATTGACAATAAATATATCAGTGGCTATGTTATATAATAGCTTAATGGTCAGCAAGGATGAAGCGATTAATTTGGTTTAGGGGCGAAATAACCTCCACTATTTTTACAAAATTTCATTTGAAACATAGGATTTTTATAATTAATTTATTATTACTGTTAAAATTTATAACTCATCACATAATTATTCTAAAAAAGAAACACAAGCTTCTAAAATTAAAGATTTGTTTGTAAAAATAAAAGGAAGATGAACCCCTTCTTCTAAACCTCATACCACATATTTCGCCAATTGTCTTATATTTCTTTTTGTCCTTGTTACGTGTATGAGGTTTATTAATAATATCTCTTGCTTAAATATGTCTAATCATTAGCAAGTTACGTTAAATATTAAATTAACATTAAATTTAATACTCGTAGTTATATCACTAATGCAATATGTAATTTTGTTTTACTCCATAATTTGTAAAAGCTTGAATTTCGTATCAACGGGAGTTGGACAAGGCTTACGAGAACTCCTACAAGCACATTGAAACAATATACTCAACATACTTTAGTTAATGCATGTTTATGAGCTCATGGAATCGCCATGTTAGAACATATTCTTGACATCCAACTGATAATATGGCAAGACTTGGATAGGCAACGTTAAGCACGGTTCAAACGGTGGCCGGTTTGACCACCTCACTATAAGTCTCATCACAATCCAAGCCAACCTGCTAGACTTGTCATCACCAGCAATTTTATGCTGCTCAAAGAACAACTAGAGTTTTTCAATGACGAAAATTCACAAAGAATGAATAATATTGACATCAGAGGGACGAGGAACCAACTTAGACGTCCTATATTGAATAAAAGCATGCTAATTTTCAATTTGGGTAAGACTAAATGGCTAGAGGGAAATGAGAAAGATTGAATTTAAAATGTAAGACACAAAAACTGAATAAACGCCTAGGCTTGATGATCCCATGTTGGTTACAAGTGGTCATTTGGGGAGATATGCGAGGAAGGATAAAGTTTGTTCATTATGGTAGAGGCACAAGCAACCAAAACGTCAAGGTGAGAGTAAGAGGGAAGTTTTTGATATTAAAACACGATCAAAGGCCATCTGTACAGCGTGAGGCCATAAATGAGCAAGTACTAAAGCATGAACTAGTATGTAGAGTTCGAATAATATTAGTAATGGTACAAATTTTATGTTGAGGTTTACCATTTTGTGAGTCGTGTGAGGACACAAGAGAAGCATGCATTAGTGGTACAAACTTTATGTTGAGGCTTACCATTTTGTGAGTCGTGTGAGGACACAAGAGAAGCAAAAGTGCATGTTGTTATAAATCAAGGTCCCCTCATATTTCTCCCTAAAAAGTCTTATTAGAGGGAGAGGGAGAATCATTTATCAACAGAAGCCCAAGTTCATTCCCAAACAATGTGAGATCAATCCCAACACATGCAATCAAAGTGCGAAAATTGCGAAATGAAGTATTGTCATATTCTTTTCTGTTGTCACACTGAAATATTTTGATATCCAGTTCAAATTGAGTTTGATCTAAGCATTAAATTTGAGTAAAATGAAGTGAGCTTCAGATCTTTTTTGTAATAGAAGAGGTCCACAAAAAATAGAACAATTATCCCAAAAACAAAGGAACATATTTTACCAAAAAGTAAAAGACTAGTTTTGTGATTTGTCCAAAAATATAATATATTCCTCGGCAGTAGGTTCAATCTTTTCTAGTGGTCAGATGTAGTGTGCAAGTGAACACACGGAACACTCAAACTTAGATATATAACTTACCCAAAAAAAAAAAGAAGTTCAGGATTCTTCAAAAAAGCCAACAACTACTATAGTTTCTGCATTACTTTACATAGTATATAGTCTAATAATCAATATATCACCAATTCATACATTCAACAAGAACTTTAAAAGAAGAGAGAATCACACACAAAACGAATGTTAGCAAACAGTAAAACCATGCATAAAAAAATCATAATCACACAAATCTGTTAAAGGGCTTTCTCCCAACCAAAGATGGCATAGAAACTGCCGAATCAATGCTCATATTTCCGATCGATCGTGGCGACTTCTGGCTCTCCAACACCCTCTGAGAACTCAAATCTTTGTTAGACCCTTTACTCCACTTGAAAGAACCGATATTCGGAGTTAAAGGAAACGAAAATCTCCTCTTCGAATCGTTGCTCGGGGTCCCCAACAACCTCTCCTTCGGATTGCTATTTGCTCGAACTTTTGCTTTCGCTGACACAGTAGGCGTCATGTAATTTGGAGCGGAAAATGGAGGGCAACTCATCAAACTATCGTCGTCTTTCAACTGAACATCGTAAGCTGAATTTGCGGCACTCGCTCTCGTTTTCGAGTACTTCATAAATCCAGGGGAAGGTGTTCTACCCGGGGTTTGGAGTGGTTTAGACCTAACGGGAACTGATGATTTTGATGATCGAGGCGTGAGTGCTTCGTTATTGTCGAACGTGAAATTGTTGGGCGTGGGGTAGTTGCTTGCATGGGGCCGGGGACTCGGTTTGTACTCTGAAATAGGCCTTGGAGGGGTTATATTGATGTTTTTATGGCTTTGAGACGTACTTGTTGGAGGCAGTTGTCGCTCTAGCCAGTTCCACCACCATGGATATCCATTGGACCGGATGTCCAATGAACTTTGAACTGATTTTGGATTCGATTTCCACAACTGGTATGCAATAAGGAGCAGAGTACATTAAAGATTAAAAATGATCTTTTGTGTGATCTTCCTCGAGTTTTGTTTGGGAATCAAACAAAAAAGTTTTAGATTTTACCTGGTGAGAATATGCATAGGCCATAGCTCGCTCTCTTTTTATCACTGCCTCCACTTTTTTCTGCATTCTTGCTTCTAGTTCTTCTTTAGTTAGTGAACTATCGTCCCAATCTTCATTACCCGTTTCAGTCTAGAAGAATAGTTGAACAAGGTGAGTACAAATTCTAATATACATTCTGCTAACAAAAAAGTGTCATCTCATGTAATCTTTTTCCTCGATATGGAAATTTTATTTGGGAATTTTGCGGCCAACACCATGTAATAGTGGAAAGACAAATTACCCCTATGAAAAATAAGGTAGCAATTGGTTCCATGTAAATTTCGATATGCAGAGAAATACCCCTTATGAACGATGCACTCGCGGCTTATTGACAAGTCCTAAGCGCTAACATCAAATTACATCATTGTGTTATACTTGTTAGGCACATTATAGCGAACAACACCTACTCAATCAACAGAAGGTGGTATTAAGATTCGGTAGCTTCATCTTTGCAAGTCAGAAATGCACTATTAATATGAGGGATGCATGATACACTTTTCTAACTACAGAGAGATGATTCACTATTTTCTTTTTCAACTTAGAGTAATGTCTAATAAACATGGGGCAATTTGTCATTAGCTCTTTCAGTTTTCATGATTCAAGGGCATACACTCAACGTGTTATTCCATAATCCTTCTATGCGGAATAATTTTGCAAAGAATGAATATGAATTGAGTATGAACAAATGAATAGGAACTTACCAGTTGAGTCCATTTGCTCAGGGTACTCTCCATTTCCTTATCGTTCTTATGAGCTTGGTTCTCCAATGCTTGATTTTCCAACATCTGGATTCTTCGAGACTGAATTTGTGTCTGAACCCGAACCAACAGCTGCATTTGTTTCATCGCATTCATCGTCTGTCGCTTCACATTTTGGCCCCTCACCACTCCTTGAAGCCTCACTAAACCCCTCAACGCTCTGAAACTCCTCCTCGCCTGCCATTATAGAACACCAAGTGAACGACACTTGATCGTAAAACTCAATATTACAAAAAAGTAAGGCAAAGAAACGCTTATGGCCTTAAGTCAAAGAAACGAGGAGTTATTACTGAGGCTAGTCAGGTGCAAGTCATAAAATGTAAATCTAAAAACAAAACTTCATCGCATTTTCTTCAGCCGCCAAATTGTTTGTGCAAGCTCAAGAAGTTTACCCCACCACGAGGTTTGGTTTAGTTACAGAAACCTCCTCTACTGTTGAAAAATTAAGGAAACACCCATTAAAAGCTTTATTAAAGTAAGACGTGGAGTCTCTTGATATTTTACTAGTTACATAGACACCCCTCCCCCGTATTTTTTCGTGTTTTTAAAGCTTTAGGGGGTGTCTATGTAATTATCCAGACCTCAGAAGAGCTTTTTTTAACTAGGCCAAACCTCAAGGAATGTAAACATTCATCCTTAGTTTTACCACTCCAAAGTTCTAATATTCTGCAATTTCATGAGCTCTGAAGCATATAAACATAGTAAAATCACAAATCTTGCCATAATTCCTTGGATTGTCCCAAATCCACACAAGAAGCTGTCTGATGCTAACCATAACGTATAAAGGCTCAGATAATATGTTTCCATAAATACAATTTACTACTGGTTTCGAACATTACCACATAACCTCTATATGCAGCCTGTATCTTAGTAGCTGAAAGGTGCCGGTATCTCAAAGTTGGGTCCGACCTCTGCACGTAACTAACTTCCTTCCTGCTTTGCATTACCTTAGGTGCAGCCGCTATAGAAGAAGGGGCACCTGGAGAAAAATTCCTCGGAGGATCAGCCTCCAGTGAATCATTTTTTGGAAAAACGGGCTTCGGAGAAGTAACACGGGGAGAACGAGGCTTCGGTGAAGCGGCCCTCGGAGAAGAAACTTTTGCTGCATTAGAAGCAATCTTTGGTGAGGCGGCGGTTTGTAGGGTAGGCCTTTCGAGTAGAGGGGTTGGCTCCTTCGGATCTTCAGAAAATGCAGGAAGTCTAGTGAATATTTCATCGGCCTCCCCTAGTATTTTCTCAATGCTACTAGGCTCTCTGAACAATGGGATGAATGATTTGGTCTCGCTGTGCCGTAGAACCCCTTTGCCCTTCTTCTTTTCCTTACTGTTTCTGTTATCAGGTCCCTGCTACAAAATATGCTGGTTAAGTAAACCTCATTTTACCAAACGTTAGATGACATTTTCCATTTTACTCAAAGAAGCGCCAGCGCATAACTGTTTATATAATTGTTAACGAGCCAAAATCTCTTCACATGATAATACATTTCATACGGCAAGATTACAATTCACATTTTCTACGTTTCTCTTGGATGGTGTTATTGACCAGACTTTATATTTTTTAATTAAGTCTGTAAGAAATACAAAACTGTGGATTCTGCAATTTTCATGCACTTAACAAGTTGACAGAATTTTCGTTAACGAATGCTAAAGTTAGGCTTCAAAACGCAGAAAAACACTTAGCGACACTTAAAAAAAGAGTGAAAAAAGTAACTTACATTGGTAGGCTTCTCCTTTGAGTTGTGTGTAAAAACCCTTTTGATTGCTGAAAACCAGCGTCCCTTCTTCCCCATTCTCTAAGCATTACTCTATTACTTCCTACATAAGCAGAAATCTAGACGCCTTTTAATCAATCAATCCAAAATTTAGCCCAAGCATCATGGTTCGAAATTTACGAATAGTTAGAGTAATTATTGAATCAGAAGATACTTCAACATGAAACACATGAAAAAACTCGAGTATTAAGCAAAAAGCTGGATTCGATTACATAAAGAGATCATGTCCTCCTCAGAAAGTATTATTCACAGCTTCAACAGAAAAAGCAATGTGTCTTGTATGTATTCAGAACTTATAACTTCATTCATAGGAATAAAAGCCATTCGACATTAAAAACAAGCACAAAATTCATAAAAAGAAATATGTCTTGTTTTTAACAAGGAACACGAGTAACGCGACAGATAGACATTCGACAATATTACGAAAAATAAAAGATAAGATAAGATGTTGATGTTCCGGATTCTGTCACAAGAACTTGATGAAAGATACAAAAAACTGACATATAATGAAAAGATGATTGATGATCTGCCACTATAATCTCAAAACTTAAACAAAGCAAAGGATAACTTCACAAAATCAGGGGACAGCCTATCAACACAATATATAGTTAGCAGTTAGATATATCCAAAAGTTTCCACCAGCCCCTAAAACACACACACACACAAATAGTTGGAAAAATAAATTTCAGTGGACAAAAAGTTAAAATTTCTGCTAAACTTTCATATCATGATTCACATAAAACAAAAGGCAAAAAAGCCAAGAAATTAAAATCCCATAAGCAACATACAGAAAAAGAACATTCTTGCAAACAAAAAAATACAATAAAAAAATAAAAATTGCATTCTAAGTTTCCCATCATTTGCACCTAATCCCAAAAAACATTGGGCATGACATTTTTAAAAAATAAATAATATTAATTACCTTAAGTCCTTAATCCTTTCTCCAACCTTCCAAAAAGCTGAACCAGCTAAAAAACAAAAAATTAAAAAATCCCACAACACCTCTCACTCTCTCTCTCTCTCTCTAGACACACACAGACATTTAAGTCTGCACACAACTTTCTCTCTCTAGCCCTCTATCCAGCCTCTCTCTTAATGAACAAAAACCCACTTTTCTCCTTCATTCTCTCTCTCACAATTTTCTAACCGTTGGAGTGTTCTTTCTTGCAAAAAAGATTGCAACTTTTTAACCTTTATAAATTCTTTTTTCTTTTTAAATTTTTTTTATGGGATCATGATGATTAGTGATGATGAAGTGTAATAAATATGTTCATGTCAAACTATTTTTATGTTGCCCACTTTTGTACTCCAATGGGTTTTGGCCATCTTCCAAATTCAACTAACTTTACTTCAATGGGAAGACTATGATGGATGGACAAGGGTCCAACCACTTGGGATTAAACAAATGTTTGGTTGGATTTTACTTTATTTGGTGTTTTGTCTTCTTGCTTATCTTGGTGTGTGACAATGATTTGTGTGTTGTAATTTAGCATCTTTGGAGAAAGGTATGTTGAATAGTAGACAAAAATAAGCAATCGAGGGGTTGTTGTTTTGGTTTGAATAAGTTATCGTAGGAGATTATATACTGGAGTTGCGTGACGGTGTAATCTCTCAATTACTTGTTGCTTTCTCGTAGCAATAAGATTTATTTGACTATAAGTTAGAATTAGATTAACATTTCTAAAATAATATATCGTTGTAAACGCGTAATTGAGGAATAAATAGTTCATCAGTTACTTAATTCTAGAATCAAACTTGTCCTTAAAGAGGAGTACTACTAAGAGGAATACTATACAGTACATGTAATATATTTTTAGTGTAGTATCAAAGAGAATCAACCCTTGTTACAATGTATCATCTATTGTTTAAGAAGTTACAATTTACGTTGGATCGGAACCGTGAGTCAGAAAGTTTGTGTATTTGGAAATGTTAAGCATGAATATGAGAACCCAATTTCAGTTCAACCCTATTTTTAATAAAGACTTCTCTTTTCTCTTTTATATGATTATTATTAACTGCAATACAATGCTTAACTTTTAAATTCTAAATTTGAAAATTGGGAAGATATTTAAGGAAAAAAAATAAATCATTGAGGTTATAGTTACATATAGATGATTAAGCCTCATTTTATGCAGAAAGTTCCAGCAAAAATAAACTTTTCAACAAAAATATTTTAATTCGTCGTAAACTAGAGAGATTGTACATTGATTAGGAAATAACAAAAAAGAATAATTGCAACTTTGTATAAGATAGATAACATGTTGCTATTTTTTGCAATGTTTACATTTTCCAAATACATTAAACTAGAAAGTAGCAAAAATATCATAATTTCTTTACCACCATGTTGCAAAAGTAATTCAATTTTATTGCACAAAAGTAAAAATTAACATGGCATGCTGCTGTACCAAATTAGTGTGAAAGTTATTTTCAATATATTATTGTAACTAGGTATATTTGGTGATGGTTTGGAAGTTGTTCATCCATTAACATTCAGTTCATTTATAATGAGGTGCTAACGTGTTTTGTGATAAACAGAATTGAGTTCACACGTTAGATCTATAACAACTCATTTATATATTAAATCAAAGAAATATATCCTATACATTAATTTTTATCCACAATAAATGTAAATGCATATTCATGTGTTTGTTTCGGTGTGTTGTAACTTGTATGTGCATGTTTTTGTGATAAAGAGGGTGAGTTCACATGACGTTGAATCAATCACACTTGCATTTCCATCTACTAACGAACTTTTCATCTATGAACATCAGTATTATTATAATTTATTTGTGCATCTTATTATTATATGTAATTATATTTTATTTATTAATTGTGCATCTGAAAACGTGGTTGTGTACATGTACAGTCGTATATGCTTCTTTCGCTGTATATATTATACATAAAAGTGTGTGTGAACATATACACTCAAACTTTATTAGCTGTGTAGATATTAGTTTTTCTGTTTTCAGATTCTTAATAGGAAGCCGTTGAGTACCGTTGAATTAACAATCATATTTAAAAGTTGGTGAGCCACTCGTTTAAAGTTTTTAATAATTAAATGTGCTCACAATCTTTTAACATTATCCCTATTCTACTATACGGTTATGGTCAAAATTTTCAGACATTTAATGTTAGTCCATTATAATGTGTCCTTTTCGAGATTTCAGCAGATTTAATTGAAGACACGTACCTTATGAACAAACTTAATTCACAATTTTACATTGATCGTAGCCTTCTACAAAACAACATCTCAATATTAAAAAAAAAACAAAAAAACAAAAGAAAAAACACCGTAACTGAAACTCCTCATAGTGTATGATGGTTTTTTAAATAACTATTTTTTTATTTATTTATTTCAGAAACGATTTCTGAAGTGTGAATGTGATTGATTGCTTTGAATTGTGGCTTGGTTTACCAGTCTGCAAGGTAGACTACAGTCAACTGGACAATGGTGTGGTGGGGCCATATCGGAATATATAGGTAGAACTTACAAACTATTAATTTAAGATAAAATCTTCTGTAATTGTTACGTAATGTAAGTATAACGGTGGTTGAAACAAATGATATCTATGTGTAACGGAAAATAAAGATATGGATTAAAATTTGGGTTTGCGAAACATTGCAAATATTTTTTGAATTTTAGATATTTTCCCGATATACTTTATTAAGTTTACATAAATTTATTATAGCGTACATGTTTCTTTTCTACAAAATCAAAAGTAAAAACTTTTTAAGACTTTTTAGGAAACCTTTTCAAAGATTTGATCCATCATTGTACTTACGGTGAAATGAATTTTGTTCATTTCTTTAAATTTTTCTGATTAGTTTATATACAAATACAGCTTCTCTTTTGGAAGTAACTACATATACTGCGGTGAAGATGTATCACCAAAATTGATGTGAATGTAACATTATGTAATTATTATGTGAATGTAAAATGAATTAAGGTTTTGTAATGTTCCATGGAAAATGCAAAAGAAAAATCTGTTTCTATCTTCCAGAAATGTTAATAATAAAATATTATTTTATAGTACTTTTCGAATACGTTCAAGAACTTTTTTGGAGAACTATAAATTTATATAACATATTAACATGTCGAAGTATACTTTGACAAAAAACTTAATCCATTAAAAAATGGGGTTGACAGTTGAAATTCAAAAGTAACAGGGTGAGCTGACATTTGTAGTTCCAGAACTAACAAACTAATATATTCTAAACCCCACAAATTACTATCAGATAACTACCATTCTTGAAATACAAGTTATGAAAATTCCTTTTTAATACGACTTAGTAGTGGCGTGTAAGTTAATCAAAATATGATCTAAAGAATAATATATCCTACCTAAGTTATCCATGTATGTTTGCCTAATGTTGTTGACCTAATACTTTCATGATTCGACAATGATTTTTTTTGTTGTCTTCTGTTAACGAAACAAACAAACATTTGTGTCAATAATATATGTGCGATCTAAAGCAAGAAATAAACGGACGATGCGTCTAGTCTATTGATGGATTTTGGTTAATTTCTTCATTGGTTGAATATGTTTTTATGGGGAAATACTTACAATCACAATTCCTAATGTTTAGTGTATTTACAAGAAACCATCGCTTGTTATCTTAGATGGCATTTAACTTCTAGTGTAATTCTAAGTACTACCTTTTTGAAAACTTAAAAATTAGCAAATATGATCATTCCATTATATTTTCAGTTTATTGTATCAATAACAAAACAAATTTTTTGTATTAAAGATTTATATTAATGTAATTTTATAGACAAATATTATTATATTTTTTATAATCTCATAAATAAATTCAAAAACTTTTGAACACACTACAATATAGTGAGCATCGCATTTTTATTTTTGTAAATCGATAATTTTTTGGTTTTACAATTTACTTTCTAAAAGTGTATACGAACTTTCCCTTCAACAATGTTCATGAAATAATAACGAGTACGCACATATTAAGGTATGAAACTGATGTTGCACGGTACACACATTTTAGGTACTCGATTGAGATGGGTACTCACGCCTACATGTTTTGGGTTTTCAATTTCTTTTTTCTTTCATTACATTTTCGTTTTTCGACTTGGATACATTTTCCCATAGTTTTCAGCTTCTAGCATTACAACCATTATTGATTTAGTGGAAGAAGAACAAAAAGAATTTAAAACATATTGAAATATAGGTAGGAGCTTACTTTGTCATGACTCTCCATGGGCATCCTAATATCATGATCAACAATCTCACTTTCCAACCCACAACCATATATTATCCAACATTCATCGACTATCCTAACATTTCAACAAAAACTAATTAAAAAAACTGTCCAATGTTCATTTTCTTAGAGAAATTAGAGAATAAAATAAAATAAAAAAGACATCCATAATCTATTGATACAAATAATAACAAAAAACTTATGGGTTAAAGACGAGCACCCGATCAAGACCCCTAGAATATTGTTAACCCCTAGAGCACCAAATTAGTACAATAAAATATCGAATTTTATTGCAAGTATAAGTATAAACACATCAATTAAGATTCGTATAGAGTATTTGTCATATTTTAATTTTTACATAAGATATTTGCTAGAAATACAGTAGAAACTTTTGACAACAATTATTCAAACGATTGGATAATTAAAAATTTATGAAGTGAAATTTTAAGTTTTTTCTTTTTATAACACACTGAATTAATCAACAATTGAAAAGCAATAAACATTTAAAAACCATGATATATTAAATTGCAATTGAACAGAAAAAGCCCTAATTTTTAGCCCTATTCAGTATTCTCCCATCGTCTCCCCTCAATCGATTGCCGGTAAGTTTTTTTCACTCAGACCTTTTCTTTAGTGACGAATTTAATCAAAATTCAAACTTGTGCTGGTAAAGAACAAGAATTTGTTAGGGTTTGCGATCGATTTTTAATTTGTTGCAGCGAAGATGGGTTTTTGATTCAGATTCTGAAAGTTTGATGCGATACAGTCTTGTTATGGTTCGAACTTCATTATGTATTTGTATATGTAACAATAGAGCACTTTTGCAAACACTTGAGTATTTTTGAGATTTAGGTATTTATTTTGTAGTAGTAAAGCATGATTAGGAATGTTATTATTTGAGTATTCGAGTATCGATAAACCTTAAAGAATCTGTAAGCAACTATTATACTTGTTCCGAGAGTTTTTGGTCAACCTGTGGTGTTAATCGTTATAAGCAGACGTGATTGTGTTCCTTGAGTATTTGGATTTCATGTTTTTGTATGAATTGTTTCAGATACTCGGTACTCGGTAATGATGGAGGAATCAGAGAAGAGAAGGGAACGGCTTAAGGCGATGCGTAATGATGCTGCTCAATCAGGGGTTGGTAATAATAATTTGGAGGGTTCGGGATTTCCATCATCTCGTGGCCTTTCCAATCCTTTGATCGAGCAGGAAAACACTTCTACACCTGCTCCGAGATTTGACTTTTACACGGACCCTATGGCGGCGTACTCTTCAAACAGAAGGAAGAATAGTAATTCTCCTCAGGTCTCACCAATGCTTTACAACGTACCTCCAAGTAATTCACTTGTGTTTACTGCCTAACATGCAACTTTTTTTTGTATGTATGTATGTATATATTTACAGTTGTTCCTTGTTTGCTGCAACTATATCTTATTGTGTTTTGAAAAGTGATACTCGGGCCCATGTGGAGTAAGGGGGAAGGGATATTTGGTAGTTAATTAGGAAAATATTGTGGATTGCCTGAAAGAAGGGCAAATTCTTTGCAAATCTTTCACAGCTTTTGTTTGATTCTTGATTTCACGTTTAAAATGTTTCACTACCATGCTGGTCCAAAATTTAGTGAATTTCTCCTGACCTGTATACTTGTTTTGGTGAAGCAATGCTTATTTATTTTCAAAGGTTAATGTCATATGTTCTTTATTTTTATTTTATTTTTAAACTTATGATAGGGCCATCATACTTAGAGGGAACTCCTCCCCCAGCTTATCACCACCCGAGTGTCAACATGCCAGGTCAAAGGATGTTCCAAGCACCAAGACCCCATTTTAATCATGGTCCTCTCCAGAACCCCATTGAGACATTGAATCCTCGGGGTATGACCCAAGGGATCCCTCCAAGAGCGTGGGGTGGCTCAAGTGGTGCCTTTAACTATAACAATTCACCAAATTTCCCACCGGGTGGTAGTAACTTCATGGGCCCTGGCAATGTGCAGGGAGGTTCCCCTTATGCTGATTATGGCCGAGGAAGAGGTCATACATACAACAGTGGTTCCAGCTACAGTTCGGGACCACATTCAAATTACGGGAGGGGGAGGGGTCGAGCATTGAATATGGGAACAAGTGGTGGGAGAGGTAGAGGTTCCAATTCCCGCTATCCCGTTTCAGCTGAGGTGCGACCAGATTTGTATTATAAAAAAGATATGATTGAAGATCCATGGAAGATGTTGAATCCTGTACCCTGGAAGAGTCTTGCCGAGCAAGATTCTGAGAAAAAGTGGGTTCCAGATTCTATTCGTGTGAAGAAACCTAAAACTTCTTTTGGAGAGGCTTCACGTTTATCTGTATCTCAACCAAGCCTTGCTGAAATCCTGGCCAGCTCACTTCATGGTCCAAGCAGTGAGGTTGTTGATACTGAGCAAGGGACATGAAGGATGACATTCCCCTCGTAACTCTGGGCTAGAATACCTCGCTTTTGATTGGTCTTTTTTACTAGTGAAAAGAAGCAGAAAATGGTATGTAATCCTAGTTTTCCATTTATATTAGCTTTAGAAGACATTTTCTACTTTGTTCTTAGACAGAGTGTACGATTGTCAAATTGTCGCCTGTAGGAAGTTGGGTAACAAAAGTGTATTTCTTTGCTTTAGAATGCAGAATGTGACGTGGAATTCAAATTTATTTGTGGAAGATATAGTCTGTACTCGGGAGCAACAAAATGTGATAATATAGGGTAGTAAAGTAGGTTTATATTTGTACTTGAATTACTAGCATAAGTGTTAACTAGGTTATCTGAATATTAATATTGACTAAATAATATCAAAGTGATATGACGTTGATTAATTGATAATATGATACTACAACACTTAGATGAATTAAACTCTCTAAGACTTTGTGATTTTCTCTGAAGTATTGAAGGATGAAACGCCCTTATTTGTGCAATTTGTTTTTGGTTGAAATGAGGCAGGAAAATATATCAGATGGGGTTCCTCATGTAGTAGTTTTGAAAGTTGTTTCGAAAATAATATATATTTTATCTCTGTGGTATCATAGCGACACAATGTTAGGAAAACTAAGTCATGTTTTGGCAGGAAGTTCTTGAAAGTATCTGTGCATCATAAGCGTAAAAAGAAGTAATAGAAGTGTTAAAAAGTACAGAGCTTCTCACAACTCCTGCTCCTATTCCTTAAAACATACAAGGCTAAAGTAACAGATCTGGCAAAAACTCTAAGCAGAAACATAGATTTCCTAGAACTTATGAATATCACAAGAAATTTCATCTGAATTCTTCACTTACATAAAAATCTCTTATCTTATGCAACTGCTTAACAGCATCTGTCATCAAAATTCTGTCCCTTGGTATTGTTCTTGAACATGCCACTGCAATACTTAGTACAGAAACCACACAATCCTTGATCTTACTACTATTCAGAACATCTTCTCTTAGAATCAAAGGATCCACAATCTCCATTGCGTTTTCTACCAAGGCATTACTAACAAAAGAGTGAAGATTGACATGATCCCTAAATTCCTCGTCTGTTGGTTTTTTGTTTGTGAACATCTCCAGTAGAAGAATCCCATAACTGTATACGTCTCCTTGTGATGATACCAAGTTGTTCGTCGCGTATTCTGCGCATCAAGTTATATACATACTGTTGTTACTCCTGATTAATATGCAAATTTTTGCTGTTTTTGTTTGGCAGTGTCAATTTCTATGAAAAATAGTAAGTAGTTTTTGCAGCTTTTAGTTGTCTTATCAAACACAGAAATCTAACCAAATACCATCATATTATGCGCAAAAGGTAGCAAAGGAAATTATACCTGGAGCAATGTAGCCGATGGTACCCTTGATCACAACTGAACTGCTGCTTTCATTTACAGAGATTATGCTCGAAATGATCTTTGCCAACCCAAAATCACCAACATATGCAGTTAAATCACCATCCAACAAAATGTTACTGGGCTTCAAATCACAATGAACAACTCTTGAATCAGTCCCACCATGCAGATATTCAATTGCTTGAGCAATATCAATGGCAATACTAATCCTCTGAAACGTGTTAAGAATTCTTATTCTATCATTATCATTTTCTTCTTCTCTTTCTTCCACATTACTACTATACAACCATTTCTCTAAACTCCCATTAGCTTTAAATTCGTAAACCAATGCTTTGAAATCATTTCCTTGAAAGTCTATGCTTTCACAAACGCTTAAAATTTTCAGCAGGTTTCTGTGCCTTAATCCTCTCAATGCATTGCATTCTGCCATGAAACTCTTAGACGCTCCCCTTATAGAAAGATTTAGTACTTTTACAGCAATGAATGCCTGTCCCTCGTCAATAATCCCTTTGTAAACAGATCCGAATTGTCCCTTGCCTAACAACATTGGCTCAGAGAATCCATCTGTGGCTTTCAGGAGATCTGCATAGGAAAGCCTGAGAAACTGTGTGTCAGTAACTGACGGTGTAGAGGAGTCTTTCTTGGTAGTTCTTCGCCTGTAAAGGAATATGATGGGAAATAATGCGAGTGTAAGAAATATGACTCCAGCAGGTATCAAAATATTTCTTAATTTGGATGAGTTTTTCTTTGAGGAATTTGACAAAGAACATATAGGAAGCTTCAGTTCTTGAATTCCTCCGCACAAATCTCTGTTACCATCAAGAAAGATTTCTGTTGTGTTTCTGAATATTCCTTGTGTTGGGACCGCTCCATGCAGCCTATTGTAAGAGAGGTTGAGTTTTGTGAGGCGTAGATTTCCAAGGAAACTTGGGATTGGCCCTAGCAAATTATTTCTTGAAAGATCTACTTCTTGTAATCCCGTCAGTGCACTGAGTCCTGAAGGTATTTCTCCTTCAAGTGAATTTCCCTCTAAGTGAAGCTGTTCCAAGCTCATGCAACCGCTTATTGAGTTTGGAACAAGTCCCGACAACCTATTATTGGACAAATCTATGTTTGTGAGCTTTGACAGCAATCCAACTTCGGATGGAATTGAACCCTCGAAGGAATTGTAAGATAGATCAAAGGAAATGGAAATGGATTGAAGATTCATGATTTCTGGAGGTATTGATCCATTGAAATTGTTATTAGAGAGATGGAGTGTTAGTAAGTTGGTGCAGTTTCCTAGCATGGCTATAGTTCCTGACAAGTTGTTGCTTGGCAATGAGAGAAGATTCAATAAAGTCAAGTTACTAAAGGAAGACGGTAGCTCGTTTGTGAATCCATTTCCTCCGAAGTAAATCTCCTGCAAATTATAAAGTTTCCCAATTCCAGAAGGAATCTGGCCATCAAGAAAATTATCAGAAAGCACGACGGTAGCGAGACCAACAAGATTTTCAATCCCTGAAGGCAATTCCCCATGCAAATTAGCATTGGAAATATCTAGACTGACAAGACTACTTGAAAGATTAGCAATCGAGTTTGGTAACGAACCAGTTAAAAGATTGCCCCCGATCGCAAGAAGCTGCAAGTTTGTACAATTTGTCAACGATGAAATGAAACTGACATCATCTTGAATTTGATTAAGTGCAATAGTGAAAGTTTGAAGATTTGACAACGTTCCAACTCTTGGCATTGGGCCAGTAAAATTGTTCATGAGTAAGACTATTACTTCAAGAAAGGTAGCATTTGGTAAAGAAACTGGAACTGGTCCCGTAAATCCGTTGCCCCCTAAATAAAGTCCCCTCAAATTAGGAAGTGTGAGGCCTAAATCAGATGGAATGTCTCCTTCAAGTTGATTAGCATGGACTGCAAATGTAGTGATGGAAGATATATTAAACAGACCCGGAGGAACTCTACCAGTTAAACGGTTTACGCCTATGTTGAAATAATTTAAGTTCCGAAGTTGAGAAAGTGAATCAGGGATTTCCCCTTCCAGGTCACACTCTGATAAAACAATCGTTGTAAGAGAAGTTAAGTTCCCTATGATTGGAGGGATATGTCCTGAAAGATCGTTTTTAGCCAAGAATAAACCTTCGAGGTTCGACAAAGAGCCTAGTTCGGGTGGTATGATTCCTGAGAGGAGGTTGTCGACAAAGTTAAAGTAAATGAGATTCAGACAGTATGATAGATTTCTCGGGATTTCGCCAACGAAAGAATTGTTACTCAAATCTAACAATTCTAGTCGCCTTAAGCGACCGATCTCTTGAGGGATTTGGCCATGAAAGGTGTTGTTTTTCAGAGTGATGGTTCTAAGAAAAGATAGATTACCTATATGAGGAGAAAGGGATCCCGACAAACCTTGCGAGAGCAGGTTTATCGCGACTACTCTATTGCTGTGTCTGTGACCGCACTGAACACCATTCCATGTGCAGAAATCAGGCGTTACGTTCCAGGAATTCAAGAACCCAAATGGGTCGTGATCTATACCGGCTTTAAGGTTTAACAATGCATCTAAGTCTGTTGTGTCGTTGCTTGAGCACCGGGCTGGAGTAATTGCAAAAGAAGTGAAGCAGAGGATCAAGAAAGAAAAAGTTTCTATGGTATCCATTGCTTGTTGATTTGACAAATTTAGAGACGAATTAGACTTCCCAACCATCAGGCTTTGTAGACTGCAGTTAGATACTGAAATATGCGATATTTTGGCCAGGGGTATTATGTGGTGTTGAACTTGGGAAAAATGTAATTACATGCCCAAATTCGGTTAAATTACACCCAAAAAAGAAACAATTAATTTGAACAGTGACAAGGATACTTATTGAAGCTTAAAGGGTAAAAAGCGTCAAACTTTCGTGCTATACTCCATTCGCAAGTGTTTTCAATATTAATTTTTCGGAATTTTTGTAAAAATGGTACCATAACTAAAATGGTACCATAACTTTTCTCTCTTGCAAAAATAGTCTCAAAAACTTAAATCTGTCGATTTTTGGTCCCATAACTAAAATTAATTGCAAAATTGGTCCCTCCGTTAATTGAAACTGACGGAGTTATTATTTTTTTTTAAAATATTGATAATGATGCCAAAATGACGTCATGTTAAGAATAACATGTGTGAAATTTTTGCAAAAATGGTACTATAACTTGTCCCTATTGCAAAAATAGTCCCATAACTTATTTTTTTGGATTTTGGTCCATAACTTTTAAACTAATTGCCAAATTAGTCTTCCGTTTATTCCATTTCTTTACGGAATATTGGATTCCATTAATCATCAGTAATTTGCAGACATCATGTAATTTTTTCATAGGGCAAGACCCCCTTAATTCTTCATATAGAAGTGAGACAACTTCAAATTTCACACCGTGACCAACACGTAACATAAATGGTTATAAATGGATATCGCAAAATTGACGAATGTTTTGAAGGAACTAACAATTTGTATCGCAGCAGTGCCATTTTAGGGGTATGAGGAGCAGTAGTAAGGCTACTAATGTCGTGTAGGGCAAAGAATTATTTAAGTCGGGAATATGGAAGAAATGATAAGAAGATGTAAAACTTGAAGGGGGGAAATGAGGAGTTGAAAAAATTGATCTATATAACTTGGGTCGGCATTGTAGTCGTAGTTGGTGTCTTTGTTGCTATCCTCGGTTGAAGTCGTAATTTTATTTGTATTGCTTTGTATTTAACTTAATCGGTTTTTTGTTTTCGTAATGTATTAACACGATTTCGCAATTATTGTGTGCTTTGTAGGACTGTTTGTTGTATGGTCATTAAAAGTGTTTTCGAATTTTCTGTAACTAAATTGAATATTCCATTAACGGAAGACTAATTTGACAATTAGTTTTTTGTTATGGACCAAAATTCAAAAAAATTAAGTTATGGGACTATTCTTGCAATAGGGACAAGTTATGGTACCATTTTTGCAAAAATTCCACACATGTTACTCTTAACATGACGTTATTTTGGCGTCATTATCAATATATTTTTAAAAAAACAAATAGCTCCGTCGTCAGTTTCAATTAACGGAGGGACCAATTTTGCAATTAATTTTAGTTATGGGACCAAAAATTGATAAATTTAAGTTATGTGACTATTTTTGCAAGAGGGAAAGTTATGGTACTATTTTTACAAAAATTCCTTATTTTTTCCTGCAAAAACTTATATTAAATCTAACAAACAAAAATACAGAAACATGTCTTAATTAAATGGTTGAAGGGTCTGTGTTTATTCTTCTAAAAAGACAATAGTAATAAGAAAAGTACTCCATAAGGCGTGAAAACATTAGAAATGTCTTTTTGTTTTTGTTCAGTTTTTAAAAAAATTCTGAAAATGTAGATGCAATTATCCTTACAAAAATGGCTGCATTTTGACAAAGCTTGGTTTGACAAAATGGATTGAAGTTACTTGCTCATACACGCAAGTTGCTCCAATCAATCTCTTATATTTTATGAAAATGACTATCATGATAGTCCACACTCAATAGAACCAATATTATTAAACTTTCTTAGTACTTAACTATATTTTTAATACTAATATTATTATTATATTTTTTATACAAACCCACCCCACGTTCCACCGGAAGCTCCATTACTGTCACTGAGTCCACTCTGCCCGGTCATCATTATTGACCGCCGGCGAAATATATATATATATATATATATATATATATATATATATATATATATATATATATATATATATATATATATATATATATACACATTGTTTCTAATTCTGAAAGAATAAAAGAGAAATTGGTTTTAGATTTTTGAAATTTCTAAATAAGAGGAAATATAACTTTGAAGATGATAGAAACAAATATCTCCGGCTTTTATATGGATTGATACTCAATTATCAAATTTAATTTTATATTGGAATAGTGATGTTTAAATCCTTGACATCGACCTAACTATAATAATTAGTTTAAAGTTAAGATAAATTAATATAAAGGTACCTAGTGTAATATTTTTCAAAATTTGAGAGTTGCTCTTGTAATTTTATTCAAGAGACCACTCTGTAATAAGTTTTTTAAACCAAGAAGAGTAATTCTATAATTATTCAAAATATTAAAGACAATTTTGTGTGCTTTGAAAGACTTCAGAGCTCGAATCATCCTTGAGTGGTTTCACTCAAATTATAATGGTAGTATATACTTAAAAAACTGCTTATGCGTCAAGCTCCAAATCAGAACATCATTTTTTTTTAACTATAAATTAGATTAGAGCGCGTCTTTTTTTCTCTTTCAGAAACTAGAAAAAAGAAAGAATAAAAGAAACAAATATATTAAGTACTCTTCTTATAATATATAACATTATATCTGTACCTACTAAACCTTAAATTAACGATGGAGCAATTAGAAGTTCATTATAATATCATATTGACATCAACAAACTTTATACGGCCATTAGTTCTAACTTTAAAAAAAATGTCATTGTAATTTTTCAGACTTCACGATAGGTTTTTTATAATAACACAAACCTCAAGAGGCTTAGCTAATTATCCTTATTTAATTTTTCATAACACTTGTTCCTATATTTTAATAGCTATCCCTGACCATAACATAATTACAGACTCAAAACATGCCCCAACCATAGACACTCTAAGATCCTTTTATAAACTATCTTCTATTTCGAGTCAAGAATGATACTGCAACGCAATGCCTGGCGTCATCTCTTATTAATTATTAATAAACTTAAAGAAATATATTAACAAATATATGCCAATAAATGTTCTCAATTAAAAAATTAGATTTATTCCCATAAGAGTCGTACGTCAACTATCCAAAATAATAACTAATAATGCACGTCCGATTTACTAAAAAGGGTTAGAAAAATCAAATAAATCTTGAAAGAAATGTAGAGGCAGAATGTCAGAAGTGCTCTTTTTTGTAGTTATATACAATAATTTGGGCAGTTGCATTCAAGTTAAAAATTGTTAGGGTTATAAACATTTAATGACTGTTCATATTTATAAGTGGTGTTATATATTGATAATATCCTTAAAAATCATTGCTTAATGTGCTCACAAATGTAAGAACACAATATTAGCAACACTAAGTTTTGTTTTTTCAGGAGTAGCTTCTTTGAAATTATTTCTTGTAATCACGAGTAAGTAATTACAAAAGTACAAAAATGTCATCTGAAATCTTCATTTAGATAAAAATCTCTAATCTTATGCAACTGCTTCAGAACATCTGCCATGGAAATTATGTCCCTTGGTATTGTTCTTGAACATGCCACTGCAATACTTAGTACAGAGACCACACAATCCTTGATCTTACTTCGGTTCAGGACATCTTCTCTTAGAATCAATGGATCTACAAGTTCCGTTGCATCGTTTGACAAGGCATTACTAACACACGTTTGAAGATTAACATGATCCTGAAATTCGTCGTCTGTTGGTCTTTTGTTTGTGAACATCTCTAGTAGAAGAATCCCATAAGTACTGTATATGTCTCCTTGTGTTGATACCAAGTGGTTTGTCGCGTCGAGTTATAAAGATAATGTGGTTATTACTGATTAAAATGTATAGTTTTGCTGTTTTTGTTTGGCAGTGTTATACAAGTGACACTTTTTGCAGCTTTTGGTTGTGTTATCAAACATACAAGATTATGTGCCAAAGATATAAGAAATTGTCCCTGGAGCAACACAGCCGATGGTGCCCTTGATCACAACCGAATTGCTGCTCTCATCTACTGAAACCTTACTTGTTATTATCTTCGCCAACCAAAAATCGCAGACATAGGCAGTTAATTCACCATCCAACAAAATGTTACTCGGCTTTAAATCACAATGAACGACACTTGAATCAGTCCCACCATGCAGATATTCAACTGCATGAGCAATATCAATGGCAATATTGAGCCTCTGAAACATGTTAAGCCTCCTTATTCCTGCACCATTTTCCCCTTCTTGTTCAGTATTACCGCGATACAACCATTTTTCTAAACTCCCATTAGCCTTAAGTTCGTAAACCAAAGCTTTGAAATCATTTCCTTGGAAGTCTATGCTTTCACAAGCACTTAAAATTTTCACTAGGTTTCTGTGCCTTAATCCTCTCAATGCATTGCATTCTGCCATGAAACTCTTACACGCTCCCCTTACCGAGAAATTAAGTACTTTTATAGCAATGAGTATTTGACCATCATCAATAATCCCTTTGTAAACAGATCCAAGCCGTCCTTTGCCTATCAACATTGACTCAGAGAATCCATCAGTGGCTATCAGGAGATCTGCATAAGAAAGCCTGAGAATTTGTGTGTCGATAACTGATGGGATAGAAGAGTTTTTCTTGGTAGTTCTTCGCCTGGAAATGAATACAATGAGGAATGTTGCAGTACCAAGTATGGCTCCAGCAGGGATCAAGAACTTCTTTAAAGTGGATGAGTTTCTTTGCGAGGAATCTTGGAGAAAGAACATAAAGGTAACTTCAGTTCATGAATTCCTCCACACAAATCTCTGTTTCCATCAAGAAAGAAAGATTGCTATTCTGTTTCTGAAAATTCCCCGAGTTGGGACTTCTCCTTGCAGGATATTGTAAGAAAGATTCAGTTTCGTGAGGCGTAGATTTCCAAGGTAACTTGGGATAGTCCCCAGCAAATTATTTCTTAGATCTAATCATCTAAGTCATGTAATCCCATCAATTCACTTAGTCCTGAAGGTATTTCGCCTTCGAGCGAATTTCCCTCCAAGTGAAGACGTTCCAAGCTCGTGCAACCGCTTAACGTGTTTGGAATATGTCCTGACAATCTATTGTTGGATAAGTCTAAGCTCACGAGGTTTGACAACGACCCAACTTCGGATGGAATAGAACCCACAAAGGAATTGTAAGAAAGACCAGAGGAACTGGAAAAGGATGGAAGATTCATGATTTCCGGAGGTATTGAGCCGTTGAAATTGTTGGAAGAAAGATCAAATTCAAGTAGGTTAGTGCAGTTTCTGAGAATTGCTATAGTTCCTGACAAGTTGTTTCTTGGCAATGAGAGAAGATTCAATGAAGTCAAGTTACTAAACGAAGATGGTAGCTCATTTGTGAATCTATTTCCTCCCAAGTATATTTTTTGCAAATTATAGAGTTTCCCAATACCCGAAGGAATATGGCCATCAAGAAAATTATCAGAAAACGCAAAGCGAGTTAGACCAACAAGATTTTCAATCCCTGAAAGAATTTTCCCACGTAAATTAGGATTAGGAATCGCTAGACTTGCAAGATTACTTTAAAGATTAGCAATCGAGTTTGGTAACGAACCAGTTAAAAGATTGTCTCCAATCTCAAGAAGCTGCAAGTTTGTACAGTTTGTTAACGATGAAATGAAACTGACATCATCTTGAATTTGATTAAGTGCGATAGTGAAAACACATAGGTCTAACAGCGTTCCGACTCGTGGCATTGGACCAGTAAAATTGTTCATGAGTAAGACTATTTCTTAAAGAAAAATAGCATTGGGTAAAGAAACTGGAACTGGTCCAGCAAACTAGTTGCTCCCTATATAAAGTGCCTTCAAATTAGGAAGTGTAAGGCCTAAATCAGATGGAATTTCTCCTTCGAGTTGATTAGCATGAACAGCAAATAAAGTGATGGAAAATATATTATGCAGACCAGAAGGAAGCCTTCCGGTTAAACGATTTACGCATAAGTTAAGATATGCCAAACTCTGCAGCTGTGAAAATGAATCAGGGATTTCTCCTTCCAAGCCACAGTTTGATAAATCAATTTTAGCTAGAGAAGTTAAGTTCCCTATCATTGGAGGGATATGTCCTGAAAAATTGTTTTTTCCCAAGTTTAAACCCTCGAGTTCGACAAAGAGCCTATTTCGGGGGGTATGACCCCTGAAAGGCGATTCGCGACAAAGTTAAGGTAAACGAGATTCAGACAATAAGAGAGGTTTCTGCGGGGTTTCACCAACGAAAGAATTGCTGCTAAAGTCTATGGATTGAAGTAGTCTTAAACGACCCATTTCTTCAGGTATTCGGTCACAAAATGTGTTGTTTTCAAAATTGATGGTTGTAAGAAAGGATAAGTTACCTATATCAGTAGAAAGGGATCCTGATAAACCTTGTGACAATAGGTTTATCGCAACAACTCAATTGCAGTGCTTGCGACTGCACTGAACGCCGTTCCATGAGCAGAAATGCTACGTTTCCATTCCACGAATTCAAGACCCCGAAAGGATCATGATCTATACCGGCTTTAGGTTTAGCAATGCATGTAAATCTGTTTCAGGTTTTGAGCATTTGGTTGGAGTAGTGGCAAAAGAACTGAAGCAGAGGAAGAAGACATAAAAATTTATTATGGGACATTCCCTTTTTGTTTAAGATTGCATTGACAGATTACTAGATTAGGACATGTGAGATTGATTTTATATGGGTTGACAACTTGACATCATAATACAGTAGCTTGCATTAGTTTTGACTTCTCAACCATATATGATTTTATGATGATTGAACATTTTCGTATTTTGTAGTTAGATGCAACTCTTGGCAAGTGGGAATGATTTGCTAGATTTGGCTAGCTTGGAAGTTTGACTGCAAATGGGAATAAACGAGGTATATGGCAAAGCTTCTCAATTAATCAGTCTCTTATTTAATTAAAAAATCTATTTCTAGTATATAACAAATACTATAAACCTTCATAACAATTGTATATAATATATAATATTTTAACGGAGACCTATCCCACCCACCATTCAAGGCTCCATCACTGAGTCAAACAAAACTCGGCCAAAAACCAAAGAAGAAGAAGAAAACACAATATATTGTTGCTAATTGCCAAAAAGTAACATGTTTTAGATCAAAATCGTTTTGACCATAACAAAGTGAAGAAACGGTTTTTTGTTGGTGGTGCAAATTGAAAATTTTAATTTGGTATATTCTGAAATGTCTAGAATACTCTAAAGTTTCTACAATGTGTGTTTCGAAATTGCAAAAATGTTACAATTCATGATGTATTTCGCTTAATTATATACAGTTCATGTTTATAGTAACATTTTTGCAATTCTGAACACACACTGTAGTATGATAATATAATTCACCTTTTTCTTCCTAACAAGAAAATTTGCACAATCAAACAAAACTTGAAGTATGATAATATAATTCTCTTGTTTCTTTTATACCAATTGACGCCATAAGGTCGTTGCATGTACTAATATGAGTTCGGACCATCAGAGTTTGTTGTTGGTCTTCCATTACAAGAAATACGACCTTAAACAATTAAATTCTTTTCCTAAATACCGAAACAAAAAATGTCTTATATAAATGTGGTTGCTAAAATGCTGTTCGCAAACTATAACATGCATGAAAAGCCTATCCCGACAAGATAATTATTCCCGTTACTTCCCAAAACACAATAAAGGCCAATAAGCAAGAAAAACACAGATAAGTATATGCACACAAACAAACAATATATAGTAAACATGAGTGAAATATGCTTGAAGGTGTGTTGTAAAACATTGGTGAGACGTAAGGAG
This sequence comes from Misopates orontium, assembly GCA_946800315.1. Classification (NCBI taxonomy): domain Eukaryota; kingdom Viridiplantae; phylum Streptophyta; class Magnoliopsida; order Lamiales; family Plantaginaceae; genus Misopates; species Misopates orontium. Next base: position 51,222,594 of record OX326947.1, on the reverse strand, counting down.
AATTAAAATTCTTCCTTCTTTCTGCAGAGAATGCTATAGTCTGTTAGAAATTAATCTGCACCTCTTTGAGAATTGAAAGCCGCAACAACACCGAACAATCTTGTACAACAAACACGAACAATCTTCAACCACGAACTTACACTTCAAGTAGCGCAAAAATACGCTCTCCTCAAGACAATATTCGCCCCCACTATGCAATCGAGTTAACAGCGAGTTTGTCTCACGATACAATGAAGCCCAATCTAAAGATTGTTGATTATCTGCGAATTGCACTTTCGAAGATAACCCCGAATACTCAAAGCAATTAATAAACAAAAGAAAGGACGACGAAGTGTTCACTGTTCTGGAAAATAAAATTAATATTTTCTGTTTTGAAAGCAACGTACTGTCTGTACTCTGCAGAAGTAAAATAGATTCAAAAACAATTCAGATTTTTTCTCTGATTTTGTACGCTGCCGACATTACATATATAAAGGAAATGATAAGCACCGATATCAGGAGATACAACTCTGAGAAAGCAATTTTGAAAGAACACAACTCTTCATAAATTCAAAAAGGAGTTGTCCGTTAATACAAAATTGGAGGGAAATAAAATGCATTTCCAGAATATTCTTATTGTTGTCAAAGGTTTCAAAATAATTTTGAAAATTACTAACATAGTCTTTGTAAAAATCGAATTTCAGTGAAGTACTAGAAGGAACATCGGTTGTTGAAGTGTATGAAAATAAAGTCAACATTACTTTCAAATATGCATGGTAATTGGTAAGCAATCATGTCACTTAATTATTCTTCTTAGTTTGAATTTTCAGATGCATGGGCTCATGCATTATTAGTTATCTATTATTGGTGCCCGTATGCAAGTTGGACAGTTGACGTACGAGCATTTATGAGAATAATTTGTCTTTTTTTTTTTTTTATGAGAACAATATTAGTCAAAGATATATCATTGATTTACCCCAAAAAAGCTGCCTCGAAATGTTTTTAGTCAAAAAGACCCTGAACGAGCCTCGATCAGACGCATATGCGGCAGAACTTTTACATTGCTCAAGAACATGTAAACAGTTATAGAGTTCAAGTCCCCTTGAGTTTAGAAGTATATATATCTTGTTCTTTAGAACATTATATAAATGCCGTCAGGAGGAATTATTTTATGTAATTGTTGTACAATGATATGTTGTTGTTAATTTAATTATGCCTTCTTTACTATGTTAAACTCCAAGGTGTGCCTCATTAACAATTGGAATTTTGTCCGAGTGTATCTGTAGTGTTTCCTGAGTTTCAAGCTAAGGGTGGTCAAGTTATACGCAAACAAGCAATAAATTTATCTGTCCAAATCGTTTATGGTTGGGATATCAAATTATTGCACACTATTGCATTATGATGTCAAGTTGTCAACCCATATAAAATCAATCTTACATCTCCAAATCTGTCTATGCAATAAACAATGGAATATAAATTACTAACTTTTGCTTTCTTCATCCTCTGCATCACTTCTTTTGCCATGTCTCCAGCCAAATGTTCGAGCAATGAAACAGATTTACATGCACTGTTGAATCTGAAAGCCGGTATTGATCATGATCCATTTGGGTTCTTGAATTCGTGGAACGCAACGTCTCATTTCTGCTCATGGAACGGCGTTCAGTGCAGTCGCAAACACCGCAATCGAGTTGTTGCAATAGACCTATTGTCACAAGGTTTATCAGGCTCCCTTTCTCCTCACATAGGTAACTTATCCTTTCTTAGAAACATCACTCTGAAAAACAACACTTTTCGTGGCCGAATACCTCAGGAAATCGGTCGCTTAAGGCGGCTCGAGTCTATAAACTTGAGCAACAATTCTTTCATCGGTGAAATCCCGAGAAATATCTCGCAGTGTCTGAATCTCGTTTTCCTTAACTTACTCGACAACCGCCTCTCAGGAATCATACCCCCCGAACTAGGTTCTTTGTCCAAACTCGAAGAACTGTACCTGTCGAAAAACAATCTTTCAGGACGTATCCCTCCAATGATAGGGAACCTAACATCACTAACAAGGCTCTCTTTGTCACAGAAGGGCTTAGAAGGAGAAATCCCTGATTCACTTTCTCAACTTAGGAGCTTGACATATCTCAACTTAGGCGTGAACCGTTTAACCGGTAGAGTTCCTTCAGGTCTGTTCAATAAATCTTCCATCACGTTATTTGCTATTCATGCTAATCAACTAGAAGGAGCAGTTCCATCTGACTTAGGACTGACACTTCCTAATGTGAAGGAACTTTATTTAGGAGGCAATAGGTTTACTGGACCAGTTCCAGTTTCTTTACCAAATGCTACTTTTCTTGAAGAAATAGTCTTACTCATGAACAATTTCACCGGTCCAATGCCGAAAGTTGGGGAGCTGTTAAATCTGCAGACCTTCACCATTGCACTCAATCATATTCATGATGATATCAGTATATTCATCTCATCGTTAGCGAATTGCACGAACTTGCAGCTTCTTGAGATTGGGGACAATGTATTAACTGGTTCATTACCAAACTCGATTGCTAATCTTTCAAGTAATCTTTGGACTATAATGATTCCTGATGCTCAAATTCATGGAAAAATTCCATCAGGAATTGAAAATCTTGTTGGTCTTACTCGCTTTGATTTTTCGGGCAATTTTCTTGAAGGCCGTATTCCTTCAGGCATTGGGAAACTTTATAATTTACAACAAATTGACATGGGAAGAAATAAATTCACATATGAGCTGCCATCTTCATTCAGTAACTTGACATTGTTGAACCTTATTGCTCTGTCAGAAAACACTTGTCAGGAAGTATAGCAATGCTCGGAAACTGCTCCAACTTACTAGAAATATATCTCTCTAATAACAATTTCAACGGTTCAATACCTCGAGAAATCATGAATCTTCAATCCATTTCCATTTCTCTTGATCTTTCTAACAATTCCTTCGAGGGTTCAATTCCATCCGAAGTTGGATCCCTGTCAAACCTTGTAAGCTTAGATTTATCCAACAATAGATTGTCCAGACTCATTCCAAGCTCGTTAAGCGGATGCACAAGCTTGGAAACTCTTTACCTGGAGGGAAATTCGCTTGAAGGCGAAATACCTTCAAGGCTAAGTGCACTGATGGGATTGCGGGAGCTAGATCTTTCAAGAAACAATTTGTTTGGACCAATCCCAAGTTTCCTTGGAAATCTACGCCTCGAAAAATTGAACCTTTCTTACAATAGGCTGCAAGGAGAAGTCCCAACACAAGGAATATTCAGAAACACCACAGTTACCTTTCTTGACGGCAACAGAGATTTGTGTGGAGGAATTCATGAGATGAAGCTACCTTTATGTTCTTTCTCCGATTCCTCACAAAAAAACTCATCCACAATTAAAAAGATCTTGATCCCTGCTGGAGCCATACTTTTTGCAGCAGTATTTCTCATCGTATTGCTTTACAGGCGAAGAACGACCAAGAAAGACTCTTCTATCCCATCTGTTACCGACAAACAGTTTCTCAGGCTCTCGTATGCAGATCTACTAAAAGCCACTGATGGATTCTCTGAGCCAATGTTGATAGGCAAGGGACAATTCGGATCTGTTTATAAAGGTATCATTGACGGACAGACATTCGTTGCGGTAAAAGTACTTAATCTTTCCATCAGGGGAGCCTCTAAGACTTTCATGGCAGAATGCAATGCGTTGAGAGGATTAAGGCACAGAAACTTACTGAAAATTTTAAGTGTTTGTGAAAGCATAGACTTCCAAGGAAATGATTTTAAAGCATTGGTTTATGAATTTAAAGCTAATGGGAGTTTAGAGAAATGGTTGTACCATAGTAATGTGGAAGAAAGAGAAGGAGAAAATGATAATGCGGGAATAAGGAGGCTTAACATGTTCCAGAGGCTTAGTATTGCCATTGATATTGCTCAAGCAATAGAATATCTGCATGGTGGAACTGATTCAAGTGTCGTTCATTGCGATTTGAAGCCGAGCAATATTTTGTTGGATGGTGATTTAACTGCATATGTTGGTGATTTTGGTTTGGCGAAGATAATATCGGGCATAGTTTCTGTAAATGAAAGCAGCAGTTCAGTCGTGATCAAGGGTACCATCGGCTACGTTCCTCCAGGTATAATTTCCTATGCTATATTTGGCTCATAATCTTGTGTGTTCGATATCACAATTGAAAGCTGCAAAAAGTTTCTCAAGTTACTAATACAAATGAGACTGCTAAACAAAAACAGCAAAACTATAGACTTTAATTAGGAATAACCACGTTATTTTTATAACTTGATGTGCAGAGTACGCGACCAACTACTCGGTTTCAACACAAGGAGACATATACAGTTATGGGATTCTTCTACTAGAGATGTTCACAAACAAAAGACCAACAGATGAAGAATTTCAGGATCATGTCAATCTTCACACTTTTGCTAGTAATGCCTTGTCAAACGATGCAACAGAACTTGTGGATCCATTGATTCTAAGAGAAGATGTCCTGAATCGAAGTAAGATCAAGGATTGTGTGGTTTCTGTACTAAGTATTGCAGTGGCCTGTTCAAGAACAATACCAAGGGACAGAATATTAATTACAGATGTTGTTAAGCAGTTGCATAAGATCAGAGATTTTTGTTTAAGTGAAGACTTCAGATGATAGTCCTATGGAAATTTACTTTTTTAGGCTGTTTGCAACAACTTTGTAAAATAACTTGGATTTGGTTTCTGCTTAGAGTTTTTGTTAACTTGTTGCTTTACCCTTGTATTTATAAGAATTAGGAGCAGGATTGTCAGAAGCCGTACTTTTTAACGCTCCAATTACGAATAATATCTTTCACAAATTAATTTGAATTCAATATCACGTTCTACACTCTAAAGCAATGAAAAACAGTTTTTCGCTAACTTCTTACAGGCTGCCATTTGACGATCACACACTCTGTCTAAGAACCAAGAAAGAAAATGCCTTCTTAAGTAAGTATAAATGGAAATTAGGATTACGTTCCGTTTTCTGCTTCTTCCACTAGTTTCAAAGACCAATCAGACATTGGTGGTAATTCTAGCTGAGAACTACCAGGCGAATGTCATCCTTCATGTGCCTTGATCACTATCAACAGCCACTGCTTGGATCATTGAGTGAGCTGGCCAAGATTTCAGCGAGGCTTGGTTGAGAATATACAGATATCCGCGAAGCTTCTCCCAAAGAAGCTTCAGATTTCTTCACACAAACATAAGCTGGAATCTTGGTCGAGAAGACTCTTCCAACGTACAGGATTCAACAACATTCCATTAATCTTCAACCATCTCTTTTTTGTAATATACATTCCGGTCGTACCCCTGATAAAGACTCTCCCACCACTTGTCGCAACAAAGCTAGTGGTCGAACCCTCCCTCTTTCGTGATTAGAATAAGGTCCGGAACCATAGTTGGAACTGCTGTTGTATCTATATTACCTCTGCCTGGGCTTAATTAGCACGAGGAGAACCTATAGGTCCCTGTACATTGTCAAGGCCTGTGAAGTTACTTATATTTTATAAAAGAAAACATTACAGATATTGTTCACCTTAGGCTTGAATAATAACAGAGATACTTTTGAAGTTCGAAAAAATAATTGAAGACAGGCTCCCAGTTTCAAATGTTTCTAAATCTTCCGGCAAGTCTATAGTTGTAATTCAAACTTTAGGAGATTTATGTGATTAGACCAAAACCGGGCGGTTTCTAATATGAACAGAGAAAGGCCTGTATATATGTATGTTAATTCTCGAATAGTCATAAGCATTGCTTCACAAAAACAACAATTTTGATAGTTAACAATGGGACATTGTGTTCGATTGCACACATTTTTCAATAGAATATGGAGATACTTTCAAGAAATATTTCCACAATCATACAAAACTTTAAATACGATAAATACGATTATCTCATAAGGTCATTGCATGTACTGATATCATGAGTTTCGGACCACCAGAGTTTGTTGTTGATCTTCCGTTACAAGGAAAACGTGTATTAGAAATAAACTTAAGAAAACAAATTTTTTTCCCCTCAAAACCGAGACCAAAAATGCCTTCGATACATATGCACGAAAAACTATCCTCGACAAGATAATTATTCCCAATACTTCCAAAAACACAATGAGGTATATATAGTCACAATAAGCAAGACAACAGATATAAAAATATGCACACGAACACACAATTTGCAGAGAGCTAGCATAGTGTTTTGAAGCATTTCAAATAAAGTCAACATTACTTTCAAATATGCATGGTAATCAATCACGTCTACTTATTTTTCTTAGTTAGAGTTTTCAGATGCATGGTCTCATCTCATGCATTATTAATTATTTATTATGGTGCCCGACTGCCCGTATAATATAAGCAAGTTGGACAGTTGACGACTTGACGTAAGAGCATTTATGGAAATAATATAATTTTTGTTTTGATGAGAACATTATTAGTCAAAGATATTTCCTTGATTTACCAATAATTAAGAGATGACGTCATGCATGGCGTAGCAGTTAGCACGTCTCGAGCCAGCAAGTACTTAATTATTAATTTTATAATTGATAACTCAAATGTGATACAAGTATTAAATGTGATGAAGTTTTTTATTTACTGAAAAATAAAAAAAATTAAATTTAAATTAAGTAAGTAATAAAAGAATGAGTTGTTGCGTCCCTTGTCCTGGAAACAATATTTTAAAAGGCGGTGAAACATTTTATGGACTAGAGGCGGGTGGTGTATACAGTGAGGCGTTGGAAGTAAGTCCCAAAAATTTGGGTATTTTATTTGTAGAATATATGTTTATGATAAAAATTAATGATTGAAAATATTCATCAAATAAATTAAATAAGTAGTTGTGTTTATATAAAGTTAAAAGGCACAAAAAAGAAAATGCCCATTATTTATTTGCATGCTATATAAGCTGCATAAAGATACTTATGAGTTATGTCTACGTACCTTCCATGATTCTACATGTTAATAATCTTGAGATTGAATCATTAAATAATCAATAAATGCTAAAAATACTCACAATAGAATAATAATAAATTTAAATGTTTAAATGCATAAAAGGCGAAGATGAATTTTATTAAATATCTACTAAAAACACCAATTATCTTCCAATATACTTGTTATTTATGTAGAATATTAAGACAAAAATAAAGATAAAAAATTAGGAATAGATAGACAAAATCATCTTTGGTTTTTAACGAGATGGTCCAATAGTTTCGGGCATAAAAGGGTGTCTTTTACCTGTGAGCCGATGCCCTAAATTTTTCATGTGAAAGTTAAGCCTGAAAGGGATGCCTCGGGATGTTTTAGGTCAGAAACACCCTGACTGAGCCTCGATTAGACGAACCCTGGGGCGAGTTCTTTACATTGCTCAAAAACATATAAACAATTATAAAATTCAAGTCACATTGAATTTAGAAGTATTTTTATTCTTCAAAATATTCTATAAATGCAGATGCATAGATATTATTTCATGCAATTATTGTACAAGATAGTGTCGTTAATTTAATTACGTAATTACCTACAGTACTATACCACAACTAAAATGGGACAATAAAAAAATTATTTAATGTCCTAAATTTATAAAATATTATAATAGTGGTTGTTGATTGCACCATATCAGCATGATGTAATAGGTGCATAAAATTAGTTTTACATGGCAAGAGATAGTAAACATGGGCTTTCTATTTAAAACCAAGTATTTTATTTTGTTTACCAATATTAGAAACAACGTAATTGAGCAGCCACGTAATTGTCATGGACTCATGATCCAGGTCGACTCAATAATTGAGCAAGGGTGGTGGGTGGGATGGGTTTGCGTGAAAGTATGATGATTAATATATATTAAATACAATACTTATAAAGTTATGTAATATTGTTTATATTGAATATTGACGATATTCATAAAATTCAAAGATTTATTGGAGAAGCACAGGAAAGATAGGCAAATTTTCAGTTATTCTTATTTGTTGTTAAACTGAATTAGAGGTGCTACCTATTAAGTTGAGAAGATGCAAGAAAATTACTTGCGATAGAATAGTAAACATTCAAAGTATATTGAACTTTTCAATGTAAAGTACAAAAATCAAGTCGAGACTCATTTAGAGTAAGCGTATGTCACTTGTTAACAAAGTCGAACTTCATATAATCACATATGGTTGGGAAATCAAATTAATGCACACTACTGCAGTATGATGTCAAGTTGTCAACCCATATAAAAACAATCTTACATCTCCAAATCTAATGCACAAAACAATGGAATATACAATAATAACTTTTTCTTTCTTGATCCTATGCTTCACTTCTTTTGCCATATCTCCAGCTAAATGCTCAAGCAATGAAACAGATTTACATTCATTGTTAAACCTTAGAGCTGGAATAGATCATGATCCATTTGGGGTGTTGAGCTCGTGGAACGAAACGTCCCATTTCTGCACATGGAACGGCATTCAGTGCAGTCGCAAACACCGCAATCGAGTTGTTGCAATCGACCTATTGTCACAAGGTTTATCAGGCTCCCTTTCTCCTCACATAGGTAATCTATCTTTTCTTAGAAACATCACTTTGAAAAACAACACTTTTCGTGGCCGAATACCTGAAGAAATCGGTCGCTTAAGGCGACTTGAATCAATAAACTTGAGCAACAATTCTTTCATTGGTGAAATCCCAAGAAATATCTCCCAATGTCTGAATCTCGTTTTCCTTAACTTGCTCGACAACCGCCTCTCAGGAATCTTACCCCCCGAACTAGGTTCTTTGTCCAAACTCGAAGAACTATACCTGTCGAAAAACAATCTTTCAGGACGTATCCCTCCAATGATAGGGAACCTAACATCTCTCACAAGGCTCTCTTTGTCACAAATGGGCTTAGAAGGAGAAATCCCTGATTCATTTTCTCAACTTAGAAGCTTGACATATCTCAACTTAGGCGTAAACCGTTTAACCGGTAGAGTTCCTTCAGGTCTGTTTAATATATCTCCCATCACTTTATTTGCAATTCATGCTAATCAACTTGAAGGAGAAATTCCATCTGACTTAGGACTCACACTTCCGAATGTGAGGGAACTTTATTTAGGGGGCAATAGGTTTACTGGTCCAGTTCCAGTTTCTCTCTCAAATGCTTCTTTTCTTGAACGAATAGTCTTACTTATGAACAATTTCACCGGTCCAATGCCAAAAGTTGGAGGACTCTTCAATCTGGAGATCTTCACTATTGCACGTAATAATATTCATGATGATATCAGTTTTATTTCATCGTTAACGAATTGCACGAAATTGGAGAACCTTGAGATCGGAGACAATCCTTTAACAGGTTCATTACCAAACTCAATTGCTAATCTTTCAAGTAATCTTAACAGTCTAATGATTGCTGATGCTCATCTTTATGGGAAAGTTCCATCAGGGATTGAAAATCTTGTTGGTCTGACTCGCTTTGATTTTTCTGGCAATTCCTTTAATGGTCATATACCTTCGGGCATTGGGAAACTTTACAATTTAGAACAAATTGACATGGGAAGAAATAGATTCACAAATGAGCTGCCATCTTCATTCAGTAACTTGACATTGTTGTTTCTTATTGCTTTCTTGGAAAACAACTTGTCAGGAAGTATAGCAATGCTCGGAAACTGCTCCAACTTACGAGAAATATATCTCTCTCATAACAACTTCAATGGACCAATACCTCGAGAAATCTTGAATCTTCAATCCATTTCCATTTCTTTTGATCTTTCTTACAATTCCTTCGAGGGTTCAATTCCATCCGAAGTTGGATCCCTGTCAAACCTTGTAAGCTTAGATTTATCCAACAATAGATTATCCGGACTTATTCCAAGCTCATTAAGCGGCTGCACGAGCTTGGAACTTCTTTACTTGGAGGGAAATTTACTCGAAGGCGAAATACCTTTAAGACTAAGTGCACTGATGGGATTGCGGGAGCTCGATCTTTCAAGAAATAGTTTGTTTGGACCAATCCCAAGTTTCCTAGGAAATCTACGCCTTGAAAAATTGAACCTTTCTTACAATAGGCTGCAAGGAGAAGTCCCAACACGAGGAATATTCAGAAACGCGACAGTTATTTTTCTTGACGGGAACAGAGATTTGTGCGGTGGAATTCATGAACTGAAGTTTCCTTTATGTTCTTTTCCTAATTCCTCAATGAAAAACTCATCCACTTTAAGAAAGATCTTGATCCCTACTGGAGTCATACTTACTACACTCGCGTCATTCCTCATCGTATTGCTTTACAGGCGAAGAACGACCAAAAAAGACTCATCTATCCCATCTGTTACAGACAAACAGTTTCTCAGGCTCTCGTATGCAGATCTTCTAAAAGCCACTGATGGATTCTCTGAGCCAATGTTGATAGGCAAGGGACAATTTGGATCTGTTTACAAAGGTATCATCGAAGACGGGCAGACATTCATTGCTGTAAAAGTACTTAATCTTTCTGTCAGGGGAGCCTCTAAGACTTTCATGGCAGAATGCAATGCGTTGAGAGGATTAAGGCACAGAAACCTACTGAAAATTTTAAGTGTTTGCGAAAGCATAGACTTCCAAGGAAATGATTTTAAAGCATTGGTTTATGAATTTAAAGCTAATGGGAGTTTAGAGAAATGGTTGTACCATAGTAATGTGGAAGAAAGAGAAGGAGAAAATGATAATGCGGGAATAAGGAGGCTTAACATGTTCCAGAGGCTTAGTATTGCCATTGATATTGCTCAAGCAATAGAATATCTGCATGGTGGAACTGATTCAAGTGTCGTTCATTGTGATTTGAAGCCGAGCAACATTTTGTTGGATGTTGATTTAACTGCATATGTGGGTGATTTTGGTTTGGCAAAGATTATATCAAGCATGGTTTCAGTAGATGAAAGCAGCGGTTCGGTTGTGATCAAGGGTACCATCGGCTATGTTCCTCCAGGTATAATTCTCCTACGCTATCTTTGACGTATAATCTTATAGTAGTTGTTTAGAATTCTGTGTTTGATAAAAGCTGCAAAAAGTTGCTCAAGTTATTTATAGAAATGACACTGCTAAACAAAAACAGCAAAACTATACATTTTAATTAGGAATAACCACGTTATCTTTATAACTTGATGTGCAGAATACGCAACGAACCACACGGTTTCAACACAAGGAGACATATACAGCTATGGGATTCTTCTATTAGAGATGTTCACAAACAAAAAACCAACAAACGAGGAATTCAGGGATCATGTCAATCTTCACTCTTTTGTTAGTGATGCCTTGCTAGACAACGCAATGGGAACTGTGGATCCTTTGATTCTAAGAGAAGATGTTCTGAATAGTAGTAAGATCAAGGATTGTGTGGTTTCTGTACTAAGTATTGCAGTGGCATGTTCAAGAACAATACCAAGGGACAGAATTTTGATGACCGATGTTGTTAAGCAGTTGCATAAGATCAGAGATTTTTATTTAAGTGATGACTTCAGATGATAGTTTTATGGATTTTTTTTTTTTAGGTTGTTTGCAACAACTTTGTAAAATAACTTGGATTTGGTTTCTTCTTAGAGTTTTCGATAACTCGTTGCTTTTTCCTTACATTTTTAAGAATTAGGAGCAGGAGTTGTGAGAAGCAGAAATAACTGTGTGAAGACATACTAAAGCTCCAATTACTTTCTATGCTTATGATGCCACATATACTTTCAAGAAGTTCTTGCAAATCCACGACATATTGTTCTTAATGTTGTGTTATTATGGTATCAAACAAATATGTAGTATCACATTATAGAGTCACCTCAAGTGTTGTAGTATCACATTATAAAACTTAATCAACGTAAATAGTACTTTCATATTATTTAGTCAATATCAATAAACAGATAACATTGTTACTAATTATGCTAGTAATCTAAGTACAAATATAAACAACAAATCACCTACTTTACTACTCTATATATTGTCGCATTATATTGCTCCAGACTAATAGTATCTTTCACAAATTAATTTGAATTCCATGCTTCTGGATTCTAATTTGTAAAGCAAAGAAAAGCACTTTTCCTAACTTCAAACAGGCTGCCATTTGACTGCCTTCTACAGTAAATATAAATGGAAAATTACGAGTACATACCATTTTCGGCTTCTTCTCACTAGTGTAAAAGACTAGGAGGGGGGTGTCACGCTTCATTTGCCTTGCTCACTATTAACAGCCTCACTGCTTGGACCATTAGGCGAGCTAGTCCGGATTTCAGCGAGGCTTGGTTGAGATACAGATAAATGTGAAGCTTTAGCTTTCTTCACATGAATAGAAGTGGGAATCTTGGTGCAAAAGACTATTCCAACGTACAGGATTCAACAACTTCCATGGATCTTCAATCATCTCTTTTTTATAACACAAATTCTGCCTGCACCTCTGCTGAAACGGGATCACGAGAACGGGGACCTATTCCTCTCCCACCACTTGTTCCTCAACCTAGTGATCGACCCCTCCCTCATCCGTAATTAGAATGAGGTCCAGAACGAAAATTGGATCTCCTGTTGTATATATTACCTCTGCCCCGGCCATAATCAGCATAAGGGAACCTCCCTGCACATTGACAGGGCCAGTGAAGTTACTACCGGCCCTTGACAAATGTGGTGGACTGCTATAGTTAAACGCACCACTCGTGCCACTCCACTCATTCCAAGATAAGAATACAGGTCAATCGAAATCCACCAAAATTTGGAGCAGCAGGACAGTGAAACATCTAAACGTGGTGAAAGATTACGTGCAAAGAATTCGCCCCTCTTTCAGGACGATATATCTTAAATAACTACCACATGTCCCTTCCCCCTAACTCTACGTGGCGCAGATTATTACTTTCCACAACAACAAGAAGATATAGTTGCAATAAAACGACGAAACAAAGACACTTATATACCCCAAAAAAAAAAAAAAAAAAAACAGAGGTTGCATGTAAATTGCAGTAAAGATAAGTGAAATACTTGGAGGTGCGTTGTAAAGCATTGGTGAGACCTGAGGAGAATTGCTATTCTTCCTTTTATTTTCAGAGTATCAAGACATAGGGTCTGTGTAAAAGTCGAATCTCAGAGCAGGTGTAGAAGTGTTTTCCCCCGTTCGATCAAACGAGTTTTGTGAGGTATTGCAATGGCATGTTCAAGAGCAATACCAAGGGACAGAATTTCGATTGCAGATGTTGTGAAACAGTTGCATAAGAGTATAGATTTTTATCTAAGTGAAGAATTCAGACGAAGATTTTAAACGCTCCGATTACTTTCAAGAAGCTCCTACAAAAAGCACAACCAAGTGTTGCTAATACTGTTTTTACATCAAGCAAACAACACTTGTGATGGACTTGAGATCACAAAAAGTTTCAAACTAGATTTGATTAATCTGGCTGAAATATTATATTATGCAGACAGAAACTATTTCATAAACAAATAAAAAATGACATTTTAGTTGTGGGTATCAAATCTTTAACACCAGACAATAATATCCTCCACAAATTAAATTGAATCCCATGTCACATTCTAAGTTCTAAACGCAAAGAAAAACACTTTTTGTATCTAACTTCACACAGGCTATCAAACAAACACATGCTCTGTAAGTAAAAAATGAGCTAATGGCAAATTCATACCGCAAATTGTACATTTTTTGCGGATTACACCGTAAATTGTAATTACAAGCGGAATACACCACGAATTGTAATACCTTTTGCAAGTTGCACCGCAATGTGTGTTTGTAGGTTTTTTAGAGGGTATTTTCGGTATTTCAAATTTTACTTGACTAAATTTTGCAATTTGGTCCCCATTTAAAATCGTTTTTTTCCATTTATTTTATTTATTTGTTTATTTTTTTTTAAAATGAAAACGCTACTCACTTCTTAAAAAAAAAAAAAAAAGAGAACAGAAAAGGGAAAAGGAGACGCGCTGCTCCACCTCCACACGTAGCGCCACCCCGCTGCTCCGCCGTCGCACCACCCCACGGCTCCACCGTCGCACCACCCCCACCAACGCTGCTCCCCCTCTCAGGTGAGTCGTAGTGTTTAGGACGCGATTTCTAGGGCTTAGAATTTCGATTTTTTCGCAATTTAGGGGTTTCGATTTCTTAAAAATTCTTGCGATTTCAAGCAGTGACATGGGGCGGCGCGGCGCTGCGCGGCGGAAGTGGAGCAGCGACTTTTTCCCTTTTCTGTTGAACTTTTTTTTTTTTTTAAGACGTGATCAGCGTTTTCATTAAAAAAATAATAATAAATAAATAAAATAAATGGAATTTTAAATAGGGACCAAATTGCAAAATTTGGTCAAGTAAAACTTGAAATACCGAAAATACCCTCTAAAAAACCTATAAACACACATTGCTTGCGGTGCACTTTGAAAAAGTATTACAATTTGTGGTGTATTTCGCTTGTAATTACAATTTGCGGTGTCATCCGCAAAAAGCGTACAATTCGCGGTATGGATTTGCCATTAACTCGTAAAAAATTGCCTTCTACATCAAATAAAAAAAACAAAATTATTTGAAAAAATACCCACGAATTTTTTTTTTAGTAAATTACAGTTCGGCAACTTTTTTCCTGAAAGAAATTGGAAAATGGAGGGGAAAAATGCCACAAAAAAGAGTAATTGGCTCTTATCGATTATTAAGGTATTAATTATGTGTTTTTTTAAAAAATAGAAAAAATATCCCATCAAGTATTATTTCTTTCACAAATTGTAATTTACTTATATTATTAAACCTAATGGAGTTGTTATATTCCATTCGTGCCCTTGTTATAAAAAAGATAATATTTCTTGCAACTAAAAAAAAGAAGTTATAGAAAAAAAGAAAGAGAGAAAAAGTGCTCCTCTACATTCATGCCCACGCTTCAAATTTACTCGTCTTCTAAATAATTTAATATTTTTTCAAGTAGGTAAGTTATTACAATTATCTGTGGTTTCTTTGTATGAGGAGATTGTATTTTGATTTTTGAATGATCTCTTTGTTTTCTGACAAAATTTCTTTACTAATTTTTGTATTGATTCGTTTTATAGTTTTATTATATTAATATTATTAAACATACGCGTGACTAAATAAAATAAATTATTCATAGCTTAGTAGACCAAAGATATTTCTTGTTGTCACCGTGCGAATAACTCCATCGACCAGGGGTGCCAGTGTAATTTCAGCTGCACGCAGGCACCATAAATTTTGCCAGGGCAAATTCCATTCACCTCCCCTGAGGTTTCTTCTCTCTCCATCCACCTCCCCTCTAGTTTTAATTTTCTCATCAACCTCCCCTCTAGTTAAAATTGAGAGATAAAAATGTCAAACAATAGAAAATAAAACTAACTATTGAACTTCTATTCGCAACATAACCAAATAATTTAATAAATTAACTTTTACTAATATGCTATATTGTATGAAAAATATAAGATGCAAGTCTTATATTTGAATAATTAAATTAAAATAATAATATACATGTCCGTTAAAAGCAAAACATATACATAGTTAATGTAAAAATGTATTAATTTTGGGCTTACCTCAACATAAATAATGAGAAAAAATAACTACATTCATTGAACCTAATAATTTAATAGTTCATATATCTTGTACTTTTATAAAAAAATTGAACCGTACACCTACTAAAACATTCTTTGAATTTAATTATCTACTACGTACTTAACCATTAATTTATTTATTTTCTTCTTGTTAATTTTTGTATTGAGGTAAGGCCCCAAGTTAAACATTGAACATTAACTATGTTTATGTTTTACTTTGCAATGAACATGTATATTATTACTAAAATCTAATTATTGAAATATAAGACTTACATTATTACATCTAATATTAGTCATCTAATTGGTACATATCTATTAAGTTATTTGATTGTATTGTGAATAGAAACTCAATAGTTTATTTTAATTTTTAACGTTTGACACTTTTACCCTTCAAATTTAACTCTGGATTAATAGTCAATTGACTTAGGGGAGGTGGATAGAAAATTTTCAAAAGTAAGGGGAGATGGATGGAAAAATTTCAAAATAGAAGGGAGGTGGATGGAAAGAGAAGAAACCTCAGGGGAGGTGGATGGAATTACCCCAATTTTGCCACAACCAACCCGTTCTCAAAAAATAAGAGTAAATTGCAAAAACTACCTCTGTACTATTTTAAATTAAAAAATAATCCCGTGTATTTTTCAATAACAAATGCTGCTGGGTGAAATTCGATAATTAGAAAAATACACTCCATAGTAAATATTTTAATTTACTGATTGATTATGTACTAGATTTTTTATATTAAACGTGTTTTTAATCAAACTAGATAGTGTACTTTTTTTGTATAATTTTGTGAGATTTCACCAAGATATTTTAGAAACATTATAAAAACAATAGCGGTACTTTTACAGTTACAAATCAATTTGTTTTTCAATTAAAATTGTATATAAAATTTAATTTGACACACGATTAACTATCTAAGCACCAAAAGGTACAATAAAAGTTTAAAATAGTTTTGATCAATTGTTTCTGTTGGAATATAGAAGAAACATGATTGATGTGCGAAATTGGGCCTGTCCATTTGTAATAGTGAATTCATTTGATTGTGTAAGTTATAATAAAAAATGCAATTTGAGTAACATTGTAAGTAACATGGTGTGGTAGCTGAATAATTTGCTTATGGTGTTAGATGAAACAGTCAATGGTTAATTATTTTATAATTTCGTTAAAATTGTGAGTTTTCACTAATACTAAACTTGAACATTAACGTGACAAAATTTGTTTTACTTTTTTCATTTTGCTTCTTAAAGTCATATATATTTTACCATATAAGATCTTATAGAAAGCATGAAAAAATTAAAATGCGTGATAAGTCCGAAGAACAGAAGGGCATAATTAACTCAAATCAACTCAATGCGAAAAGAGATACAAGTAAACCATGTAAACTACAAATGCGAATATATTTATTAATTTTTTGATGAATATAAAGGCAACTATTAATACATAAGCTTCGTCAAAGATTTACAAATTTGAAAAAAGATAAACAAAACAAAACAAATATTATTAAACAAAGATATGTATTAAATAGACAAGAATCACATAATTAAAAAAAAATATATATATGCTTTGGAAAAATGGCACTCCTGTCGCGGCGACATACAAAGACCTCAATATGGACATGTGACTCTATGTCCCTCGTATAAATTCTGGTGTAAATATTTCTAAAAAATCACGATTTTTTACTTTTACGAGGACTATACTTTCCAAAATTTTTGAAAATTTTAGAAAGAACCTCGTCACTGTCCCATGTAGCTCTTTTAATGCAAATCCTTTTATTTTTACAATCTTTATAGAACGGAGCTTTATGCGGCAATGTCTCAGACTTGGCCTTCCATGCATCTCCCAAAACATACTATTTGCAAATGAGTCTCGCCCAAGCTGCAAAATACAAAAAGGGAGAATTAATAAATATTTTGATCTCAGAGTTTTGCCATATCATTTAAAGAAAAAGGCTCGTAAGGAATAAATATAATTATATTATGATTGCAAGATCTATAATATTATAAAAAAGAATCTAAAAATTAAAAAGAGTGATAAGAAAATAAAATAAATATATCCTATTTTGACTCGCATCAGTAAAAACTCTCTCAATCTGAGGACAATGCTTCAAGAACATGGCTATATCAAAAGGATTGATATAGCTTTCTGGTTGCACAATCAAATGAACTTCCTTCAGGTTCATGAGATAATAATCCAACTCCCTATATTGATTCCTCACAAACCTGACAGATAGCATCTGAATATTTTCCAAAAAAAAAACAAAAAGGGACCTCGTTTGTTCTTGAAAAATCTAACTCAAGCTCTTTTATTCCCGAATCGACGCATTTGTCGATCCAAGAACAAATGAGGTCTTTCGCATCCATAGGATTGAAAAACAGTTTAGATATATCGATGTTACTAGTGTTGACACGATTTTGGAAAAAGTGATTAACAATGTTCATGTAATCGTGTCTATTGTAATTTTTCGCAAAATTACTGTCGAAAGAAAGGTTACAACACGATTTCCATGTGTACCTAAAGATTTTTGACATAATTGAAAGATTCACAGTTTCTTTGGGTGGTAAAAATGCGACTATATTTTCAACAAGATCATCAGGCAAACGAGGAGGTTCAATTCTTTGTTGGGCAGCCATTGCTAGAGGGGGCGTGCACAAAGTGAGACAAGTAGTGTGGTGTGAAGTACATGCATAGATGACAAATCCTGTTTATATATATATATATATATATATATAGGAAAAAAAGATTTGATATTTAAAGGTTCATAGTGTAATGAAATAAATTTTGCTTTCCTAATGAAGCATAATGCGACTTTATAGGAATTACTTTTATGTTGGCTACCACCAACCCAACTCAAAAAAGGGTTAACAATTAAGATTGATTCTTTTTTCTTTTATTTGCCATAGATGTATAGTAAGTTTTTAATTGTTGCTTCAAATTCACATTCAGCGCATTACACTTTTCCTTAATTTATTCTCTCCAGTGAATTATGAATACAAGCTCTCTAATTTTTTCAGATAATGCATGTTGTATGAGCTGTAAATATTGCAGTTAACTTTTTTGCTTTTTTGGCGAAGTTTATCTATACTTACTAGTGTGGCTATCACAACACAACTTAATCAATATTCCAGTGAATTAATATTATATTTTTGCAATTAGCCTCTCCACTTTGATAGAAAGAGGTATCGGTTTCAAAAATATAAGTTTATATAAAAGTGTTTTTTTTTTCTTGGAAATTATTTAAACATGTCTAGAAATCTTTATAGCTCTTGTATCAAAGTCTATTCACATATGATAGGATGTTGGTAGCAAACAGATGAGCGAAAATTAATTGTAATATCATTGTAGGTATACTCGTAGTTAATAGGTTCTCACATCCGGCACTTAAGGAAAAAGGCATTTACACCTTTTCTAATTATGGTCTTTGAATTTTTTTCTATTCTCAAATATTTAGAATGTAATAAATGTTTGATTTAGTAAGAATATTGGTGAAACATAATTATAACAGGACCAGCATGACATCATAAAAAGCTACCTCAATGTAATTATAAAAACACTACAAAAAGTTGCTCAATCAAGAATAAGAGATAATTCTAGTAAAAACACGGTCAAATATTAAAGCGTCAAATAACCAACTAACTTGTTTATTTGTGTAATAACTAATACTGAAATTGATTATTAAATTAGCATTACTCATTAACGTTTATCTAAATATTAAAGGGAGATAATTTTACCTTGGAGACATAGATTATGAAGATCTACGACTTCTCGCTCTCTGCATATGAATTTAACATCGTACAGTTTATATGTTCGACTTGACGTGATTGTCATTTGGTTCATATAACAGATCTCGATTAGCTAAGATTGTTTGTGTGGTTGTATTCATAAAGTGTTTATGGACGTCATAAGATTTTATTGAAGTCAAACAATTCGACGAGCGACGATAACGTTTTTGCTATAATAGAGAATTATCGTTTACAAAACATGGTTTGTAGTGATATAAAGAAGAAGAAATGTACAAAAAAATTATCGCAAAAGAGATCCATTGATAACTCTGTTACGATGTAAAAAGAGAAGTAAGATGAAGAGAGAGAAAAATATAATAGAATACTTAGAAACACACGAGAAAGATTCATGGAGTCAGAAGAGAAGAAATATGTGCGGACAGAATGATGACGCGCAAAGATTTTATAGGAAGAAATTGCCCATAAAAGGAAAATAACAATTATGATTAAAATCTCTCGTTTATATTTTGTAATTCTTGTGAAGAATGATCCAGCGAGTGTAAAAGAATTAAAATCACAGTACTTTCATACGGTAGAAATTTAAAGTATAAATGTGATGAGATCATGATACTGACGCATAATGACCTTTTTGTTAATAACATTATGATTATAATTCTAGATTGGTATCCAATGCCGCTTACTTGTCTGTTGAGCTTGTAAGTAGACTGTCTGTTGTAGTGTAAATGTATTGAGTATTTCTTTTACTAATTTTTTTCAATAAAATTCCTTTTGCTTACCAAAAAAAAAACATTATGGTTATAATTTCTAGTTGATATTTTTTAATCTTAGAGGAAAATTACTCAATGGAAATAAAAGAAAAACTTGAGTTCATACACTAGAAACTTAAAGTACAGCAATTATTGTTTTTACTTGGGTATAAAACAGAACGAAATTATGATACTAACGCGTAGAAACTTTTTCGTAATAAAACTTTAGTAAATGTAATTGTTTTCCTAAATCTTTTATATAATAAGAGACACATTGAAAACAAACAATGTTAGATGACAATAAATATAATAAAAATGACACCTTTTGTAGAAAAAACTAGTCATTATTAGTTAGAAACAAACGGAAGATATGTGTAAATGAGCTAGGTTATGCATCTGCAATTGGTATAGGGCTTGAAGACTTGAAGTAACATTAAAAGTTCATAGTTACATACGATATAGTATCCCCATGTGTAGAATACAAAAAATGTACGTGTTAGATTATTTCCATAATATATATGACTGAATAAAATACAAAAGATTCTACATTATCCAACAAAGTGAAATAAATATATTCACATGAAGGTCCAAAACATTCAATGATTAAGTATTCCACATTAAATATATATTTTAGGTCTCTATTATCACATAAACATTTGTTGCATGCTATAATTCATTCATATTCTAGATATTAACTTTCCTTGTGCAACAACACAATCGATTAGTTTACACTATTGTTTTGTTGGAATTTAGTTGTATCGTAAAAAAAATTTGCTCCAACTTGACATTTAAATGAATAATCTCCGAATACCAGTTTAGACCTATTATGTATTCATGAAAAAACAGAAAATTAAAACACGCATATACTAAATCACCTAAAAATGTACATTGCATATAAATCACTACTTAAAAATGTACAGTATACCTCAATCACCAAAAATTAGATACTACGCGTATATCACCAAAAAACAATAGACTTAAATCTAGGGACATGCATGTTTTTAGCAGTACTGTATGAGGAGATTGTATTTTGTACGGTCTCTTTGTTTTCTGAAAGATTTTCTTTACTAATTTTTGAATTGATTCTTTTTATAGTTTTATTCTATTTATATTATTAAACATACGCGTAAGTTGTGACTGAACAAAATAAGTATTCACAGCTCAGTAAAGGACAAAAGATATTTCTTTGTTGTCACCATGCGAATAACTCCATCGACAAGGGGTGCCATTGTAATTTGAACTCCACCCAGGCACCACACCATAAATTTTGCCACTACCAACCCGTTCTCAAAAAAATAAAAGTAAATTGCAAAACTACCTCTGTATTATATAAAATTAAAAAATAATTAAGCCCCTGTGTATTTTTCATTAACAGATGCTTCCTAGTGAAACTTGATAATTAGCAAATGACATTCCATAGTTAAATTTTAGTGTCTGATTAAGTATACACTAATTTTTTTATATTCAACGTGCTTTTAATCAAACTTGATAATTTATTTATTTTGTATAAGTTTTTAAGATTTCACCAAATCATTAGAAACATTATGAATACAATTACGGTACTTTTACTTTTAGAAATCTATTTTTTTGAATTAAAAATGTATATACAATTCAATTTGAACACTATTAACCAATCTATGCACCAAAAGGTACAATAAAAATTAAATCTCACAATCAGTTTTGTACAAACATCTTAATTAAGAGTAGTAAAGATATTTGTAAATTCATTGAGAAAGAGCAGTTGTTAAATAAAAATTATATAGAATTACTAATTTATTAAAAATAACATAGGGGTGGTTTTTGCAAATTAATCTTATATTCCACCATGATATATTATTTTACACAACTGTTGTGTTAACGACCTGAATTATAACAATAACCTCTCCATAACTTCATCTCAATCGAAGATCTATACCATTAATCGACTGAATGCACTACATTATCATGTTGCTACAATAACATGAAATAATTACTCTACTACCACCCCTCAAAAACATCACCTTTCCATTTAATTTATCTCCAGTTTCTGCTTGCTTCACTCTGTGCGGACACATTTATTCCTCACTCCCAGCTTAAAAAATCAGAATTGATAGATCTTTAAGTCTTTAATTTTTACTTTAAACAGTCAGTCGAGATATCTAGTCTAGAGAGGTATGAAAACAGTAAAAATAAGACAGCAGATTTTTAACGCGGTTCGGAATTCGTTCTACTCCATGAGGCTTTCGCCCAAGAATTCAAACCTCTTTTACTCGATCAAAAGCTATTAGAACTACTGGTTGCTTTACTTTAACACTTAGACTTCATCTAATGTCAAACTGCAATAGAAACCTTTTATCGGCTACTCCGTTTTAACCCGTAATATCAACTCCCGTAGATCTTCTTATGACCAAGCTTCCAAGCGCAAAGCACGTACGTTGAACTCCCTCCAACTGGTGCAATCCTTTCCCGTTGAACTCCCTTCAACACATGTTCGGCTTGTCACATTCTTGAATAAAATCAAGTATGAAAACTAAGGAATAAAAACTATGAAAACCTAAAGATCAATATCGTTTTACACGAGCGTTCTACTTTGATTCCTAAGAATTCTACTATTTATAATATAGCTCTCCTTGAAAGATATCGAGATCCGCGCCCAATCTCCTAATGCAGTCGGGACTCTATCTTTCCAAAATATCCGGATTCTTTCCTTTTGATAAGGTCTCTTTTCCTTTAGATAAGATCTTGTGATCTTCATATCATGCACACCAAAGAACGAAAATAGACACCACAAGGAAACAATCTCTTAAGGATATAAACAAGAGTTTGATAAAGATTAACTTTCCATAAGATAAGATTCTAAAGATCAAGTTAAATCTTTCCAAACTTACTCAAACATTTACTTACATTTAGAAGATGTTTTCCATAAAAACACAGGTGAATATTTTAGTAAATAAATAAAACCAGAATTTTCCTTTAAAATATTTTCGTAACAAGGAAATAAATCATGTCGGACTTACGGTCCTAACAAAAGTCAATCCATAAAATTGGTGGACGATTTCATGGCGCCTGTATTGACAATATAACGCTACCCTCATCATTTCTTCAACAATCATCAACAGCCAATTTTAATGAGAGTGAAAGAGAAAAAAAAAATATCAATCTTGAACAAAATATTACTGAAATAGCGGTTTTAATTATGTGTGTCTTTATATAGTTTATGGGTCAGATTGGGTATGTTAGGTTAGGTAATAATTGAATTAATATTAAATGGATTGCTAACTAGTTCAAGCGTTTGCCCAATTATTGATGACCTAAATTATTACCAATCCGTAATAAATGTGTAATTAACAAATAGATCACATTTTATCTATGACCCGTTTTACAACTTAATCAATTTACCACCTCTTACCAGGTCGAGTACTCCTCCCGCTAGGCTCTCATCCACTTTCAGGCCCAAACTGTTTGTTTAATATAAAGTCCATGCCAATTTAGCGAAACAATTGTCTTGATGTGCTCTGCTCTTGAATCTCTACATATCTCAATGCCAAAGATTTTTGTTTTGAATATTTTCAAGATTCTATTGATTTCTATACAAAATACTTTTTACTTTTCTTTAGTGCATTTGGAAATGATAATCAGAATGAGAAAATTTAGCAAAACATATCTCGGTGTAATATAACAAGTTTAAAATAGTTATGATCACTCTATTAGCAAAACATGATTATTGTGCAAAATTGGGTCTGTCACATTTGTAATAGTGAATTCATTTGATTGTGTAAGTTATAATAAAAAAATGCAATTTGAGTAACATTGTAAAGTAACATTGTGTGCTAGCTGAATAATTTATTTTATGCAGTACAGATTTCTTTGAAGACATAAATAATGGTTAGGGGATGAATTATTCTTTATAGAAGGGAGCTTTATGCGGCAATATCTCAGACTTGGCCTTCCATGCAAACATACTATTTGCAAATGAGTTTCGCCCAAGCTGCAAAATACAAAAAGGGAGAATTAATAAATATTATGATCTCACAGTTTTGCCATATCATTTAAAGACAAAGGCTCATAAGGAATAAATATAAGTATTATGATTGCAAGATCTATTAAATTCTAAATTATATAAAAGAATATGAAGAAAGAGAGAGTGATAAAAAATTAAAATAAAAATATCCTATTATGACTCACACTAATAAAAACTCTCTAAATCTGAGGGCAATGCTTTAAAAACATGGCTATATCAAAAGGATTCCTATAGCTTTCTGGTTGCACAATCGAATGAAATTCCTTCGGGTTCATTAGACAATAATCCAACTCCCCTCACAAACTTGACAGACAGCATCTGAATATTTTCCAAAAAAAAAAAGATTAGATTCCAATGTATCGAAAATTTATAGATTAAATAAATAAATAAACAAAACTTAAAATCAAGAAAAGAATAATTAAAACTTACCTCAAGGAAAGGACTTGTGACCGTTAAAGTCCTTACATTCCGCATTGAAGCAATCAAATGTTCCCTGTGAGCAGTCATTTCAAAGCCTCTTGACGGTGTGATATCAAGTATCACATCTTCCAATCTTGGAAAATCAAAATGAAATATAAATTCACAGATGTTTCCATGGTAATGTAACGTACAAAGAGTTGGTGCATTAATTATAATTTGCCTGATGATCTTGTTGAAAATATAGTTGCATTTCTACCACCAAACGAAACTTGAATCTTTCAACTATGTCGAAAAGCTTTATGTACGCATGGAAATCGTGTCGTAACCTTTCTTTCGACATTAATTTTGCTAAAAATTACAATAGACACGATTACATGAACATTGTTAATCACTTTTTTTTTTCCCACAATCGTGTCAAGACTAGTAACATCGATATATTTAAACTGGTTTTCAATCCTATGGAAGCGAAAGACCTCGTTTGTTCTTGGATCGATAAATGTGTTGATTCAGGAATAAAAGAGCATGAGTTAGATTTTTCCCCTTCATCCCAAACTTACATGCTAGAGTCTAACCTTCTAGAAGCCGAAACCCTAAAAATTTTGAGGCTTATTAACGTGGAGTTGGACACGTCGAGAATTCCCTCATATTTTATTTGTAATTTGAGAAATAAGTTTCTGGTACGGCAAGATGAAGTTAGAAATGATTCAGGCGATTTTCTCAAATTGTTTGCAGTTGAAAACTTTTGAAATTATAGGTTGTAATTCAATCTATTATCGTTGCAATGCTTCACAACCAACTCCTTAAACCCTTTCTGATTTTGTGCAGCAATATTTAGATAATAGATTGAATTACAATCTATAACTTCAAAAATTTTGAACTGCAAACAATTTGAGAAGATCGCCTAAATCTTTTCTAGCTTCATTTGGCATACCAAAAACGTAATTCACTCAAGTTAGAAATAAAATCTGAGGGAATCCTCGACGTGTCCAACTCCACATTAATAAGCCTCAAAAAATTTAGGGTTTCGGCTTCTAGAAGGTTAGACTCAAGCATGTAAGTTTGGGATGAAGGCTAAAAATCTAACTCAAGCTCTTTTATTCCCAAATCGACGCATTTGTCGATCCAAGAACAAACGAGGTCTTTCGCATCCATAGGCTTGAAAAATAGTTTAAATATATCGATGATAATAGTGTTGACACGATTTAGGAAAAAGTGATTTACAATGTTCATGTAGTCGTGTCTATTGTAATTTTTAGCAAAATACTGTCGAAAGAAAGGCTACGACACGATTTCCATTTGTACCTAAATCTTTTCAACATAATTGAAAGATTCGCAGTTTCTTTGGGTGGTAGAAATGCGACTATATTTTCAACAAGATCATCAGGCAAACGAGGAGGTTCAATTCTTTGTTGGACAGCCATTGCTAGAGGGGGCGTGCACAAAGTGAGACAAGTAGTGTGGTGTGAAGTATACGCATAGATGACAAATCCTGTTTATATAGGAAAAAAAGATTTGATATTTTAAAGTTCTTAGTGTAATGAAATAAATTTTGCTTTCCTAATGAAGCATAATACGAACTCTATAGGAATTACTTTTATGTTGGCTACCACCAACCCAGCACAGAAAAGGGTTAACAATTAAGATTGATTCTTTTTTTCTTTTTTTTGCCACAGATGTATAGTAAGTATTTTTATTGTTGCTTCAAATTCACATTCAGCGCATTAAACTTTTCCTTTATTCTCTCCAGTGAATAATGAATACAAGCTCTCTGATTTTTACAGATAATGTTGTATGAGCGGTAAATATTGCAGTTAACTTTTTTCTCTTTTGGCGAAGTTTATCTATAGTACTTACTAGTGTGGCATATATTTCAACACAAATTAATCAATATTCCAGTGAATAAATAATATATTTTTGCAATTAGCCACTCCACTTTGATATAAAGTGGTATAGGTTTCAAAAATATAAGTTTATATAAAAGTGTTTTTTTTCTCGGAAATTATTTAAACATGTCTAGAAATCTTTATAGCTCTTGTATCATAGTCTATTCACATATTATAGGATGTTGGTAGCAAACAGATGAGCGAAAATTAATTGTAATATCATTGTAGATATACTCGTAGTTAATGGGTTCTCACATCTCGCACTAAGGAAAAAGGCATTTACACTTTTTTCTAATTATGGTCTTTCAATTTTTTTCTATTCTCAAACATTTAGCATGTAAAAAACGTTTGAATTAGTAAAACTATTGGTGAAACACAATTATAACAGGATCAGCATGACATCATAAAAAGCCTACCTCAATATAATTATAAAAACACTACAAAAAGTCACACAATCAAGAATAAGAGATAATTCAAGTAAAAAGCTCGGTCAAATATTAAAGCGTCAAATAACCAATTAACTTGTTTATTTGTGTAATAACTAATAACTAATATTGAAATTGATTATTAAATTAGAATAACTCATTATCGTTTATCTAAATATTAAAGGGAGATGATTTTACCTTGGAGAAGAGGCTTGGAACATAGATTATGCAGATCTACGACTTCTCGCTCTCTGCATATGAATTGAACAATGAACAATTTATATGTTCTACTCGACGTGATTTTCATCTTGTTCATATAATAGATCTCGATTAACTGAGATTGTTTGTGTGGTTGCAGTTGTAAAGTGTTTATGGACGTCATAAGATTTTATTGAAGTCAAACAATTCGACGAGCGACGATAAATTTTCGCTATAATTGAAAAATATCACTTACAAAACATGGTTTGTAATGATATAAAGAAAAAGAAAATGTACAATAAAACTATCGCAAAAGAGATCCATTGATAACTTTGTTACGATTTAAAAAGACAAGTAAGAGGAAGAGAAAGAGAAAGAAAAATAAAAACATACCAGAATACTTAAAAATGCATGAGAAAGATAGATGGAGTCGGAAGAGAAGAAATATGCGCGGACAGAATGATGTCGCGCAAAGGTTTTATAGGAAGAAATTGCCCGTAAAAGGTGTTAGTAATATTGCACCGATAAAATAAATCGAAACAAACAGGATATTATGTATTGACGAAATAAACAATTTATAATACGACAATTAAATTGCACAAATATAAGTAAACCTTAAGCGAATTATTCGTAAGGAAACGAGATGTCGAGGCCTGTGAAATCATAGTTTCCTTAAAACAGATTCGCCCTCTCCGCGGTGCTTGAGAATCGTGAGCGACTGTCTCCCAAGATACAACAACAACGAGCAGTTAGGTTTGCACGAACGAAACTGCTCCGGCGAACTCGAACTGCGCCTTTTCTTCTACCACCACAAATTACCATGGACTATGCGAAGAATTTTTATGATTTTCAATGCACAAGAAAAAGTGTTTTTGAGATTGTTTTTGTCATATGAAACCCTGAGGAGAGCGACTCCTTATATAGCTAATGCAAGAGAGAGATTGAAGGAAAATGTATTTTACTGGAACTCTAACTCGTGGTTACTTGCCCACTAAGTCTAGGAGTCTCGGATGAATGTAGACGGGTTTTCAGTGTTTAAAACTGATCACAACTTTATCGCAATAGATAACGATAAGTATCATACTTTATCGCAAAAGATAACGATAAGTACCAATTTAATTAATGCGCAATATTTTCTGTTAAATAAATATTATAACAGAAAATAATATTCCACCATCAATTTCTCAGTCACCGACAAGCTCAAAATTACACCCTCAAGGTGTTTCAATCCAGTTCAAACACCAAATTTTCCAACAAAAGGAAAATAATAATTATGATTAAAATCTCTCGTTGATATTTTGTAATTCTAGTGAAAAATGATCTAGCGAATATAAAAGAAATTAAAATCACGATACTTTCATACTGTAGAAATTTAAAGTATAAATGAGATGATATCATGATACTAACGCATAATGACTTTTTTGTTAATAACATAATGATTATAATTCTAGATTGGTATTAAATGCCACTTACTTGTCTGTTGAGCTTGTCTGCTGTAGTGTAATTGTGTCGAGTATTTCTCGTACTCATTTTTTCAACATAGTTCCTTTATTAAAAAAAAAAAAAACATTATGATTATAATTTCTAGTTGATCTTTTTTAATCTTAGAGGAAAATTACTCAATGGAAATAAAAGAAAAACATGAGTTCATACATTAGAAACTTAATTATGTACAACAAATATTGTTTTTACTTGGGTATAAAACGGAATGAAATTATGATACTGTCGCATAGAAACTTTTTCGTAATAAAACTTCAGTAATTGTAATTGTTTTCCTATATCCTTTATATAATAAGATAAACACATTGAAAACAAACAATGTTAGATGACAATAAATATAACAAAAAATGATACCTTTTGTAGAAAAAACAAAGGGAAGATGTGTGTAAATGAGCTAGGTTATGCATCTACAAATGGTATAGGGCTTGAACACTTGAAGTAACGTTAAAAGTTCTTAGTTACATACAATATAGTATCCTCATGTGTAGAATACAAAAAATGTACGTGTTAAATTATTTCCATAGTATTTATATTTGAATAAAGTACAAAAGATTCTATATTATCAAACAAAGTGAATAAATATATTCACATGAAGGTGCAAAACATTAAATATATATTTTCTGTGTCTATTCTCACATAAATATTTGTTGCATGCTATAATTCATTCGTATTCTAGATATTAACTTTGCTTGTGCAACAACACAATCAATTAGTTTATGCTATTTCTTTTGTTGGAATTTAGTTGTATCGTGAATTTTGTTTTTGCTCCAACTTGACATTTAAATGAATAATCTCCGAATACCAGTTTAGACCTATTAGGTATTCATGAAAAAACAGAAAATTAAAACACACATATACTAAATCACCTAAAAAATGTACACAACATATAAATCACTTAAAAATGTATAATATACCTCAATCACCAAAAATTAGACATTACGCATATATCACCAGAAAACAATAGACTTAAATCTAGGGGACATGCATGTTTTAGCAGTACTGTATGAGGAGATTGTATTTTGTATGGTCTCTTTGTTTTCTGAAAGATTTTCTTTACTAATTTTTGAATTGATTCTTTTTATAGTTTTATTCTATTTATATTATTAAACATACGCGTGAGTTGTGACTGAATAAAATAAGTATTCACAGCTTAGTAAAGGACAAAAGATATTTCTTTGTTGTCACCATGCGAATAACTCCATTGACAAGGGGTGCCATTGTAATTTGAACTCCACCCAGGCACCACACCATAAATTTCGCCACTACCAACCCGTTCTCAAAAAAATAAAAGTAAATTGCAAAAATTAATTAAGGTCCTTTGTATTTTTCATTGACAGATGCTTCCTAGTGAAACTTGATAATTAGCCAATGACAAATTGACAATCCATAGTTAAATTTTAGTTTTCTGATTAAGTATGCACTAATTTTTTTATACTCAACGTGCTTTTAATCAAACTTGATAATTTATTTATTTTGTATAGTTTTTTAAGATTTCACCAAAACATTAGAAACATTATGAAAACGATTACGGTACTTTTACTATTAGAAATCTATTATTTAAAATTAAAAATGTATATACAATTGAATTTGAACACTATTAACCAATCTATGCACCAAAAGGTAAATATAAATTAAATCTCACAATTAGTTTTTGTACAAACTTCTTAATTAAGAGTAGTACAGATATTTGCAAACTCATTGAGAAAGAGCAGTTGTTAAATAAAAGTTATAAAGAATTACTTATTGATTAGAAATAACATAGGGGTGGTTTCTGCAATTTATTCTTATATTCCACCATGAGAAATTATTTTACACAACTGCTGCATTAATAACCGCCTGAATTATAACAATAACCTCTCCATAACTTCATCTCAATCGAAGATCTATACCATTAATCGACTGTATGCACTACATTATCATGTTGTGACAATAACATGAAATAATTACTCTACTACCACCCCTCAAAAACATCACCGTTCCATTTAATTTATCTCCAGTTTCAGCTTGCTTCACTCTATGCGGACACATTTATTCCTCACTCCCAGCTTAAAAAATCAAAATTAATAGATCTTTAATTCTTTAATTTTTACTTTAAACAGTCAGCCGAGATACCTAGTCTAGACAGATATGAAAACTATAAAAATAAGACAGCTGATTTTTAACGTGGTTCGGACTTCGTCCTACTCCATGAGGCTTTCGGCCAAGAATTCAAACCTCTTTTACTCGATCAAAAGCTATTACAACTACTGGTTGCTTTACTTTAACACTTAGACTCCATCTAATGTCAAACACCAATAGAAACCTTTTATCGGCTACTCTGTTTGAACCCGTAAGATCAACTCCCGTAGATCTTCTTATGACAAAACTTCCAAGCGCAAAGCACGTACGTTGAACTCCCTCCAACTGGTGCAATCCTTTCCCGTTGAACTCCATTCGACTCTTGTTCGGCTTGTCACGTTCTTGAATAAAATCAAGTATGAAAACTAAGGAATAAAAACTATAAAAACCTAAAGATCAATATCGTTTTACATGAGTGCTCTACTTTGATTCCTAGGAATTCTACTATTTATAGTATAGCTCTCCTTGAAAGATATCGAGATCCGTGCCCAGTCTCCTAATCCAGTCGGGACTCTATCTTCCCAAAATATCCGGATTCTTTCCTTTTGATAAGGTCTCTTTTCCTTTCGATAAGATCTTGTGATCTTCATATCCTGCACACCAAAGAACGAAAATAGACACAACAAGGAAACAATCTCTTAAGGATATAAACAAAAGTTTGATAAAGAGTAACTTTCCATAAGATAAGATTCTAAAGATCAAGTTAAATCTTTCCAAACTTACTCAAACATTCACTTACCTTTAGAAGATGTCTTCCATAAAAACACAGGTGAATATTTTAGTAAATGAATAAAACCAGAATTTTCCTTTAAAATATTTTCGTAAAACAAGGAAATAAATCATGTCGGACTTACGGTTCTAACACTAGTCAATCCATAAAATTGGTGTGGATCATTTCATGGCGCCTGTATTGACATTATAACGCTACCCTCAGCATTTCTTCAACAATCATCAACAGCCAATTTTAATTAGAGTGAAAGAGAAAAAAATATCAATCTTGAACAAAATATTACTGAAAATGGCGGTTTTAATTATGTGTGTCTTTATATAGTTTATGGGTCATATTGGGTAGGTTAGGTTAGGTAATAATTGAATTAATATTAAATGGATTGCTAACTAGTTCAAGCGTTTGCCCAATTATTTATGACCTAAATTATTACCAATCCGTAATAAATGTGTAATTAACAAATAGATCACATTTTATCTATGACCCGTTTTACAACTTAATCAATTTACCACCTCTTACCAGGTCGAGTACTCCTCCCGCTAGGCTCTCATCCACTTTCAGGCCCAAACTGTTTGTTTAATATAAAGTCCATGCCAATTTAGCGAAACAATTGTCCCGATGTGCTCTGCTCTTGAATCTCTACATATCTCAATGCCAAAGATTTTTGTTTTGGATATTCTCAAGATTGTATTGATTTCTACACAAAATACTTGTTACTTTTCTTTAGTGAATTTGGAAATGATAATCAGAATGAGAAAATTTAGCAAAACATATCTAGGTGTAATAGAACAAGTTTAAAATAGTTTTGATCACTCTGTTGGAATATAGAGGGAACATGATTATTGTGAAAAATTGGGTCTGTCACATTTGTAATAGTGAATTCATTTCATTGTGTAAGTTGTAATAAAAAACGCAATTTGAGTAACATTGTAAAGTAACATGGTGTGCTAGCTGAATAATTTGTTGATGGTGTTACATGAAACAGTCAACGGTTAATTATTTAATAATTTAGTTAAAATTGTGAGTTTTTACTAATACTAAACTTGAACATTAACGTGCCAGAATTGTTCTACTTTTTATCATTTTGCTTCTTAAAGTCATATATATTTGACCATAAGATCTTATAGTAAGCATAAAACATTTAAAATGCGTGATAATTCCGAAGAACAGAAGCGCATAATTAACATAGATCAACTCAATGCGATAACAGATACAAGTAAACCATATAACTATTAAGGAAAATTAATTTAACATAATTAAGCTTTGTCAAAGATTTACAAATTTTGAAAAAAGAGAAACAAAATAAAACAAATTTTATTAAACAAAGATGTGTATTAAAAAGACAAAATCACATAATTAGATTTTTTTAATATGCTTTGGAAAAATGGAACTTCGGTTGCGGTGATATTCAAATACCTCAATTTGAGCATGTGACTCTATGTCCCTCATATACATTCTGGTGTAAATATTTCTAAAAAATCATGATTTCTTACTTTTACGAGGACTAAACTTTCCAATTCTTTTTGCAAATTTTAAAAAGAACCTCGCCATTGTCACATGTAGCTCTTTTGATGCAAATCCTTTTATTTTTACGATCTTTATAGAAGGGAGCTTTATGCGGCAATATCTCAGACTTGGCCTTCCATGCAACCATACTATTTGCAAATGAGTTTCGCCCAAGCTGCAAAATACAAAAAGGGAGAATTAATAAATATTATGATCTCACAGTTTTGCCATATCATTTAAAGAAAAAGGCTCATAAGGAATAAATATAAGTATATTATGATTGCAAGATCTATTAAATTCTAAATTATATAAAAGAATCTGAAGAAAGAGAGAGTGATAAAAAATAAAAATAAAAATATCCTATTTTGACTCACATTAATAAAAACTCTCTAAATCTGAGGGCAATGCTTTAAAAACATGGCTATATCAAAAGGATTGCTATAGCTTTCTGGTTGCACAATCGAATGAAATTCCTTCGTGTTCATGAGACAATAATCCAACTCCCTACATGGATTCCTCACAAACTTGACAGACAGCATCTGAATATTTTCCAAAAAAAAAAAAGATTAGATTCCAATGTATCAAAAGTTTATAGATTAAATAAAAAAAAAAAAATTACAAAGCTTAAAATCAAGAAAAGAATAATTAAAATTTACCTCAAGGAAATGACTTGTGACCGTTAAAGTCCTTGCATTCCGTATTGAAGCAATCAAATGTTCCCTGTGAGGAATCATTTCAAAGCCTCTTGACGGTGTGAAGTATCACATATTCCAATCTTGGAAAATCACAATGAAATATAAACTCACAAATGTTCCCATGGTAATGTAACGTACAAAGAGTTGGTGCATTAATTATAATTTGCCTGATGATCTTGTTGAAAATATAGTTGCATTTCTACCACCCAAAGAAACTTGAATCTTTCAACTATATCGAAAAGATTTAGGTACACATGGAAATCATGTCGTAACCTTTGTTTCGACATTAAACTTGCTGAAAATTGCAATAGACACGATTACATGAACATTGTTAATCACTTTTTTTTTCCAAAATCGTGTCAACACTAGTAACATCGATATATTTAAACTGTTTTTCAATCCTATGGATGCAAAAGACCTCGTTTGTTCTTGGATCGAGAAATGCGTTGATTCAGGAATAAAAGAGCATGAGTTAGATTTTTCCCCTTCATCCCAAGCTTACATGCATGCTAGAGTCTAACCTTCTAGAAGCCGAAACCCTAAAAATTTTGAGGCTTATTAACGTGGAGTTGGACAGGTCGAGAACTCCCTCATATTTTATTTGTAATTTGAGAAATAAGTTTTTGGTACGGCAAGATGAAGTTAGAAATGATTCAGGTGATTTTCTCAAATTGTTTGCAGTTGAAAACTTTTGAAATTATAGATTGTAATTCAATCTATTATCGTTGCAATGCTTCACAACCAACTCCTTAAACCCTTTCTGATTTTGTGCAGCAATATTTAGATAATAGATTGAATTACTATTTATAACTTCAAAAATTTTGAACTGCAAACAATTTGAGAAAATCGCCTAAATCTTTTCTAGCTTCATTTGGCATACCAAAAACTTAATTCACTCAAGTTAGAAATAAAATCCGAGGGAATCCTCGACGTGTCCAACTCCACATTAATAAGCCTAAAAAATTTTAGGGTTTCGACTTCTAGAAGGTTAGACTCTAGCATGTAAGTTTGGAATGAAGGCTAAAAATCTAACTCAAGCTCTTTTATTCCCAAATCGACGCATTTGTCGATCCAAGAACAAACGAGGTCTTTCGCATAGATAGGCTTGAAAATAGTTTAAACATATCGATGATAATAGTGTTGACACGATTTTGGAAAAGTGATTTACAATGTTCATGTAGTCGTGTCTATAGTAATTTTTAGCAAAATACTGTTGGAAAAAAGGCTACGACAAAATTTCCATGTGTACCTAAAGCTTTTCAACATAATTGAAAGTTCCGCAGTTTCTTTGGGTGGTAGAAATGCGACTATATTTTCAACAAGATGATCAGGCAAGCGAGGAGGTTCAATTCTTTGTGGGACAGCCATTGCTAGAGGGGGCGTGCACAAAGTGAGACAAGTAGTGTGGTGTGAAGTATATGCATAGAGGACAAATCCTGTTTATATAGGAAAAAAAGATTTGATATTTTAAAGTTCTTAGTGTAATGAAATAAATTTTGCTTTCCTAATGAAGCATAATACGAACTCTATAGGAATTACTTTTATGTTGGCTACTACCAACCCAACACAGAAAAGGGTTAACAATTAAGACTGATTCTTTTTTTCTTTTTTTGCCACAGATGTATAGTAAGTTTTTTAATTGTTGCTTCAAATTCACATTCAGCGCATTAAAAATTTCTTTTATTCTCTCCAGTGAATTATGAATACACCGGGCAGATCCGGATGAACGGTCCCAGTCAAGCTCTCTGATTTTTACAGATAATGCTGTATGAGCTGTAAATATTGCAGTTAACTTTTTTTCTTGTTTTGCGAAGTTTATCTATACTTACTAGTGTGGCATATATCTCCACACAAATTAATCAATATTTCCGGTGAATAAATAATATATTTTTGCAATTAGCCACTCCATTTTGATAGAAAGTGGTATCGGTTTCAAAAATATAAGTTTATATAGAAGTGTTTTTTTCTTAGAAATTATTTAAACATGTCTAGAAATCTTTATAGCTCTTGTATCATAGTCTATTCACATATTATAGGATGTTGGTAGCAAACAGATGAGCGAAAATTAACTGTAATATCATTGTAGATATACTCGTGGTTAATGGGTTCTCACATCTCGCACTTAAGGAAAAAGGCATTTACACTTTTTTCTAATTATGGTCTTTCAACTTTTTCTATTCTCAAACATTTAGCATGTAATAAACGTTTGAATTAGTAAAAATATTGGTGAAACACAATTATAACAGGATCAGCATGACATCATAAAAAGCCTACCTCAATATAATTATAAAAACACTACAAAAAGTGACTCAATCAAGAATAAGAGATAATTCAAGTAAAAAGCTCTGTCAAATATTAAAGCGTCAAATAACCAATTAACTTGTTTATTTGTGTAATAACTAATAACTAATATTGAAATTGATTATTAAATTAGCATTACTCATTATTGTTTATCTAAATATTAAAGGGAGATAATTTTACCTTGGAGAAGAGGCTTGGAGACATAGCTAGATTATGCAGATCTACAACTTCTCGCTCTCTGCATCTGAATTGAACAATGTACAATTTATATGTTCGACTCGACGTGATTTTCATCTGGTTCATAAAATAGATCTCGATTAACTGAGATTGTTTGTGTGGTTGCAGTTGTAAAGTGTTTATGGACGTCATAAGATTTTATTGAAATCAAACAATTCGACGAGCGACGATAACTTTTTTGCTATAATTGAAAAATATTACTTACAAAACATTGTTGGTAATGATATAAAGAAAAAAAAATGTACAATAAAACTATCACAAAAGAGATCCATTGATAACTTTGTTACGATGTAAAAAGACAAGTAAGAGGAAGAGAAAGAAAAATAAAAACATAACAGAATACTTAAGAATGCATGAGAAAGATTGATGGAGTCGGAAGAGAAGAAATATGTGCGGACAGAATGATGTCTCGCAAAGGTTTTATAGGAAGAAATTGCCCGTAAAAGGAAAATAATAATTATGATTAAAATCTCTCGTTGATATTTTGTAATTCTAGTGAAAAATTATCTAGCGTATATAAAAGAAATTAAAATCACGATACTTTCATACGGTAGGAATTTAAATTATAAATGAGATGAGATCATGATACTGACGCATAATGACTTTTTTGTTAATAACATAATGATTATATTTCTAGATTAATATTAAATGTCGCTAACTTGTATGTTGAGCTTGTAAGTAGACTGTCTGCTGTAGTGTAATTGTGTTGAGTATTTCTTGTACTCATTTTTTTCAACAAAATTTCTTTAAAAAAAACATTATGATTATAATTTCTAGTTGATCTTTTTTAATCTTTAGAGGAAAATTACTCAATGGAAATAAAAGAAAAACTTGAGTTCATACATTAGAAACTTTACTTGGGTATAAAACGGAACGAAATTATGATACTGGCGCATAGAAACTTTTTCGTAATTAAACTTCAGTAAATGTAATTGTTTTCCTATATCCTTTATATAATAAGATAAACACATTGAAAACAAACAATGTTAGATGACAATAAATATAATAAAAAATGACACCTTTTTTAGAAAAAACAAAGGGAAGATGTGTGTAAATGAGCTAGGTTATGCATCTACAAATGGTATAGGGCTTGAAGACTTGAAGTAACGTTAAAAGTTCTTAGTTACATACGATATAGTATCCTCATGTGTAGAATACAAAAACTGAACGTGTTAAGTTATTTCCATAATATTTATATATGAATAAAGTACAAAAGATTCTATATTACAAAGTGAAATAAATATATTAACATGAAGGTGCAAAACATTAAATAATAAAGTATTCCACATTAAATATATATTTTATGTGTCTATTCTCACATAAGAATTTGTTGCATGCTATAATTCATTCGTATTCTAGATATTAACTTTTCTTGTGCAACAACACAATCAATTAGTTTATGCTATTTCTTTTGTTGGAATATAGTTGTATCGTGAATTTTGTTTTTGCTCCAACTTGACATTTAAATGAATAATCTCCGAATACCAGTTTAGACCTATTAGGTATTCATGAAAAAACAGAAAATTAAAACACACATATACTAAATCACCTAAAAAATGTACACTACATATAAATCACTTAAAAATGTATAATATACCCCAATCACCTAAAATTAGACATTACGCATATATCACCAGAAAACAATAGACTTAAATCTAGGAGACATGCATGTTTTAGCAGTACTGTATGAGGAGATTGTATTTTGTATGGTCTCTTTGTTTTCTGAAAGATTTTCTTTACTAATTTTTGAATTGATTCTTTTTATAGTTTTATTCTATTTATATCATTAAACATACGCGTGAGTTGTGACTGAATAAAATAAGTATTCACAGCTCAGTAAAGGACAAAAGATATTTCTTTGTTGTCACCATGCGAATAACTCCATCGACAAGGGGTGCCACTGTAATTTGAACTCCACCCAGGCACCACACCATAAATTTTGCCACTACCAACCCGTTCTCAAAAAAAAAAAAAATTGCAAAACTACTTCTGTATTATATAAAATTAAAAAAAAAATTAAGCTCATGTGTATTTTTCATTGACAGATGCTTCCTAGTGAAACTTGATAATTAGCAAATGACAATCCATAGTTAAATTTTAGTTTTCTGATTAAGTATGCACTATTTTTTTTTATACTCAACGTGTTTTTAATCAAACTTGATAATTTATTTATTTTGTATAGTTTTTTAAGATTGCACCAAAACATTAGTAACATTATGAAAACGATTACGGTACTTTTACTGTTAGAAATCTATTATTTAAAATTAAAAATGTATATACAATTGAATTTGAACACTATTAACCAATCTTTGCACCAAAAGGTACAATAAAAATTAAATCTCGCAATCAGTTTTTGTACAAACTTCTTAATTAAGAGTAGTACAGATATTTGCAAACTCATTGAGAAAGAGCAGTTGTTAAATAAGATTTATAAAGAATTACTTATTGATTAGAAATAACATAGGGGTGGTTTCTGCAATTTATTCTTATATTCCACCATGAGAAATTATTTTACACAACTGCTGCATTAATAACCGCCTGAATTATAACAATCACCTCTCCATAACTTCATCTCAATCGAAGATCTATACCATTAATCGACTGTATGCACTACATTATCATGTTGCGACAATAACATGAAATAATTACTCTACTACCAGCCCTCAAAAACATCACCTTTCCATTTAATTTATCTCCAGTTTCAGCTTGCTTCACTCTATGCGGACACATTTATTCATCACTCCCAGCTTACAAAATTAAAAATCAATTCATAAAAATTGGTGGACGATTTCATGGCGCGTGTGTTGACAATATAACGCTACCCTCAGTATTTCTTCAACAATCATCAACAGCCAATCTTCATTAGGGTGAAAGAGAAAAATGTATCAATCTTGAACCAAATATTACTGAAAATGGTTGTTTAATCGTGTGTTTTTATGTAGTTTATGGGTCAGATTGGGTAGGTTAGGTTAGGTAATAATAGAATTAGTATTAAATGGATTGCTGACTAGTTCAAGCGTTTTCCCTATTATTAACGTTATAAAATGTACTTTGTAAGGGTTTGCATCCAACTGAATCAGTTTACCACCTCTTATCAGGTCCAGTACTCCTCCCACTAGTCTTTCATCCACTTCCAAGGCCAAACTATATGTTAAATATAAAGTCCATGCAAATTTAGTGAAACATTTGTCTGGATGTACGCTCTGCTCTCGACTCTCTAGTCTCTACATATTTCAATGCCAATGATTTTTGTTTTGAATATTTTCAAGATTCTATTGTTTTCTACACAAAATACTTGTTACTTTTCTTTAGTGAATTTGGAAATGATAATCAGAATGAGAAAATTTAGCAAAACATATCTCGGTGTAATAGAAAAAGTTCAAAATAGTTTTGATCAGCTTTTTTGTTGGAATATAGAGGGAACATGATTGATGTGCAAAATTGGTCTGTCACAGTTGTAATAGTGAATTCATTTGATTGTGTGAGTTATAATAAAAATGCAATTTGAGTAACATTGTAAGTAACATGGTGTGCTAGCTGAATAATTTGTTTATGGTGTTAGATGAAACAGTCAATGGTTAATTATTTTATGATTTAGTTAAGATTGTGAGTTTTTACTAATACTAAACTTGAACATTAACGTGCCAAAATTGTTCTACTTTTTTCCGTTTTGCTTCTTAAAGTCATATATTTTGACCATAAGATCTTATAGTAAGCATAAAACATTTAAAATGCGTGATAATTCCGAAGAACAAAGCGCATAATTAACTTAGATCAACTCAATGCGATAAGAGATACAAGTAAACCATATAACTATAAAGGCAAATTAGTTTAACGTAAGCTTCGTCAAAGATTTACAAAAATTTTTAAAAAGAAAAACAAAATAAAACAAATATTACTAAACAAAGATGTGTATTAAATAGACAAAATCACATAATTAGATATTTTTAATATGCTTCGGAAATATGGCACTTCGGTCGCGGTGATATTAAAATACCTCAATTTGAGCATGTGACTCTATGTCCCCTCGTATACATTCTGGTGTAAATATTTCTAAAAAATCACGATTTCTTACTTTTACGAGGACTGAAATTTCCAATTTTTTTTTTGCAAATCTTAAAAAGAAACTCGCCATTGTCACATGCAGCTCTTTTAATGCAAATCCTTTTATTTTTACAATCTTTATAGAAAGGAGCTTTATGCGGCAATATCTCAGACTTGGCCTTCCATGCAAACATACTATTTGCAAATGAGTTTCGCCCAATCTGCAAAATACAAAAAGGGAGAATTAATGAATATTATGATATCACAGTTTTTCCATATCATTTAAAGAAAAAGGCTCATAATATAAGTATATTATGATTGCAAGATCTATTAAATTCTAAATTATATAAAAGAATCTGAAGAAAGAGAGAGTGATAAAAAATAAAAATAAAAAATCCTATTTTGACTCACATCAATAAAAACTCTCTAAATCTGAGGGCAATGCTTTAAAAACATGGCTATATCAATAGGATCGCTATAGCTTTCTGGTTGCACAATCGAATGAAATTCCTTCAGGTTCATGAGACAATAATCCAACTCCCTACATTGATTCCTCACAAACTTGACAGACAGCATCTGAATATTTTCCAAAAAAAAAAAGATTAGATTCCAATGCATTAAAATTTATAGATTAAATTAAAAAAAAAAAAAAAAAAAGCTTAAAATCAAGAAAAGAATAATTAAAATTTACCTCAAGGAAAGGACTTTGACCGTTAAAAGTCCTTACATTCCGTATTGAAGCAAGCAAATGTTCCCTGTGAGGAATCATTTCAAAGCCTCTTGACGGTGTGATATCAAGTATCACATCTTCCAATCTTGCAAAATCACAATGAAATATAAACTCACAAATGTTGCCACGGTAATGTAACGTACAAAGAGTTGGTGCATTAATTATAATTTGCCTGATGATCTTGTTGAAAATAGTTGCATTTCTACCACCCAAATAAACTTGAATCTTTCAACTATGTCGAAAAGCTTTAGGTACACATGGAAATCGTGTTGTAGCCTTTCTTTCGACATTAATTTTGCTAAAAATTACAATAGACACGATTACATGAACATTGTTAATCGTTTTTTTTTCCAAAATCGTGTCAACACTAGTAACATCGATATATTTAAACTGTGTTTCAATACTATGGATGCGAAAGACCTCGTTTGTTCTTGGATCGAGAAATGCGTTGATTCAGGAATAAAAGAGCTTGAGTTATTTTTCCCCTTCATCCCAAACTACATGCTAGAGTCTAACCTTCTAGAAGCCTAAACCCTAAAAATTTTGAGGCTTATTAACGTGGAGTTGGACACGTCGAGAATTCACTCATATTTTATTTGTCATTTGAGAAATAAGTTTTTGGTACGGCAAGATGAAGCTAGAAATGATTCAGGCGAATTTCTCAAATTATTTGCAGTTGAAAACTTTTGAAATTATAGATTGTAATTCAATCTATTATCCTCACAATGCTTCACAACCAACTCCTTAAACCCTTTCTGATTTTGTGCAGCAATATTTAGATAATAGATTGAATTACAATCTATAACTTCAAAACTTTTGAACTGCAAACAATTTGAGAAAATCACCTAAATCTTTTCTAGATTCATTTGGCATACCAAAAACTTAATTCACTCAAGTTAGAAATAAAATCTGAGGAAATCCTCGACGTGTCCAACTCCACATTAATAAGCCACAAAAATATTAGGGTTTCGATTTCTAGAAGGTTAGACTCTAGCATGTAAGTTTGGGTTGAAGGCTAAAATCTAACTCAAGCTCTTTTATTCCCAAATCGACGCATTTGTCGATCCAAGAACAAGCGAGGTTTTTCGCATCCATTGGCTTGAAAAATTGTTTAAATATATTGATGATAATAGTGTTGACACGATTTTGGAAAAATTGACTTACAATGTTCATGTAGTCGTGTCTATTGTAATTTTTAGCAAAATACTGCCGAAAGAAAGGCTACGACACGATTTCCATGTGTACCAAGAGCTTTTCAACATAATTGAAAGATTCGCAGTTTCTTTGGGTGGTAGAACTGCAAATATATTTTCAACAAGATCATCAGGCAAAGGAGGAGGTTCAATTCTTTGTTGGACAGCCATGAGGGGGCGTGCACAAAGTGAGACAAGTAGTGTGGTGTGAAGTATATGCATAGATGACAAATCCTGTTTATATAGGAAAAAAAGATTTGATATTTTAAAGTTCTTAGTGTAATGAAATCAATTTTGCTTTCCTAATGAAGCATAACACGAACTCTATAGGAATTACTTTTATGTTGGCTACCACCAACCCAACACAGAAAAGGGTTAAC
Source organism: Misopates orontium (assembly GCA_946800315.1). NCBI lineage: Eukaryota > Viridiplantae > Streptophyta > Magnoliopsida > Lamiales > Plantaginaceae > Misopates > Misopates orontium. The sequence goes on along the minus strand of OX326947.1, from coordinate 51,180,275 downwards.
AATTAAGATTGATTCTTTTTTTCTTTTTTTGCCAAAGATGTATAGTAAGTTTTTTAATTGTTGCTTCAAATTCAATTCAGCGCATTAAACTTTTCCTTTATTCTCTCCAGTGAATTATGAATACAAGCTCTCTGGTTTTAACAGATAATGATGTATGAGCTGTAAATATTGCAGTTAACTTTTTTTCTTTTTTGGCGAAGTTTATCTATACTTACTTGTGTGGCATATATCTCAAGCTCAACACAAATTAACCAATATTCCAGTGAATTAATATTATATTTTTGCAATTAGCCACTCCACTTTGATAGAAAGTGATATCGATTTCAAAAATATAAGTTTATATAAAAGTGTTTTTTTTTTCTTGGAAATTATTTAAACATGTCTAGAAATATTTATAGCTCTTGTATCATAGTCTATTCACATATTATAGGATGTTGGTAGCAAACAGATGAGCGAAAATTAATTGTAATATCAATGTAGATATACTCGTAGTTAATGGGTTCTGACAGCACTTAAGGAAAAAGGCATTTACACTTTTTTCTAATTATGGTCTTTCAATTTTTTCTATTCTCAAACATTTAGCATGTAATAAACGTTTGAATTAGTAAAAATATTGGTGAAACATAATTACAACAGGATCAGCATGACATCATAAAAAGCCTACCTCAATATAATTATAAAAACACTACAAAAAGTCACTCAATCAAGAATAAGAGATAATTCAAGTAAAAAGCTCTATCAAATATTAAAGCGTCAAATAACCAATTAACTTGTTTATTTGTGTAATAACTAATAACTAATATTGAAATTGATTATTAAATTAGCATTACTCATTATTTTTTATCTAAATATTAAAGGGAGATAATTTTACCTTGGAGAAGAGGCTTGGAGACATAGATTATGCAGATCTACGACTTCTCGCTCTCTGCATCTGAATTGAACAGTGTACAATTTATATGTTCGACTCGACGTGATTTTCATCTGGTTCATATAATAGATCTCGATTAACTGAGACCGTTTATGTGGTTGAAGTTGTAAAGTATTTATGGATGTCATAAGATTTTATTGAAGACAAACAATTCGACGAGTGGCGATAACTTTTTTGCTATAATTGAAAAATATCACTTACAAAACATGGTTTGTAATGATATAAAGAAGAAAAAAATGTACTATGAAACTATCGCAAAAGAGATCCATTGATAACTCTGTTACGATGTAAAAAGACAAGTAAGAGGAAAAGAAAGAAAAACATAATAGAATACTTCAAAATGCATGAGAAAGATTGATGGAGTCGGAAGAGAAGAAATATGTGCAGACAGAATGATGTCGCGCAAAGGTTTTATAGGAAGAAATTGCCCGTAAAAGGAAAATAATAATTATGATTAAAATCTCTCGTTTATATTTTGTAATTCTAGTGAAAAAAGATCTAGCGAATATAAAAGAAATTAAAATCACGATACTTTCATACGGTAGAATTTAAAGTATAAATGAGATGAGATCATGTACTGACGCATAATGACTTTTTTGTTAATAACATAATGATTATAATTCTAGATTAGTATCAAATGCCGCTTACTTGTCTGTTGAGCTTGTAAGTAGACAGTCTACTGTAGTGTAATTGTGTTGAGTATTTCTTGTACTCATTTTTTTCAACAAAATTCCTTTTAAAAAATAAACATTATGATTATAATTTCTAGTTGATCTTTTTTAGTCTTAGAGGAAAATTACTCAATGGAAATAAAAGAAAAACTTGAGTTCATACATTAGAAATTTAAAGTACAACAAATATTGTTTTTACTTGGGTATAAAACGGAACGAAATTATGATACTGGCGCATAGAAACTTTTTCGTGATAAAACTTTAGTAAATGTAATTGTTTTCCTATATCCTTTATATAATAATATAAACACGTTGAAAACAAACAATGTTAGATGACAATAAATATAATAAAAAATGACACCTTTTGTAGAAAAAACTAGTCATTATTAATTACGAACAAAGGGAAGATGTGTGTAAATGAGCTAGGTTATGCATCTACAAATGGTATAGGGCTTGAAGACTTGAAGTAACATTAAAAGTTCTTAGTTACATACGATATAGTATCCTCATCTGTAGAATACAAAAAATGTACGTGTTAGATTATTTCCATATTATTTATATTTGAATAAAATACAAAAGATTCTACATCATCAAACAAAGTGAAATAAATATATTCACAGGAAGGTGCAAAACATTAAATATTAAAGTATTCCACATTAAATATATATTTTATGTGTCTATTCTCACATAAATATTGGTTGCATGCTATATATAATTCATTCGTATTCTAGATATAACTTTGCTTGTGCGACAACACAATCAATTAGTTTATGCTCTTTCTTTTGTTGGAATTTAGTTGTATCGTGAATTTTGTTTTTGCTCCAACTTGACATTTAAATGAATAATCTCCGAATACCAGTTTAGACCTATTAGGTATTCATAAAAAAACAGAAAATTAAAGCACACGTATACTAAATCACCTAAAAAAATGTACACTACAAATAGATCACTTAAAAATGTATAATATACCTCAATCACCAAAAATTAGACATTACGCATATATCACCAAAAAACAATAGACTTAAATCTAGGGGACATGCATGTTTTTAGCAGTACTGTATGAGGAGATTGTATTTTGTATGGTCCCTTGTTTTCTGAAAAAATTTCTTTACTAATTTTTGAATTGATTCTTTTTATAGTTTTATTCTATTTATATTATTAAACATACGCGTAAGTTGTGACTGAACAAAATAAGTATTCACAGCTCAGTAAAGGACAAAAGATATTTCTTTGTTGTCGCCATGCGAATAACTTGATCGACAAGGGGTGTCATTGTAATTTGAACTCCACCCCGGCACCACACCATACATTTCGCCACTACCAACCCGTTCTCAAAAAAATAAAAGTAAATTGCAAAACTACCTCTGTATTATATAAAATTAAAAAATAAGCTCCTGTGTATTTTTCATTAACAGATGCTTCCTAGTGAAATTAATTTATTAATTAGCAAATGACATTCCATAGTTAAATTTTAGTTTTCTGATTAAGTATGCACTAATTTTTTTATATTCAACGTGTTTTTAATCAAACTAGATAATTTATTTATTTTTGTATAGTCTTTTAAGATTTCACCAAAACAGTAATAGAAACATTATGAATACAATTACGGTACTTTTACTGTTGGAAATCTAATTTTTTGAATTAAAAATGTATATACAATTCAATTTGAACACTATTAACAAATCTATGCACTAAAAGGTACAGTAAAAATTAAATCTGACAATGAGTTTTTGTACAAACATCTTAATTAAGAGTAGTAAAGATATTTGCAAATTCATTGAGAAAGAGCAGTTGTTAAATAAAAGCTATATAGAATTACTTATTAATTAAAAACAATATAGGGGTGGTTTTTGCAAATTAATCTTATATTCCACCATGATATATTATTTTACACAACTGTTGTGTTAACGACCTGAATTATAACAATAACCTCTCCATAACTTCATCTCAATCGAAGATCTATACCATTAATCGACTGAATGCACTACATTATCATGTTGCGACAATAACATGAAATAATTACTCTACTACCACCCCTCAAAAACATAACCTTTCCATTTAATTTATCTCCAGTTTCTTGCTTCACTCTATGCGGACACATTTTATTCCTCACTCCCATCTTAAAAAATCAAAACTGATAGATGTTTAAGTCTTTAATTTTTACTTTAAACAGTCAGTCGTGATACCTAGTCTAGACAGGTATGAAAACCGTAAAAATAAGACAGCAAATTTTTAACGTGGTTCAGACTTCGTCTTACTCCATGAGACTTTCGCCCAAGAATTCAAACCACTTCCCTCGATCAAAAGCTATTACAACTACTGGTTGCTTTACTTTAACACTTAGACTCCATCTAATGTCAAACACCAATAGAAACCTTTTATCGGCTACTCCGTTTGAACCCGTAAGATCAACTCCCGTAGATCTTCTTATGACCAAGATTCCAAGCGCAAAGCACGTACGTTGAACTCCCTTCAACTCTTGTTCGGCTTCTTATGTTCTTGAATAAAATCAAGTATGAAAACTAAGGAATAAAAACTATGAAAACCTAAATATCAATATCGTTTTACACGAGTGTTCTACTTTGATTCTTAGGAGTTCTACTATTTATAGGATAGCTCTCCTTGAAAGATATCGAGATCCGCGCCCAGTCTCCTAATCCAGTCGGGACTCTATCTTTCCAAAATATCCGGATTCTTTCATTTTGATAAGGTCTCTTTTCCTTTTGATAAGATCTTGTGATCTTCATATCTTACACACCAAAGAACGAAAATAGACACCACAAGGAAACAATCTCTTAAGGATATTAACAAGAGTTTGATAAAGATTAACTTTCCATGAGATAAGATTCTAAAGATCAAGTTAAATCTTTCCAAACTTACTCAAACATTCACTTACCTTTAGAAGATGTTTTCCATAAAAACACAAGTGAGTATTTTAGTAAATAAATAAAACCCGAACTTTTCTTTAAAATATTTTCGCAAAACAAGGAAATAAATCATGTCGGACTTACGGTCCTAACAAAAATCAATCCATAAAATTGGTGGACGATTTCATGGCGCCTGTATTGACAATATAACGCTACCCTCAGCATTTCTTCAACAATCATCAACAGCCAATTTTAATGAGAGTGAAAGAGAAAAAAATATCAATCTTGAACAAAATATTACTGAAAATGGCGGTTTTAATTATGTGTGTCTTTATATAGGTTATGGGTCAGATTGGGTAGGTTAGGTTAGGTAATAATTGAATTAATATTAAATGGATTGCTAAGTAGTTCAAGAGTTTGCCGAATTATTTATGACCTAAATTATTAACAATCCGTGATAAATGTGTAATTAACAAATAGATCACATTTTATCTATGACCCGTTTTACAACTTAATCAATTTACCACCTCTTACCAGGTCCAGTACTCCTTCCGCTAGGCTCTCATCCACTTCCAGGCCCAAACTATTTGTTTAATATAAAGTCCATGCCAATTTCGCGAAACAATTGTCTCGATGTGTTCTGCTCTTGACTCTCTACATATTTCAATGCCAAAGATTTTTGTTTTGAATATTTTCAAGATTCTATTGATTTCTACACAAAATACTTGTTACTTTTCTTTAGTGAATTTGGAAATGATAATCAGAATGAGAAAATTTAGCAAAACATATCTCGGTGTAATAGAACAAGTTTAAAATAGTTTTGATCACTCTGTTGGAATATAGAGGGGAACATGATTATTGTGCAAAATTGGGCCTGTCACATTTGTAACAGTGAATTCATTTGATTGTGTAAGTTATAATAAAAAATGCAATTTGAGTAACATTGTAAAGTAACATGGTGTGCTACCGGAATAATTTGTTTATGGTGTTAGATGAAACAGTCAACGGTTAATTGTTTAATAATTTAGTTAAAATTTGAGTTTTTACTAATACTAGACTTGAACATTAACGTGCCAAAATTGTTATACGTTTTTTCATTTTGCTTCTTAAAGTCATATATATTTGACCATAAGATCTTATAGTATGCATAAAACATTTAAAATGCGTGATAAGTCCGAAGAACAGAAGTGCATATTCAACTTAGATCAACTCAATGCGATAACAGATACAAGTAAGCCATATAACTATTAAGGCAAATTAATTTAACATAAGCTTCGTCAAATATTTACAAAATTTGAAAAAAGATAAACAAAATAAAACAAATATTATTAAACAAAGATGTGTATTAAATAGACAAAATCACATAATTAGATTTTTTTAATATGCTTTGGAAAAATGGCAATTCGGTTGCGGTGATATTCAAATACCTCAATTTGAGCATGTGACTCTATGTCCCTCGTATACATTCTGGTGTAAATATTTCTAAAAAATCATGATTTCTTACTTTTACGAGGACTAAACTTTCCAATTTTTTTGCGAATTTTAAAAAGAACCTCGCCATTGTCACATGTAGCTCTTTTAATGCAAATCCTTTTATTTTTACAATCTTTATAGAAGGGAGCTTTATGCGGCAATATCTCAGACTTGGCCTTCCATGCAAACATACTATTTGCAAATGAGTTTCGCCCAAGCTGCAAAATACAAAAAGGGAGAATTAATAAATATTATGATCTCACAGTTTTGCCATATCATTTAAAGAAAAAGGCTCATAAGGAATAAATATAAGTATATTATGATTTCAAGATCTATTAAATTCTAAATAATATAAAAGAATCTGAAGAAAGAGAGAGTGATAAAAAATAAAAATAAAAATATCCTATTTTGACTCACATTAATAAAAACTCTCTAAATCTGAGGGCAATGCTTTAAAAACATAGCTATATCAAAAGGATTGCTATAGCTTTCTGGTTGCACAATCGAATCAAATTCCTTCGGGTTCATGAGACAATAATCCAACTCCATACATTGATTCCTCACAAACTAGACAGACAGCATCTGAATAACTTCCAAAAAAAAAAAAAAAAGATTAGATTCCACTGTATCAAAAATTTATAGATTAAATAAAAAAAATAAAAGCTTAAAATCAAGAAAAGAATAATTAAAATTTACCTCAAGGAAAGGACTTGTGACCGTTAAAGTCCTTACATTCCGTATTGAAGCAATCAAATGTGCCCTGTGAGGAATCATTTCAAAGCCTCTTGACGGTGTGATGTCAAGTATCACATTTTCCAATCTTTAAAAATCACAATGAAATATAAACTCACAAATGTTGCCATGGTAATGTAACATACAGAGTTGGTGCATTAATTATAATTTGCCTGATGATCTCGTTGAAAATATAATTGCATTTCTACCACCTAAAGAAACTTGAATCTTTCAACTATGTCAAAAAGCTTAGGTACACATGGAAATCGTGTCGTAACCTTTCTTTCGACATTAATTTTGCTAGAAATTACAATAGATACGATTGCATGAACTTTGTTAATCACTTTTTTTCCAAAATCGTGTCAACACTAGTAACGTCAATATATTTAAACTATTTTTCAACCCTATGGATGCGAAAGACCTCGTTTGTTCTTGGATCGAGAAATGCGTTGATTCAGGAATAAAAGAGCTTGAGTTAGATTTTTCCCCTTCATCCCAAAACTTACATGCTAGAGTCTAACCTTCTAGAAGCCGAAACCCTAAAAATTTTGAGGCTTATTAACGTGGAGTTGGACACGTCGAGAATTCCCTCATATTTTATTTGTAATTTGAGAAATAAGTTTTTGGTAAAGCAAGATGAAGCTAGAAATGATTCAGACGACTTTCTCAAATTGTTTGCAGTTGAAAACTTTTGAAATTATAGATTGTAATTCAATCTATTATCGTTACAATGCTTCACAACCAACTCCTTAAACCCTTTCTGATTTTGTGCAGCATTATTTAGATAATAAATTGAATTACAATCTATAACTTCAAAAATTTTGAACTGCAAACAATTTGAGAAAATCGTCTAAATCTTTTCTAGCTTCATTCGCCATACCAAAAACTTAATTCACTCAAGTTAGAAATAAAATCTGAGGAAATCCTCGACGTGTCCAACTCCACATTAATAAGCCTTACAAATTTTAGGGTTTCGACTTCTAGAAGGTTAGACTCTAGCATGTAAGTTTGGGATGAAGGCTAAAAATCTAACTCAAGCTCTTTTATTCCCAAATCGACGCATTTGTCGATCCAAGAACAAACGAGGTCTTTCGCATCGATAGGCTTGAAAAATAGTTTAAATATATCGATGATAATAGTGTTGACACGATTTTGGAAACAGTGATTTACAATGTTCATGTAGTCGTGTCTATTGTAATTTTAGCAAAATACTGTCGAAAGAAAGGCTACGGCAGGATTTCGATGTGTACCTAAAACTTTTCAACATAATTGAAAGATTCGCAGTTTCTTTGGGTGGTAGAAATGCGAATATATTTTCAACAAGATCATCAGGCAAACGAGGAGGTTCAATTCTTTGTTGGACAGCCATTGCTAGAGGGGGTGTGCACAAAGTGAGACAAGTAGTGTGGTGTCAAGTATATGCATAGATGACAAATCCTGTTTATATAGGAAAAAAAGATTTGATATTTTAAAGTTCTTAGTGTAATGAAATAAATTTTGCTTTCCTAATGAAGAATAATACAAACTCTATAGGAATTACTTTTATGTTGGCTACCACCAACCCAACACAGAAAAGGGTTAACAATTAAGATTGATTCTTTTTTTCTTTTTTTGCCACAGATGTATAGTAAGTTTTTTAATTGTTGCTTCAAATTCACATTCAGCGCATTAAACTTTTCCTTTTTTCTCTCCAGTGAATTATGAATACAAGCTCTCTAATATTTACCGGTATATGTTGTATGAGCTGTAAATATTGCAGTTAATTTTGTTCTTTTTTGGCAAAGTTTATCTATACTTACTAGTGTGGCATATATCTCCACACAAATTAATCAATGTTCCTGTGAATAAATAATATATTTTTGCAATTAGCCACTCCACTTTGATAGAAAGTGGTATCGGTTTCAAAAATATAAGTTTATATAAAAGTGTTTTTTTCTTGGAAATTATTTAAACATGTCTAGAAATGTTTATAGCTCTTGTATCATAGTCTATTCACATATTATAGGATGTTGGTATATTGCAAACAGATGAGCGAAAACTAATTGTAATATCATTGTAGATATACTCGTAGTTAATGGGTTCTCACATCCCGCACTTAAGGAAAAAGGCATTTACACTTTTTTCTAATTATGATCTTTCAATTTTTTCTATTCTCAAACATTTGGCATGTAATAAACGTTTGAATTAGTAAAAATATTGGTGAAACACAATAATAACAGGATCAGCATGACATCATAAAAAGCCTACCTCAATATAATTATAAAAACACTACAAAAAGTCACTCATTCAAGAATAAATGATAACTCAAGTAAAAAGCTCTGTCAAATATTAAAGCGTCAAATAACCAATTAACTTGTTTATTTGTGTAATAACTAATAACTAATATTGAAATTGATTATTAAATTAGCATTACTCATTATTGTTTATCTAAATATTAAAGGGAGATAATTTTACCTTGGAGAAGAGGCTTGGAGACATAGATTATGCAGATCTACGACTTCTCGCTCTCTGCATCTGAATTGAACAGTGTACAATTTATATGTTCGACTCGACGTGATTTTCATCTGGTTCATATAATAGATCTCGATTAACTGAGATTGTTTGTGTGGTTGCAGTTGTAAAGTGTTTATGGACGTCATAAGATTTTATTGAAGTCAAACAATTCGACGAGCGACGATAACTTTTTTGCTATAATTGAAAAATATCACTTACAAAACATGGTTTGTAATGATATAAAGAAAGAAAAAGAAAACGTACAATAAAACTATCGCAAAAGAGATCCATTGATAACTCTGTTACGATGTAAAAAGACAAGTAAGAGGAAGAGAAAGAAAGAGAAAAACATAACAGAATACTTAAAACTGAATGAGAAAGATTGATGGAGTCGGAAGAGAAGAAATATGTGCGGATAGAATGATGTCGCACTAAAGTTTTATAGGAAGAAATTGCCCGTAAAAGGAAAATAATAATTATGATTAAAATCTCTCGTTTATATTTTTTAGTTCTTGTGAAAAATGATCTAGCGAATATAAAAGAAATTAAAATCACGATACTTTCATACGGTAGAAATTTAAAGTATAAATGAGATGAGATCATGATACTGACGCATAATGACTTTTTTGTTAATAACATAATGATTATAATTCTAGATTAGTATCAAATGCCGCTTACTTGTCTGTTGAGCTTGTTAGTAGACTGTCTGCTGTAGTGTAATTGTGTCGAGTATTTCTTGTACTCAATTTTTTCAACAAAATTCCCTTAAAAAAAAAAACATTATGATTATAATTTCTAGTTGGTCTTTTTTAAAGGAAAATTACTCAATGGAAATAAAAGAAAAACTTGAGTTCATACATTGTAATTTGAACTCCACCCAGGAACCACAACATAAATTTCGCCACTGCCAACCCGTTCTCAAAAAAATAAAAGTAAATTGCAAAACTATCTCTGTATTATATAAAATTAAAAAATAAGCTCCTGTGTTTTTTTCATTAACAGATGCTTCCTAGTGAAACTTGATAATTAGCAATTGACAATCCATAGTTAAATTTTAGTTTTCTAATTAAGTATGCACTAATTTTTTTATATTCAACGTGCTTTTAATCAAACTTGATAATTTATTTATTTTGTATAGTTTTTTAAGATTTCACCAAAACATTAGAAACATTATGAAAACGATTACGGTACTTTTACTGTTAGAAATCTATTATTTAAAATAAAAAAATGTATATACAATTCAATTTGAACACTATTAACTAATCTATGCACCAAAAAGTACAATAAAAATTAAATCTCACAATCACTTTTTGTTCAAACATCTTAATTAAGAGTAGTAAAGATATTTGCAAACTCATTGAGAAAGAGCAGTTGTTAATTAAAAATTATAAAGAATCATATTAATTAGAAATAACATAGGGGTGGTTTTTGCAATTTATTCTTATATTCCACCATGAGAATTATTTTACACAACTGCTGCATTAACCACCTGAATTATAACAATCACCTCTCCATAACTTCATCTCAATCGAAGATCTATACCATTACTCGACTATATGCCCTACATTATCATGTTGCGACAATAACATGAAATAATTACTCTACTACCAGCCCTCTAAACCATCACCTTTCCATTTAATTTATCTCCAGTTTCAGCTTGCTTCACTCTATGCGGACCCATTTATTCCTCACTCCCAGCTTACAAAATTAAAATCAATTCATAAAATTGGTGGACGATTTCATGGCGCGTGTGTTGACAATATAAGCTACCCTAGTATTTCTTCAACAATAATCAACAGCCAATTTTCATGAGAGTGAAAGAGAAAAAAGTATCAATCTTGAACAAAATATTACTGAAAATGGTGGTTTAATCGTGTGTGTTTTTATATAGTTTATGGGTCAGATTAGGTAGTTTAGGTTAGGTAATAATTGAATTAGTATTAAATGGATTGCTAATTCAAGCGTTTGCCCAATTATTTATGACCTAAATTATTAACAATCCGTAAGAAATGTGTAATTAACAAATAAATCACATTTTATCTATGACCCGTTTTACATTAACTGAATCAGTTTACCACCTCTTACCAGGTTCAGTACTCCTCCGACTAGGCTTTCATCCACTTCCAAGGCCAAACTATATGTTTACAATAAAGTCCATGCCAATTTAGTGAAACAATTGTCTGGATGTGCTATGTTCTCGGAAAAATTATTAGGTAAGCCGATGTATGGTGACGTGGTACAGCCAAAGGTTGAGATTAAATATTATTCCTAAATTATAGGGAAGTAACTTCTCCACACCTCATCCCAACCATGCGTTTATATAAATAACCGACTTGTTGTACCATCTCATCATGCAGCCGTTGCACCTAATAATCTCTCATGTTCTCGACTCTCTACATATTTCAACGCCGAAGATGTTTGTTTTGAATATTTTCAAGATTCTATTGATTTCTATACAAAATACTTGTTACTTTTCTTTAGTGAATTTGGAAATTGTAATCACAATGAGAAAATTTAGCAAAACATATCTCGGTGTAATACAAAAGGTTTAAAATAGTTTTCATCAATTTTTCTGAAGGAACATGATCGATGTGCGAAATTGGGTCTGTCACATTTGTGATAGTGAATTAATTTAATTGTGTAAGTTATAATAAAAAAATGCAATTTGAGTAACAGTGTAAGTAACATGGTGTGCTAGCTGAATAATTTGTTTATGGTGTTAGATGAAACAGTCAATGGTTAATTATTTTATAATTTAGATAAAATTGTGAGTTTTCACTAATACTAAACTTGAACATTAACGTGCCAAAATTGTTCTACTTTTTCCATATTCCTTCTTAACGTCATATATATTTGACCATATAAGATCTTATAGTAAGCATGAAACATTAAGATGCGTGATAAGTCCGAAGAACAGAAGCGCATCATTAACTCAAATCAAATCAATGCGAAAAGAGATACAAGTAAACCATGTAAAATATAAAGGCATTTTTTATGAATATAAAGGCAACTATTAATACATAAGCTTCGTCAAAGATTTAAAATTTTGAAAAAGATAAACAAAACAAAACAAATATTATTAAACAAAGATATGTATTAAATAGACAAGAATTAAATAATTAATTTTTTTCAATATGCTTTGGAAAAATGGCACTCCTGTCGCGGCGACATTCAAATACCTCAATTTGGGCATGTGGCTCTATGTCCCCTCGTATACATTCAGGTGTAAATATTTCTAAAAAAATCATGATTTCTTACTTTTACGAGGACTATACTTTCCAAATTTTAGAAAGAACCTCGCCATTGTTACATGTAGCTCTTATTTTTACAATCTTTGTAGAAGGGAGCTTTATGCGGCAATGTCTCTAGACTTGGCCTTCCATGCATCTCCCAAAACATACTATTTGTATTAAATGAGTCTCGCCCAAGCTGCAAAATACAAAAAGGGAGAATTAATCAATATTTTGATCTCACGGTTTTGCCATATCATTTAAAGAAAAAGGCTCATAAGGAATAAATATAAGTATATTATGATTGCAAGATCTATAAAGTTATACAAAATAATCTGAAAAGAAAAAAAAAAAAAAAAAAGAGTGATAAAAAATAAAAAATATCTTATTTTGACTCACATCAATAAAAACTCTCTCATGTGAGGGCAGTGCTTCAAGAACATGGTTATATCAAAAAGATTGACATGATATAGCTTTCTGGTTGCACAATCAAATGAACCCAACTCCCTGTATTGATTCCTCACAAACATGACAAATAGCATCTGAATATTCTCCAAAAAAAAAAGAAATACCTCGTTTGTTCTTGGATCAACAAATGCGTCGATTCGGGAATAAGAGCTTGACTTAGATTTTTCGCCTTCATCCCCAACTTACATGCTAGAGTCCAACCTTCTAGAATTCGCAACCCTAAAAAATTTTAGGCTTATTAATGTGGATTTGGACACGTCGAGAGTTCCCTCAGATTTTATTTCTAATTTTAGTGAATAAAGCTTTTAGTATGCCAAGATGAAGCTAGAAACGATTAAGGCGATTTTCTCAAATTGTTTGCAGTTGAAAACTTTTGAAATTATAGATTGTAATTCAATCTATTATCTAAATATTGCTGCACAAAACCAGAAAGGGTTTAAGGAGTTGGTTGTGAAGCATTGTAACTATATTCGGTTGATACGACTTAATGCACCAACTCTTTGTACGTTGCATTATCATGGCAACATTTGTGAGTTTATATTTCATTGTGATTTTCCAAGATTGGAAATTGATACTTGATATCAGATTGTCGAGAGGCTTTGAAATGATTCCTCACAGAGAACATTTACTTGCTTCAACAAGGAATTTAAGGACTTTGACTGTCACAAGTCCTTTTCTTGAAGTAAATTTAAATTTTTTTTTCTTTATTTTAAGCATTGTATTTTTTTTTTATCTATAATTTTTTTATACATTGAAATATAAACTCACAAATGCTCCCGTGATAATGCAACGTACAAAGAGTTGGTGCATTAAGTCGTATCAACCGAATATCGTTACAAAGCTTCACAACCAACTCCTTAAACCCTTTCTGATTTTGTGCAGCAATATTTAGATAATAGATTGAATTACAATTTATAATTTCAAAACCTTTCAACTGCAAACAATTTGAAAAAAATCGCCTAAATCGTTTCTAGCTTCATCTTGGCATACCAAAAACTTAATTCACTCAAATTAGAAATAAAATCTGAGGGAATTCTCGACATGTCCAACTCCACATTAATAAGCCTCAAAAAATTTAGGGTTTCAACTTCTAGAAGGTTAGACTCTAGCATGTAAGTTTGGGATGAAGGCGAAAAATCTAACTCAAGCTCTTTTATTCCCGAATCGACGCATTTGTCGATCCAAGAACAAACGAGGTCTTTTGCATCCATAGGCTTGAAAAATAGTTGAAATATATCGATGTTACTAGTGTTGACACTATTTTGGAAAAAGCAATTTACAATGTTCATGTAGTCGTGTCTATTGTAATTTTTAGCAAAATTACTGTCGAAAGAAAGGTTACGACATGATTTCCATGTGTACCTAAAGCTTTTCAACATAATTGAAAGATTCACAGTTTCTTTGGGTGGTAGAAATGCGACTATATTTTCAACAAGATCATCAGGCAAACGAGGAGGCTCAATTCTTTGTTGGGCAGCCATTGCTAGAGGGGGCGTGCACAAAGTGAGACGAGTAGTGTGGTGTGAAGTATATGCATAGATGTCAAATCCTGTTTATATAGGAAATAAAGATTCAATATTTACAGGTTCATAGTGTAATGAAATAAATTTTGCTTTCCTAATAAAGCATAATAGGAACTCTATAGGAATTAATTTTATGTTGGCTACCACCAACCCAACACAAAAAAGATTTAACAGTTAAGATTGATTCTTTTTTTGCCATAGATGTATCATGTATAGTAAATTTTTTAATTGTTGCTTCAAATTCACATTCAGCACATTAAACTTTTTTCCTTTATTCTCTCCAGTGAATTATGAATACAAGTTCTCTGGTTTTTACAGATTTGTATGAGCTGTAAATATTGCAGTTAACTTTTTTTCTTTTTTTGCGATGTTTATCTACTTACTCGTGTGGCATATATCTCAACACAAATTAATCACTTTTCCAGTTAATTAATAATATAATTTTGCAATTAGCCACTCCACTTTGATAGAAAGTGGTAACGGTTTCAAAAATAGTAGTTTATATAAAAGTGTTTTTTTTTTCTTGGAAATTGTTTAAACATGTCTTGAAATATTTATAGCTCTTGTATCATAGTCTATCCACGTATTATAGGATGTTGGTAGCATGACAGATGAGCGAAAATTAATTGTAATATCATTGTAGATATACTCGTAATTAATGGGTTCTCACATCCGGCACTAAAGGAAAAAGGTATTTTCAGTTTTTCTGATTATAGTCTATCAATTTTTTTGATTCTCAAATGTTTAGCATGTAATAAACGTTTGATTTAGTAAGAATATTGGTGAATATAACTATAACAGGATCAGCATGATATCATAAAAAGCCTACCTCAATATAATTATAAAAACACTACAAAAAGTCACTCAATCAAGAATAAGAGATAATTCAAGCTATGTCAAATATTAAAGAGTCAAATAACCAATTAACTTGTTTATTTGTGTAATAACTAATATTGAAGTTGATTATTAAATTAGCATTACCCATTATTGTTTATCTAAATACTAAAGGGAGATAATTTTACCTTAGAGAAGAGGCTTGGAGACATAGATGATGCAGATCGACGACTTCTCGCTCTCTGCATCTGAATTTGACAGTGTAAAATCTATATGTTCGATTCGACGTGACTCTTATTTGGTTCATATTACAGATCTCGATTAACTGAGATTGTTTGCTTGGTTGTAGTTGTAAAGTGTTTATGGACGTCATAAGATTTTATTAAAATCAAACAATTCAACGAGCGACAATAACTGTTTTGCTATAATTGAGAAATATCACTTACAAAACATGGTTTGTAATGATATGAAGAAAAAAAAATGTATTATAAAACTATCGCAAGATATCCAATGATAACTTTGTTACGATGTAAAAAGACAAGTAAGAGGAAGACAAAGAAAAACATAATAGAATACTTAAAAACGCACGAGAAAGATTGATATATAGAGTCGGAAGAGAAGAAATATGTGCGGACAGAATGATGGCGCGCAAAGGTTTTATAGGAAGAAATTGCCCGTAAAAGGAAAATAATAATTATGATTAAAATCTCTCATTGATATTTTGTAATTAATTCTAGTGAAAAATGATCCAGATATAAAAGAAATTAAAATCACAATACTTTCAAAAGGTAGAAATTTAAAGTGTAAATGAGATGAGATCGTGATACTGACGCATAATGACTTTTTTGTTAATAACATTATGATTATATTTTCTAGTTGATCTTTTTTAATCTTAGAGGAAAATTACTTAACGGAAATAAAAGAAAAACTTGAGTTCGTACACTAGAAACTTGAAGTATTACATATGGTTTTTACTTGGATATAAAACGGAACGAAATTATGATACTAACGCATAGAAACTTTTTCGTAATCAAACTTTAGTAAATGTAATTGTTTTCCTATATCTTTTATATAATAAGAGAAACACATTGAAAACAAAACAATGTTAGATGACAATAAATATAATAAAAAATGGCAGCTTTTGAAAAAACTAGTCATTATTAATTAGAAACAAAGGGAAGATGTGTAGATGAGCTAGGTTATGCATCTACAAATGGTATAGGGCTTGAAGTTAGGGGTGGACAATGAGTGCGAGTACCCATTCCCGATCCAACCCTATAGGGAATTTAGGGGGTGTACGCAGGCGGGTTTGGGCGGGTTGTCACAAAAAACAAAAAAAAATGACCATACCGAAAGTCAGTGGGTTACCAACTTTTCAACCCGTGCGGGTCAAGTTAATAATGAAACAATGCGGGTTGAGGGTTGCGCGGGTTAGGCGGGTTGCGGACGGGTGGCGGGTTCAAATTCTGAGAAAAAAGATAGTAATATTTTGATATAAACACAAAAATATAACCTACTTTGAGTTTTAAAAACAACAAAAATGATATCATAACTTAACAAATCAGTTAAACCACGACATAACTTAATTAACATAACAATATAAGAATGTAAACGAATCTTTTATCCGCATAAATTATAACATCACGATTTAAATCGATTCACAATCCAAAAATATACAACTATCAAAACAACACCAAATTAACAAAAAATATACTATATTAGAGCAATATTATGAACATATAATTATATGACTATTGAAAACTTTCTTTGCTCCCTTCATTCCTATATAAATATACAAATTAAGGGTGTATGCGGGCGGGTTCAGGCGGGTTGTATTTAAAATTATGACCATACTCAAATTTTGTGGGTTGCCATTTTATCAATTTGTGCGGGTTAAGTTATAAAATAAACCGTGGCAGATGCGGGTTTGGCGGGTGCAGGTTTTGGCGATCGGGCGCGTCGGGCGGATCGGGCTGGTGTGTTTTTTAAGGTGATTTAGTTGTAGTGTATGTTTTTAGGTGTAGTATGTGTTTTTAGGTGATTTAGGTATATGGGTGTTTTAGGTGGCGTGCGTTCCTTAGGTAAGTTAGGCAGCTTGTATATTTTTTTGAGTGATATAGGTGGTGTGTTTGATTTTTAGGTGATATATGTATGTTGTATATGTCTTTAGGTGTATTATTTTATTTTTAGGTGATATATGTGTAGTTTGTCTTTTTATAGGTGATTCAGGTATCATGTTTTTGTTTCTATGCGTAGTGCGTTCTTTTTAGGTGTATGGGTTTTTCGACTTTTTCGGATGATTTAGTTGTAGTGTATGCTTTAAGGTGATTTGGGTAGCTTTGGTGATTTAGGTATATGTGTGTTTTAGGTGGTGTGCATTACTTGCCACTTTTGTTTTTATATAGGAGATAAAATGTCAATTCATCATAACAAATTAATTCTCAATGAGAAAAATTTAGCAAAACATATCTTGGTATAATAGAAAAGGTTTAAAATAGTTTTGATCAATAATTTGTTGGAATATTAAGGGAACATGATTGATTTGCAAAATTGCGTCTGTTTCATTTGTTAGATTCATTTTATTGTGTAAGTTATAACAAAAAATGTAAGTGTGTAACATTGTATGTAACACAGTGTGCTCGCTGCATAACTTGTTTATTGTTTTTTTTTTTTTTTTTGGTAATTGAATAATTTGTTTATTGTGTTACATGAAACAGTCAATGGTTAATTATTTTATAATTTAGTTAAATTGTGATTTTCCACTAATACTATATAAACTAAACCATTACGTGCCAATATTGTTCTACTTTTTCTTTTTGCTTCTTAAAGTCATACATATTTGACAATAAGATCTAATTAAAGTAAGCATAAAACATTTAAAATGCGTGATAAGTCCGAAGAACAGAAGCGCATAATTAACTCAAATCAACTCAATGCGAAAAGAGATACAAGTAAACCATATAAACAATAAAGGTAATTATATTTATTTTTTTGATGAATATAAAGGCAACTATTAATTTAACATAAGCTTCATCAAAGATCTACAAATTTGAAAAAAGATAAACAAAATATTATTAAACAAATATGTATTAAATAGACAATATCACATAATTAAAATTTTCTAGTATGCTTTGGAAAAATGGCACTCCTGTCGCGGCGACATTCAAAGACCTCAATTTGGGCATGTGACTCTATGTCCCCCCGTATACATTCTGGTGTAAATATTTCTAAAAAATCATGATTTATTACTTTTACGAGGACTAAAGTTTCCAAATTTTTTGCAAATTTCAGAAAGAACCTCGCCATTGTCACATGTAGCTCTTTTAATGCAAATCCTTTTATCTTTACAATCTTTATAGAAGGGAGCATTATGCGGCAGTGGCTCAATCTTGGCCTTCCATGAATATCCCAAAACGGACTATTTGCAAATGAGTTTCGCCCAAGCTGCAAAATAATAAAAGGGAGAATTAATAAATATTATGATCTCACGGATTTGCCATATCATTTAAAGAAAAAGACTCATAAGGAATAAATATAAGTACATTATGATTGCAAGATCTATTAAATTTTAATTTGTATAGAAGAATCTGGAAAAAAAAATAAAAAAGAGTGATAAAGAATAAAAAAGTATCCTATTTTGACTCACATCAATAAACACTCTCTCAATCAGAGGGCAGTGCTTCAAGAACATAGCTATATCAAAAGGATTGATATAGCTTTCTGGTTGCACAATCAAATGAAATTCCTTCAGGTTCATGAGATAGTTATAATCCAACTCCCTATATTGATTCCTGGCAGATAGCATCTGAATGTTTTCAACAAAAAAAAAAAAAACTTAGATTCCAATGTATCAAAAATTATGGATTAAATAAAAAAAAAATACAATGCTTAAAATCAAGAAGCAAAATAATTTAAATTTACCTCAAGAAAAGGACTTGTGACAGTCAAAGTCCTTACATTCCTTATTGAAGCAAGCAAATGTTCTCTGTGAGGAATCATTTCAAAGCCTCTCGATGGTGTGATATCAAGTATCACATCTTCCAATCTTGGAAAATCACAATGAAATATAAACTCACAAATGTTGCCATGGTACTGTAACGTACAAAGAGTTGGTGCATTAAGCCGTATCAACCGAATATCGTTACAATGCTTCACAACCAACTCCTTAAAACCTTTGTGATTTTGTGCAGCAATATTTAGATAATAGATTGAATTACAATCTATAATTTCAAAAGTTTTCAACTGCAAAAAATTTGTGAAAATCGCCTCAATCATCTCTAGCTTCATCTTGCCGTACCGAAAACTTAATTCACTCAAATTAGAAATTAAATCTGAGGGAATTCTCGACATGTCCAACTCCACGTTAATAAGCCTCAAGATTTTTAGGGTTTCGACTTCTAGAAGGTTAGACTCTAGCATGTAAGTTTGGGATGAAGGCGAGAAATCTAACTCAAGCTCTTTTATTCCCGAATCGACGCATTTGTCAATCCAAGAACAAACGAGGTCTTTCGCATCCATAGGGTTGAAAAACAGTTTAAATATATTGATGTTACTAGTGTTGACACGATCTTGGAAAAAGCGATTAACAATGTTCATGTAATCGTGTCTACTGTAAGTTTTAGCAAAATTACTGTCGAAAGAAAGGTTACGACACGATTTCCATGTGTACCTAAAGCTTTTTGACATAATTGAAAGATTCGCAGTTTCTTTGGGTGGTAGAAATGCGACTATATTTTCAATAAGATCATCAGGCAAACGAGGAGGTTCAATGCTTTGTTGGGCAGCCATTGCTAGAGGGGGCGTGCACAAAGTGAGACAAGAAGTGTGGTGTGAAGTATATGCATAGATGATAAATCCTGTTTATATAGGAAAAAAAGATTCGATATTTACAGGTTCATAGTCTAATGAAATAAATTTTTGCTTTCCTAATAAAGCATAATACGAACTTTGTAGGAATTAATTTTATGTTGGATACCACCGACCCAACACAAAAAAGGGTAAACAATTAAGATTGATTCTTTTTTTTCTTTTTTTGCCATATATGTATAGTAAATTTTTAATTGTTGCTTCAAATTCACATTCAGCGCATTAAACTTTTCCTTTATTCTCTCCAGTGAATTATGAATACAAGCTCTCAGATTTTTACAGATAATGTTGTATGAGCTGTACATATTGCAGTTCATTTTTTTTCTTTTTTTGCGAAGTTTATCTACTTACTAGTGTGGCATATATCTCAACACAACTTAATCAATTTTCCAGTGAATTAATATTACTTTTTGCAATTAGCCACTCCACTTTGATAGAAAGTGGTTTCGGTTTAAAAAATATAAGTTTATATACAACTGTTTTTTTCCTTGGAAATTATTGATAACATGTCGGGAAATCTTTATAGCTCTTGTATCATAGTATTCACATATTATAGGATATTGATAGCAAACAGATGACCGAAAATTAATTGTAATACCATTGTAGATATATACTCCTAATTAATGGGTTCTCACATCCGGCACTTAAGGAAAAAGGCATTTACACTTTTTCTAATTATGGTCTTCCAATTTTTTCTTTTCTCAAATATTTGGCATGTAATAAACGTTTGATTTAGTAAGAATATTGGTGAAACATGATTATAACAGGATCAGCATGACATCATAAAAAGCCTAGCTCAATATAATTATAAAAACACTACAAAAAGTCACTCAATCAAGAATAAGAGATAATTCAAGTAAAAATCTCTTTCAAATATTAAAGCGTCAAATAACCAATTAACTTGTTCATTTGTGTAATAACTGATATTGAAAGTGATTATTAAATTAGCATTACTCATTATTGTTTATCTAAATATTAAAAGGAGATAATTTTACCTTGGAGAAGAGGCTTGGAGACATAGATTATGCAGGTCTACGACTTCTCGCTCTCTGCACCTGAGTTTAACACCGTACGTACAATCTATATGTTTGACTCGACGTGATTCTCATTTGGTTCATATATAACAGATCTCGATTAACTGAGATTGTTTGCTTGGTTGTAGTTGTAAAGTGTTTATGGATGTCATAAGCTTTTATTAAAATCAAACAATTCAACGAGCGACAATAATTGTTTTGTTGTAATTGAGAAATATCACTTACAAAACATGGCTTGTAATGATATGAAGAAAAAAATGTACAATAAAACTATTGCAAAAGAGATCAATTCATAACTTTGTAACGATTTAAAAAGACAAGTAAGAGGAAGAGAAAGAAAAACATAATAGAATACTTAAAAACGCACGAGAAAGATTGATGGAGTCGGAAGAGAAGAAATATGTGCGGACAGAAGGATGCCACGCAAAGGTTTTATAGGAAGAAATTGCCCGTAAAAGGAAAATGAAAATTATGATTAAAATCTCTCGTTGATATTTTGTAATTCTAGTGAAAAATGATCCAGCGAATATAAAAGAAATTAAGATCATGAATCTTTCATACGATAGAAATTTAAAGTATAAATGAGATGAGACCATGATTCTGACGCATAATGACTGTTTTGTTAATAACATTATTATTATAGTTTCTAGTTGATCTTTTTTAATCGAGGAAAATTACTCAATGGAAATAAAAGAAAATCTTGAGTTTGTACACTAGAAACTTAAAGTATAATAATAATTGGTTTTGTTTGGGTATAATACGGAACAAAATTATGATACTCATGAAGCATAGAAACTTTTTCGTAATAAAACTTTAGTAAATGTAATTGTTTGCCTATATCTTTTATATAATAAGGAGAACACATTAAAAACAAACAATGTTTGATGACAATAAATATAATAAAAAATGGCACCTTTTGTAGAAAAAAATATAAAACTAGTCATTATTAATTAGAAACAAAGGGAAGATGTATAGATGAGCTAGGTTCACGCAGCTGCAATTAGTATAGGGCTTGAAGTTAGGGGTCGGCAACGGGTGTGGGCACCCATTCCCGATCCGACCCTACAGGGAATTTCCCAATCGGGTCGGGAAAAGTTCCGGTACGGGTATCCAAATTCTCATTACTCGCGGGTTTTAGGGCAGGATCGGGAACGGGTTCGGGTTGTTACCTCTCATCTTCCAAACCCGTCAGGGTACTTGCCCTAATCTCATTAAATTTTTTTCTTATTCTTTTATTAATATCACAACTTATTATGCACATAAAATAATTTTTTCATTCCAATCCTAGTTTAAATAATTCACCATACACACATTTAATCATAATTAATGTTATGGTTGATTTATGATTTATATAAGAGGATATTTTTAGTCGGGATTAATTGATAGAGGTGCAAGTATATAACTTATTATAATGATTTAGGAGGGATGACAATTGATATGATATATGATAATGTGGCAATGATTTTGCCAAAAAAAAGAAATATAGACCCACTATTCCAATTTGAAACAAAAGATCAAGCTGGAACTTAATCTCCCACACACACTTTTTGAAAATGGATGAGAGTTTGCATTTGAAAATTAACGGGAAAATTATGTTTGAAGTCTAGAAAAACCTCTTAAAAAATAAAATAAAAAGAAATCGAGTACCCTAAACCCGCAACAGCGGATACCCATCCTCATCGGGTATTCGCGAGTTTGAAAACGGGATTTTTTGTGTGTCCTCGGACATGTGGGTACCCGCAATTTTTTCCCAAACAGGGCGGATACCCTACCTACGCTCACCCCTACTTGAAGTAACATTAAAAGTTCTTAGTTACATTCGATATAGTATCCCCATGTGTAGAATATAAAAAATGTACGTGTTAGATTATTTCCATAACATTTATATTTGAATAAAATACGAAAGATTCAACATTATCAAACAAAGTGAAATAAATATATTCACACGAAGGTGCAAAACATTAAATGATAAAGTATTCCACATTAAATACATATTTTATTTGTCTATTCTCACATAAATATTTGTTGCATGCTATAATTCAGTCATATTCCAGATATTAACTTTGCTTGTGCAAAAACACAATCAATTAGTTTTCGCTATTTTTTTTGTTGGAATTTGGTTTTATGTGAGTTATGTGAAAAAAAAAAAAAAAAATCACGAATTCAGATATCATGTGTGTCTTAGGCGTTTAAAATGTAATATGGGTTTTCTGACATTTTCTAATGATTTAGGTGGTGTGTTTTTTAAGGGATTTAGTTGTAGTGTATGTTTTTAGGTGATTTAGGTGTAGTATGTGTTTTTTGGTGATTTACGTATATGGGTGTTTTAGGTGATTTAGGTATATGGGTGTTTTAGGTGGCGTGCGTTCTTTAGGTAATTTAAACAGCTTGTGTGTTTTTTTGAGTGATATAGGTGGTGTGTTTGATTTTTAGTGATATATGTATGTTGTATATTTTTTTAGGTCTATTATGTGATTTTTAGGTGATATATGTGTAGTTTGTCTTTTTATAGGTGATTTAGGTATCATGTTTTTGTTTCTATGTGTAGTGCGTTCTTTTTAGGTATATGGGTTTTTTGCTTTTTCTGATGGTTTAGGTGGCGTGTTCTTTTACGTGATTCAGTTGTAGAGTATGCTTTAGTGATTTAGGTGTAGTTTAGGTGATTTAGGTATATGTGTGTTTTAGCTGGTGTGTTGTTTAGGTAAGTTAGGTGACTTATGTGTTTTTTTGAGTGATATAGGTGTTGTGTTTGATTTTTTAGGTGATATATGTATGACTTATATTTTTTTAGGTGTATTCCGTTATTTTTAGGTGATATGTGTGTCGTTTTTGTATTTTTGTAGGTGATTTAGGTATCATGTTTTTGTTTTTATGTGTAGTGTGTTTTTCTAAGGTAACTTAGAAGTATGCCTTTTAGGTGAACTAATTAGCATTGGTGGCGTAGGGTAAGTTAGGTAATAAAAAAATAAAAATAAGAAAAAATGATTGTTAATGGACTGATGGCTTTACTCAACCTTTTTGTGAACCAGTACTCAGAGGGATATAGCTCGAGATTTTTGCAATAATAGTCATGTAATTTGGTACATTTTCAAAATTAATCCTATAGCTTTTTAACTGTTTTTAGTCCTCTAAGTTGACACATGTTACAATTTTGGTCATCTAACCAATTTTTGGGCGATTCTCGGCCAATTTCTGCCCGAATCTGCTGTTCCTTTATCCAATTTTCAGCTAATTTTGGACAAAGGGACTTCCTTGTATTTCTAGCAGTATTAAATTAAATAAAAATAAAATAAAAAAATATCAAAAATTGGAAAAAAAATTGGCCAAAATTGATTAGGGGACCAAAAATTTAACATAAGTCAGCTTAGAGGACTAAAATTGCAATTAAAAAAGTTACATCTAATTTTGTACAAGTGTCAAGTTATAGGACTATGTTGCAAAATTTCCGATATAGCCCTCCAAACTTTCTGGCCGCCATTAATTAATAGTTTAATTATCTTAGTTAAGAATAATAAAAATGGCTCAAATAAATTTGTGATCAACTGTGATACGTTATAGACATGATGAGTTTTTTTGTTTTTTCAATATTAAATTCAAAAAAGGTATCGAGGGTTTTAACGTAAACCAACTTTTTAAAATGATTTTATGGTAAAGTTGATTGGTAATATTACTAACTCAACTATTTAAGATTATTTATTTTATGTCATTATTTAATTGAGTTTATTGTCTTATATCACCATTTTGTATATTACTTCTTTTATTTAAAATTATGGGATAATACAAAATTTAATAAGTAATTTCTAAATAATTTGTATAGATTCTCTAAATTCTTATATACGATTAAATGTTGAGAAAATGAATATATACTTATTCATGGTCGTGCGTTGTGTTGTGTTGTGTTGTGTTTTGTAATTCTTTTATAATTTGTATCGCCGTGTATGTGTCAACATTTTTCGTGCCCCTGCATCATAGCTTTCCATTTTTGTTTTTACATAAAACATAAAATGTCAATTCATCGTAACACAGTCTCAACTTTTAACTACAATTTTACTTGTCTTCTAAATAGTATTTTTCAAGAGGTAAGTTATTAAAAAAGCAGGAATCGGGAGATTGTATTTTATAATCTCTTTTTCCAGATTTAATTTTTTCTAACCAATACTATTGCTGTTGATATTTTCATAAATTTATTCTATTTATATTATTCGCCGTACGCATGACTTGAATAAAATAATTATTCATGACTTATTATTGGACAAAAGATACTTCTTGACACCGTGCAAATAACTCCATCAACCAGGGGTGTCATTGTAATTTAGGCACCATAAATTTCGCCACTACCAACTCGCTCTCAAAAACTTAGATAAATTGCAAAACTACCTCTGTGTTACTTTAAATTAAAAACTAACCTTGCATGTATTTATTATTAAAAAATGATTCCACGTGAAATGTAACAATTAACAAATAACACCATATATTTTCAAAAAAAATATATATATATATAACACCAGATAGTATATTTTTAGTTTATTATATCTGTGACTAACGATTTTTATGCACTAAATATATTAAATGTGTTTTTATGTCAAACTAGATAAGGTAATTTTTCTTGATTTTTTGGGATTTCACCGAGTTTTTGTTCAAAAACTTGACAAATCTAAAAAAGAAATATTGTTTCAGACTTGTTGAGACAAATGTAAAGATTAATTTGAACAATAATAACCAATTTATCAAAAGGGTACAATAAGACTCATCTATACTTATACATCAATTAATAACATTATAGGGTATTTGCTATATCTTTAGGAAAAAAAATTGCTAATCAAAAATAGGATTTTTGGCAATTACTTCCCTGTGTTATGTCAAATTGGCAAATCACCCCCTGTGAAAAATAAATAGGCAAATTATCCCCATGTGATTTTAAAAATTGGCACACCACCTCCCTGAAAAATTTTTAGTGTATTTTTCATATTTAATGACCAAAATACCCTTATTATTTGTAATGTTTGCTTTTCTGTAATTTCAAATTTGATTATAACCTTTCTTTAAAAAATTATATCCAAAAGTATAGAAAAATATTATAAAACACACATATTATGAATCATAACTTATTTTTAAATTTTAGTTTTAGTTTTGTATTTTCGTAACAAGTTAAGTATTAAATCAAAGATTTACCTATTTTTGTGAGAAACAAAGGCTATAATTATCTTTTTTTCGCCTAAAAAACTATCTCCACTCTCAAACTTGAGCAAGTGAACTACACATCCCTATATAAGGAGGTAATTTGCCAATTTTTGAAATCAAGAGGTAATAATTTGCCTATTTATTTTTTACAGGAGGTAATTTGCCAATTAAGCATAAAATTGTGGGTTAATTGTTAAATCCTCTTAAAAATAACCCAAATGTGGTTTATGCAAAAAAAAATAAAAATTATATTCCACCACTATCACGAGAAATTATTTTATACGACCGCTGCATTAATAGCGTGGTGTAACCAACACCTTAAATTAAAATATTTTCCTAAACTATTAACAATAACTAATCTATAACTTCATCACACCCTAAATCCAAACGAATAATCGACCGTGTGCACTACGTCTTCGTAACGCGACCAACGACTTAAATCAAAATATCTTCTCGAAACTATAAACAATAATTCATCTCAACCGTATATCTAACCCAATAATCGACTGTACGCGATGTTCATCTGAACCGTTTATCTAAACGAATAATCGACCATGTGCATCACGTCATCGTGACGCGGCTAATAGCATAAAACAATTACTCCACTACCCACCCCTCCTCAAAAACATCACCTTTTTTTCATAAAACCCCCCACTCTCTCTGCCTTCTTCACTCTCTCTATGCGCCCACATTTATTCCTCAGTACTGTCAGCACACAAAATCAAAATCAATTCAAAAACGAAAAATGATGGACGATTACATGGTGTTTATGGACAACAAAACAGTGCCCTCATCAGCATTTTATCATCAGTCATCTTCAGCCAATTTTAATGAGATTGAGATAGAAGAAGAAACAAATGTTACTGCTGATGAAGCAGCAAAGAATGTTTTGAGGGAGTGCAAAATTTGTCAAGAGGAAGATGAAGAAAAAGAGATGGAGGCTCCATGCGCTTGTAATGGCACTCTAAAGGTTTAATTTTTATTTTTTTGATATGTTTTTTTTGTTTGTTTATTAGAATCTGTTTAAATTGGATAAAAATCTTTTCTTGGAGTGTTTTAGCTTGTGGGATTTTCAAAAAATACATTTTTTGGTTTGAATTAGTGCATTTGTGCATTTAATGATGTTTTCTGTCGTTGGGTTTTTTTTTTTGTTTTTTTGATTATTTTGTTTATTAGAATCTGTTTAAATTAGATAAAAATCTGTTCTTGGGGTGTTTTAGCTTGTGGGATTTTGAAAAAAGACATTGTTTGGTTTGAATTTGTGCTGTTCTGCATTTAATGATGTTTTCTGTCGTTGGTTTTTTTTTTTTTTTTTTTTTTTTTGATTATCTAAAGTATGTTTAAATTAGATAAAAATCTGTTCTTGGGGTGTTTTAGCTTGTGGGATTTTGAGAAAAAATTTGGTTTGAGTTTGTGCAGTTGTGCATTTAGTGATCTTTTCTGTCATTTGGGTTTTTTTAATTTACTACTTTGTTTGTTGGAGTCTGTTTTAATTAGATAAAAACTCTTGTGGTGTTTTAGTATTAGGAATTTTGGAAGAGAGAAAAGTTTTTTGTTTAAATTTTGTGCAGTTGTGCATTTAATTAGTTTTCTGTCATTGGATTGTTTGTTACTTTTGGTGTGAGATATTTATGAATGGTGGAGGATTCTAATTTTCGACAATTTCCATGTTTCATACACTTTCATTTGTTTTGGACTTTTCATTTTTGGGTAATTCAATAATGCACCTGTGAATGGCTTTATTACCACCTTTCTCCTTTTTTCCTAAAGTGAAAGTGGACATTTTTCCTTGTAAAATTTTAGTTATTTTTATCACTCTATATTATTACCTTAAATAAGAACTTGTGTAATTGGCAATGCAAATCATTATTTAGTTTCTTTGTGTGTTATTGGCAAATGAATGATGAAGTTAATCTAACTTAAGATTTTTTGATTTTTGGTTTAGTTTGCTCATAGGAAGTGTATTCAGAGGTGGTGCAACAAAAAAGGTGACATCACCTGTGAAATCTGCAATCAGGTTGGGATCATCTTGACTTACTTTTAAGTGATTGAGATTTTTGTTTGAAAGCGTAATACGATAACCGTGGTGTCTCAGGTTTTTTCACCAAATTATACTACTCCACCGCCAAGAAGCAATGCTGATGTTATGGCTATTGATATCAGGTATTTGAATTGTTGTACTTGTGAAAAGTTTAGTAACTAGAGTACAATGTTCTGATTAAATGCTATGCAACTCCGCTGACCATTAGTCGAACGCCTAAAATTTCCAATATATAGTCTTCTGCTTCTACTTGTCTACAACAGCTTTGGCCTTCCACAAGCCTGTGGTATCTAGTGTTTGATTTATTTTGTTGCATGTGGTCATAAAGTTTAACTTTGAAGTGTGATTTATCGATGCTATATTTCATCCTTGAAGTGTTGGATTCTATCTAAGTGGAAAAAATTGAAAATTTGTTGCAGAATGTTTGTGGGGGAAAGATTTTCAGTTCAGCTACACGACAGTCATCATTAGTCTTCTAATTAGAACCAGAGCTGGAGTTTGCTTATAGTAATACACAGACGCACACACATAGGCACAATATATTTTGTTGGACTCAACAAGTTTTACCTTAGACTAATTTACTGTAAATTTTTGGATGTTCGTTTAAACTACAGAGGTCTTAAATTTTTTTAATATTTAATGCAACTACAGAGAAACCAGAGAACAGGTTAACGATATGACCTGTTACATAGAGAGAGTAAGTTATAAATAAGGCTTAAGTAGTAGAAAATGAAGATAAAAGGTTTAACTTGGTGATGGTTAACCCAGGCAATTAGTAATGTTTATCAATCTCCTTCAAGCCTCGGCTTTTCTATCTTATCCCTCCATTTCCAGAGTCTCTAAATGCTAAGATTGCATTATTTACAACCTTACTTGAGAGTGAACCATATGTATACAACCTGCCATATTGTTTCAATATACTTTATCAAGATTCGTGATGTTTGATCTTTCTCCAGACAAGCTTGGGGCGCTCACATTGATATTGGAGACCCTCGTATATTAGCTTTTGCCGCAGCCGAAAGTCAGTTTCTGCAATCTGAGTACGATGACTATGCTTTAGCAAATAGTGCGACTCTTGCATGGTTCCGCTCCGCAACTATCATTGTAAGTTGACTAAAATAAGTTCAGCCAGACTCTAAATGTCTTATTCTTATAAAACTTCTTCAGCAAACATTTGAATTATGTGCTTCTCGTATGTGCAGTTGATGGTACTCTTGCTAATTCACCAAACCTTAACGCTCACCAGAGACTTTGGATTGCTGCCTGAATCTTCAGTTTTCTTCCCCGTAAGCCAATTATACATTACTCAATTGTGGTATTCTTGGTGTCACTGCCAATGTATTACTACATGAATAACATAGGGCTTACTTCACTTTCAGAGTCATGTTTACTTAAAATAGTAGTTTAACTCAATTTATTTATAAAATCCATCATTCTCAGTGTAAAGGTTGTAACTTTTTTACTGTTATCTCCATCAGATTTCCGTTCTTCAGCTAGCCGGTTTTCTTCTTCCTTGCTATGTGGTGGCCCGTTCATGCTATACTTTACAATGCCGAAGGAGGAGACAGGTTTGTCAACATTATTTCCTTTATAGTACATGCTAATGCCAGCATATACCTCTTTAAAAGCCTAAGCGGCATTCAAAACAAGCAAAAAGGAAAAAGAAAAAAAGAAGACTCTAAGTAACAATGTTTGCAAACAAGTCCGAATAAGATGAATGAAATTAAATCTGAATAGAAGTCCCATAATTCTCGGAAGGACATATACTTTTAAACTGGACTTTGATATTAGGTACTTTCATTTTAGTTACAAGCTAGATCAAGTTTCTGAGGTTTTAGATGCTCAGCGTATCCATTTCCTGTTCGTTTTTAAATCATTAATTCAGTTTCAGCTAATTTCCTACATATACTCGCTCTGTGAAGTCGAATGTAATACTCTTTATACTCAAAGCTATTGTAAAATGTCTTCTTATTTACATTTTTTTCTCTTCTCCGTCAGGTTTGAGGATTCTGGCAACGCTGAATGATATAAACTCAAGGCAATATATTACTTTCTAAAGCTCGTTGAAGTGCATCTCTTCAGTACATAACATCTCTGCTGTCTCTCAATGTTAGTTTCATGTTAAAGGGTCAAACGACTGATTATTCAACAACCAAATTCAGGTAACCCTCTGATGTTCTATTATCCTACCTGGGAACTCAAAAACAATGTAAATGTGGATGTTGAGTTCGCTGAGGTGTTTTTTATCGTTTTGTTCGAACGGGAACGCTTGAGACCTGTTTTGAAAAGTTTCTTTAGACAACAAATTTGAAGATCTTTGTTTTCTTGCCATTATCTGCAAGTTGAAGTGCTTCTGGCTGCTATATTGAAATGCATAAAAGTTTAATGCATATAAATTTCCACCCAGGGGCGGATGTATGTTAAGGCTTGGGGGGGCTATAGCTCCCCCAAGAATTGTGAACAAATCCTATGTATATTACTATACATGTATTAGTGTGTAACTGTGTATTAATTCATGCAAATAATATAAAAATTAATAAAAAGAAACCTAGTAAAATTATTGAAGTTTAAAAACTCACATATAAATAAAAGATAGTAAAAAAAAATCTATTAATTCTCAAAACCCAAAAGAAAAAACACATTCCCTTCAAATTATAAACTTAAACTTGAGATTTAGATTCAGTGAATAATTAATTTCAACGAAAAGAAGTACTGAACCAATATATGGAAAGTGTTATAACATAAGGTTTCTTTTTTTTTTCATATAGAGATTAATAATTGTTATTAAACTTACCATGTTTTTACCTTTGTGCCACCTTTTGTGTACTTGTTTTATTAGATTTTTGTTATTATTTATATTGCTTGTATGTATTTTTACCTTGGTTTACTTTTTGCATGAATAATTTTTGTATATACTTTTATGTTTAATTTGACGTTAAATGTTTTGTTTCAAAACATAAAATTCCATTAGATTAGCCCTCCCCACACTTAATTCCTGGATACTCCTCTATTTCCACCCTCATCATCGGCGGAGCCAGGAATATAGCTTAGGTGGGCAAAATCACATGAAGATCTTTTTTTTATCAAATATTAATATTTTTATTTACTTTTTCAATATATTTCAAAAACAATCAATAATCGTGGAAACATAAGTCCCGTATATATATATATATATATATATATATATATATATATATATATATATATAATAAAAAACTAACTCTAAAGTAACATAACTAGCTAAAATTTATAAGATACTTCAAATTTAAATGACATAAATTTACACAAAAAATATATCATAAAAATAAAAAGGTTTTCTATTATTTATATTCACGTAGTCACTTAGTGCACTTTAGTCATTTGTAATTGTACTAAGAGGATGTTTAATTATAAAAAAATTAATATCAAAGTATTAATAATTTTTTTCTTTATTTTCAATGTCTATATATTAGTAATGCAATCAATGAACTACGTTTATCTTTACTCTATAACTTTTTTCCACTATTTCTTTTATCCCGAATTGTACATTTCATCTGAAGAATTTTATGAAAGAAAAAAAAAATTAGTTCGTCTTAAAACTGAACTATACATTCAAATGAAATATTAAAATATTTCACAGTATTTAATTTACTACAGAATTTTGTCCCATTTTCTTTTATTTATTTAATTATTTAATTTCATGATAGTTTATTCATAATTTGTTATACTACTTCTAAATTTTTACCTTACTCTTCTATTACTCTTTCCGTGTAGTAATTAAATACAGGGAAATTATTTATTACTTGATTTGAATGTATAGTTCATTTTCAAGACGAACTATTTTTTTCATAAAATTCTTAAATGAAATGTGAATTTTGGGATGAAATAAATAGTGGAAAAATTTATAGAGTAAAGATAAACGTAATTCATTAATTGCATTATTAGTATATAGACATTAAGAATAAAGAAAGAAAATATTTAATACTTTGATATTAATTTTCTTAAATTAAACATCATCTTAGTGCTATTACAAATGGCTAAGTGCACTAAGTGACTAAGTGGGATATAAATAATATATTTTTTTTATTTTCATGATATTTTTTATGTATAATTATGTCGTTATAGTATTTAATAAATTTTAGCTATATATGTTATAGATTTAGTTTTTTATTTTTTAAAAATTATTATATACTTTAGGTACTTATGTTTCCACAATTATTTATTGTTTTAAAATATATTGAAAAAAGTAAATAAAAATATTCATATTTAATAAATATAAAATCTTTACCTGATTTCAGCCCCCAAAGCCATATTCCTCGTGGCTCCACCCCTGAAAGAATCTAGTGGCAATTGTAGACAAAAATTTGAGACATGATCATGAGGCTGGGACGATTTCTGCTAACTTTGTCACATACGAAGAAAGTGAATTTATAATCATTTCTTTACATGTTTTTGGAGTAGCATGAATGCATGATAGATAAGTTAATTGATGATAAAATAAACACTGAAAATCTGAATATAGTAAATGCAGGTGAAGGGTTACCATCATTTACTGGAATTGACATAGAAAAAATAATTACGGTTCTCTTTGCAATAAATAATGTACGTTGGCGATATATGATTTCTGTTACTTCACTCTAGATCAGAATTAGATTTCTGTTACTTATAATTAGTGCATGGATGGTTTAAATTCTCTTTTTTTCTATTCTCTATTTGTGCTAGTTACATACTGAATAATCATTTTACTTTCATTATTACATACGAAAAGTAATATTCTATTCTTAAAGTTGCTTAAAGTTATGAAAAGATAAAATTAAAAATAATTATCAAATTGAAGATATATGAAAAGATAAAATTGAAAATAATTCTTAAAGTTGTTTAGAGAGACGGTCGTAAATTCGATAAGCTGTTCTTCCAAAATTCTCATTATATATAGCTGCATCTGCAAACATTAAAAAAAAAACAAACAAACAAACAAACAAACAAACAAACAAAAATAAAAAATAAAAAGAAAAAGAAAAAGAAAAAAAGAAGAAGAAGAAGAACTCTGTTAGAAATTAGAGGTGTTGGCAAATATCCTTATGTTATGTTGAATGGGCCCAAAAAGTATCAGACAAATTATTTTATGACTTCGAAAATTAGCACATCACCCGTAGAGGTGGGTTTTTTCTTTATTTTTTTCAAAAAAAAAAAAGCTATATTGTTTTTATTAAAATGTATATGTTTTACTGTCCTACTTTAAATTACGGGAGAAATACAAAATAGCAACTGAAATTTAAT
Organism: Misopates orontium; assembly: GCA_946800315.1. Classification (NCBI taxonomy): domain Eukaryota; kingdom Viridiplantae; phylum Streptophyta; class Magnoliopsida; order Lamiales; family Plantaginaceae; genus Misopates; species Misopates orontium. The sequence continues at coordinate 51,146,675 of OX326947.1, read as the reverse complement.
ATTAAGTTAAAAAATTGTAATTATGTGTATTTTAAACTTGTGCATGTAGTTTTTGATAAAAACACTATATAATTAAATGTGAAATTACATAAAAAAAAATAGAATAATAAGAGTATTTTAGTCATCAAATATAACAAGTATACGACTAATGTATCACAATTTGTCATACATAGTAACACGGTAAGTGACGACGTCTAGAATTGTCATGTACATGTGTCATCTATCGCATACTTCATCAAATCCTTAATCCTATTTAGATTTATTAACCATCGCCTTCGGGTTTGCTATGGACATATTAGTGTTTGGCCAAGCGCGCAATTAATTGGTCAACAAAGTATATCTATAAAAATCATATATTGGTGTCATAATCTCACTTCCGACTTCCTCTTTAAGTCTGAGCTTTCTATTTTAGATTTTTCTGATCAACTCTTATTAACTTACACATCACAGTGGTCTTAACCAGAGACCATTCGACAAGCTTACATGTCTTGTTTAAATGTAGGTTTTTCAAACCAAGCCGAGAATTCTGTAATCTAAGAGCCCATCGAGCGAATCTCATTGAGACGTGGCATATCTAAATAGGCGTTGAAGCTACTATGCATCAACTACAAAAATGAATAAAATAACATGTGTACAACCTTGAAATCATAGAGTGATAGCGTGCAACTTTTTAAGATCACAAGATTATCTTGCCCGGTGATATTGCAAAACAAGAATTGTTGAAGTCTAAATTTTTTTTTTAGAATTCTAATTTATCCTTCTTAAACTTTACCTAAAGATTGTACGATGAGATTTTAAAATACCTTTTTTTAATTAACACTCTTTGATTATAGCAATTAGTAATATCTCTCTCCCATTTAACACATTCAAAAATCTATATGAAGAATTGAAAAGACCAAATGCTTATTATTTGGTAAGATCTTTTCAAACCTCTACAAATGATTAATTAATTATTATTTTTCAGTTACATGTTTTCAACACAATAATATAATTCATCCTTAAGCACAATTATGTAAATACAAGTTAGCGTTTCTTATATACTTTTCATAATCAAATTTGCTCTGATGTCATGTTTAAGATAATACTATGATGTCCTTATTGAAAAATAATTAAATCTTAATACGCTTTTTACATTTGATTGGAATGAAATAAATAAAAAGTAAAACTAAGGTTCCAAGATTCAAATCCACTTTTCAAATATATATTTCAAAATTTCGTTTATAAATAATACAACTTATCCTTAGTCTTCAATTAATTCAGATGATCATACAATTATGAATTATGTAGAGACACTTTGAAATGGATGAATGATTTGTATATTTTTTAATGCAACATGCATGTTAGCTGACTTAATTAATTTTCTTATCAATAACTTGTACTAAGTTATTGGATGAATTTATTTTTATTTTTTTTTTTGACATTGAAGAGATAAATTAAATTTACTAATGAGATAACTGAATAGAAAAGTTTGTTCCTATAACGAAGAGATGCTAATTAAGAAGAATTAGATATTACTAGATTTAGGAAAAGAAGTTTCAGTATTCCATACTTATTAAGGGTTAATTAGAGGCTATGATGCACAAATACTTCAAAAAATTACTTCGTGCATATATTAGATATTTCGATACTCGAATACTCAATCGGTACTCAACGGATACGTATCGGATACACCACGGAGGCGTATCGAATTATTTAAAATAAATAAAAAGTATCTCGTACTTATCAAAAACTTCACAGGGACGTATCCGACACCTTTGGGGATGCATTTCATAGGTCAAAAGAAAATTTTCAAAACTAAAAATATATTATAAATAACAAACAACATTCGGTTGCTAGAACTCTCTTTAAAACTCATCCTACTCTTGTTCTTTCATCATCTTGACCCTCAAACTTTGTTACATTTTCGTAGTTTTAGAGTTTAATTTTCAATCTACGGTTGTTTTTGAAAATCTGAAAATTAGAAATATGTAGATGGAGAAAGATGTAGCCATATTATTGATTCAAACTCTTGATTTGTTGGGTTGTTTGCTATGGTGTTTTGTATAAATATTTAGTTATGAGATTTAGTAAATTGCATATTCAGTTTTAAATGGTTGTCGAAATTATTTGCTTGAAATAATATTAATATAAGTTCATGATTTACATTTGTATAATTATTGCATATTGTAAGCTAGGTTTTTGTATTTTTGTGTTTAGTATAAATAATAATACTAATATATAGAGCGTATCATCGACGTACCCGTATCCTCATCTTTTTTAATCCGTGTCTTTATACCGGTATCGTAGAATACCCGTATCCGTGCATCATAAATTAGAGGTAATTAAAGAATTACTGGGTTAGAAATAAAAGAAAAATTGATATTTTTTTAGAAACGTTTTGAAATTTCAATCCATGGCTGTGAGGTCATCATATTCATGGCAAAAAAAAAAAAAAAAAAAAAAACAAACCATAATTATCAAAAATAAACTAACAAATCTTAAGATAGACAAAATGGCGATGCAGGTATATATAGGCTCTTAGTCAAGACTTAAGATGAGTAGTTCCGGTCAAAACTGATGTCCTTCAAGTACCTGACAAAATCCTGCATTATCTTTGAATATATCCATTGATTTGATTGACTTTTTTGTAAGCCCAAAAATAAAGATACATATTATAATATGAATAAAAATTTAAACGTAAAGCGTATCTCCGATTTTAGGGACGATCTTTATTTCTGAAGGTATTTTCCTATTGAACACAAATCAACTTACACATTTTATCTCCGTAACTACAAAAATATATTATCCATTGGTAATCAGTTTGACACATATAATTGAAAGTTCAATTTTATTTAGAAAAAATAATCAAATTTTAGCTGAGTGGAGTCTAAATTAATCTAGAAGAATTTCTTAATTATCCACAAGAAGCAGATTTCCATGGACACCAAATTTTCAATTCGCAGATTAAGCAATTCTATAGTTTACGAGCTTAAATCGTATCATTTTCAAACAAATCACTTCGATAATTGTAGCTTAAATAACACTCAATTGGATAGAAAGAACATCATTTTTAAAAGTTGAAGGCGATTGATTGATGTTGAATAAATGTCAAATTACTTAAATAAAATTAATATTGTTATTGAAAATAAAAGATTTTTGATACGTCCTTTTCTTACTCGGCATCCATGTTTTTTGCCGCGATTTCCGCTGGTGCAAGACTTTCAAACAAAGGTTGTTTTCAAATTTTTATTTAGATGAAATCGATTATAATTTATATTTTTACATTTATTTACTAAAAATAGTCGATGTAATTTTATTTAAATTTATCTTATGATAGGAGGTTAAAACTTAAAAGTATTATTTTAAGTACTAAAAGGATGCGTTGTATCAAATAATACGTTAATAATAATTACAGAATTAAACACACATATTACTATAATATAATCTGTAAAATTACGTGTTGTACATTGTGTGACGCACCATGGGTTGGCAGAAAATATTTACTCTAATCTGCAACACTTTACTCATTATTATATGACCATACACTTGATTAATTGCGATTAGTTGACAGAAAAGTGTGAAAGTAGTTAACAATTTAATCGACAAAAATGTCAACATTAAATTACAATTAGTGCCCAATGGATGATCTTTAAACAAATAGATTTTCAGTTTAGTTCTAGAAGAATCCATGAATTTTTGCGATTACTTTCTAGCAAAATGTAGTGGATCCATTTGATAAATAGTTAAATAGTAATGTTGGATAACTTGTTTTGATTCGCAATCTACTGTAATACATTTTAGAACAGTGTAAATTAATTTGTGTTGTGCAATACGAATTCCGAATTAATCATGAAAGGTTGTTCATACAATTTTAAAGATTTTCTTAACTTTTACAAGACAAATGAAAACCTTAATTAATTACAAGCTGATCAAGATCACTACGTAGAAAGCCAAATATACTTTACTATATGTCAAGTTGGCGTACAATTTTCTTTCTATTCTCTATATATACACATAGTAGATGAGTTTTCAATAATAATAAAAAAAAAAAAGATTGGATCCCTATACTTACATGTTATCCCTCTTAGTTTAGTTCGACTATATAACTTTTCGTTGACATTTATATAACTATAAATCACATTCGATAATTTAAGAAAATGTCATAAACTAGCTCTAAATAGTTGCATAATAGCATACTCTGAATTAATTTTTTTGCCACTAATCAACAAAATTTGTCCTGGTTGAACAGATAAAATTATTTTCTTTGATTATATGTTTGACGCCATAAACAATTTGATTCTATGTGTTATCGGTCTGCTTTGTGTAATTTACTTATAGAACATTGTCTACAAATTATTGCTTCTAACTCGAGAGCTTATTCGGTATAAATCTTTCAAGTTGCAATATTGGTAGACTGTAGCATGACATAAATAAACATTTTAAATAAAACCTTAGAGATGCATATTTAATTATTCCATAAAATTAAAATAATATACATATAACAAAATCCACGTAACCTTATCGAGCAATTAATGGGGTTTAACAAACTTACAGACAAAAGGCAAACCGCGTGGGCCCACCAACAGAACCACATCCCCTGCTGTTGTAGACTTTCGTGCACGGTCCAGTACCTACGGGGCCCCGTACCAGATCTTTTTCGTCCTATTTGATATCTTACACGTGTCAAAGTCGAAAACGACGTGACACGTGGACGGTCCTAATTTCGCCTACCCTCTGATTGCGATTTGGCGCCAAGGAGAAACAAACGCACAGATTTTTAAAAAGACGTTAAAATGGAAATGATAAAGCGATGGGAGAAGAAAATAGGTAATGGATTTAATATTTGCTGCGTATGTTTGTTTGCTATAAAAGGGGCAAAAAGTAGGGAACTAGGGATAAGTGCATTAATGCTCCTCAGTACTATTTTGTCTAATTAATAATTTTCTTTTCGAATAATGAGGTATTCGTTGTGATTTTGGAAAACAGGCTGAATGATATTTTTTATGGAAATAGAGCTGATTGCATAATTAAAGAAAAGATAATAAATAAATTGCCTTACCGAAAATAATAATAAAAAACTTAAAGACTCCATATTATTTTTGCATAAATAGATTTTTTTTTCATTTTATTTTCCGTTAATGGGGATATTTTTGCTAATTATGTGTGATATACTATATTTGTGTGGTCGACCCCCACCGAGCACAATGTGTTCGACCTCCAACTAAGGAGAAAACAATATCGAAGTGATGAGGTCGATTGGGGTTTAGGCTCACCCGAAACTGTAGTGATAAATACTAAGTCTCAAAGTCACAAAGATGATGTTGTTTTCTCAAAGATCTCAAATTCAGCTAGCTCGATCTTCTATCTGACTTAAAAAAAAAAAAAAAAAGGTCCCAGACGAATACAAAGGTATTGCATCCTTTTAGTTGTCTGAAATTCAACTTGCTCAACTCTCCTAAAATTTTTAGTGACTTAAACAGAAAGGTCCTAAAGGGGACCTTCGACTAGCCTTATGTATCGTTTTTACTATAAGTTGATTCCAACAAAGGCAATCGACATTTTTATCATGGACTATACTTTGATTGCCGCAGAGTGCCAAAATCAGAAGCATGTAGGTTAGTTAAGGTTTTTTTTTTTTTTTTTTTTTTATTTTTAACTTTGGTTCCTTAATGAGTATTGACTCCATTTTTGGTTGCCTATTGATTCTTTTTGCATTTGGTCCATTAATGAGTACTCATAATTCATATTTGATCCTTTTCTGCCAAAATCGTCTTTTTTGGCCGAAAAAAATCACGTGTCGTGTACGTGGTTGCCTGAGGATTGTTCTCATGTGGGAAAAAATTCACGATTCTGAAATCGCTCCCCACTTTTGTTATTTTAATATAGCAAAACGTTTTTTAAAACAACAAAAGAGGGGTGTAATTTTAGAATCGAGACTTCTTTCCCATATGAGAACAATCCTCAGGCGACCACGTACACCACACGTGACTTTTTTCGGCAAAAAATGATGATTTTAACAAAAACAAAGACGATTTTGACAAAAAAATCAAATATGAATTATCAGTACTCATTAAGGGACCAACGTTGCAAAAAATTTCAATAAAAGACCAAATATGAAGTTAATACTCATTAAGGGACCAAAGTTGAAAAAAACCCGTTTGTTGAGCCTGAAATATCATGAACCATTTTCTCTGTAGATGTAGTCCATCTCGCATATTGAGTTGGTAAGGGGTTGCAGAGGGTGCCTCCATACTTTAGAGTCCCCTTCAATAGCCTCTTACCTATATTTTTAAGGGATGAACAATCTACGTAAAGTGTGAATTCATGGTGCGCTCTTAACGTAAGTAATCTATTCATGTAATTGTAACTGTGAATCATTAAAAATAATTAAAAATTATAGCAACTCGTATGCTTCAAACACAATCTATTTGAAGAACCAGCTACACAAATCTCTGCATCCTCAATTACATATTTTTAATTTTCTTCATCGTATTGTTGCTAATGACCGCACATTAGAGCTAAATACACAATTATTTTTTTCCCCCCAACTAAATACATCAATTATATTGTCAAAATCTCTTGAACCAAAATATCTGACGTCAGCAGCTGTCACTCTCAATTTTCAACAATGACCCAAAAGTAAAAGTGACATCAGCATCAGAGCTTTTTTCTTTTTTCTTTTCTCGAACTGCTTCACTTTCTCTCTCCTACATTGCTGTATATTAGCTGTCAAACTAATTATGCTTTTTTCCACTTCACTTTCATTTTTGGCATATAAATAACTTTCAAAAACTCTGCCACTCACCCTCACTTTGTTTCTCATCAAATTTTTATTTATTACAATAAGCTTACAACTGTGTGTTTGTGTGTGTTTTTTTTGTGTGTAGAAGCATATATATACATGCATTTGTATGTATACACTATGAAAAAAGAGTAAAGTTTGAATCTTTTTCTTGTTTTATTTGGTTTTTAGTACAAATCCCAAAACCCTTTGGACCATTTTGAGCCTAAGAGAAATATTTTGAGGTGGGGTTTTGGTTTATATCATAAAGTTTTGATCTTTAGTGCCATTTTTGTGGATTAAGTGACTCAAGTTGAAGAGTTTTTTTGCTGATGCAGAGTTTGTTTTGAAGGTGAGTACTTTTTCATACTTCTTTTTATTTCTCAGCACTTTCTTTTATAGGATTGTTCGATTGTGTTTATAGTTTTTAAAAGTTTTTGTGTTTTGTTAACTGATTTTTGGCTAAATTTTGATGTGTTTGAAGAGATTTTTAGTTTTGCTCTGTTTTTGGTACATGATTAGTTTGTGCATAGTGATATCAATCAAAGTCTGCTGGATATTTATTTTTTTAGTTTTTAATACTGTAAAAATTTTGTCTTTTTTTTTTGTCTTTTTTTTTTTTTTTTTTCTTTCTTCAGGATTTGTTATGAATTCACAAGATTAATGATTTACTTTAGATTTGTGGGTTTTGTTAATTTTCACCTGCAGTTTAAGTTGATTTTAGTGGTAGAATTTTCATGTACTTAGTTTGCATGGCTATATTATTTATTTATTAACTATCTCTAAATGCTTAGAATATTGCACATTTTATAATAATGTATTGTTCTCTGAATTGTGTTCTTGAAGGAATATTAGTAGATTGCGCAGAGAAACGCGTATGTATATTCATGTTCAATGCTAATTTATAATTTTGTTATTTGGTCCCACAACAATTGGCATTTTCCTAATTAGTTCTCAATCACATTTAGTAGATAATTCAAATTTTAATATGAGTAGGTAAAAAGGCAAGTAACATTCTTAATATTTTTATTACTAATTTGTCATTATTTTGTCAGGAAATAAACAGAAAAGTCGAGTTATTATCGCCTAACACGGAAAGTAGATTAATTGCGGGTATATGGATAGAACTTGAAATGAATTTTGTCGTCGGATTTGTCCTATCGATTTTATTTACTCGAAATGCTTGCTGTTTCCCAGCCAAGAGAATCTAGATTTTGGTATAGATTCATTGTTTGGTGGCGGCGTTATTGAGTTCGTCGAATAGCAGATGGATAGCCTCTTTTAGAAAAAAATAATACTAGGAAAAATAAATTGATGATAACATAATCCTTTCACATACTATGCATTGTTCAAGGAGTAGATGATGGCTGGTGTGTTTAATTTTCTAATATAATCTTGTCTGTTTTTAAACTACTATCATTAAACTAATGTGCTATTAATCACCTCTTGTCGAGACTTGTTAATTAGATACTCATATTAATTAATTGGAGTGATTATAGTACTTTGGACCAGAGCAGTGCTCTAGAAGGTATACTATAGCACACTTGTCAGCAGAAATGTTTTTATTTGCATATACAATCTTTATTCTCTGATGTCTGAATAAAGAAGTGTTTGTTTTCCACATCAGAGGTTCTTAAGATATTGTGATTATATACGTATTGACTGTTTATTATAAGACGCAAGGCGTGTTTCTGGTTGACAATCTCGACTCTTATCTTTCCATCAGTGTCTTATCTTATGGTTTACTCGAAGAATAATTTATGTTTCATGATACATCTATCCGGGGTAGCTTCTGATATATGCCTCTTATATACATCCAAATCCCATCATTTTAGAATAATATAAGTTAAGGTTGACAAAACGACATAGATTTGTAGTAGTTTCACTTAACTTCATCCTTGAAGTTCCATAAAACGGGACTTTAATCGGTCATCTCTTTTGCGTATATTAATTTGATTTAGGAGTACCAAAGATTTGCTTTGAATATAAACTCTTGATAAGTTGACTTGAGTGATAGTTATATTGAAAGTATAAGGCATCGGGTTAGATATCTTCTCTACATGGTATGCATTAGAGGGTGAGTTGAGGACACTTAGTATCTGATAAGGTATTGCGTAGATATTTTAGTTAGTGTAATAGTTGGATTTTGTTTGAATTTCATCAAACACTTACTCTGCTTTGCCAATTCTGTTGTCTAGTGTGAGAAACGAAGCAGTTTAGGAGAAGATGATGCGACATAAAAGAGGACCTGTCTCTCTTGAGCAGAACAGTTTTATGGACTTGATGCCGAAACGACTAAAGACTGATGCACCTCTCTCTTCCAAGGTGTGCAATTTTTCATTTATGAGTATTAATCATCCTTGTATAGTAGAAGCTTTTATATCTATTCAATAAAATGAGTTTGAACTAGCTTTCATTCTTCAATCAGGCCCCAAGCTTACCACCCGATTTCTTCTGGGCTTCTTCGCAATTTTGCAATAAATCAATCACCATCTTTTGTCCCGTCTTTGGTTTCTGCTTATCTAGTAGCTGATGTTTGATATACATGCTTATCCATAGTGCATAAATGTTTCTTTGCCACAGGAAAAGAAAGAGAAGGTTAGTCAACGTATTTCAGCTCTTCAGCAGCTAGTCTCACCATTTGGAAAGGTACATATAAGCCGTACTCGTTAGTTCACCCACGAAGTTCAATTTTTCTTTTTTAATATTTCATTTGAGGTATGATCTCTCTTTGATGCATAATCATTGCATCCAGTGATTGGCAATTGGGATGAATCAGATAGTTACTCTTTAGATAATCGTTTAATTTACTGCTCAACTTATGTTTTCTCCGAATCATTATTTTGTCGCTAAAATTTTTACATTAACACAGACGGATACTGCTTCGGTCCTAATGGAGGCGATGGAGTACATAAGATTCCTACACGAGCAAGTTAAGGTATGCCTTTTTTTTACCTAAGAGATTATTTGATACTTATTGTCTTTGAATTCTTGGAAGAAATATACGCTTGTGTATCGGTATTTAGTCAGCGTATGAATCCAAATCATTTAATGGCGATAGTGAACCGTATGGTTTTTGAACATTCTCGAGGATTTTGAACTTATTCCTTGTGCTTTGTTCAACCTTTTAGGTATTGAGTGCTCCATACCTATATAGCACGCCAACGATACAGGCACAGGTGAGCATCAGTTAGTCACATAAAGTTTGAGTACATGAAAGGAGTGTCTAATTGATTGTCGAGCGATATATTATGCGTGTGTTCGTCTCTGGTTTGATTGGGACAATTCTGTATTATTCAAATTTGCGACATGTAACGCTTTTTACATTACAGGACGAGGATCCATGCAGTCTGAGAGTGAAAGGCCTATGCCTCGTGCCGATATCTTTAACTGCTGGAGTTGCGAGCAGCAACGGTGCCGACATCTGGGCTCCTATTAAGACCAGTTCCTCTAGTTCCAGGAGCCTGCAGTCAGACACATCTTCTGGCCTAACTCAAAATTGATTATTGAGTTTCTAAAGCTATTTGAGAGCATAGGATGATCTTCTGATATATATAACTGTTTTTGACTTATGGTACTTGAGCTCTTGTTTTAGCCAACAATCCTGTTGTAAGCTAATGATATGTGATTTTAGTTAATGAACATTAGAGGAATTATGTTTTCCACCATAAGGTTATTATAATGATGAGGAATAAAAAAGTTTCTATCTGTCTTTCTTTATTACTTTGCTTGTGTTGCTGCAATTGATTTGATTGGTGAAACGTAAGTTTTGTGATGGATTTCATTATTTTTGGTTGCTCTCCCTAGTCCCTAATCCATAAAAAGACTTGTTAAGTATATATTCATAAGAATTTTATTTCATTTTTGTAGTATATATTCACACGCAACGTTAAATCTTTTAATAGTTTTGGTTGCAGCTTAAGTATGGAATAACTTATACTAGAAATTGCGCTCGAGATTAAGTAAGACCTGACTCGGCCTGATCCTTTGATGTTTAAGTCAATAAGATAGCTATGTAGATAGGCACGATCAAGGAGGACGACTGGATTGATGCTGAGTATGATCGAATCTAGGCACAATCGAATCAAGGTCTTTAGTGGTAGAGTAAAATCGATGTCTTATTTCAAGCACAAAACGGGGGTTTTGTACTACATTAGCTACGAGATTTCAGTCGAATTATCCATGAATGTTTCTAATTGCATGACACAGTGACACTTATTCTTTGAGGTTTGAGCAAAAGGAGAATCACGATCGAGAGGTTAAGAAGTCGACTCGTAACTTAACTTAAGGGGCATCTTAGCTACTCATATGAGTAGAGTCGCTTCACTCGCATGTGCGTGGGTCTCACATGTGTGGGGTCCACCACACACGTGAAATAGCAGTGCTAACATTATGGGTAGCTAAGATGAACCCTTAGTTCAGTGTACCAAATGAATAATTTGGGACCGAATCGATCTTGGCTCAGGATCAAATTCATCGCAGGACATGGTCATTAGTTTAAATAGTTGTTGAATAAGGTCTAGATCAATATTAATTGAAGGGTTAATATTACTTGTACTTCGAATTTGGACTAATATCGTAAAAATTCTGTTTGTAATCTTTTCACTTATACTCCTTTTTCAAATTTCATTTCATTGCCACTTCATATCATTTCTTTTCTCTTCTCCCTCGTTTATTTGCCTTTTTCTCTCTCTTTTTTTCAATAGAATTTTTTATCTTTTGATTATTATTCAATAGAATATTTGCTTATAAAGTTTTTGTGTAAACATATAAAAACTAATATTGATGTACCATATTTCGGTATCGCCACGTCATAATATTCGATATCATATCACGAGCGTATTTCGGAATATTATGGCATGACAACACCATTATGTTTTAATGCAAAATTACAATTTAAGGTAAAACTCAAAATTAGGCCCATGCAGGCCCAATTTAGAGTTATTCAGGGCCCAAATTTACTTATAATTCTACTTGGACTGGACTTCTAGCTAAGGAAGGACTCTAAGTAGTGTATAGGGCAAGAGAACTTATAATCCTACTTGGAGTGGAGTTCTATCTAAGGAAGGACTCTAAGTAGTATATAAAGGAGTCACATTCATTATTCTAAAGGGTTTTTGGAGAGTCATTCCCGAGCTAGATTTCGACTAGTGAATTCGAGCTATCAATTCAAGTCCGAATTCTATGAATCTTATATTCCTGGAAATCTTATCAAGTCTAATTTCAAGATCAAAAAGCGGATCGAGATTCCGAGGTCTAGAGAAGGAGATATAGCAAAAACGGTGAGGCTGCGCAAAGCTGGAAAATAAGTCGAAAGTCAAGAGCCTGGAGCTGTATTTCGACAAGTAGTTTCGACCTATGAATTCGACCCCGAATTCAACGAGTTTTATATGCATGGAAAGCCTCTGAAGTCTAGTTCCAAATCAAAAGGCGGATCTACATTCCGATGTCTACACAAGGAGATATAACAAAAACCGTGAGACTGCGCAAAGCTGAAGAATAGGTCGGAATTCGACCTATTTGGTCCAATTCGACCTATTTGGCCCTCATTCGAGCTATTTGGCCCAGTTCGAGCTATTTCAAAGTTCGACTTATTGCTTTCTGCTTACTCGACCTATTGCCCTCAGTTCATTCGAGTTATTTCTTAGTGCATATTCGACTTATTCTAGACCGTTCATTCGACTTGTTGCCTTGTTCAACAAGATCTCATATTCCGATCAGACTGACTTGAGCGTCGGAGTGCCTTCGCCGGAGAAGGCACCGGCTTAGTTCACGTTTGGTGTTGAGTGCAGGTTCTGAACTCAAAAAGCTGCTTGAGCATCCTGCAGGAACTGAAGCAGTCTGACGTGGAGTGTTGGAGAGTGGACACGTATCCAGACGAAAATACCCCACATCAGTGGCGCCGTCTGTGGGAACCACTAAACGCACTTAGGAGCAAACACCATCACTAATTCAATGTCTCACCGCAAAACCGCAGAGAAGAACGGAATAGCTGGAAGAACAAGATCACAGAGGGAGGATGAGAATCGAGTTGTTGACGCTTCTGGGCATACTTCAGTAGTTGCTCCCAATGCCCTTCTGGATCAAACTCACACTATGACGGACCAACCAACAGTGCCTCCTGCAGAGCAACAGTTGTTCAAAGATCGTTTCAGGAACTTTCAATTGGGGGACTTGGTCCTAAGGAAAGTAGAAGCCACCAAGCATGTGGGGAAGTTGAAGCCAAACTGGGAAGGACCATACAGAGTAGAAAAAGCAAGCGCAAAAGGATATTATTACTTACAAGAATTGGGAGGAAGGCCATTGTCACGCCCTTGGAACGTCAAGAACTTGAGAAGCACAAGAGTGATTAGACCAACCTTGTAAGACGAGCATTGTGCCTCGCAACCTATTTGTAAGTCGAGCATTGCGCCTCGCAGTCCGTCCGTAAGCCGAGCATTATGCCTCGCAGACCGTCCGTAAGTCGAGCATTGTGCCTCGCAGACAATTCGTAAGACGAGCATTGTGCCTCGCAGACGTTCAGTAGGCTGAGCATGGTGCCTCACCGCCTATCCGTAAGACGAGCATTGTGCCTCGCAACCTATTCGTAAGACGAGCATTGCGCCTCGCAATTTGTCCGTAAGCCGAGCATTATGCCTCGCAGACAGTCCGTAAGTCGAGCACTGTGCCTCGCAGACAATTCGTAAGACGAGCATTGTGCCTCGCAGACGTTCAGTAGGTTGAGCATGGTGCCTCACTGCCTATCCGTAAGACGAGCATTGTGCCTCGCAACCCATTCGTAAGACGAGCATTGCGTCTCGCAGTCCGTCCGTAAGTCGAGCGTTATGCCTCGCAGACAGTCCGTAAGTCGAGCACTGTGTCTCGCAGACTATTCATAAGACGAGCATTGTGTCTCGCGAAATTAAAGTAAGACGAGCATTACGTCTCGCAGCCTCCTCAAAAGATGATCACTTCATAAGATGGATCATCACATCCACAACAGAAGTACAAAATTTTTCACCAAGAGGATGGATACAAAGTTTATAAAACACACAAGTAGAGAGATAACTTAGCACACAGGATAAAAGAACACAAAGGCAATTCTAAAAATCAAACATCTATTAACGCAAAGGTATAAGCGCAACAGTGGCGCGATGTCAACAGGAACATACCCAACAAATATCAACATCACAATGACAACATGTTCAAATATGCGGAAAAGAGATAGCGGCACGCAGGCCCAAAAATCACAGCACATAGGCTGGCTTCACAACTGCTCATCTACTTCTTCAATCGGAGACTAACTGCCTTCAATGCGCCTCGGCTCTGTCGAGCAATCTCTTCCATTGACTCACTCAATGGGGACGTATCATCCTCAGGGCGCGCAGGAGTCGGAGCAGGAGCAGGCTCAGGAACAGCAACAGCAGCAGCACGCGAAGCGGCCTCCTTCTTGGCTCTGGACCTCGTTTGAGCTCTCAAATGATCGTGGAGCCAGACGGATCTCATCTGCCCTACGCGCTGGAAAGTCTCAGAATGATCGACGCCCTCAGTCTCTGAGACATACTTGTCGTCCGAGTCAGGCACTCGCTCAGCAAGTCGATCAAGGATATCGAAGTCTTCCTTCTTGCTACCGGGAGCAAAGCCATCTTTGCGCTACACATCATCTAAGGCGCAGTCATACCCTTAGATAAGTCAAAGCCCCGGCGCACAGTGCAGATGGTGCCCCAAGTGGAAGAGCGCAGGAACTCAACCACAACTGCAACCTTGTCATCAGTGGACAAGCCCTACAACAAAACAAGAAAAAGCAAGTATTAATAAAACAAATCGGAATGAAGAATACGACAAAGCGATAGGACAAAAAGCAAGCCTCAGCCTTAGCACGATCGTAGCCGATCTACTCAGAAGTAGCTCTTTGCGCTCGAGCCACATCACGCTCATTTTCAGCAGCCTTCAAACGGGCGGCCAAGGAGGTCAACTTACTCTTGGTACGGATGTCCTTCATTACCAAGTCATCCTTCACCCGCTGGAGTTTGTCGAAGTCCTTGGACTTCACGGCCGGACTCATTGCACGATTACCGGAGTTTCTTACACTGTTTTAGTTTGTATGACCAATGTTTACACACATTACTCTTACAAACTGGGGGACTCCATGATGTACCATATTTCGGTATCGCCACGTCATAATATTCGATATCATATCACGAGCGTATTTCGGAATATTATGGCATGACAACACCATTATGTTTTAATGCAAAATTACAATTTAAGGTAAAACTCAAAATTAGGCCCATGTAGGCCCAATTTAGAGTTATTCAGGGCCCAAATTTACTTATAATTCTACTTGGACTGGACTTCTAGCTAAGGAAGGACTCTAAGTAGTGTATAAAGGGCAAGAGAACTTATAATCCTACTTGGAGTGGAGTTCTATCCAAGGAAGGACTCTAAGTAGTATATAAAGGAGTCACATTCATTATTCTAAAGGGTTTTTGGAGAGTCAATCCCGAGCTGGATTTCGACTAGTGAATTCGAGCTATCAATTCAAGTCCGAATTCTATGAATCTTATATTCCTGGAAAGCTTATCAAGTCTAATTTCAAGATCAAAAAGCGGATCGAGATTCCGAGGTCTAAAGAAGGAGATATAGCAAAAACGGTGAGGCTGCGCAAAGCTGGAAAATAAGTCGAAAGTCAAGAGCCTGGAGCTGTATTTCGACAAGTAGTTTCGACCTATGAATTCGACCCCGAATTCAACGAGTTTTATATGCATGGAAAGCCTCTGAAGTCTAGTTCCAAATCAAAAGGCGGATCTACATTCCGATGTCTACACAAGGAGATATAACAAAAACCGTGAGACTGCCCAAAGCTGAAGAATAGGTCGGAATTCGACCTATTTGGTCCAATTCGACCTATTTGGCCCTCATTCGAGCTATTTGGCCCAGTTCGAGCTATTTCAAAGTTATTCGAGCTATTGGACCCAATTCGAGCTGTTTCAAGGCCATTCGAGCTATTTTCTTGCAGGTTATTCGAGTTATTTAGCAAAGGTCATTCGAGCTATTCCACAAGAGTCCTAGTTTGACTTATTCAACTCATAATCCTACTTGGAGTGCACTTCTAGTTGAATAAGGACTCTTATGCCTATATAAATGGATCCTATTCCTCATTCTAAGGTACGTTTTACATTATTCTAGCCAGTTCATTCGACTTGTCAAAGGCTTCATGCCGGACTTCGATCGTCAGCTCTATTACCAGGCGATGGGCCACGAGAAGCTAGTCAGTCGCACTGCCTTGTCTCTGTGTGAGGTTTGTGGATTTAGAGCTTTCCCTTATCTTTGTTTTGTGTAGATACTTGATTATCATTAACGTTTTTTATTTTCTAGCATTTAATTTCGAGCTATATACATCGAATTCGAGCTATAGAGCAATAATTCGAGCTATATTGCAATAGCTCTTGTTCGATCTATAGTGTATTTCGAGCTATTTGAGAGTAATTCGATCTATTCGGGTTTTCTCATCACTGTTCTCAATACCATTTCGAGGTGTGCTAATTCGACCTATTTGGGCATAATTCGACCTATAAATTCGACCTATTTCGAGCTATAAATTCGAGCTATTGTCTCTGACGACAATACCTCAAATTCCGACCTATCTGACTTGAGCGTCGGAGTGCCTTCGCCGGAGGAGGCACCGGCTTAGTTTACGTGTGGTGTTGAGTGCAGGTTCCGAACTCAAAAGCTGCTTAAGCATCCAGCAGGAACTAAAGCAGTCTGACGTGGAGTGTTGGAGAGTGGACACGTATCCAGACGAAAATACCCCACATCAAATATAAACAAAGTTTATACCTTCACTCTTAAATAGATACAATTATAGTTATCATTTGGCCAGTAGATTAATTTAAAACGATAAAAAATAAATTATCCTAAATACAATTACAAAAATTATTATATATATACATATATATATGTATATATAATTACTTGCTGCAAATAATATAACAGTCATTTTTACAATTTATTCAAACATAATTACAGACTCATCTTCTTCGCACCACACCCTCTCCCTCTTTCTCATTTTCACCAGTTCAAAAAGAGTTCTAAGGTACGCTATTAACTTTCGCCTTAAACCCTAATTTGTTGGAACAATCGAGATTAATTGCACGTACGAATAGGCTAATTGATTCGTTAACTTGCTGTTTGTTAACAAATTAGGCGTTTTTTTATAATCTGTTATCGAGTTTCAATTGCGTGTTTAATGCTTATTATCTTCTGAATATAATCAGGTAGATTTTTGTGAAGTGAAAAAAGTTTGGCATGGTTTAAAATGGCATGCTATCAGCTCCCACACCACCAAATTCATTCATTTTTGAGGACTTTTTGTTGTTTGGGGAAGAATATTCCGGTGAATTCGAGAGTTCGTAATGCGTTAGTTGTTCCACCACGACGGGCTACGAGGACTTACGTTTCGTTTGCGGTGCCGAAAAAGGTGAATGTCTGTATAGCGTTGGCATCTCTTGCTATTTTACTGTTGTTTTGGTACTGGATTAGTGTATAAGATGTTTTGTTTGGTTCTGCGTTTTGTGACAAACTTTTAGGATTTTAGTAGAGTTTGTCGTGGTCCGACTCCGGTGTTTTCGAGTAGACTCAGTACGTCGGCTGAGACCGTGCAAACAGTAAGCCAAGATGCAAGTAACGATTCCGATACACGGAGAGATGGATTAGCCAGCGTCGATTCGTCGAATGGCAGAGTAATGCTTGTAGATGGGACTTCTATCATTTATAGAGCCTATTACAAACTTCTTGGTGAGTCGAAGAATTGAACTGGGTTTCCTTGGATAGTTTGTTTTAGATTGGATATGATGTGATGTTCACATATATTTTGTAACTATCATGAACCATGTATGCTACATGTATAAAGTTAAGAAATCAAAGAGATAATTTAGTTGATATATAGGATGGAGAAGGTTATTAGCAATTATTGTGATAAGCTTGAGTATAACCCCCACATTGGATTCCTCGTTAGTAATTTCCCACCTACTTAGTCACAAAGATACCAGGTTGTATGGAACATATGACAACATACATTGGGGTTGAATAGCTGGACAGCTCAGCATCATAGTCGTTTTATTCAGAACAAACTGAATGATCTGCAGTAATTGATAATATTTGCTTTGTACATGCCGAGACAATCTACCCATGTTGGTATATAGCCCTTTCATACTCATAGAAATTATTTTAACATTATTTCTCTAGCCATACTTATTTTATGGCTTTTGTACTCATTCCTCCTTTTGCTATGATTCATTTGCTTTCGCATTTATGGAGCACTGAATGGTGTTAATACATTAAAGGGCATGTTTTCAAACACCAAGCATGAAATAAGTAAGTATTAAACTTGGGAACAGAAATACTTATGTTTACTGCACCTCTTTCTGCTTTTTTTTAGTATCAACTACTTAATCCGCCTGCTGTATAGTTGTACTACTGTGATTGATTCATTTTTGGTTTGATTAAAAGCGAGATTGCACCACGGGCATCTTACACATGCAGACGGCAATGCAGATTGGGTCTTAACTATTTTCACTGCCATGTCCCTGGTAAGCCACTTCTTGCATGTACCAATATTGATTTTAACCTCCTCTCTCTCTCTCTCTCTGTCTCTCTTGTTTTCTTTCTTTCAGTTTCTTTAAGTTGAAGGGAGCCTATTACAGCCTGTAACTGATGAGGTTGATTTATATGATTTTGGCAGATACTTGACGTGTTGGAATTCATCCCTACACATGTGGCGGTATGATTCTCTTCCCCATAGCGGGACTATTCATCTGCAGTACATAAGACTCTTCACCCAATTCCCATTGTTGGCTAAATTTAAATGTCCATGTTGGGAATCAAACAGATATTGAATTATTCATTGTAGTTGCAGTTGCATTAGTCATTTTGAGTCATTCCCCAATGAATTAAGGTGCCGTTGTAAAATTAGGGATGAGTTACTCAGTAGCAAACCCAGTTTCTACTCTCCTCCCCCTCCCAAAAAGCTTTAGAGAAGAATGCTTGCATTTAATATTGGCCCTGCGCAGCAAGTGCGCTAATGCTTTATTGTATTTCACTACAAACCGTTGTATGGAAAATCAGCTTATGTAGACTATATTGCTGCTTGATTCTGAAATCAGAAAAATCATTCAAATAATCCAAGCATTATTTTGTAGGAGTAGTGTCCGTATGTAATGCAAATGTCGAAGTCGCAAAATAGCTTTTAAGCAGTAAAACCCCAGTGCAAACAAGTTAATCTGAAGTAATGCAGGCAGTACGAGAGAAGTTGTAACAGCAAGAAGCTAACATACATATAACTCATATTTGGAGAGTTCCAGCACTCATGGTGGTACAGGCTTTCTACATGGAATAGTAGTCCATGATTAAGAAGGCTCCTTACCCCAACAAAGTACTTCAGTCTATCATAATCAAGAAGTCCTTACAGGAATCCCCTTGATCAACTAAGTGTCTTTAAGTGTTCTATGATAAGGACTTAAAAAGAATGCTAGCATACCATGTGTTACAGACTTTCTACATGGAACAATAGTCCATGATCAAAGAGGTTCCTTTCTCCGATAAAATTCCATGATAATCAAGAAGTCTTTAAAGGAGTCATTGATCAACGAGAAGTCTTGTAGAAAGTTTATAACACATGTTACACTAGTTTCCGCTCCTATGTTTCGTATAGATCCCTTATTTCTTCAAAAGAAATACAGTCATGACAATGCTATTGTAAGCTTGTTTCACTGAATCGTGACATTGCTGGTAAAAGGCCTCTTGGTAATTTTGGTGGTTTTGGTTGCTGTTATATACAGGTTACATTCTCTGAGTGAACATAAGAAGACAACAATCAAGACCTTTAACTTGATTTTCACATAACAGAGATTGCAACTTCAATATCTAGTTAAGGGCGTGGCCAAGTGATAAAATATGATAGATATTGGCCTATTTTATGAGTAGGGTGAAATCTTTTGCTCATCCAAGTAAGATTGTCAATAAATAGAACAGATACTGGTATTATGTTTGAAGATAAAAGATTTATGAAAAGATTATTCTCTTTTCTTCAACAAAAGTCATTAGTATTCATCCAATATTGCAATAACCGTCATATATTTTGTTGCCTATTGCGCTCCAATTTCTAGCGAGTCTCGTCTTTTAAGGTCATTCTGTCTTTATATGTCTCTTATTTTCCATGTCTCCTCTTTGCTGTCATTTTGCTCTGAATTATTGCTGTATCATCTCTAACTTAAGCTGTTTTTTTTTGTGCTCTTGCTTGTGTCCCTGATCCTACAGGTGGTTTTTGACCATGATGGTAAGAATTTCCTTCACTTCATGTTTGTTCTCTCAGCTCTGTTTTATGATTCTATTCTTGCTTCTGCTAAAGTACTTTTGGTACACTTAATTTTCTTCCTTACTTGATTTAGTTACCCTTAAAGCCGTGTAGTTAGTTACATTTCGAAAAAAATCGGAAAAAATTAGTGTGATTGATTATCTTCTCCGCTGTCCTCTGTTTTTATAGTGCAAAAGCATTTTTCTGACCTTCCTTTTGTTATTTCTACTTTTATAGATTTACTTCAGGACTTTGACTGTATTTTATTTCCGTATCACATTTTATTTGGTGGTTTCTAGTTCCAATACATTTAATTTGAGAATGATTTCACCCTTGCTATGAGGGGGAAAAGACGACATTTTATACTAGGAACTTGAATATGTCTCAGAAAATATTGATCTCTCATCTTGCTGTTCAGCACCTCTGGGCTTGATGTTTGATTTATTATGAACAATGGGTGTCATGTTATATTGGAGATGTCCTTTAAATGTCACAATCAATTTTTAATAAAATTAACTTTATGAGCTCAGTGAAAGGATCCAGCTAGCACAAAACTACAGCAATTAGGTTATTATTATTGCTTTTGTAGTGTTTAGAAGATAGTAAAAGTCCCAGGGTGCTGCATCGAGACTCTCCTTTATTAACATTTGTTTCAGTTTGGGGTTTGAGTCATTTACCAATATTTATGTAGCAGACTTGTAGCTTAATGAGTTTGTTTTTTTATCAGTATAGATGTATAAAGATGAAAAACACTTCTTTACTTAATTCCATTTGTTGTTGGGCTTTTATGTGTACTGAATCAAATCTTTATGGGTTGCTGTTGTTTGAATATGGGTTACCCTAGTTTTCCAAGTATATAGATGTGTGGAACACGTTCGAAAAAATGATATTTGGGACCGGCAGAAGTTTTGGTAGTATGATGCCTCTGGCCTTCTCCATATACCTTTATGGCATATACAAATTCAGAAGTTCAATCTATCCTGTCGTGGTGTTTGGCATATTTTGGTTTAAAAGAGTGCAGTAAGTGATTTTTATACTTGAATTGTCTAGAAATAATAGGCCTGCAAGATTGAGTTTTCTATGATAATTACCTCATCATGACTGTGAGGCACCGCAGCTTTGGTGTAAGATCCAATCTAGAATCTACTTATTAGTGATAACTGATAAGATACCCTCATAAATTCATCGTACATGAGAAAAAACCCAGTGTTGGACCTGGCCCTGCAGTGAGATATGAGATGTGCATAGAGTTTTGCTATAGTATCAAATTGCAGATGGGCATGCATACGAGAGAATTGCTTAATGTTTTCATAAAAATAGAGTTTTTGTTTACAGGAGTTCCTTATGGTCCTGCTCCTATTTCATCCAAACAATCTTTTGTTGCCAAAGGTATGCTGTTTGATTTTGCTTTTTTCTTACTGCTTTTTTGTACTTCACTTAAATTTTGAGGGAAACAAAATGTTATATTCCAGTCCATGAGTAGTAGGTACACATCATTTGCTTTTAGTTGCACAAGTTCTGATGTTAACATAAACTCCATCAGAAAGCATTATAATGCTACCAAGCTTTTAAATGTTTCAATATTGCTCTGCTTGTCTCCAAATATTATGTTTGTTATATTGGTAGAATCACTTTTTCAAATATGTTTTGATGGTAAGTTTCGTGTAGGAGCATGATGTTCATTAGTGAAGTTCCTGGCTTCTGTAAATTCTCGACGAGCATTTCTATCTTTACTTAGTGAAAACACATACTTTTAACTGTAAATATTTAGTGGGTTGTCAGAATTACATTCTTATATTTTGTTGCACAACGTTTGATTTTATCTTACTGGAGGTGGCAAAGTTTGACAGATATTATCCTAAGAGATCCGCAATTATATGTTTTCACTCCACTTGAGGATATACTTAAAAGCATTTTTCTAACTGTTCCGTAGTTCAACATGGTGTTAGTCATTTCTCTTCTGGTGAAAAGCATGCTTTATTTGATATTAGCCACAATCCTTAATTACGTGGATTGTAATCTCAGAAGATTACGCTCTAAGTCTGACATATTGCAATTATAGGATACGGTGATACACTGTACGTGAGAGCAAGGTGTTTGGGGGGTTGGGGGTGGGCGGTGGGGTTAGAGCAATAACACAAATATCATTCTATCCTCAGCAATGGAGTCAAATTATCTCGCCTCTGCAAGCTTTTTACATGTGATGCAGTGTCAGCAATCTTTTTTTGCTATTTCTTTTTAAGAAAAGTTCTCCCGGAGTTGTTACTTTATTTTACTTTCTTTGAATATTTCATCTAGTAAGACTTTTACTTCAAATTCGTTTATTACTCCTGCTACTAGATTGCTGTTGTTTGTCCTGGTCTAAGATTCTTCTTCATGACTTATGGTGACTCAAGCAGATTTGAATTCTCATCTCCACTTGTTTACAATTGAACATCTTCAAGAGTTTCTCAAATTCTGCGTAGGTATGAACTTCCGCCACACCCTATATCCCGCTTACAAAAGCAATCGCCCTCCTACCCCTGATACAATTGTTCAAGGACTTCAGTACTTGAAAGCATCCATCAAAGCTATGTCCATCAAAATAATTGAGGTAAGAAATTCGATATGTTGGCAGTGTATGAAACTATGGTAGTGAAGCATACGACTTATTTATCCTTTAATCTAGGTCCCAGGCGTTGAAGCTGATGATGTTATTGGGACGCTGGCTCTTAGAAGCGTCAATGCTGGCTTCAAGGTGTTTTTACAACTTTGGACTTGGTAGCATTTAACAAGCTTTGTTATTGGTAACATGTACTTTTGGGCAGTGTTTTGTTTCAATGTTGTAAGCATAATTTTCTTATAAAAAATTTAAGGTGAATATCTGATTACTTTCACTTGTTTAATCTTCTCAAGGCTCAATGGGATAGGTTTTTGATTTTTGGTGGTCCATTACGCGATATATCGTATATTTAGAGGAAAGAGTCTGATTTAACCTGATGAAGTTTTGATATTCCCATCATGATATCTTTCAATAAATTGCTGCCAGTATTATGGTGAACTTAGTTGATTCACGACTCATAAAACTGAATTGATACAGGTAAGAGTTGTCTCCCCAGACAAGGATTTTTTCCAGATCCTATCACCTTCATTGCGTCTGTTGCGGATTGCTCCTCGTGGACTTGAGTTAGTATTACATATAGACATTGACATCTTACTAGATCTATCAAATACTTTTGCTTTCTGTTGTTTACCATGCATGGCCATAAATGTATAATGCTAGCATGCATATCTAGCTACTGTTTTACTTGCAGTTGAGAGCTTGACCAAGAGATGAGACTACTGACTTAAGTCCTACTATTGAAAAACTTAGGTTCTTGTTTGACTAATGTATGAGAAAAATTTAGGTCCCTGGGACCGTTAATGGGCTTGGGATCAACTTATTAGTGAAGAAGGAAAATTTTCATGTGTTAAACCCCTGAAAAAGAAACAAGAGAATATGAACTTTTATGAACAGAAAAATATTATTGGTCACAGAAACCTGCTACCCGTGTTCTCTGTGATTGTTTATTTATAGATATATGTGATAAAGTTATAATAGATATAGATTTGATTGGAAGCATACATTGTGTCTCTTGTTGTGTGGCTTGTTTTTCCATTTCCTCCGACTTCCTCTTCCTGAACTGTTGAAATAATATGTTGAATTCTAGTAGCCCATGAAAAGGCAGTGGACTTCTTGAGGTCAAGGCTAATTAAATTCAGAATAGAAGCATATTCTGTATCAGTAATTCAGTATTTTACTGCAATATTTGGATTTACAGTTTTTACTGGTTGATTGTAGATTTTTGTCTTGTTACAATAAAAGCTATGATCTTGGCTCTTTTTTTTTTGGGTTTTTGTTTTTATTTTTGTTTCTTAAATAAATTTACTTTTCGCTTGATTATCAATTTTACAACTGGATTTCACATTTTGAAACGACTTGTTCTTATAAGGATGTCCTCGTTTGGGATGGAAGAATTTGCTGAGAAATTTGGGACGTTGAAACCATCTCAATTTGTTGACGTCGTCTCACTCATGGGAGATAAATCCGATAATATACCAGGTTCTCTTCAGGTTCCTTCACAAAAAGTTAGCACCGAAATGCAGACTCATGCACACACACACACACACACATGTATTTATGTATGTGCTACACAAAGTCTGAAGTCCCCCGTGCTCCAACACTAAAAGTAATGCATCTGCTCATAGCATAGTGTCTTGTCGTTTGTTCTTTACAGTATCTTGTTTGTATATTGTTAATGCAGGTGTTGATGGGATTGGAAAGGTCCATGCCGTTGAATTAATCACAAAGTTTGGTATGTTAGCATGCAAGCCAGCTAATTCTTGCAACTTGTCAAGTTCTAGCTCGATAAAATTCTGTTTCTCATTGTAATTTGACTGTTTCTGTTCTGGTTGCAGCATATATTTGTTTACCATATTATGATAAATTAGTCTTACATTCAATGACATATGAGTCATAGAATTGCTGAGAGAATGAAGTTGCAACAAGAAAAAGTATAATGCTGCGTCATAGTTTAGTTGGACAATTTGAAAAGTGAGACCATTCCACTTTTTCCTTGACTGGACAATCCAGATGCCTGCACTTATGATAACACTGAGGATACTCGCTTCCTTTTACTTGTTTCTGCCCATATTTTCGGGCATGAAGGGATCCGAATGTGCTCCTCCTAAAATCAAGGATGATAATAGTCATATTCCTCATATCCCCGTTTAAGAAAAGAAAAGATAATGAGCGCTTTACTCCGTGCCAAGTATGAAATAATTGCAAAGAGGTGGACATAAAGCAAGCAATTATTTATTATTGCATAGCTATTAGAAGCACACTTATTGAATTAATGTACTGTGCGAAGTTTGGAAAAATAAAAAATATGATTGTCGCCTTTTTACCATCAATTTGTATCCTCTATCCTGCCCAAAATCTTTGCTGAATTTTTGAGAAATTTGGATGATAGGCAGCAACTAATGCTTGAATAGTGAAGAAATTTATATTCGAGGCACCGGAAATCAAAGGTTAGGACAGGGCTGTTGATGCTGGATGAGAGAAACTATTAATGGTAATAACTAACCGATAGCTAGGCATGTTTGGGATGTTGGTGAGTGAGCGGAGGTCAATTCCTGAACTGTGTATTCCTATTTAACATTAAATTTCTGTTTGACTCTCTTCTGAGCTAAGGAAGTTGGAAAAATTCCCTTCGCTCCTGTTATCTCAAGAAACTGTATCTCCCTGTCTATCATGTTCAATATAATGAACGGCATAAAGCTTTCTCTTTAGTTAATTCCATTATTCGATGCAGCAAAGCTTTGTGCTGAATCAGTAGGAATGTGCTTCATATGATAATTTCTTGAATATATGATTGTAGTTACCATACATTCAAAGAAAAAAATGAGACTGAGTTTTTGTTCGAATGCTATTTTTTCAGTGGAATACTAGAGCATTTGCTTCCCTAAAGTAATATAATAGCCCATATCTCACTTTTCTCATAAGATTGTATCTTTCATTTGTAATTATCATTGTGCTAGTTTCTAAGTTGACCTTGTTCCTACCTGAATGGTTAGGTTCATTGGAGAACTTATTGCAGTGTGTTGATGAAGTTGAAGACGAACGAATTAAAAAGGTACTTTTCAGCTTGTACATCAATTTATCTTTTGTTCCATGGCTCCACATTTGATATATATATATATTTGAGGCAGTTTGTCAAGATGTAATAATGTTCCTGGACTAAAATTTATGCTGCCCAACAGCTCTGCGAAGAGGCTTCGCCAGGTTTCGACATGTCCTTTATGTTGGGCCTGACTTTGTTCATTTTTGTTTTTTAGGAGTCTGGTCGTGTGCATGATATTTGCTGTTAACACATTTTTATCATATCACGAATTTGTTTCAAATGCCTTTATTAAGTATCTGGCAAAGTATTGAATTTCCAGAAGTTAACCTACCTCTTATTCAGGACACTGCTTTTACTTGGAAATTGTAATCTTCTGGAGTGTTAAATACCCATTCCTTCTACTCAATTTTTAAGTTGATTTTATTACGTTCAGGTGCTGATTTCAAATGCTGAGCAGGCGATTCTAAGCAAAAATCTCGTAAGCTAGAATACATTAGTTAGTTGGTCACTTTGGATCTATGATATTTGCGGAACTAAAGAAGCTTGTATACGTTATGTAGGCTATGTTACGTTCTGATCTTCCCGTGTACATGGTTCCATTTACCACTGAAGATCTCGTTTTTATGAAACCAGAGGTTAGTAAATATTGCAGCTTATTTTCTTTAACAATTACAATTCTTGCTTGCATGAAGCTATCTTTTGGGGACCATATTCTGTTCCTTGTCAAGACTGAACACTAGACTATTCAGAACTCATTTCTCAAAAACTCAGTTGGCTTGGTTACAGAAAATCTTGCTTTGAACATTTTGCTTACATTTTTCGCAATCCACAAAATTTTTCTTTATTACTAAAGGCTGATAACACAAAGTATTCGCATTGAGGATCATGGTAACCTTTGAACAGTCGCTAGAAACTATAACCCCTAAATCAGGCTCCTAGTGGACGTCGTGGCCTTCAAGTTCATGTGAGGAATGGTACCTCAGAGACCAAACAGCGCTCTCCCTTCTCCATTAGGAACAAGGATGATAGGCTAGCTATATATATTGATGCAATCATTTGCAGAATTAGTTCAACTGAAATTGTAGAATGCATGCCCTTTTACGATCCTAGAAGAGCCAGATAGACTTTGTCTGACAATGGGTTGGGAAAGATGACTTTGATTAAGTTTTGTAACTTCTTTTGCTGTTGGCCCTGGGTTACTTTTTCTCATGATAAGATTGATTATAAGCGAAGATGGTCTGATTAATTTATAACAGGAAAGTGATAGTTACTGAAATAAAAGAATAACCCCAAATTCTTGGTGAAAGTCTCGGATTCTGTTGGAGTAGGAAAATGTTGGCAGTCTGTCCGTCTGTCATTGATAGCCAAGAACGTCCTTCTCGAATTTCAAACAGTTTGTTCTGGGACATTAGTCAAGTGTCAGTCGGGATCGATAAGTCTGATTTGATTATAATAGCAGAATAGATTCAGGTGAAGCTTTCACAATGTGATTGACATCACAACTAGGTCATCCAATGCATTTTATGACCCTTAATAGCTTATATATTTATATACTGCAATTATTTCAACATCAAATGGTATAGCTCTTTCTCAAATCCAGATGACAAGTGTAATTCCGTTGAGCGCATAGCCACCAGAGAAAAAGTACTAAACTGCATTTAGCAATGTATTCTCAGACCTTTATTTTATTTCACTTGTATAATTACCCATTATACTAGATGTGATATTCTTCATCTTAACAGTAACGGTATTAATTCAGGACGGTGGGGAGAAATTCACGAGCCTCCTGACTGCCATTAGCGCATACGCCGAAGGTTTTTCTGCAGATCCTATAATCAGAAGGGCCTCCTATTTGTGGAAGAAACTTGGAAGCCAATGATTCCAATGACTCGTCATCTTTTGACAGTTCCTAAAGTACATGGAATCTAATGAAGATTCAGATAATTCTGGCAGTGCTAAAACTGCAAGAAAACGGGAAGCCTTGCTCATGACAATGGAGAGTCTGAACATAAAAACTCGGGGGGATTCGTAGCCGATTCGACTGCTGATGGTGCTTTTGTTCACAATGGATTCTCAAGATGGATGGAGATGGATGCTAACAATTACGATATTCGTGTGGACAAAAAATGGGCCCTTGCTTTCCTCTATTGTTTATATCTTTCTTTTGTGCCTGTTATGTAGGTGAAATTGCTGGCAACTTTTTTTTTGTTAATTACATATTCATTGTACATCTGAGGCCTTAATCTTGGCTCTTTCGGTAAATTAAAAATATAGAAATTGAGAATATTTTCGTCTAGTTACAAAAACGTTCCGCTATGTTTTAAGAATTGCATAAATATCTAAGAAAATTACAGCTCTTCTGAGTTGTGCACATGAACTATCTAAGAAAATTAGAGACATTCTTTGGAAGTTTGGTCAACATGAACTATCTTTTTTTCTTTGTCCCAGTGTTTTTAAAGTTTCGGGTGTATCTTTGTATTTTTAAAGATAATTAATCTTTATTTCACAGTGTAGAGAATTTAAAGAGTAGAAAAAATGCAACCGTGGTGGTACGATAACAATATGCTACCAACAATAAAGATTGTAATATTTCTAAATACAAACATGTAACCACTGACATATAATGACATTGCAACTAACCATTAAGATTGTAATATTTGTTAAATTGCAAGATGCTTCTAGCTATGAATTTAAGGTTCGGTTTCATATTTCAACCAATTAATTGCAATAACCTTATCTGATCTTAAGCTACTTACCGGTTAGTCAATTCCTATAAACTTCTCTCGCAAATTCTCAAAAGTTTTTCGAATGTTTCAAAAATACTAAAGAAACAGTTCTGAATATAAACTTAAAAGACATTTCAGTATTTTCTTTTCAGAAACTAAAAACATTGAGAAATTTAGATCCATGCTATTAATCTTATCGTAATCACATTCATGTATGTACTTACACAAATAATTGAGTTACATGCACCACGTACAAAATTAGCATCTATAACAATTAATTCTTTTTAAATTAATTAAACTATTAATCGAACATGTGACGTAAGTTATTGCATGTAATAATTATTACTCCAGCTAGAGTCCACTCCGTGTGCACAACGCCGTATTAAATAATTAATTAATTAATTTATATTTCATTTATTAAAAACATTATTATATTTATTTATTATTTCAGTACCAAAAAGTGAGTTTTATTTTTCATAATAATAATAATTTGATTCTCCTTTTTGAACAAAATTTGTGTCAGAAAGAATCCCATTTTTCTTCTTCTCCCTTTTCATCGCGAGCCTTTTTACTTTCTCTCTCTAACACCGACCGACACCTTTAAAATCCATTTCTCTCTCTTCTTTCTCTCACTATCAGATCTAGCGAACTACGAGCAGATTCTACATTTCAATCAGGTTCGATTTCTCATTCACAATTGAATCGTTAATTGTATTCTAGATCTAATTTTCTGTTGTTGATGTACGTTAATTTTCGTCGTTAATTTGTGTTTTTTGTTGGATTACATTTGGATCGTATTTGTGATTTGGTGTTTAATTTGCATTGAAATGAAACGATTTCGTTTGTTATAGCTCCTTGTATTGTAATCGGCTGTGATTTGTTATTTTTTTCTTTTTTATTGTTGTTGTTGTTGTTGTTGTTGTTTTTGAGATGATGCATTTGTTGGAATAATTGTTGCTGATTTTGTGTTTAGGTTGATTTATTTGTAATGTAGAGGATTTGCTATTCAATGTGATCATGAAAAACTGTAGCAGCTTTTTTTGCGCATTTCGTGATTGATTTCATATTGCAGGAAATAGCTCGAAAAGGGGTTTAGCTAGTTTGGTCTCTGCTAAAAAGCCGAGGTGAAATGAAGAAGGCTTTAGGTCAAACCGTCCGAGACCTGTGAGTTTCGTCGTTCTTAAGATGACTCTTGTTGCTTAGCTTATTAATGCACTGCATTTCATGGGTTATCTTATTATTGGCTGAATAATTCAGAGTGTTGAATAAAAAGTGCCGTGTGTAAGTTATTAGGAGTTCCTTGTTCTGGCAGTTTAGGCTGCTTCTTTCTCCAGATTTCTGATATGTACACAAGTTTTTATGATACTGAAAAAATCAAAGAAAGCCTCTTTGATACTGATTGAGTTAAAATTTTGAGGTAACGACATGTTTTATTTTAACTACCAAGTACTTATGAATGTTTTGGTATCATGTTGCAGAAAGAGAGGGGTAAATAAGAAGGTTCTTAAGGTCCCTTCAATTGAACGAAAGGTACATCTTTACTTCCCCTTTGTATTTGTCTGCTTTATAATTTATCTGTTTAAGTTTTATCTTATGGGAGATTGTCTTATTATTGGATGTGGAGAATTGTGCAATCTGTCATTGGTAGCCTTCTTATCAGCTTTAAGTGGTTTTGATTTCCTGTTTTCAGGTTCTGGATGCAACTAGCAATGAGCCCTGGGGTCCTCATGGATCACTTCTTGCTGATATCGCGCATGGGACAAGAAACCAGTTAGTTCAAAATAACTCAAGATATGGTAGTTAGTAGTGTTATTTATTTTCGGTACATATCTCAGTTTTTTGCCTTTACAGGCAAGAGTATCAGATTATCATGTCGGTATTGTGGAAGCGTATCAATGATACTGGAAAAAATTGGCGGCATGTGTACAAGGTTTGTGATTTATAATGTCGCGATACTGACATTTATTTTCTTACATTTTAATCTCCCGAGTTCTATGCTTTCATGTCAATTTACCGCCCATACAAATAAAGGGAGATTGTATTACTTCCTTTACACAGTTGGTAAAGGATTAGCTTTTGTAGGGAATATTTTCTAGGTAATTAGGTTTCTCTATACACCGACTATTGAGCTATCTGTTGTTCTTTTTGTAGTTACATTATTTATTACTGTTCAGCTACCACTTCTTAACCATGATAGTTCTTTCCTGCTTTTTCCAGGCTTTGACTGTTTTGGAGTACTTGGTGGCCTACGGATCAGAGCGGGTCATAGATGATATCAAAGAACATGCGCACCAGATATCAGTCAGTCTATTTATGATCTTGATGGTTATTTTATTTCCTGTGTTGGTTGATGGTGGTGCTTACAATGTTTTCTCTTGTAATAGACATTGTCCGATTTTCAATATGTTGATTCCCGTGGGAAAGATCAGGGTGACAATGTTAGAAAGAAATCTCAGACTCTCGTAGTTCTAGTAAATGACAAGGAGAGAATACAAGAAGTTCGTCAGAAGGCTGAGGCGAACAGGGATAAGTAAGTGAAGGCTGCAGTTGTCTAACTGAACACATATCTTTGCTCTTCAACTTATACCTTTTTTGTGAACAAGTTTTTTTTATCCATGTTTATCAGTTGATGTGCAATCTTTGGTGATTGTATCTATCTTGTGATCTTATTGCTATGATACTATCAGATGTTGATTAAGTTCTTGGTAAGTTAGTTGTCATGGATTTTACGAAAAATTATCAAAAAGTTTTAGACAGTAAATGAGGTTTGCGCATCCTTTTATAAGTTATCACATTGTCTTGATATTTCGGGCCTTATTCTTTTAATACTAATAAAAAATTTGGATAAGTTGTGAGAAAATCCAACTTTAGAGAGAATTGGGGCCTCATAGGCACCAAGGAAGTTTACCGGAGGGGTTGTCCTAAAATGCAAGAACAAGGAAGTATTTCATCAGATGCTTCTTTCAGTTGAATGGATATCCATTTAGCTGAGTAAATTCTTTACACTATTGGAAGTTGGGAAATTGTCGCACAAAAAAAAAAACAGAGAAGGGGGGAGACCTGGGGGTTAAGAGTTCAGAAAATGCAATCTACGATGACTGTCTATCAGTGCATGGCAGAAAGCTCATCGGATTTCTCGATCTTTTTATTTTGTATAGCAGATTATGATACTGGGAGTAGCTATCTCGTCACAGAAAATAATGTTTGATATGGTTGCCAAAATCTGCTAGTTGTGTTTGCAGTGTTATTGCTCAAGCGTGATTACGATTTTCTGCTTCATATCTTGTTGAAAATACTGATCTTCTTTCGAGATCTGATGCTTTCCAGGTTTTGCTGCATAGACTTTCATAGTCATGTATGGAGCTGCATCAAATGATTATATCTATTATTTATAGTGAATCTAGGGTACACATTTGTAAAGCAGTTTTGAAGTGAAATATATTGAGTTATATCCATAAATTTCTCTTTTTAAATGAAAATTTGTGCAATGCCAGATACAAATGGTAATGAACTCGTGTAAAATCGGAGGTCATATTTTTTATGGGAACTATCACTGAACATATTAGGGCTTTGATGTATTGATTAAGTATTGGTTTTGACTTTTGTGGAATAGAAGATCATGGATTCCATTTCTTAGAAAGCATTGGAAGTTGAGTAAGCATGGTTATTCACATAGAATTCCAGCTTTGTTTTCCCTTTCATTTCTTCCCATAATTTGGAAGTTTTGTGCAATTTCTTTTGTTATCTTGTAACTCTCAATAGCTTGTAATCTTTAATGATGCAACTTATTTTGTACATTATGATGGCTTGATTCTTCACGTAGTCTTCCATTTTTGAGTACAGTTTCTTTGGTGATTAACCTAGCAAAATAATGCATAGTTTTCAACAATGGAAGTTATCTTATGTTTAAATCTTTTAATAGGTTTCGCAACTCATCTGGGGGTAGCAACCATCGGCCTGGCTATGATGATCGTTATGAAGGCCGGTATGGAAGCAGATATGATGACGGCAATGGCTATGGAAGAGATGATGAAAGATATCGTAGGAATGGAC
The DNA here is from genome assembly GCA_946800315.1 of Misopates orontium. Lineage (NCBI taxonomy): Eukaryota > Viridiplantae > Streptophyta > Magnoliopsida > Lamiales > Plantaginaceae > Misopates > Misopates orontium. The sequence continues at coordinate 51,114,164 of OX326947.1, read as the reverse complement.
AGCCATATGGTCGTGAAGGGGACGGATATAATAGAGATTCAGAAGAGCGCTATGGCCGAGATGAGTACAGGGATGATGACCACCACGGAAGAGGTCAAAGTTCCAGAAGTAGAAGCGCTGATCGAGAAAGGGACCATGCTTATGAAGATGACAGTCAATATTCTTCCAGGTTTGTTGATTTCCTTAATCTGCACTGCCAAATCAACTTTTATGGTTCATTTTTAGATTAACTTTTGTGTAGACTTGGTTTTAAGATATCTTGTTATTTGTATTATAATGATCTAGTTTGGGTAAATTCTATCCATTTTAAGCATGTATCGTTAATTGATCTATGTTTTACGTAGTCAAATCATTGGGAACGACTTTCTTGTGTCTTTGCTTCTAGTAACCACGTCTAAGGTAGTGCAAATATCTTCATTTCTCTTTTATCTCTTCCAAAATATCCAAAGAATCAGTATTCATTAGCTACAGGTTTTTTAAGGATGATTTTATTTGAAAAAAATCATACAATATTATGTCTATTGCAGTTCTACACTTTGTTCTCAGTCTAGCATACAGTCACAAGCACATCAGTTGTTGCATTCTTTCATTTTACTCAGACAACGAGTTGTGTGATTGACATTGCTATCATGCTTTCCACCTTTCTGAAGCCTAGGTGTTCGAATATTTGTGTCTGTTGATAGTTTTCTATCAAGTATTACAACACTATAATCTCAAATGCTTTGCGTATTAAAATTGCAATCTATATATTTCTTTTTAAATCTACTTATTTTAAAACTTGACATGCCAAAGTTTTCTTTCTAGTTTTTTATTAGTCCCTATTCTCGTATGATTTATTTTAAGTACCAGCTAAGCAACACATCTCTCTCTATTTTTAGTTTTTTAATCATTAAATTTAGTAGCGGTTGCGAAATGGACACTGAACTTACAAAAACCTGAGCTATACGTTTTTTACTATTCTCTTTGTTTTTAATTTTAATTTTTTTAATATGTTATCTAGTAACAAGACTTAGTCTTCGAAGTTCTTATTTGGAAAAGGTCTGTATTGGCTTGTCGTCTCTAAAACCTTTGTGTTCGACTTCAGAAAGTTCATCCACACGTGTAAATTAACTGTTTAGCCGAATCCTGGTACATTGTTGTATGTGTTATGTTTGTTAGATTATGACAAAATTGATTCAAAAAAGAATTGCGAGGTGATATTTTTCTCTCTTGCAGAGGAAGTGGTGCCAAAGCTGATGATCAGTCTCTAGATGGAAGGTATTTTTAGTGGACTGTTTCAACATATTGTTCTTATTCTTGTTGCTATAAGCTTCTTTTTTCTTTTTGAAACCAGTACCAGTGGCAAGAGGCCTGAACGTAAATCTGTGGAGCAAAACGCTGGTGCACCTCCTAGCTATGAGGAGGCGGTTGGTACTAGCCGTAGTCCCACTTATAGTGAAAGGTAACAACTTTGGATTTTTGATCTACCTACGTTTGAATGTTCCGGATCTGTTAACTTCCTTTCTATTGTGACAGGGATGGTGAATCTTCAGTAACATCTGCCCCCAAAGCATCGTCTCCTGGAGGTGCTAGTCCAAGCCATGAGACTGTAGCCAATCCACCCCCTGTACTTACTTCACCACCAGCTCCAGCTTCGACGCAGGCTACAGCTCAAAATAGTGAGAAGGAAGTTGATAGCTTCGATGAATTTGATCCTCGAGGTTCATTTTCAGGTAACAAGTGTCAATATAACTAGGAATTCACTGCATGAGTATATATCCCTCAACTTGAACTGGATGTGTAATCCATATGCTCGTTTGGTAGCTTTACCATTTCCTTTTCTATTCTTTTCTCATATTTGTGACTTTGAACTGTTCCTTTTTGGTGTTCTAGTGAGTTGTTAAAATTTAAAGTTAGAAGCTAAACTTTTACCAATTTTTTTTTTTGTTATTTGCGTGATATATTTGACTTCTTCAGAGGAATATGATCCGTCTTTTCTGATTTTATTTGTCATTTCCTTTTTCTAACGCCCGAAAACAGGATTCCCTTTTCATAAATCTAATATTATCCCCTATAAAGGCCCTTGGTCAATCCAGTGTACAGCCAACAGTCAACTGATTATCGTGGCCTCACTAAATAATGAACAATGATTAAACACCAAAATAAATCAGAAGGCAAGAAAGGCAATAATAGCCATCTTGTTTGCATTGGTATTTGGGTGTGCTAGAGCCATTTTTGCCACGGGGTGCAAATAAAAATAAAGCGTAATGGAGATGCAGTAGTAAGATTGGCCCGCTATGATCTTTGTTCTGAAAGCAATTAGAAAAAGGTATCGATGGAGAGTTAGTTTGTTATTTCTCAACTGGTAGGATTTGCTGATGCCTATGAAGCTTTTGAAAGTTAAAGGCACTAAAATACATCAAAGCTGGGGGGAAATATAAATTTCTAGAATCACACTTCTCCTTTCTGTTAACCAAATGGTACACCTATACTTAATTTTGCTAATTTCAACTTTGCAAAACTCGTTTGTTCTCTTTCCACGTGACAGAAAAGAAATATTATAGCCAACATCATATGGGTAGAATACAGAGGAGGCAATCCTCCTCCTTGGCAAACAGTGTAGTGAAATTTCCTTTCCTTTCTCCGTCCGTTTAACAGTATACTAGAACTCGGGGGCACGCAGGCCCGCCTAGCAATTATATTTTATGATATCTTTTTTGGAACTAAAACAAAAATTTACAATTATTTTGAATTCATTGAGATCTCTTGAAAATTAAGAGAGTAAACAAACTTTGGACTAAAATAATAAAATTTTAATACTTTTAGAGTCATATTGAGATTTCCATAAATTTAAGGGTTGATTGACAATTTCCTGACATTGTTTACAAATAATAAAAAGGTGGATCATTGGACCATGTTAACGGTAAAAAATGGAAATCGATTTAAATGTTGGACCAAACCTCTTCCCTTAAATATATATAAATAAGTTTTTCTCTTCATTGCTCAGTTTTGTATGGTCAGGAACTATGTATTGGTTTGTAATTATGTAAGCTACCTAACGCTACAAGATTCATCATTTTTTCTTTTCTTTAATCTTTTGTAGCGGCCCCAGCTATGCCGAACGGTACCCCTCCAGCTACTTCTGGTGGTTTAGAGTTGGATTTATTTGGTTCTTTCTCTGACTCGTTATCTTCAAATCCAATGGCTCTTGTGCCAGCTAACGAGCATACCACCTCTGAAGGCAGTGCCCCAGTAAACTTGGGCTCTGGACAACCATTTGCAGATGCTTCATCAGCACCTGCGACTGCTAATCAGGTAGTTTGTGTCTAGAATATTTACATTGTCCGACCTTTTAATTTTCTTAAAAAGTGTTCAATTGTATTTTTCTTTTTATTTTTTATATTGTTGTTCCATGTTGTTATGAATGTACTTGGTCTTTTTAGACTTAAAAAATTGTGGGATTCAGTATTTGTTTATGGTCTGCTTTTACTGGTTCTGTCAATTAAGATGTTATTGTGTTAGTCCACAGAAGCTTATAACGTATTGGGTGCAAGTCCTGATTCGATTGTATATGCACACGGGATGCATATCTTATTGGAATTCAACATCTATGCTTCTGATGTGAATTCAAGTGTCCTTTGAGAGACTTAATCATCTGAAATAGACGAATTGCTTTTTTGCTTAATCTTATGTAATATATGTACCTCTTCCGTTCCTTGGGAAGGCACAAACTAATATTGATTTATGCAACTTTATAGCAAAAATTAGCTATCTAAAGACAATCCTCGGAAGAATACTGAGAAAGATCCGTATAATTTGTACAGGTCAATAGTTGCTTGTTGGTCGCCTTCCTTTCCATGTTCTTCCACTTCTAGAGAAAAGTCTTATTATGCACCTCTTAGGATTGTTCTTTCCTCTGTCATTATCATGTACTCTCTTTGCTCTCATGCACAAATGGGGGTCGATAGGCAAAGATTTAGGCCTTGCTCGAAGTAAAATATTTGGTGCAGGTTGAACTGATGTCGTGTCCTGACTTGTTGAAGAACCTTCGTTCTTTTTCTCAAGAATTTGATGGTTTCTCTTCCTCTGTTCCCTATGTGGGCATTAAGTATATTTCCTTTTTTTGCAGCCTTTTGATGACCCATTTGGCGACGGGCCTTTCAGAGCTTTGCCTTCGACCGATACCGTAGCAGCCCAACAGCAGAATCCTACATCCACTAATTCCTTCAGCGCAAACGCTAGTCAAACCTTCGACATGCTACAAGTTCCGCAAAAGGCAGCAACTGACTTTGAGGCTGCTTTCTCTGATGCAAATTTCACGGCATCAGGTCCTTCTGGGGTGCAACCTCCTCTTACCAACCCGCAATTTGTGCAACATGAGTTCTCGACTCCCAATCAGGATATTGATATATTAGCAGATATTCTCCCACCAACTTCTTCTCCATCATTTGTGAACTCAACTAGTTATCCAGTTCCAGCTGGTCAATCTGTTTCTGAGGCTGGGTTTCCACCTCAAGCCACCGAACTCTCATCTCCATGGGGGCCACCGTCTCTACCTGGTCAGAATGCGCCACAAAATGGTTTTCAAGCACAAAATAACCACCCTGCAACTTTTGCTACTCAACATGTTCACCCATCATCACAAACAAATTATCCCGTTCACGCGGCACAATCAGTTCCTCAAACCAATTTTCTGAGTCAGGCCACGGCGACAAATCCCCAATACCGAGCCATCCAAGCACCACAGATGGGCGGCCAATCTCAAAGCGGCCAACCTGCATCATTTGCGCAGCCTAACCCTCCGAATTCTAACTTTTACGGGGCTTACCACTCGCAAATGGTATCTAGTGCTCCAGCTGGCGCACACATGGTTAATCCTGGTTCTGGCGGACAATTTGCGCAGCATAACTTTGGTCCACAATCAGGTCCAGCATTTTCTGTAGCACCACAAATGGGACCCCAATCACCACAAGTGCAACCAAGCATCCCCATAGCTCCAGCATCTAGTTTGCCTGCTTCAACAATGTCGTCTGCTATTGTTCCTGTATCATCAAACGACAAGTTTGAGACAAAATCAACTGTCTGGGCTGACACTCTGAGCCGCGGACTAGTCAATCTCAACATTTCTGGAAGTAAGTGCTTACATTACTATACGTATTATGACATTTACACCCCTTGAGTTTGGTCTAATTACCGAAACTTGTACATATCTCATTAGACTATCGTAAAGTTTGTAAAATTACAGATGAGCTGAAGTTTTGAAAAATTACAGTCAGGTCTCTATTTCTTAGTATCTTTGTAATTGTTCAAGCGTTATGGGAGGTTTATATAAATACACCATAACTCAGGGTTTGTAAATGTAATTATCCCTTTGTAGTCTTATTGCACATTTCTTGTCTAGACCACTTAACGTTCAACTATGCCTGCAGATAAAACGAATCCATTGAATGATATTGGAGTTGATTTCGACGCTATTAATCGCCGGGAGAAAAGGATGGAGAAACCAACAACGGCCACCGTGACATCTACAATAACCATGGGTAAAGCTATGGGGTCTGGTTCTGGCATGGGCCGTGCTGGTGCTGGTGCTATAAGGCCTCAGCAAAACCCAATGATGGGTCCTGGTATGACTCTTGCTACACCTGGTGGTCCTGGGGCTGGCATGAACATGGGAGGTTATGGAGTAAACCAGTCAATGGGTAGGGGACCGGGTATGCCTGGAAATATGGTACCCGGAATGAATATGGGTATGAGTCAAGGAATGCATATGCAACAACAGGGCGGATATCCTCCTGGATCTACCATGCCCGGTGGATATAATCCGATGATGGGACAGGGTAACTATGGCCAACAACCTTATAATGGTGCTTACCCTGGTCAACAACCATACAATGGTGGTCAACAACCTTATAACGGTGGTCAACAACCATATAACGGTGGTTACCATGGTCAACAACCATATAATGGTGGCTATCGATGAGCTTGAGAAGCTGTTACCTGCCTGTTGTTTTGTAGAGAAAATGAGTCAACCATGTATATGGTTTTACGATGAGAGATTATATTGCAAACTATAGGTTTAGCATATATTCATTTTTCGAAAGTTCTTCATACAGATATATTATGAAATATAGGGGACTGACGTTAGCTTGTAAGGTGCCCCATTATAATTGTTATATGATTTTTTGTATATTATCTGAGTGTTACCGTTCCCAGGTAGCCTCTTTTTGTGTCATTTGGTATCTATACATATTGAGAATTGCTATTGCTTTAATAAATTTCAGAATTCATTTTCTTTTCCTTCTGTGCGTCTGTTGTTGGCTTTATGTTTCTTTGTTACTTCAATGTTATTTATTTATTCTTTTTTTTTTTTTTTTTACAAAAGCATTGTCATGGCAACACTGTGTAATGTAACAATCTTTCATTTGTTAACAGAATGTGTTTTTAGAAGTTCTTAGACATAATATATCTATGAACATGTGCATACGTAATTTGACAAATCAAGCAAGCATATGACCAAAGGATTGTACCTATTTAGCTTCGAATCTACGCATTTTAACCTCGAATTGATCTGAGAATTAAGTTAAGCTATCTAATGTGAACGATCCTCTTGCCCGCTCACCCCATTTTTGGTAAAAGATAATATCTTAAGCTTGGTTATTTTGCCACATCATCAAAACTTCTGGTTACTGTCTCATAATCTTCTCCTTTTGGGTAAATTCAGTGCCAGTAGATATTGCTTATTTCCCATCTTGATATGAGTCTATAAAGTAATTACATTAACTACATTTCATTTTATACCATATAGGGTAGATGTGTAGTCAATGACTGATCCATGTTAGTAATGTTTAAGACACATACTCTTTTGGGACATAAGTTTCGTGCAAAAAGTACTTCAAGTGTACCAAAATTTTTAAATATTGCAATATGTACAATATTAGAACGCATTTCTTTATCTCAAAGAAGGGATTTTCTATTGTCCCGGCGTTAGGCAGCCTCACAATTTGACTTCTGCCACACCACAAACCCAACTAAAAAGTGCCGAGCAATTGATAATATGCAAAGCATAGTCGGTTAACATTAAAATCTATATTCTTAGAATCGTAAGCACGTCACTTCAACAATAGTTGATCTAACAGAAAATGGCCCAAAAAAATTGAAAGTATACAAATAGGTATTTCATTGGAATTATATAATTGCCTTCTTGATGGGCGGATGGGTTTCGACGGATTGTTATTAGACCTATGACCGTATCCGAATTTTGTTGGTTACTAATTTATCAACTCGAGCGGGTGAAGTTAATAATTAAACCATGTAAATTGCGGGTTGGGCGGATTGCAGACCAGTGATGGATTCAAATTCTGATAAAATGAATAACAATATTTCGGCATAGAAACAACAACATAACCTAATTTATCTAAACAACAACATAACTTAATTCAAAATAGCAACATAAAGATGCCAACGAACACTTTATCTACCTAAACCCATAAAACAACAATTTAGACTAATCCACAGTCGAAAAATAAACTACCAAACAACATAAAACTAACAAAATAACTATATTAATTGAAAATTAACCAACATAACAGAGTCGCTTATAAAAATTTATCATTTAAACCTTCTTAACATCAATTACCAATAGCAACTAAATAATGATAATTATGTTATATAGAGGCGGTTTGATGATGGTAATTCCACATGTCGCATAATTTCTCCATTATTCCATTCCTCTACAAAAAATAGAAATTACGAAGTATGCAGCCGGATTTCGAAAATGGTTGCTGTCAAAATTACGGTCATACCCAAATTTCACGATTTACCAATTCGTCAATCCAATCAGGTAAAAGTGATTATCAATTCATACGAGTCACGGATTGCGAACTAGTCGACAAATTAGTGCGAACGTCTGAGGTGCCTCACGAAGAACTACAGGTATCTCTTAAATGCGTGTGGGCCCCACATGCAATGTGAGAGAGGGGTGTTGTACGAGAGATTATTAGGTGCAGCGGCTGTATGATGAGGTGGTGCAGCAAGTCGGTTATTTATATAAATGCATGGTTGTGATGAGGTGTGGAGAAGTTACTTCCCTATAATTTAGGAATAATATTTAATCTCATCCTTTGGCTGTACCACGTCACCATACAACGGGTGTACCTAATAATTTTTCGTGTTGTACACCCTATGCACCTCCCGACACTCCCCTTAGTCCCCTCTAATAAAACTTACCAAAAATCCTTCCAATCATGAAATGACATTTTATAGTAGGATCAATTGCTTTCACCCCCCTATCGTTTGGGGTATTTTGCGAAGTGCCCCCTAACGTTTCAAAAAGAGCACTTTGCCCCTAACGTTTGTAAAGTTACCCCCCGAGTCCTTGATTTACCGTGGAAAAGATAGTCACGTGGCAAAAATGAACGGTAGATCAAGGACTCAGGGGGGCAACTTTACAAACGTTAGGGGACAAAGTGCTCTTTTTGAAACGTTAAGGGGCACATTGCAAAACACCCCAAACGTTAAGGGGCAAAACGCAATTGACCCTTTATAGTATTACATATAAAAACACACACACATATATAGATATATATTCTTTCAAACTATATATGCTCTAATAAATTATACTCCATAAATGTGTAGAAACAAGAAAATATCTATGTGCCCCCTCTTTGTTTCCGTTGGTTTTGCCTCCCTGTCTGCTTACCTGTCCTCCCACCACACTTTTTTCTTTAACTATTAAAATAATAAAATAAAATACTATAGAATTGATCATCATCATAAACCTAAACCCATTTGTCCATATACATAATTTAACCCAAAAAACCAATAAAGTTGAAGTCTTTACATTAAATTTTTTAATTAATTCGCTGTAAACAGAACAGAACAGAGTCGCTTACACGCATAGAAACCAAAAAGGGCGGAGGAGGAGAAAAGATTGAACAAGTCCATAAAATTCGGTACGTGTTCGTTCCTTTCAATGCCTCTTATATAAATTCATTTAATTAATAATTAATTTATATCATGTTAATCTGATTCTTTACGCTTTTGTTCATTATTGGCTGCATTTATTTTTAATCTTTGTTTTCTTTTTTATTCGTGAGTTGGTCTCTTGTTCCTCTAAACCTTGTTTGATCAACTTTTTTTTTCGATTTTGTTGTCAAAGTTTTAAACTTTTTTGGTGTTGGTGATGGATGACAGTTATATTGATCGACAGGGGTTGGTGGTAAGACGATTTGATCAAATGGGTTTTTGTTAATTTTGTTTCTTTTTGTGGTTTTAGTGATTTTATTTGAATTTGATCATGTGGGTTATTTTGGGTTTAGGTTTTAGGTTGTTAATATCATTTGAGAAATGGGGTTTTCATTTATAATTGGGTTTGGTTTGTAGTTATGAATGTTTATACCCACCCCTCATGTGTTATATAATGTGAGAACATTTGATTTCTATGTTGTTTTTGATATGAGAATGCTTCAGAATTGGAAGCATTAACAGAGGGTTAAGGTTTGGACCGACGGGTTTTTGGTATAATCTATTACGTTAATTAGTTTTGTTGGGTGGAAGAACGGGCTTACGGGACGTACAACCGTATGATATTTGGGCGATTTTCTACATCGTTGTTTTTAACAAAGTTCTTTCCTGACCAAGTTACCATTTATGATCACGACAATGGAAGAATTGGGATCATGGCGTAGTTTACTTTTGCTGTTTGGGATTCATGTTTAGATAAGAATTGGATGTGTGTAATGTAGTTCTCGTGGTGTATGTGCTTGTATGGAGCTTTACAGAATGTCGTTATGTGTTTCACCTTATAATCTTGTCTTTTCTATTTCAATTGGTGTTAGGCTCATGCGCCTCCTCCTGGATATTTTGTACGTTTGGGGAATAAAAGTACTGAAGACGATCTTTATTTAAGAAGGAGAACAAGGATGCGTCGGTGGCTGTGTTGCACCTGTAGAGTAGAGGAGTCATATTCTCCGGATGAAAATGAGAACCTCAAGAACACATGGAATCATGCTGATGGTATGCACTTTATGTTTTCGTCCATATGTGTATGTGGTTTTTAATCGAAATTACACACTAATTATTTCTATTGATTGAAGATAAACTTTTCATGGAATAAGTTGCATAATGCCTTGAATGACATGTTGAATAATGTCTAGAAATGACTAATTGAATACTGCTCGTTGTAATAAATTAAACTCGCTTATTGCTCTCTAGATGCATTTTCATTTGCTTGGTGAAAAATGGAAACAGATTCTAGCATGTGGTTTAATTGGTGATTCACTTGACTAAAAAAGTGATTATGAATTAAAGCACATGATGTTTTTCTACTGACATTTTTTTGGGTACAACAATTGCATAATTGAAGTTCTTTGAATAAGAGGCTTAGTCATTGTTCTATTTATACATGGATGGACCTTCTTAGTAGAGTTGTGTGCTTGTATGTTTTTGTGGATGCCACTGCTATTGTGATGTATCAATATTGACGCTAAGTGTAGGAATGCGAATGTGTACACTGTACAGATCCGCTAATAAGTAGGCAAGAGAAGAAGGGAATGGGAAATTAGTATGCCTTGTAGCCTTACTGCTGATTATATTTATTGACATTGTTATTTTTATGATATTCCTTACCATATTTTTTTTTTAAAATTGAGGCCATAGTTGATTTTCGGGATTGGTAAGTCTGTCCATTTATTGTTTACATTATCAATTGACCAAACATTATTTCATGAAACAATTACTATATGCCTCACCAAGGATATACCTATTTTGACTTGTCGAGTAGATATATCTTCCGTCAATATGCTGAAATCAAGCAGCTCAACTTCTCATCTTTTATGAAGATGCTTTACTTATCGTGTTTTCCGCGTTGAAATAGATTCTTTTCAGTCCCCTTAAATATGGGTATGATAGTGTGTAGAAAATCTGCTTTAATCCTTTTTCTTTCTTCCCACTGTGTTAGTAACTTGTTTTCTTATCGTTTTTTAAGAGGTGGGGGTAGGGTTTGGCAATCCTCTTATAGAGGTGGCAATCTTAACCCAAAGCTATCAACCTGTACATACCCTTTAATGTTAAATGGATGTGGTTTCGTCCAATTATTAAATGATTTGTGACCCATTAACAGCCTAATTTTAAACGTTTAATTCATGAGTACCCAATCCATACCTTGAGAGTTTTTAAGACTAAATTTCATCTTGTTCTGCGAAATAAACATGATGTAAAAAGGTGAATAGTTAAACACGCACGAGCGCGTGCACACGCGCACACGCACACACACTGTATAATTTGAAATACATACAGGTCCACAAACTAAATATAGCTATGTATAATAATAATGCTTGTGGGTCAAGTATGAGAGAAGTGTTGGTCCGTCGTGGGGCGGTGAGATGGATAAAAAAGATATTTATTTTAAGAATATTTTTTTATTATTTTAATAAGGTTAATTTTATTTGTTATTCATAAAGTTCTTCATATTGATTAAAAAGGTTATGAATTTTTGAATCCATAATTGTATTCATGAGCATATACCTTGGATCGAAATAGTTGAGGTTGAAAATTTTTATTTCTAAGATCAGCTATACATAAATATTAAGTGCATTTGCCGATGATTTAATGCGTGAACCCAACTCATTTATTACTTATCTGGTAACAACCCTTTGTAATTGGGTTGTAATTGAATGACTTCCAAAACCATTACCCATTTTACCCATCCATTTGCCACCCTTAATCTTACACATTTTTTATTTTTATAGGACATCCCATAGCAGTTAATCGTCTTCTCTATTATATTTGCCTCTTGGCTAAGATTTTGTTTTCTTTATTTTCACGCCCTCATCGATATTTGTTTTTGCAAACAGGGAACCGAAAAGGCTCTAATGCAACAGCTCCCGTGAAGTATGAAGCTCACAAGGCAGCAGCTCCTATTGAGGTGCCCGGCCTGTCTCTAGAGGAACTGAAAGAAAAAACTGACAACTTTGGATCCAAGGCATTGATTGGTGAAGGATCTTATGGAAGAGTATACTTTGCTCAGTTAAACAGCGGAAAAGACATTGCTGTTAAGAAGCTCGATGTGTCTTCCGAGACTGATTCAAATACTGAGTTTTTAACTCAGGTATGTTCACCACTTAGTTTCTCAAGAATGCAAGATTTTTTGTTCTGCATCATGTTGACCAGTTACCGTGTGGCTGGTTTTTGCTTAGGTTTCCATGGTATCAAGGTTGAAGCATGAAAATGTCGTTGAATTGATGGGTTACTGTGTAGAGGGCAATTTCCGTATCTTAGCATATGAGTTTGCAACTATGGGATCTCTACATGACGTCTTGCATGGTATGTAAAATCAACTTTCTCTCAATTATCATCTTGTTTGTAACAGAAGTTAATTTCATTTTTAAACGACCACTCAGGAAGGAAAGGAGTGCAAGGGGCACAGCCTGGTCCTGTACTCGACTGGATGCAGCGGGTAAGGATTGCTGTAGATGCTGCAAGGGGACTGGAATACTTGCATGAGAAGGTTCAGCCTTCAATAATTCACAGAGATATCAGGTCCAGCAACGTGCTTCTGTTTGAAGACTACAAAGCCAAAATTGCGGACTTTAATCTTATGAACCAGTCTCCTGACATGGCTGCTCGCCTTCATTCTACTAGAGTACTGGGAACCTTTGGTTATCATGCACCAGAGTACGGTCTTTTAACTCATCTTGTCATCTTAGAAGATCTTGTCCTATGCATGCTATCCACTTTTATATACTGTTATATCCAAGATTTTATTTTATAAGTTGGGGCATGAACTCACTTCAGTCCAAAATCTGTGCTAGTCGTATCTTGTTATATATGTATATATATACACACACATATATATATATATATGTGTGTGTGTGTATGTGTGTGGTGAGTGTGTGTGTGTGATCTAATGTAGTTAACTGATATCATTGATGCAATTTCATTGAAATTTCGATGTTCTGGGAAATGTAAATCTGCGGGCTGAATCCCCCTCTTCTCGCGTGATAGCTTACAGTTTTTATATGTTTGATAATGTGAATGCAGTTTTTTTTTTTTTTTTCACTCAAACGCACTTTTTCATGAATATGTGCAGATATGCAATGACTGGACAATTGACTCAGAAGAGTGACGTTTATAGCTTTGGGGTTGTTTTACTTGAGCTTCTGACTGGAAGGAAGCCTGTCGATCATACCATGCCCCGTGGGCAGCAGAGTCTTGTTACTTGGGTGAGCCTTTTGCTTTGCATGCTCTCCCGACTTTCTCGTTCTCCCCCACTCCTGGGCCCCATTTTTTCAGGAAATATTTGTCCAACCATCTCTTTTGGTGCATGTTAAGTGACTATATCTAGTTTAATTAATATGTATTCTCTATCTTTAGGCCACTCCAAGGCTGAGCGAAGACAAAGTGAAACAATGTGTTGACCCAAAACTCAAGAGCGAGTATCCGCCAAAAGCCGTTGCCAAGGTCACTCCTGCCACCCCTCCTCTCTCTCTTTGTACATGTATATATATATATATATATATATATATATGTATATATATATATATATGTATATATATTCATATTTGCATATGCGAAGGTGATACGAAAGAATAATTTAACATTTTCTATTTGTTTTGGTCATTCAGCTGGCAGCTGTTGCCGCATTATGTGTGCAGTACGAAGCTGAGTTTCGACCAAACATGAGCATCGTTGTCAAGGCTCTGCAGCCACTATTGAAGGCACCTGCCCCGGCCCCCGTCTTGGACCCTGCACCCGAGATTTAGTTTCACCATCTCAGTTGTTCATTGTGTTTATTTTTTCGAGTTCTGCGCAGTTTGGTTTAACCTTTTCATAACTTCCATTAAACCCTTTCCCATGAATTACATATTCTTTATTCTTCTTTTTCCTTGCTTTGAGACATGTACAAGCGGTGACTACATTTCTTTTGTTGGTAGTGTTGTCTTATAAATCATGATTGAGAATTGAGATTGAATTTTGTGTGGAGCGAAAATATTTGTATGCTTTCTGTTTTTATACCCACGGAAAGTTTGATATTATGTATTTTTAATGTTTCAATCTCTTTGAATATATAAGTTTGTTTGAGCAGTTCAATTCTATGTAGTATCAATTTGTTGGAACCATACTCCGTTATGTTTGAGTAGCTTGATTTCCAATTTCCCTAAATCAACTTTTGGCTATTTTATTGTTCTTAAGAAAAATTAATTTCTTAATTAGAAATATAAGAGATGGAATATCATAGCACACTCTAGTGCAGATTGATTGTCATTTCGTCATACTAGATATATGGCATGTACGAATCATAGGAACTCGACACAAACAACAACAACGAAGCATGTAACTCCAATTAATTGGCTGAGCTATACTAACCAATAAGCTTTCAAGCTTTTTAGATCGTTTTGTATGACATCTTTCACGTTTTCTTTGGTTGTTCTCGTGTTCTATTAGTATGCATCAGATTGAGGTTTTTATGCATCATACTAATGCTTCCATTAATCGCCATTGCATATGGTCGAATTATCGTAGATGATCTTTTTTCACCTTATCAATGATAAGTTTCACACCTAATTCGTTACGAATTTATCTTCATGGTGACGCACATATGACGTTATACATTTCAGTACTCATTTGACGTGGGGTAATTGAATCTCAGTCCCATTCAATCAAACTCTTGATCTTTATTCTTCACTTTTCAATCAAAATCAAATAATGTTTTAAAGTTCATAAGTTTTTAGTAAAACTCATCGATATATCATTTATTTCGACATAGGTGGGTATTGGTAAAATATTTCATAGGGTCATAAGACTCATAAACTGAAAAGTACTCCCACGTGCGATTTCATTCTGGCACGTGAGAAATCCTTCTATATATATATCCACAAAAACCCAACTCCATTTGCTCTCGCTGATATTTACACTCTCTCTCTCTAATGGCCGACGTATTACATTCTGCTGACATCGGCGCCGCCGTACCTGACCGGATTCTTCCAAAACCTCGTCACACTTCCGTCGATTCGCCGCCCTTTGTCGACAAACAAGAGTCCATCGACACCAAAGAGGAAATTGCTCTCGAGCCCACTTTTGATAGCTCTGGGAACAACAACGAAATACACGGCGTTGCCACTTCAGAGCTAGAGTACACTGCCCACGGCGCCGAAAAAGTAGTGGGTGCACACCACAACGTGGAAAAGGGTGGAGAATTGGTCAATAACTCCGAAGCGGAAGTGCACGTGGAGTGTTCGACGAAATGCCCAGTTGAAATTAGTGACGTAACTGACGGTAGTATGGTTGTTGGTCCTGGTCTCGTTGCTAATGGGGACAGGAATAATGGTGGGAGTAATGGAAATAAGAATGTAAAGAAGCATAAACGAAGAGGCGGAAAAGCTAGGAGAAAGAGGGATGCTTTGTTGAACTTTGATTATGGAAGCGTTGGAAAGAAACGCGAGAAGGGATTGACGTATTCGAGGGAAGAGATGTTGGTTCTGAGGTTTGTGGATTTGGAAGAGCAGAATAAGAAGTGGGCTGAGGTGTATTCTGGGCTTGATTCGTTTGTGGCAAAGGAGTACGATGGAATGGTTAGGTGTTATAATGATAATAATCGTCCGGAGCATGTTGTCGACTTTGATCCTCGACCCCAATTTCAGAAAGCTCATAATTTGGGTATGATTCTTTGTATTAGATATTCCTGATTACCTTGTTTGGTGTATCTGTTGTTGCTACATGGAGATCCTTTTAAGCATTATTTTAGATTTATAGAGCACATTGGTGTATTTTTGAATACTTAGATGAGCTGTGCTTGCAAGAAGCTTTCTTATTATTAGTGTCTCGTGTCATTCTCTGTGAGTAGAATGTGTTTCTGCTGTGTTTTTTCCTCTGGTGAAAATGTTATGATACAGAACTCTAAATGCTGACTGTGGTCATGAACTTTTCCAATTGTGAGCTTGTGGTGGAAGTGTGAAAATATAAGTTGAGTTTTCTTGTTGTCAGGGAAATCAAATAGTATATGTGGATTGCATAATTTGAAAAAATCACTCTACGCTATCTGATGGCCTTCTCTATCAAATAGTTAAATTGAATTGTTGAAATTCTTGAGGCCGTAGTTAAATTGGAGAGCTGTGTGATTGGCTTTTGTTCTGTCGAACTTCATTAATGCTGGAAAAGATCTTTTCATCTTCTAGGAATCCATCACTCAGGGTCTTTACTGGGATTTGTTTTGCCTTCATCTTGTTCATATTTTAGAAATCAATCACTTCGGGGTGTTGAGGGAAAAGGGGAAAACTGAGCTATATCCACGTTGATTTTGCCTCTTAGATGTAATACTGGTTGTGTCTATTTGATGGCGTTAATTTTTTCGTGTGCACAGGTGTGGTGGCTGCAACAGGAAAAGGAACCCGCCTGATAATTGTTGTCTGCTGAAGAAAGCCTCTAAGAATGTGAAGATCTTAAATGTGAAATACACAATACATCTCTAGATATTTGTACTATTTGTTTGATTGGAACTTTAACAGGCTTTGTTTGAGTGATGGGACTTATTTGGTTTTTGGATATCAGATGAATCTCTAGTTTAGATGGTTGTTTGAATTTTTCTGCTTGGTTCTATTCATTTAAAAATTAATGTAGTAGCACTAACACTGCTCGCTCTTTTTAGGTGAAGACTGCTCCCAATTGTCAGAAGACCACCTTGAAAAATTGTCAGATCCTGCCTCCTGTCATGCTACTAATGATGAAATAGGCAGCACAGTTGTGGAAGGGGAGTACAGCGAAGATGATGATAGTGATGAAGACTACAGTAGTATTCAGAAGCCTGCCTTTATGGTTACAGGAGAGCCTGATTTTGATTCCGGTCCTCCACAAGACGGGCTTGAATATCTTAGGCGAGTAAGGTAACATTGTCATCTCTCTCAAGATAGTGTGGTTTTGCAATTTGTGTGTGTTCTTGTTGTTGCTTTTTAATTGATTAAGTTTATAACAACAATGAATGGTTGTTCTTGCTTATTTATGTTGATTTGCGAATTAGAACTGTTCTATATAAGCCAGATAGTGAAATACCTGAACCACTTTATTTCAATGATTTTACATAGTTTGTTACTCTACAAGATCCTGTAAATGGTTGCACCTTCTCTGATTTCTTACTTTTAGACACTAGAATAGTTGAGCATTGATTAAATTTAGTTTCACAACTATAAAGGAGAAATGAAGCGGAATTAACTGTTCGACAACCTAGGTAATTGCAGAGGTGAATCTGTTGCATAAGTGAAATAGCTGAGTTGTGCAACATAAGGAGCTCCAGGTCAAGGTTATAGAATTATTGTTTCACTGTTAAAAGAGGAAGGTTGCAATCATAAAGCAACACTGTGAGGGGTCATTTCATGCTGGTTCCATTCTGTTTGGGCTCTCAAGAATTTAGTTTTATGTTTGGAAAATCTATCTGGTTCTGTTGAGTGAACTTGAAATTATTCTTGGGGGTAGATGGGGTCCTATTTGGTCGTTTGATATCAACCGTGTTTTCTGCTCTAGTAATACAAAAAATTAATCGTGTAACAAGGTGATAGAGTCGCTTTGTGTTTGATCTAGAATCTTATTTGATAGAGTCGCTTTCTGTTTTGCAGGTGGGAGGCTGCCAAAATCCCCAAGGTGAAAGTTGGCAGGGTTGAAAAAATAAAAGAACAGAGTCCCTATATGCCTCAAATTCCTGATATTATGGAGTGCCCAGAGAACTTATTGCCGCATAAAGAGTGGGAAGATAGCTTTCTTGCTGATTTTTCAGAGCTGAGACAGGTAAAATTTTGTCAGCGCTGTCTTCAGTCTTTTCTTGCTTTAGTCATTTTAACATGAGAATAACCTGCATTTTGCTATATATCTCCAGATAATGTAGGCTTCAAATGTTCAGAAAAACTTTTTTCTTCAACCATAGAATCCTGAAAGAATTAAATCTGAATTAGCTGCTACTGCCAAGTTATAATCTTCAAAGTTTATAGAGGTTCAGAGATATTGTATGGAAGTAGCAAAAGATATATTGAGTGAAATAAGGATTGTAGCTGATGAAGCTCAAGTCTAATGTTGTTTCAAATACTTTTCTTACAGTTACGTTGGTACCTGCAAAGTAACGGAGAAAATTAACTGCAATATTATGTGATCATTTCTTTTACAGTTCATGGTTCATTCTAGTACATTAACATGGCATGTCCCTGAATGTTTCTTTTTCCTTTTAGGGCTTTTCGCAGCTTGAACCCCAGGATTCTAGTACAAAAGACATAAGCAATTTACAGATCGTGCATCGAGAAGATAACTTACATCAGTTTCTTGAAAGTATTGTATTTAAGAATTTTGAAAGTACAACATCAACAGAAAATTCGTGTGAATTGGAAACACCGAGTGTTACAACCAACCCACATTCTCTGGAAGTTTCTGGTCCTGGAGCCGATTATCCCACATTATCTACGATTCTCAAGATGTACCCCGCTGCTCGGAATTCCATGCTGAAAAAACGAATAACTTCAATAGAGAAGATGAGTGAGTTATCGCGGAACGATTGTTTGTGGCTGTTTGCTCTTTGTGCGACAGTTGATTCTCCCCTTGATGCAGATGCGTGTGCGGCCCTTCGGTCTTTACTCCGAAAATGTGCAAGCTTGCGAGCTGAAAAAACCACAGTAGATGATGAAGTTGTGATGCTAAATATCCTTGTCACTATTTCGGGTAAATACTTCGGGCAGTTGGAGAAGTAAGAGTATGAGGTTTTAGTTATGCTTTTATATCGATCTATGTTTCAGTTTTGCAGTTGTCAAGAGAGCTTTTGTAATGTTGTGTACTACTAAAAAGGTTCGTCTTTTATTCAGTTTATACCCTTCTTTTGCTTGTGTATGTATGGTTGAAGCTCTTCTGCTTTGTGATCAAGTTTCTCAATACCGTTTCAAATTTTTGTGCCTTCTGTTTTGCTCGAGGAATTGCTTTACGTAAAAATGAGACTATGAATGAAAAAACAGTCGAGATAGTAAATAACAAATTTCGCTCGTAATTAGAGGTGATATAACAGAGTAATATAATAATACGGAATTTTAGTGGCTTAATAACAGGTATTACTCTGACTTCATATATATATATATATATATATATATATATATATATACTAGGAACCTAAGTCACATAATCCTCCTCAACGCACTGTGCATTAGTCGCGATCTCGCGAATTGATTGAGTGCAAGTGCTTCGAACTAAGACGATTTAAGAATTCTTAGTTCTCGCATTAAGAATTCTTAGTTCACGCACTAGATTGAAGGAGTAATTAGACAAATTAAAACTAGAGAACAAAATAATTACAAAAAATTGAGAACCGGAACAAGAGTGAACAAAACCAAGTTGTAAAACGAATAATTGCACAAAATTAAAGAAAATTATAGAAACAAAAGATTGAACCGAAAATTCGTTTAAAGACTTCCACAATGTTGGTACGTAGCGACTTAATATGTAAGAAGATAAAATTAAAAGAAATTAAAGATATGAAAATAATAAAAATACAGAGATAAAATGATTGAAAGAGGAAACATAATATCAAATGGCTATGTTATCATGTTTTGACTAATAATACCAAAGATAAGAAAGAAAATGAGAAAAAAATGAAATAAAAAAGAGATACAACTACTGACATTAAAAATCAAGTTCAGGTCTACTTATGAATAAATAAATAGATATTGATGGATTATATATGTTTGATTTAATTCATTATATTTACTTATTAACTACTTTTATCATTTATATTCATATAAATATATATTTTTAATAAACGCATTAAGGCGCACTCATATTGATGAAATTTTATATTTGGCACACTGGCGCACACGCTCCCACACACGAACTCGCACACGCTCCCGCTCTATGTGACTTAGCTAGGAACACGGTGCGTAGCTCGTGTGAGTTCTTCATACGTGATTGTCATCATTACATGAAATCTTCATTTTTGAATTAACTCTAGAATTCAACAATAATTTGATTGATCACTATTATGATAAGTAGAGCAAATTTCAAGTTGTCATATTAAATTAAACTTAATGAGCCACTGATAAGAACTTTGCACCCTTAACAACAATACTGACTTCTATTCTATTACAAATTTCATTATTACTCACACCTCTGCATTGCTTGTAATTTATTAGGATGAACAAACGTCAATAATGAGTTTTTTAGAATTTTTTTTGTTTACCTGAATTTGACATTTTATTGATTGACATCAAGTCATATTTGATGGAGGAGCGTACTTCCTTTTCTTGTTATTAATTCAAAGATTATGATTAATTTTGGCTTGCTTATTTTATTTTCTTATTCAAGAGTGATTTGTCAATCTAACACTACGGAAGAAAAATAATTGCCAAACTAACTCATTGAAAAAATAATTATCAACTAATGAACAAATTAGACAATGCTTAATTATATTAAAAATATTTACCCATTTATTATTAACAATTTTTTTCCTTAATAAGCTCATCTTCCTCCCGTAACGACCTCTACCCACCCACCTCGCCGCCTCCATCCCCCAAACCGTAAACCCGTAGAATTCTACCAAAAAGCTTTATAAAGAGACGAACTGAAGAAGATTGTTTTCTTTGGGCCTTGTTCCTGCAATAATCGGACGGCCTTAATCGGTACAGGCAGATGGGTGGTCGTGAGGTGAAGCGGTGGCGATGGGTGGCGGTGGGGGTATTGGGTTGGGTGAGGAGGATGACCGTGCATGAACTGTGTGAGAGAGAGAAACATAGAGGACAGTGAGTGACGCAAATAAAAACAAGAAATTGGCGTAACAGAGTTGGAAAATCGCAAGTTTATAAGGGTACTATGGGAACAATGAAAAATGAACGAAAAAAACTCACCATTCTTATTAGGGATAATTACAGCTACACCTCCTGATATTTGGTGTAGTTATAGATACGTCCCCTGAGGTTTAGGAAATTACAGAGACCTCCCATGTAACTAACTTATGTCATATAAAAGACAATAATGCCCTTCATTGTTTTTGTTAGAAAGTCTAAGAGATTAAGTCAATTACAAAAAAACTTGTTGATTTTTCTTTTTTCTCTTTGGTTTGATGAGCTCTCCCTTTTTTTTTATTTATCCTTTTATGTGTAATAAATTTTGATACCCAGATATTATTCAATTTGCAAATTATAAAAACTATGTTGTTTCATTTTTTGTGCATTTTTTGTCGAGATGAATGAAGAAGTTCTTAGCATATTGTATATTCTTTTATTTTCTATACTATTGGAATAAAATATAATTTATAAACATTAAAAATAATATTATGATTTTTTATAATATTTACAATGAAATTTAAATAAATGGATCAATTAAGTAGATATGCCTTCCTTTTAAAAAATTACTTTTACTTTTCCGTTTTTTCAACAATATAATTCTTATTAAAAAGGTGTTGATGCACTTTAAAAATGATATTTATTTTATATAAAGAAAACCATTCAAACTTTGCATAATATTGATTTAATTTGACAAAGGGTAAAATTTGAAGTCTTCATCCATAAATTCAATAGAGGGACTTTGTTGTAAGGTTTAAGCAAACCTTGGGGTGGTCTCTGTAATTTCCCAAACCTCAGGGGTGGTGTCTGTAATTACCCCAAACCCCAGGGGGTGTAGCTGTAATTATCCCTTCTTATTATATAGTATAGAAAAACTCACCATTCTTAATATATAGTATATATATATATATATATATATATATATATATATATATATATATATATATATATATATATAATGGGAAATGATTTGATGGTGTTTTGGAAGTATTATCGTAATATATCTATGCATTTAAAAAATAATAGTTTGTAATATAAAACGTATGGAAAATATTTATTTTGGTAGAAAGCTTCTGTATGTGCACTTTTAAGTTTTTAACATTTGTTTTATTTAAAAGTGACTTTAAGTAATTTTAACTAAAAGTGATGAATAAGCTGCTGTAACAAGTTCTTGCAAATAATCTAAATCAAAGAATGGTCCAACAATCTGATTCAATAAATTGTTCCAGACGTTTCAAGTTTTGATCGAGAATTTTAGAAATAAATTTGGGTCACATCATCCTCCGAGAAAAATGACACACATTAACTGAAACATAAAATGAGGCCATGTTTCTGTCACATCAGACCTAAGGTGACCCATCCTGAATGCGACACCAAAAATTGGAAGGATAGGGCTAAAACACATTAACCGTATGCTTTCTTCAAAATACAAAAAAAATTAAATAAATAAATAAAATTGCAGTTAGCACTTAGCACTAGCATTTGGTACGCTAATAAACATGCATGTGCCTATTTTCTATTTATGCATTTAACTACGGTACAGTCCGAAAACTGCTACAAAAGAAAAGAAAAGAAAAAAAAAACTTGTTTGTTGGTTGTTGTCACTTATCATCACTTATCCATAAAAAGAGGACATTTTGACTAATTTATGACTATTAAAATGTTATATAGTTTTTGGGGAAATTTTGGGCCACAAGTCGCAAACGTATTCTAAACATGTTTTCTGCCACAGGCCCACAATTTTCTTCTCATTATTTTCAACCACCATTTTTTGCCACGTCAAACTCTTCAGGTTCAATTTGTGACCTGCAACATTGTCAATTAAAAAACAGACTATCAATTAAAAGTGAATATGATCGATCATATTGATATTGTGCTATAGTAAGTCCACATAATTTCGTGTGCTTGTTCTTCAGAGCTATAGCCAATGATCAGAAACAAACAAAATTATGAATAAGCTCAGGAAAATTAATATGGCTCAAGCGTGCTTGTGTATACCACATTTTCTCTCTTCACGCCCACTTATATAGTTTTGGATGATTCTTACATAAGTCGAATCTATAGATTTTGGTAACTATATATAGTTTTACCGTACCATTTCAAGAAATTTGATACATAATATATGATAATGATTATAATTATAATTATAAATCTTAATACACTACAAAGACGATTGATGCAGCATGCAGCAGGAATATTCATATCATGTTATGGTACATATAAATCAAATTAAGAAATCATTTTATCTATAATAAATTAATAATTACGTATCTTATTACCATGTTTAATTTCTTCTTCCTCCTCTTTTACGTGTCCTCGGAGATTAAAAAACAGACACTAAGATTATAATGTCAAAAGCAACAAACTTCTAACACGTAACATTTTAACACCAGAAAAATTACACAAAAAAGGAAAATAAAAATTCACGTGGTGTACGCACACTCAGGACAAACTTAGCTGGAGTTGAATATAATAATAATAATAATATACTTCTTCAAAACTAACACGTTAATTAAATAATAACAAGACTCAAATATAACTCCAAATTTTCATCTCATTATTTTTCTTTATTACAAGAGCCTATCCAAATTCATCAACAAACAATCGAGTAGTTTCCATTTTCTTTGTCTTAAACACCTAAACCCCACAAACCCATTTGCCCCTTTTGCCTAATTTGTTATAATCTAGAGAATTTTACATTATCTGTTGTTAAAGTTGTGATCTTTTTTATCTTATGTTGTAAGAGATGACAATAGAGTCGTCAGCTGAGAGTTCATCTGGGTTTATTGAAGAAGGGAGTAGTTATAAAAAGATTACATATTTCAGCAATTCGTATGTTTTGGGTTTGACTGTTATTGCTGGTATTGGTGGTTTGCTATTCGGTTATGATACTGGTATTAATTTGTTTGTTTATCTCTTTTTGCCCATTTTCCATAAATGTATAATCTTTTTGGTTTTCTGTGAGTTATTTATAGAAGTCTATCAAGAATAGTGTATGTACTCGAAAAGAGAAATTATCGTCGTGGATCAAAGTTTCGATTTTGGTGTATGTTTCGATCTGCTAAGTATTAGGAACTTTTCGCGATGTTTTGAGATCTTTTCAACGTAGTTCGGGAAATTCGTAGCACTTCATTGTTACAATGAATGTGGAAAATACATTTATGTTTCGTTAAAGGAAAAGTTTTGGTACTTTTCGAGGAAATAGTTAGAAACTATGAATCCGTGATTACCATTTTTTTTAAGTATGTAGTATGTTTTTGTGAAGATCATTGATGATAATGTGATTTGTGTTTAGTGTTTTAGGGATATACGTATGTGGTAGGAGTTGCTCTTTTGAGTTTAAAGAAGATACTAATCAGAGTAATATTGAAAGCAACAGATGCAAAACACTGTTTGTGAATTTTATGTTTAAATCCCTGGGTTTGATATAGTTCTCATGAAATATTAGTATTTCTTCTGAAGTCTCTGATTTGATAACAGGAGTTATATCGGGAGCCCTTTTGTATATCCGTGATGAGTTTGAGGAAGTCAATCGAAGTAGCTTTTTACAGGTGCGCAGGGCTAATTGTGTGCACACTAGGAACTCGTGTCTTATTCATTACCGATATTTTGCAGAAAGGCATCGTCTGAAAATATTCCTTTTTCATTAAAGGTTTTAGGTTTTCGTCGATGTTGAATTGATCTCATATAGTTCTTCATTCTTGAATTACTCATTTTATGCTTCCTTTCTCTTCCATGGAACATCTTTGTGTAACAGTAAACTAACAAACAAGTAGTGGTTTTTGTTGAAAGGGGAAAAGCAGTTTTTGCTTAGAAGTATAGCTGAGGGGAGAATGTTTTTCCAATGTTAATATTCAGAATAAGAAAATCAAATTTGCAAACTTGAAATAGGAAAGTGGTCCTTCCATGAATCTTTCTTTTTTCGGATTTTTCTTTTGAACTTATGGGGTTGGATCTGTTGTGTGGTGGATCTTATTTCTCTAATAATAATGTTTAGTGATATGAAAATATGAGATTGATGAATTGTGAGAACAGAATTATAGCATTTCCAGCTCTTCACTCACATTATCAATAAATAGAATGTCAGGATGATTATAGTTACACTCTTTAGGTTTGCTCTATATTTCTTACTGTTTGAAGAATTACAGAGGCGGTGAAAGTTTAAGGACATTGCAGGAGAACTTCTTTGATGTTTGGATAATTATAGAGATACTCCCGTGAGGTTTGGAAAACAGACTTCATTTGTATTAGTGTTTTTAGAGTCTCAAGGGCGTCACTGTAGTTATTCGGGGGAATTAACCAAACCTCAGAGAGTTTAGATGATATTATAGCTAGAATTTGTAACTCTAGGCTTTTTGACTCGTAATCCATTAAAAATTTTACTCACAAATTTCCAGGAAACGATTGTCAGCATGGCTTTGGTTGGTGCCATGATTGGAGCTGCAGGAGGGGGTTGGATCAACGATGCTTATGGGCGTAAGAAAGCTACCCTTTCTGCCGATGTTGTCTTCACGTTGGGATCATTTACCATGGCGGCAGCTCCAAATCCTTACATTCTTATTATAGGACGCCTCTTTGTTGGTCTTGGTGTCGGTGTAGCGTCTGTTACCGCTCCCGTGTATATTGCCGAGGCTTCCCCGTCAGAAATTAGGGGTGGCCTTGTTAGTACAAATGTGCTAATGATAACTGGTGGACAGTTTCTTTCTTACCTTGTGAACCTTGCTTTTACTGAGGTCAGATTGTTGTCTTGGTCCTTTTCATCCGCTTCTACTTTCTGGACGTTCATCTTGATAACCGATATTGTGGGTTTTTGTAGTTAAATCTGAGATCGAGATTTGACTCGAATCTGAAATTCTGAAGACGTGTACCTTGCGTCCAGTACTTCCGGCTAGAATATTACTGCATGTTTGTCATCAGGAATTAGTACATATTTCCTCAACTTTTGTTGATCGCAATAATTTAATCAAAATTTGTCCTACTTTTTGGTGTCTTTTTCCTTAAAGTCAGAAACATTGTTCAGATTCATATGTAGTTGGCAAAGCTTGTTGCTGTCAGATATATTTCCTTCCTGCTAAAACATTCCAGAAAACAAGTTTTTCATAAAACCACCTACAATTTTTATTCATGTTGGTGTTCTGTTTTTGAGTCTTTTTGTGCACATGTTCTCTAAATGACAACTTTTTTTTCTGATTAGAGAAAAAATATGGATAAGAAAACATAAGCACAATCATACAGCTGAAAGTCTTGAAATTGTTGGAACAGAGATAAATCCTGAACAATTTTCTATACTTAATGATATAACATAAATGTGTCAGGTATTTCTTGAACTGTTGTCCTGAGTTTTTGTCTTTATGGTCGAGTAGGTTCCGGGCACATGGCGGTGGATGCTAGGGGTATCTGCATTGCCAGCAATTATTCAATTTTTTCTTATGCTATTTATGCCAGAGTCTCCACGCTGGCTTTATCTTAAGGTGCAGAATTGTCTTCTCCTACTTCACTGGCGTATATTGTTGTTTTATCAAATTCTTATCATTTGTTGGTATCTAACTAAACTTCTCACAGAAGGATAAATTGGAAGCAATTGTTGTGCTTTCCAAAATTTATGATCCATATCGATTGGAAGAGGAGATTGATCAGCTCGCCAATACACTTGAGGAAGAGCGCCATAGAAAGAATAACATTAGTTACTTTGACGTATTCAGGTCCAAAGAATTGCGGCTTGCTTTCCTGGCAGGAGCTGGAATTCAGGTAATATCGGCACTCGTACTAATTAAACTAGTTATCAATTTTTATTTCTTGGACAATCTTAAAGTGTCATTTTTCTCGTGTTGTCGCCATCTCTCTATTGGTGCAACGTTCCAAGTATTATCAGTTTCTGAAGTTTAGTCTGTAGTTTAATGTTTAATAACTGTGATCAACTGAGTAGCCCACATTTTTGGTTCCCTGGTATGGTGAGAGGCACTAATTTTCATTTATAGTTTGAAATTTCTCGTGACATCTTTTAACGGAAAGGTGAGTTTGTAGTTCGAACTACTAAATGTGTTGGGAACTCAAATTGTAAAACGACTATGCTTTATGAATAGTTCGTAACAGTTTCAACAAAATATTGTGAATGGACTAGAATGAGCTGCACTTTTGGTCACTCTCATGCTTATGTGTCAAAGAACTATGTAATGTGAAGGAATATGTGCTAACGTGTAGAAGTCGCAAATTCCGTATCGCGTAATTGTCTTTGTTTCTATTTATCATGAAAACCCAGCCATCTGCTTTACTCCTCCTGCTATACGAATGAAGTTGACTCAAAATTTAGCCAGGTAGTAAATGATCAATTTTTCGATTTGCAGGCTTTCCAACAGTTCACTGGCATCAATACAGTTATGTACTACAGCCCGACTATCGTTCAGATGGCCGGATTCCATTCCAATCAACTAGCACTTCTATTATCCCTTATAGTCGCAGGAATGAACGCCATCGGCACAGTTCTGGGAATATACCTCATCGACCACGCCGGACGTCGCAAATTGGCCCTAACTAGTTTATTCGGCGTCACCCTATCTCTAATCATCCTTGCCGCAGCATTTCTACTACAATCACCCGATTCCATCAACAGCCCCTACGGTTGGATTGCGGTCATCGGCTTAGCTCTCTACATTGCTTCCTTCTCCCCCGGAATGGGCCCCGTCCCGTGGACCGTGAACTCGGAAATATACCCCGAGGCCTATCGTGGGCTGTGTGGGGGCATGTCGGCTACCGTGAACTGGATATCGAATCTTATAGTCGCACAGAGCTTTTTGTCGTTGGCAGAGGCCGTGGGTGCGGGCGCAACTTTCTTGATTCTTGCTGGGATAGCAGTCGTCGCGTTTGTATTTGTTGCGGTTTTTGTACCGGAGACGAAGGGTTTGACGTTCGATGAGATGGGTAGTATGTGGAAGGACAGGGCGTCGGGGAGCTGGTACGGGAGCGGGTATGGGTTGGCAGTACCGGAGGAGTCTTTAAACGACGATGAACGCAGAAGAGAACCGTTATTGTAGGCTTGAAATAGCCATGAAGTGCTAAATGGTCTAGTACGCTTTTGCATGTATTTTGATAGTTTTTATGAAATGCAAATTTGGATGTTAATATTTGGCAAGTGTAACTATGTAAATTTTGTTCCCTGGGAATTAAATGACTAGTTGCTATTGTATGCGTGCCTTTAGTTAAGTAGAATTTCTGAAGAGATTTCGAGTTGGTAATCAGTTGTAAAAAAATATTGTTGGAATACAATTTTTTTCTTTTTTTTTTGCATAACATCATTTGTAGAATGGGAATTATGTTATGCTACTTTTCCATTTTATGTATTGTCTTTTAGTATTTATCATAACCGACCAATACTGATTTATATATGGGTGAAATTCTCCAAAATAGTCTATGTGCGATTTGTCGTACAATTTATGAAAATGTGCAACATACCCTCAACATTTTCAAAAGTGTGCAAATTACTCCTGAGTGGTTGATCAATCGTTCAATTCTTTTCGGCCTTTCGAGTTTGTCTTATGAATTACTTTGCACATTTTAAATAGATTGAGGATATGTTGCAATTTTTTATAAGTTGGAGATCAAATCGCACATTGAGCAAAGGTTTGGGGGGTTTGATGCATTTAACCAACCCTTTATGGCGAGCGATGCTGTCATAAGATTCATAATTAATATTTTAGTTGCTAGGGCAATATTCTAAAAATGTCTAGTTTACCATTTCAATTAAGGAATATAAAGGATTGTTGTTACATAGCACTTTTCTAAAAGTATCTTATTTACCTTTTTCAGTTAAAGAATTTAAAGTCTATATAGCTCACTGCTTTCTTTTTCTTAATTGGCAGTAGCAATGGATTAGTAAGTTGTTTTTTTTCTCTCTTTTATACTTCTAAATGAACAATTTTAAATATATCTGTATTACTATTTTGAAAAGTTGGGAGCAAATTAGGTATAAACAAGAAATCATCAAATAGTAAGTTTACTTATAAAAATAGAACAATCATTATTGATGTACCATCTCAGTTTAATTCACATATTAAACCAACTTATCAATAATTTCAAATATATGCGACATGTGCCCATATATTGTTTTGAACTGTGACCTAACTTTAGATTTTGGTATTTTTATCTGGAGTGCAAGACCCTGTTGAGACATTTATAAATTTATTTTTATCACTCAGGAAATAATTTGAAATGTTAATTTTAAATACTATAAAATAAGAAAATTGATTAAAGTAATTATTTTCTAGACAAAACACCTGTTTACGAAGTGCTTTGTAAAAGCAATAGTGGTTTAAGAGTGCTCTTAAAGCACTCTTATAAAATTAAAATGTAAAGTGACAATGCTTATAAAATGTAAAAGTAACGGTGCTTTTAAGAGTACTCTTAAAGCATTAATTAAAAAGGTTTAATTCCTATGCATTACATTTTCTTATAAAAAATACTATAGATTAAACAAATGTAGGTGGAATTAATTGATTATCTAAAATTGGGTTTAACGATGATCTAGATAATTGTCCTTTCAATTTTATTCCTTGTATAAATCATAATGAAACAAAAAGGAGATAATTTATTAACGGTCAAACAAAATTGATTGCTAATTGCTATAATTGAGGGTGTTATTAGGGAGAGTAGATATTGTAAGATTTAGAAAACCTTTTAATATATATATCCTATTCTATGGGGGTGATTTATAAATCTTAAAAATTAGTTGGCCAACAATATTTATTGCTTGACAATAGCGGTAACCTTTTATTTATTGTACTTATTTATTGTAATATGAGGCACAACTCATTTTGTTCTTTGAAAAGGAAATAAAAACACTATTATCCACAAACTATACAAAAGTATAATAGGTAATTTTTCGTTTTTATTTTAAGAAACAATGAATTATAATAAACTCGGCCTCAATCTACCAGTTTTATATAAAGTAAAAAGTGAGGTTTGCTCTTTTAAAAAAATAATCAAAATAGACAAACTAAAAATAGTTCACTGAAATAGTTTGTTCAGTCCATTTTTTTTTATTTCAAATTTTCTATTCAAAATTAAAAAGAAGATAAAATATGTTTAAACGGGCAATTTTGTCAATACGATGTTAACTAAAAGAGAATATTATTAATATTATTGAATTTCAACACGAGCCGCTAGTGGGGTTTGATATTACATCAAACTTCACGAAGAGCTGTTAT
This sequence comes from Misopates orontium, assembly GCA_946800315.1. Taxonomy (NCBI): domain Eukaryota; kingdom Viridiplantae; phylum Streptophyta; class Magnoliopsida; order Lamiales; family Plantaginaceae; genus Misopates; species Misopates orontium. Next base: position 51,084,193 of record OX326947.1, on the reverse strand, counting down.
TGTAGCTGATGTTTACGACCCGTTTCAAAAGATTCGTAAAAAATATTATTGCAACGAACACATAAATTATAACTTGACGCCATGTTTCGACCGAGTCAAAAATAGAAACATCACGTACTTACGAGAAAACGTTAAAGAAACTTTAGTTTGTAATGTAATTAATACCACTTTTTGTTACTTATAAAGTATCCAAATCAAAAAATAGAATTTAATTAAATCCTCACTCCATATACCATAAAATCCATCTCTTATCAACCAATATAAATAAAGACCCTCACCAATTGTGTGTTTTCAACCAAAATAGCACTTACTTTTTTCTTCTTCTTCTAGGTATATTCTTTTTGTACTAAAAAAAATGATTATTTTTCTTAGATCTAAAGGCAATAGAAAGAGAGCCTAAAACATTACGTTAAAACGACACAACCTCTTGCCGTTTTGCAGCTAAGCCCAAAACACACACACACACACAACCACTTCAGTTTTTGGCTAATTTTCACATTTTTTTCTCATGAATCCTCTGTCGGCACTGTAACAGGAGCTCAAATTCAGCCGCATTTTCGATCCGCTCAACTCAGATCTAGGCGCTGTTCGTCGCTATAATCGGATCGAGTCGGAATCGTTGTTGAATTGTTGATTTAGGTGCGTTTTTTGTAGTGTTTTGTTTGTTTGTTTATCGCGATCTGAAACTTGTGAGACGAACGAATATCAGCTAGTATTGATTCAGTTATGTTTAATTCGTGTTTGTTTCGACTTGTGATCCGGTGAAGGATTTGAATTTGTTGTGTTGTGTGTTTAGATAATGTATGTGTTTGTTCGGATTGTGTTGGTGATGTGTGGATTGGTTTGTGGAAGTAAAATCGAGTGTTTTTTGAATCGGATCGTGTGATGGTGTACTAATGCTGTGTTGAGAGAAATGGTTAATGATGTGTTTTTTGTTTGTTAGATTGAATTTTTTTTGGTTGCCTGCCGAGTTTGGTTGGGCTGATGAAGGACGGAATGATAGAATGCAGCGTCTGTCATTCCAAGTTGGTGTCTCCATCGACCAAGACCATTTCACGAGCTTATGATCAACATAGGAACAAGGTGTCGAAGAAGCAACGGGCACTTAATGCTCTGTTGGTAGGCGGCGATTGTGTTCTAGTTGGTCTACAGGTATTTAGTTTCCGTTGTTTCGTATTGGTTTAAGCTTACCCTGCAAATTTTATTTCAAGAGTGCGTTTTCGTGTTTTTAATTTAATTTGGTTAATTGGCTTATAGGCACAAATGGGTGGGGGGAGGGTCTAGTTAAATCTATTGGGAGAGTGGAAAGAACAAAAATAATGAAAATGTTGTCCTCGTTTTTACTTTTTGTGAAATAGTCAAATGTTATATTACTTTTACTTAAGTTTTTGTAGTTACCAAGCATTAACTTATTATTCTCTTTTCCAGCCTGTTTTGGTGTTTATGTCCAAGGTGGATGGGCGCTTCAAGTTTAGCCCTATTAGTGTCAACTTTTTGACAGAGGTTGCCAAAGTTCTGTTTGCCGTTTTAATGCTTATCTTCCAGGTACGTTACTTTACATTCTATTAATTAAATTCAGAATACCTGTTGGTGATTCTATCATTCCTCAAGCCAGATTCATAAAAGAAAAAGGGGGGCCATAGGAACCAAACAAGAAGACATAAGTCGAGCACATAAGTTATTTTTTTTCGGTCATTCCTATTGAGCAGGGCGTCTTCATTTTGTCCTTTGATAACCATATTGTTTTCTTTCACCAATATTCAAGTTTTCTTCGATTGCCCTTGCTTTTTATTCATTTCCACTTTACATGTTGCCGTGTTACCACACATTCTGAGTGTAATGTCGTTGGAGAGGCAAACACTCAGAACATATATTAAATCCAATCTTCACTTCTGAATAATCCTCCTTTTAACTTAACTGGAACTTAAGGATAAGGCAGAATCCCTACCGCGTTCGTTCATTTCATTCAGAAAGGTTGAATTTTATGGTGACATCACTATCCAGTTCCTATCCTTTGAATTAATAAAATCTAGGTCTAGAGAGTAGTTATTCGCTGATATCTCTTGTTATGAATAGGATGGATGTCAAAATTGTATAAATGGAACAGGTGAATGTTTGGGTGGTAGTGCTTTATCATTAATTAGAATTAAATATCTTTCGATTTATTAAGATTTTCAAGATCTTTGAGCTACTTCATGGATAGATTAAAATTCTTCGTTATGATCTCAAGTCATATAATGACATGTGATACTCATTCCATCCAAAGAGAATGCTTCCTATTCTTCATATATATCCTAGAACACGCGTCCTTACTTTTGAAGAATGTATTTCTTGTCCATCTACCTGCCTATACAAGCTGTAAAGAAGCAAGAAGCATCCTTTTGGGATGGAGGGAGTAATACATACTAGAAAAAAGCATTTTACTGCAATGGCTATGGAAACTTTAATTTGTCATGATGCTAAACTGACTAGGGAACTATATATATAACCCTTAAACAACCACATACTTCTCATCAGTTCATTGTGTAATTCAACTTTGAAATTTTTCCTGCAGGCTAGGCGGCAGAAAGTTGGCGAAAAGCCGCTTCTCTCAGTATCAACGTTTATTCAGGTGCATCTTATGTACTCATATGGCAATTTAGAAATGTTGTTTGAAATATATTAATGTAGTCTCGCATGAGGGTGTGATCGTTAAAGAAACTCGAGTGCTTCTATATCTGGCTTTCCTCATCCTCAACTATTCAATCTAACTTATTTCTTGTTACTGGGTTCCTCTTATGTTTTTGAGTTATCCAAAATTTCTAACATGCAAAAGTTCTTAGTTTCCCTGAATTACATTGTTCTTGCAATATATTTGGTTTATGCTTGTTTTGAAAAAAATTAAAACAAAAAATCAATAACATTTATCATCTGATGCGACTTTATTAACTAAATGGAAAAAACAAATGAATTAAAAAGAACAGAATTACCGATACTTACTCTGTATAAGTTATGCCATTTAATTAAAACTCATATGCAAAGAGAAACTTCCTGCTCTAGCTGCCTATTTCGAAAATGCACGGCTCTTATAAAATAACCAAATGTATTTCATTAAATGTTCCTTCGCCTGATTGGTTGTACGGCATGTGTTAGAACTTTCAGCCTTTCATTCGACGCGGGTTCTACTCCAGCCTCCAACAATTTCTTTTTTATATCCACAGCAACATTGGGCCTCATTTGTATCCGAGACCAAATAGGAACCTCCAGATTCAATTTTAATCGGATCTGTCATAGTCCGCAAATAATTCAACCTAGTGGATCTGGGTCAAATTTGGTAAGATCCATGGATCTGGATCTAAATTGCCAATCCTAGATATAGCCTCACCCAAGTGATTGGGATTACACACTTGATTGTTGTTGTTGTTGTTATTTTATTTTATTGGGTCTAGCTTCTGGCTGCTGGGACTTTACTACCTTCTTAGTTCTTATAATTAGCACATGAACTTTGGTCTCAGAAATGTAAATTAAGCCTTGAACTACAATTGTTTTCTTTCAGTAATTTATAAAATTAAAAGCTTGTTCATGTTTTGATTTTCTGGTGGTGATGTTTGACAAGCTTGTTCTTTCATAGCTTATTAATCACGTGTTATTTTTTGGTCCTCTCAGGATAAAAAAACAATTATTCGGAAGTTTCTCTTTATCTTTGCTTGACCAACAGCTTCTTGTGTTGAGAGATCTAACTTTATCTATTTGCAGGCTGCTCGCAGTAATGTGCTTCTTGCCGTTCCGGCCCTTCTTTATGCTATAAATAACTATCTCAAATTCATTATGCAGGTATATCTTACATAATCAGTTTTTCCTACTTTATAATGTTATTCTAGTAGCCCTTACCTTGTGCTATTTAATTAGGTTTCCAACAAAATTATTAGATATCTAAAAGTTCAGACATATCATGCATGCTGCAGCTTCAGCGTTTACCTTTTAATCTAAACTCTTTTTTATTTGGTGTAACCGTCTGTAATCGACCAGCCAATTGGATGAATCCATGGGAATTAACATGAAACTATAAAAAGTAACTAGATCCAATAACATGGTACCTGAAAAATCATGATGCTTTGTTTGATAAAAATGAATAAACCACCAAGAAAAGTATTTTCCTTCTTTTGGTCTGAATTAGTAGCATGAAGAAAATATGCTCATATATACGAAGTTTGCATTTGGGAATAATTTCTCTTGACCTCTTTAGATGCTTTTATCCATGCGAAGTATGACTATCTAAAAATAAACTTGGAATGCCTGTTCACACTAAGGAATTAGTTACTCCTAGAAGCAAACTTCAGTTTAGGGGAAATATAATGAATCAGTAAGTTGTAACCATGTTCAAATTCTTATGCATGAGGTGGTAACCATATTTAGCCAGTGGCCATAATAGACTTATTTTTCGTATAGCCTTGGTACGGCGTAGTTAATTTTTTCAGGAGTTCTCTTTTGTATTTTTTACTCCAGTACTAACCGCTCTCCTGCCCTCTCTATAGTTGGATATATTGGAGACCAGAGTTCTTTGCTTCTTTTCAACAAGTTATATTAATACCTATTTCATTGTTCTTTTTTTGCCAGCTATATTTCAACCCGGCAACAGTGAAAATGTTGAGCAATCTAAAGGTTTGTTGCTAGTTATTTCATTTCATGTGAAAATTAAGCATTTTCCAATTATATGGGCGAAAGAACTTTGATCAAGTTTCCTACTCTTGAAAGCCTTTGTGAAGTATAGATGGAATTTGCTTTCTTGCCTACTTGTTTTGCTATAGAAGGAAACCTCATTTTATCTTTTCCTCAAGCTATTACAACAATTCATTAAGAATACATATAGTGAGGACCGGACCTCGTGTTACTGATTCTTCTCAGTAGTCAATCCTGCGTATAGTTTGTCGGAAAAAGCATCTTAAAAATCTTGCAACTGTATCTACTTTCGGAGTTTTTTTTTCTCCATTATGTTAAACATCATCTATATGCTGTTCAGGCCAGTTTCCTATGTGAGAAACGTCTGATTGACATCAGCAGCCTCGTTTAGCTAGGCATATTACCATTTTCTACTATAAAAGGAATCTTCAGTAGTTTTTGAGTTTTCTTTCCATATTTTGAGATTGTGCTTCTTTGGTGTTCTTAATTGTTTCACAGGTTTTGGTTATTGCCGTACTTCTGAAGATGGTAATGAGACGTCGGTTCTCAATAATTCAGGTTAGTTTTACGATCGGCAAGTTATGACAGGACAAGTTATATGTTTCTAGGGTCTGAAGGTTCACAATTTGATGAGAAATATGTGAAAATAAGACAGTTCTGATGAGTTAACTGCATGCAGTAAGGCAACATTCATAACTACTAGTATATTATTTAGTACTGATCATTCTTTTACCACAGTGGGAGGCTCTTGCTTTATTGCTGATTGGGATTAGCATAAATCAACTGAAATCCATCCCCGAGGGTACCAGTGCTTTGGCCCTTCCAGTCACAACTGGTGCATATGTATACACACTGATATTTGTAAGTGATTTTGCTGGTGATTGCACTAATGAAATACCTTGATATGCATGCACAATTTTAATCTACATTTTGTATTTTGCAATTCATAATTTTGTTTACTGCTGTTGATTTCACTTTTGAATAACCAATGCAGGTGACTGTTCCTTCTATGGCCTCAGTCTTCAACGAATATGCCATGAAAAGTCAAATGGACACCAGCATTTATCTTCAGGTCTGTGGACATAATAAGTGTGACAGTCGATTATACTATATCATTTGGTTGTGCCATTTCTGACTCCAGCCTTGCAATTTTAACCATGATGTATCTTGAAATAAGATAATTTTGGTTTCTCATTTTTTGGTTATGATATTCTTGAACATTTTTAAATCTTTATAAATTGTAGGATATCGATTCAGTTAAATAATCATGTAATTAACCAGTATATGCCTGATATATTTTAATTTTTCTTTCTCCACAGAAAGTTTCAAATTCAGTAACCTTGTCTCTTCATCTGTTTGCTTTGCAGAACTTATTTTTATACGGGTATGGAGCTATATTCAACTTTCTTGGAATTCTCGTCACTGCGATAGTTAAAGGTAGTAACATGATTTTGTTTTCTTCTCCCAGCCTTCAAATTAGTGCCAACCACTTAGTAATAATTGATCTTGAATAGGAGTACTTGGTTTTCAAGATAAACACGATGTTCATTCACGAGTCATATTTCTGGATTGTGCTTTGTGTTATATGATATTGTATTCAACTGTTTTACCAGAAGTGTGTTGTCTAATGTTTCAGGACCTAACAGCTTTGATATATTAGAAGGACATTCAAAAGCTACCATGCTTTTGATATGTAACAACGCGGCACAGGGGATTCTATCCTCCTTTTTCTTCAAATATGCTGGTAAGAGAATGATTGCTGGAGATGAAGACCTTACTTTCTTGAACTAGAGAGGGAGGCATTGTAATTGCAGAGCTTGATCTTACTAACTGGATGTTATAGCTCATCCAATAATTTATGTTTTCTGCTAAATTCTTATACTAGCCTTTATTTTACGCTACCAGATACAATTTTGAAGAAGTACTCGTCAACTGTCGCCACTATATTTACGGGCATAGCTTCTGCTGTGTTATTCGGCCATAAATTGACCGTAAACTTTATGTTAGGGATTTCAGTGGTTTTCATCTCAATGCACCAGGTACAATAAACAGGATATGTATCTCATTTCTCTTGTATGTTGGATTTAATTCTTACTTCTTGCTTTTTGTTTGCCAGTTCTTTTCACCTCTTTCAAAAGTCAAGGACGATCAACCAAATGGGGTACTTGAGAGAATGGATGTACAAGATGATCATAGGTACTTGTTCTTCCTTAAGCATACGCTTGACATAATGATTTCTCAATGGCCTTGCTTACTGATCGTTTAAGTGAAGATTCTTTTCCCTGGAATTCAAGGATCTATCTCTTCATTTGCAATTATTGAAGACTCCAGAATACAAATATCAAAATTAATGTTCTCAGACTTGTATTAAATGCGAAATCTGACAATGTATCTGTGATTTCGTCTAGTTTAGTTTCTTTTGGAGGAGCTTAAGTCTATGGAGACTGAGGATTGGACCCTACCTAATATTCCCCTAACCAAGTTTGCTGCTGAATGTAGTTTTGCAGTCACAATAAATTTCATTGTTATTATGTGGATTCTATCATCTTTTTCCTCACTGGATCTGTTCCGTTTAAAATTCTTTTTTAGCTCTTTACGTATTTCCTCCCTTTCCTCATTTTATGTGTGTGATGAGAAGTGTGTGTCAAGATGTGGTTAGGGGTTGTCGCTTGGGGGAGGGATGGTCTGGTGACTGGAAATAACCCTGACCAACGCATAATTACAGACAAGGAAGAAAGCATCATACAAACATCATAAAAGGCACCATTACTTTTGTTACCTTCATGTTGTAGTTCATAGTAAAGTTTTGGATTGTTTTGGTTGTATTTTTTCAATCTTGTATCCCCGTAATTGCAGCATATTATGTGGTAACACTTCCAGCCTTTTCTTTTTAACTTTTCTAACAGCTTTTACACCTGAGACAGAAGTTACCAACATTCATTCTTCTCTTTTACTTCCAGGTCAAAGGAGACATCCTTCATAAATATGGCTGCTGGGGCAAATGAGGAGGTACTGTCTATTGTCACTCTTTCAGATGCCATGCATTGTTTTCTTTTATAGCGGAGATTCCTCATTTTTCTATTTCCTATATCCAGGCTAGTCATCGCGTGGAACCTGACGAAAGAAAACCTCTTCTTCCCATCTAAAGTTAATTTGGCTGTATGTTCCCGAAACTTTTAGCTCTTTATATATTTTTTGATTACTATTTAAATGTTATGCATAGTTGCATACTATGTGGCTGGATGTGTGTGTAGCTACCTAGATAAGTGGCTTTCCTAGGTATTAGAGGTGAATACTTGATCTGTGGCTTTGGCAGCATTCAAGCGATTAAAGAATTAGCAAAGTAGACGAATTCATAATATTGCTTGTTCCAAAAATCTACAAATAGAAATACAAATTTTGCGCTTTACGAAGTTCCATCTCTACTAACATAAAGCCTCGGATCTTAATATTTATATGTTAATCCTGTATTCATATACTTTTGGAGTAGACACTTCATTAGGATTATGTTTCTTGTGCCCTTATTCTTGTGATGGGTCTGAAAATATTAGGGGCACCCTATTATGCCATATGTCAGACTTATAATTCAGCTTTTGTCAAAGGGAAGATTACTTCTATTATTGCTATATTTCTTCTGTCACTTTTTAGGCAAAAACACAAACCGGTTTTATAGCTTTTTTACGGTGAGGTTGAACTAAGATAATAATATTCTTTATTATTGTTGTCATACTGCATCAATTTATTCATGCCATCATGCCGATCATCGTACGTGAAATGAACTTTTTCCATGTTGAATCTTGTTGCAGTTGGTCTCCGTGGCGTTAACTACTCAAGATGGTGCAGAAATTGAAGATAGTGCAGTGTCAATTAGGAACAATAATATGCAATTACAATTTATTCCTTTGAAGATATACAGTTAGCGTTTTGAATCCGTTTGGCACAGTGATTCGCCCTTGTAAGAGTTTGAAAGAGTATATAGAGGGAAACTGCTGCACTGTTGTCTGCCATTTTACTCCTATACCCATTACAGTTTCACAAGTTAATGTATATTGAAGACTTCAATCAACTTTCAGGCTATTCATTTTCAAAAGATTTCTTTAATATACATTTGAAATCCTTTTAATTTTTTGGACCCAATGTGCTTTTTACACATGGGATCTTTCTGCAATTTTGTTCTCCTTTTTGGTGTGTAACTAAGTAATGACATTCTGGATATTACAAATTTGAAGGGACTATGTTATCCAAAAAGTAAAGAGCCTTTATACATTAGAGTATGTGCTGTGTTGCAATGTTTGTGTTCACATCACGTTTGCATAATGTTGTTTGATACTTCCTAGTTTTTAGAGGTCTATCCAATGCATCTTAAAAGAAGTGACTATACAAAAAGCTAATGCATTATTTATTTACCATAAGTTGCCTTTTTTGTTCTCCTTATTAATTCCATATTTTTTATGAGATCTGTTTGTTAATAATTCCATTGTAGATGGTGTTGGAGGGAAATCAATTTGTGACCCGATATAAAGTGGAAAAAACCGACCAACTAAACTCAAAATGGGACTTCGTACATGTCAACAGCAGCTAGGAGTTGTAAATAAATATCTAATTTGAGTAGAGGTCTTCTGTCAGTTATTATTGACGCAGAATTGTCGGTCAAATTGGTCTCCTTTTTCCCCATAAATTTAATTTTTATCTGCATGATATGACGTGCAACTACAATAAGTAAGGTTTTGACTTGAAGGCTCAATGGTACGAATTCAATTTACTATAAGGTATTAAGGTATTAATGGGAAAATGTAGGGGTGTTCATGACTCGCCGACCCGCCGCACCCGCAATTCGCATGGTTTAGTTTTTAACTTAACCCGCTCGTGTTGATAAATTGGTAACCCGTTAATTTAGGTAAGGTCATATTTTTAATGACAACCCGCCAAAATCCGTCCGCATACAACTTTAGTTTGTATATTTGTATAGGAATGAAGGGAGCAAAGAGATTTTTTGGAAGTCATATAGTTATATGTTCATAATATTACTATAATATAATTTTTTTTTTTTACTTTATGTTGTTTGATAATTGTATTTTGGATTGTAAATCAATTTAAATTGTTTTTTTTGTATAATGTACGTGGATAAAATGTCTGTTTACATCTTACATTGTTATTTTAATTAAGTTAATTTGTGGTTTAAATATTTCTATTAAGTTATGGTATAGTTTTTGTTGTTTTTAGAACGCAATATAGATTATTTTTGTATTTATAACGAAATATTACTATATTTTCTCACAATTTAAACCCGCCCGCAACCCGCATGGTTTAGTTTTTAACTTAACTCGTACGAGTTGACAAATTGGTAACCCGCAAATTTTGGGTATGATCACATTTTTAACCACAACCCGCCCAAACTCGCCCGTGAACACCCTAGAAAAATGTGATCGCATTGAGTAAATATGAGAACTTACTTGTGGAAAAAGGGTGTATAGTATGCACTATACCATTATTATTTTTCAATAGTTATTACTTTACAATCAATAATTAGTCAAAATGTCTTTCTCTATTAAAGACCAGTTTCGCCTATCCTAGATCAAGCACAATTATAAGTGTTAACTTAGTGAGATCAAGCGCAACTAATGAGTAAATTTAACTTAATGACTTAACGTTAGAAAATAGAAACTCAATCAAATTCTAAAATATAGTACAATAGAAAAATGTGATTGCATTAAAGAGGTTCATAAATCTTTTAAAGATGTTACTTAAAATATTAATTAGACTAGCAATCGGGGCACAATGGAGACCCGCGTATGACATTCTTGTCGTATGATCAATTGAATTTTCGCTATTACTAAATTCTAAATAACTTTTTTCATTAAAACTTTCCAAAATAGTATATTTGTCAAAATAAATTGAGAAGCAATATAAACATAACTTCTAGAGTTATGCTTTTGTCCTTTTCTTTTTAAATAAACAAAAATCAACAATAAAACACTGTTTTACGCTGTTAATACACGGTTCTTACTCGCTTTCTCTCGTTTACTAACATTCTATCTCTATATACAATACGTCCAAAACCCCAACTACTATTTGTGTAAATTGATAAACTAATTAACTTCATACATTAATAAGACTTTAATTTCTCACTATTCTTTCCTTTGTTTCTTGATTCAATAAATCAGATATCTTTAATTAGCAAATTAAGTGCATTGTATTTAATATTAGTGTATATATATATATATACATATATTGTTAAATAAGAGAAAAGCAAAAACAAAAAGAAACAACTCTCTTCACTTTACCCAATTTTTCTTCTTTCTACATATCATTCCATTTCAATCCTCTCTACTTTTTCCAAAATCCAAATTGAAGAAGATGATGATGATGATGATGATGAAGAAATTGATCATCATCTCAGTATTTTAACTGTTAATCAAATCCACAATCCAGTCCAAATCGCTGAATTCGTCGCGGTTTTTGAGCTATTGTTCTTCACACTTCTCTCTCTAGGGTTTTGATTTTTTTTTTGTTCGATTGTGTTGATCGGTTGATGGAATCTGAAGATGATATGCACGATGCAGCATCAGACGATTACTACAGTGGCGGCGAAGAGGAGATGGATGTAGAAGAAGAGGAGTACGATTACAGCTACGAGTATGCTGATGACGATGACGATGATGATGATGATGATACTGCCGATTATGACTTTATTGCGAATGCCTCTGATGATGCGGATGATATTCTCGCGAGCCGGGCGCAGGTTGTGTGTCGAATTTTGTCGATTTGAGATAAATGATTGGGGTTTTGGTGTGTTTTTGTGGTTGAATTGGGGATTTTTGATGTGGAATTGGTGAATGATGAAGTCAAGTTTGGATTTTTTTTTTGGTGATAGTGGATTTTAGGAGTATGTTTTATTCGAAGATGTGTGGACTCGATTGAGGAAAAATTAGTGTTTTGTGCAATTGATTGGGAATCGTATAATGATCTTATGAGTGAATTAAGTTGTTTGAAACGCCTTACCTGTTAAGTGATTTAAAATAACACGTTGTCATTTATGTTTCAGAAGAGTTTTACCATCTTAAAGGAAGAAGATATACTGCGAAGGCAAGAAGAAGATGTTGTCAAAGTTGCTACTGTCCTTTCGATCTCAAAAGCAGCAGCATCCATACTCTTGCGACGCTATAACTGGTAATCTTTCTGCTCCACCATCCGAGAATGGTGTTTGGTGTACTGATTGCTAATACCAACTTGGTTTTCCTGGTCTGCTTGAGACAAGTTTTTGGCATGTGAAAAGTTGTCAGGACCCCTTAATTTTAAGTCAGTGGGTCATTTGAATATTTTCTGTTAAACACAGACCTATATTATCATTTCAGTTCTCACATCTGAAATCGTTCTTGTATGATTGGTAATAAAGGAGTGTGAATAATGTTCATGAGGAATGGTTTGCTGATGAGGAGAGAATCCGAAATGCTGTTGGCATATTGGAGAAGCCAGGGGTTGATTTCATGAGTGCTAAGGAAGTAAGTTATCTGTTTTTTTGATAGTGTTTCCTCTTCATACTTGCATTGTGCTTGTTCTTACGATTTTATTTTTGTAATCCCTCGTTTAGGTGGCGTGTGGAATCTGTTTTGAGAACTTCTCTTGTGAGAGTCTACGATCTGCTGGTTGTGGTCATTTTTTCTGCGACACGTGCTGGAAAGGTTTTCATAACACTTGAGTGACTTATGTTTAACTTATTTTCTGCTGCAATGTATAGCATTATTTATTTATGCCGCTTCTGTTGATTTTACAAAACAAACATATATTATCTCGAAGCTAAAACTAACTTCGGTCTGAAAAGATGGAAAGCTGAGGGATTTTTTGTGTTTTGTGCATCATATATTTTTTGGCGAATGGCTGGCAGGGATACAGTAATTTTTTTTTATTGTTTGATTACGACTTTTTCCTAACTGTTGTTTCTTCTAGGAATGTTTTTGGCACATTTTTTATTGCAATTTGTTGTATTAGACGATGTTTTATTTTAATACTTTTGTTTAAGGGGTCAATGTTTATGGTGCGCCATCAGTAACCTTGTGTTGGATATATTAGTGAGACTTCTATCGCGGTTTAGTTAAATTAGATGGTTCTAGTGGAATAGTTGAAGATGATACATATATGGGCAAATAAATACATTTTTATGTTAAATATATGATTTTATCTCAGTATTCCTAATTTCTTCAAATGCTAATACTTATTGATATCACTTGTGAATATCGAAGATAGTATCCGAGGAGCATGGCCAATGCAGGATGGGATTTTGTGATGAGAAGAATATTAGATTGTTATTATTTATTGAAGTTTGTAGCCAGCGTTGATGAATGCTGAAGTCTGTTTCATCATGTTTGTTCTTGGACTGATTACTCTTCCTTCCAGCTGTGACGTTCCTGTGTCTTGGAATTCAAAGTCATAACACGATTGATTTATTTTCCTTGTTTGTTCTTCTAGCTTACATTAGCACATCCATCAATGGTGGCCCTGGATGCTTGATGTTGAGATGCCCTGATCCATCCTGTGGTGCTGCTATTGGCCAGGATATGATTGATGAGTTGGCTTCTGATGAAGATAAGGAGAAGTATCACCGCTATCTTCTGAGATCTTATGTTGAAGACAGCCGTAAGGTAAGCACATCTTCCGCAGAAATCCTTACATCTCTTTTGAATAAGAAATTACCCGGTGGATGGTTTCCCCGCTATTCAATACAAGTGTTGAAATTTACCTTCTCCCTTAATTAACTTCGCTCAACATTTTCACTCCAGTTATTGCTTTGTTGATTTTTTTGACGTCAAATAAGCCAATGTAGCTTGAATTCATCTAACCCTTTCTGTCATAATCTAGTTCACTTTGCATATATTCTGTGTCGATGTGAGGGAGGAATGAAGTGTGTCATAGTATTCCATAAATCACTATTCCTAACTAATCTCATGCAAGCAGTTGTCACTTGATCTTTTATCTAATGAAAATGTTTGGTGATTATCTGTCTCATTTTACACGTGGAGGAAACCCATTGTATGATATCCTCTATATTTGTTCAATTATTTTAATCTAAAACGGATTAGAGGATTAGTTATTAGAGTATAATACAGAAACTCCCTCTAAGCTGCTAGGAGTCTCTTACGTTCACCGGAGAATTGTTCTTACGGTTGGGAATAACTGCAAAACCCCATTTTGGTGAAGAGTTTTAATACGTCTACTTGGTTTAGGAAGTTCTTTAGTTACCCTCGAGGCTTTATACTTATTGAGATTTAAGTTCTGGCATAAAATTCATTAGCTAATTGTCTTATTTGTGCAACAATATTTTCCTACCAACTGCTTGAAGTCAGAGAGATTTGTGACGACCTCTTCATCTGGTTGCAAGACTTCTTAAGCCTTTTCTTTTTGTCCTCTTGTATTTCCTTTGTTATCAACTTAGTTTATCAATGTGCTTGACTGATCTTTTATTCGTACTTCTCTCAGATTAAGTGGTGTCCTGCTCCTGGTTGTGATTCTGCTGTTGAATTTGTTGTCGGTAGTGGGAACTATGATGTTACTTGCAGTTGTTCGTATAGCTTCTGTTGGAATGTAAGTTGGGATGTATTATAAATTAATTATATTCTTGTTTTCTTTATTGGCATTCTTTGTGCTAAGTATCATCTGTTGGCTCGATCAGTGTACAGAGGAAGCTCATCGGCCAGTGGGATGTGAAACTGTGGCAAAATGGGTATTAAAAAACAGTGCAGAATCTGAAAATATGAATTGGTAAGTATATGCATGTCTCACTCTATTTGCAGTTGTTAAAGAATTCTGGGTTTCACTCAACTAGTCATCATAACAATTTTAGATGTAGTAGGCTCTTAATATTTACTAATTACTTGGAGCTTTCTTTTATAGAAGTAATTAAATTTCATTCATGATGGGATCTTGAACGGGAAAAGTTACAAATTGCTAATCATTACTCTTTGCAGATCTCGGTGCATAAGTTACAAATTCTATATTCTACTAATTTTCGTGGAATCACAAGCTTTAGTTTTGTGATGAAGAAATGATGTCTTTTTGGTTGCTGTAAGAGAGTAAATAGGCTAAACTGTTGTATCTTCTCCGAGACATATCATGTTTCAAAAGTAATGCAGAGATGACATACTTGGAACTTGTGAAATCCAAGTATTTATTTTTTCTTTTACACTTCACCCATACAAGAACCACCACAAGGCGTGTAATTTCAATTAGTTGGAGTAGGCTTTATGAACCAAATGAGAATCATATTGAGTTGAATAGGTGGAATCTTTCTCCACTCATTTTGGCTGCATAAAGCATCTTCATTTAGGTGGTGTTTGCAAACTATTCTCTAAAAGTAGGAGCTCATAATTTAAGCTAAAGTTGTAAAATTATGTGCTTAAGTCATAAGTTGGAAAAATTATTAGGTGCAGCGGCTGTACGATGACGTGGTACAGCATGTGGTATAGATTAAATACTATTCCTAAATTATAGGGAAGTAACTTCTCCACACCTCATCCCAACCATGCATTTATATAAATAACCGACTTGCTGCACCACCTCATCGTACAGCCGCTGCACCTAATAATCTCTCCATAAGTTGAGGGTGTTTTTAGAAAATATCTAAAACTCACCATAAGTGGAAGGTGTTCAGAGAAAAATCTAAAAGCTCAAAAAAAGCTATTAAATTATAATTATATCAATTGAGAATAACCACCACAAGCTAAAAGCTGGTAAGTAGCAATTTTTAGATTGTTGGCATTTTTAGCTTAAAGAAATGCGTTCCTCTCAGATAGTTTATATTTTTGATGTGTAATTGTATGTAAGATCTCGTACTCATATAATAAAATCTTTGCATCTATTTTTAATGGTCAAGACTCACTTGTGTAGGTAAACAAATACGCAAAATGCTTATGTTAGATGTATGGGTACTGATATTTCTGCATTATCGTTGATACATAATTATTAGTATAGTGGTATGTTCTGCTTGCAAAAAATTCTTAAAGAAGATCGTTTTTATGAGCCATTTGATAGTATGGGCTATGGGGTCATTTTCCTGGCTGTTGATCTGACAGTTTACATCTGTGGCTCCTTCAGTAGCTTCTCCCCCCCCCCCCCCCCCTAGTTTTTTTTTCTTTCTATATTTTAGATCATTCGTTGAAGATTCCTTACCTATCTTGTTTGAGTAATTTTTTTCAGTTTGCAAAACAAGTTAATAGTGTGATACTTGTATGAATATAGTACTACATTATGAAAATGAGAGAAAACCACTAACCTTTTGAGATTCTTGATTGCATTCTATTGGCCAGCTTTTGTCTAAAACTGGTTCCTTAAACTTTGATGAGAACGTTTTGGATATTTTGAATAGTTTGCATGAACTACCTAATTGAAGTTCATGATGGGCCAACCATCAAAATTTTATGATAGCCCTCTTGCAGGGCACACTTAAAATTAAGAAAACAAAATAAATCTCTCTTTCCTTCTCTTGCAATTCCTAGTACTTTGGATGTTTGGAGATTACTTTATTCAAAGCGCTGATTGGTACTTGTGATTGTACCATTGCGCTTCAGATGATTCATGTAATAATAAGTGCTGGGAACATTCAAAAAGGCTAGAAAGATGGAAATCCATATAAAAAGCTACTTCTTGAGAAAAAGAGGGACTGCAACTTATTATTGTTCATGCCATTAAGCTTTGGTGAGATGATGTTTGCTGTTTGGTGGTTGTAGGAAAGAGTTTTGTTAGTTTTCCTAAGCAGACGTGCTCTCTTGAATCAATCATGATGCAAAAAAGTGATTAAGTTCTGATGCTTGAGGTATTGTGAATGTCAATATGGTTTTGTCCCCTGTTGTTTCTTCACCTCGACTTTGTTGATTGTCTGTCGTTATTTTGAGAATTGAATTATAAAAGGTGTCATTTACTATGAGGGGAAGGTATGATAGAATAATTATATGGAATTACTGACGGACAAGTTATAACCTTGTTGGTGGTATTTATCATGCATCATGGGCTACAAGACATTAGGGGGAGTCTTTCTGTTCGAGTTGTAAATATATAGTACATCAAGGTTCAAAGTTTGATTTTTTTTTATTTTTTTTTGGGTATGTTCAACTGACAATAAAATCTCTTTCCATCCTTCTAAATCAAAACAGACAGTTTTTGACAGCATTTGTAAACAAAGTTAATTGCAATGCTGAGACATGTTACATGCGTGAGTTTTTCATCTACTGGACATTGACATATATGCATGCCTGATTTTGTCGTTTCTAGGATATTGGCCAACTCCAAGCCTTGTCCAAAGTGCAAACGTCCAATTGAAAAGAACCAAGGTTGTATGCACATGACTTGCACGCCACCATGCAAGTTTGAATTTTGCTGGTAAGATTTGCTTTGTGCTTTGAAATAATCCTTTACCTGTGTGCCTAGTTTAAATTTCCTTGTAAATTTATTGAAGCTCTTCTGCCAATCTACTTGTCATGCCACTTACTAGACTAGGAGTTAATTACTTATTATTCCGATGATATTGTGGTTATTATGGCTGTTATTATTAGGATAAATACTAGTGGCCCCTCTGCTGTTATCACCAGTCAAAAGATATGTTAATTTTGCATAAGGATTCATGTTACCCTGCATCTAGTGTTGTAAATTAGATGACAAAAGTACCCTTTAACATAGTTGCCCCAAATAATAAGTAGATCGACAAAATATTCAATGAATCAACTAATTTAATTTAGTTCATGATAATTATAAAATCATAAGACTGCCTACCTGCTCACCTCCAACTCCACCCTTCATCTCTCCTAATCCAGTGGCGGCCTCAAATTTGGGAACTAGGGGCAGTGGTGTGAGCCTTTTTGATTCTCAATCAAAAGGGATTGACGTTTCACATGCTCATCGATTAGCTCCCTATTGCAGTGGAATGTGTGATGGTAATCTTATATAAGATACAAAAACGTAAATTTTTCAGTGGAAATAGAAAACTAATGAAATGCATTTAGTTCTGATTTTCATTTTTTAACAGTGGAATTGAATTTGTTTTGTAGAACGTAATATCACAAATGCCCCCACGATTTTTCATAATACCTAGTCACACCATTTTATATAAAAACGGTAGTGTCTAAAGCAATGGCAAACGTCAAGTCAAAGTTGATTAGGAACAAAATTTGGTGTTTGTAGTATTTTCGGCACGAGTTTGTTGCCAGCAGTCCCAAGCAAGCTTTCATTTGATTTTCTACTAGTTGGATCTTTGTTATAGGGAGTTGCAACCCTAATTAGTTTTTAGAAACCTTAGGGGAGGTCTATTATATTAGACCGAACACTTGGGAGTGTTGATGAAATTATCTCTTATTATCATTATCATCAGCATCACCACCATCATCGTTTTCCGCTGAACTTAGTACTTCTCTTTTTTCCTTTTAGGCTGTGTTGCGGCGCATGGTCAGACCATGGTGAGAGAACAGGAGGCTTTTACGCCTGCAACCGTTATGAAGCAGCAAAGCAAGAGGGATTGGTACATTATATAAGAATTAATCTATCTGAAGTTTATTCTGTTTCATAATAGTGGCGGAAGTTATTTATTTATCTGAAAATGAATTCTAGTTTTTATTCTGATTGCATATACAACCTGTGGCTAGTATGATGAAGCTGAGAGGAGGAGAGACATGGCCAAGAATTCTTTGGAAAGATACACTCATTACTATGAGCGGTGGGCTTCCAACCAATCGGTATGCACTTTGCCCTAGTCCGTCACTTCCATCTCGGGATTATGTTTAGGAACGTTCAAAAGTCATCTTTTTGTTCCAAAACTGATCAATTATGCTTTCCAAATATTATAATTGGAAGAATTTTAATTCAAACCAATTGTTTGCATCTCTGTATGTAAATTGGTATCTCTGTATGTCGAACACATTTCATGAACCATGGGATTTCCACCAATTTTATTCTAACAAGTAATACATGCGAACAATTACGCCTAGCACATGTAAAGGTGAAGTGATTGCGTAATGAAATGTCAAAAGTTAAGATGTGAGATTGAGTACAAATAAATAAAATTTAAGCAGCAATGAATCATAAGATTCTAAAATTACTTTGCTTATCACAATTTATTAATGAGAATTCTGCTACATAACGTACTTAAAAGTTGTGTCTAATTGACAAAATGGAATGATTCTTTGACCTCTGATCTATTTCCAAGAAGAAAGTTGACAGAAGGGATATGTGCAAACTAATTCAGAATCAGGATGATTGTGAGAGCACTGACATCCTAATTGTGTTATCTCCCAGAATTATAGAAAACCTTTTCTTAATGCTATAACAGGCTACCATTTTTTTTGTCTCTTCCGTCTTCTTTCATTTACCTTGTGGATTTACGTATTACATGCTGAACTGGGTTATTCATTACCTGCTTTTACATAGTGTTATGTAACTGTGTCCTCATTTCTAGGTATTACCTCTAACTTTGCAAATTTGTAACCGTGTTGTATTCAAAGTAATTGTACACTGTTGAGTTTGTTTTATCTTGCCATATGTCATCCCATGTCAAGTACTTTCTGCCTCTTTCTTATACCTGTTTTGCAGCAGTAAGTTAAAACTTTAAACCATTTTATTTTCTTATAAACTCCAACTGTTTGCATTTTACTGCAGTCAAGGCAAAAGGCATTGTCGGATCTGCAACAAATGCAAAATGTACATGTAAGTATCTGATATCAGTATTGACTGGTTGTCACATTATTGTGTTTGTCCCCTTGGTGATTGTTCCTACGGAGGGTCTGATGTTCACATTTCTGTGTTCGTTATAGTTACCAATTTTAAATCTGATTTGAAATACAATCGTAACAATTTAGCTGAACAGCTTTTCTGGATGAAAGTTTCCTGATGGGTTACACGTCTTTTAAGACAAAGAAGGCCTGGGCTGAATATACTATCGTTCAATGTTACTACCCCAGCTATAAGTCACAATCCGAATTATACTAAATATTTTGCTTGATTTGAAACACCTCGTTGTAGTTAAATATTTGCAGGAGCTGTGTATCTGTTATCCTTTTTTTCTTTCTAAAATTATTATCGTTTCTTCTTCAGCTTGAGAAGCTTAGTGAAGTACAATTGCAGCCGGAGTCGCAATTAAAGTTCATTATAGAAGCCTGGCAGCAGGTAAAAAACCATAATCAGTGCGACTTTCTTTGGTTAAGTTGATTGGTATTTTTTTAGAATGGTACTAATGATTTAGTAAATATAGCTTTTAAGTCTGTTTCTGCTCACCAGTCTGAGGTTAAGTTTGAAATGCATGCATACTAAAACTGATGGTACGATAAAACAGCAGTGAATTTTCAGATTATATATTGAATCATAGGTTCTGCTTATTGTTTATCGAATATCCATGCTCAGACCTTTATCAGCTACTTCAGATTGCAAATAATTAATTGATTCTGATGGAAAAAGTTGTGGGATGAAAAGATATTTCCTTCCATTTTGCAAGCTGAAGACGGTGTTCATTTGTTCACATGGCAAACAAATTGAGGGAGGAAAGATCGTATTCTTTATGATTCTCCTTTCTTCCCGCACTTAGATAAAAGACTTGAATGTTATTGCGTTAATTTAAAGTTCTTCCAGCATCATGTTACTTGCATATGTTTTCTTCAGTTACAAACTGTGTCTAATTATTGATTTCTTACAGCTGGCATGGTGTGCTTATCTGTAAGAAATCTAGAAGAATTATTCCTTATTTTTCTAATTACCTTATGAAGTTTGGACTTTTACTAAGTTGTTTTTTGTTTTGCAAACTTGTATGAGTTCCCCATGAAGTAAACAATTTTAAATGTTTGTTATTGCCCAAATTACCTTATGAATGTGGTTCCTTATTGTGTACTGTTGTACTAAATGTGGTTGATTGGTTTTTCTCGTATTGTTTGTATTGCAAATTAATCATGTATGATCCTTGGGGTTTTTGCAGATAGTAGAGTGTAGAAGGGTACTAAAATGGACCTATTCATATGGTTACTATCTGCCGGAGAGTGAGAAAAATAGGAAACAGTTTTTTGAGTATTTGCAAGGTATTATCTTCTTCACTAACCCGTTTCAATTCTCTGGAGGACTTTTAGACTTACTGGCATAATATGTTGACATTTAGGTGAGGCGGAAGCGGGTCTGGAGAGGCTTCATCAGTGTGCAGAGAAAGAGTTGATGAATTTTCTCAATGCTGATGGGCCATCGAAAGATTTCAACAATTTCCGTACAAAACTTGCCGGTCTTACAAGGTAATATCTGGTTGAAAAGGACAAATATTAGAATATAATGTGCTAAACCTTCACCTAACCCCAGCTTCTGTACTCAATAGGTATGATACTGTAGAATATCGAAGCTTTGTTAGCTCAGAACTTCTCCATGAATTTTTTTTTTTTTTTAATGAGTCTCCTTAACACTAAACCCTAAACTCCTTGAACTTAATGTCGATTTCGTCTCAATATTTCTTTTTATTAGTCTAGGGAGAAGTATAGCTTCTTCACGCTTTCGGATCTGTAGCTATTTCTATTTCTGAAACGCAGCAGGGATAAAACTTAGATGTTAAATTATATGTCTTTTTTCATGACTTGCGAGCTAAGATGCATCCAATATGTTTAATAATGGAAATTGAATTATAGTAGATACCTTATCAGCAGTCTTCTAACTAGTTTCATGTGGTTCAGAGGTATTCATCTGGGAATGTTGAGCTCGTGTTTTATATGAACAATGCGTAAGTTGGTTGTCATTTTGTGGGCAGTAACTAATGTAGAAGTATACTGGTGTAACAGTTACTCTCCCTAGCTGGTGATAACACCCCGACCCCTTACTTTTAAGGGAAAAAAGAAAGAGGCTGCTGCTATGAGGGTTGGAATAGTTATAGTTTCCCACAAAATTTTTTTTTATGGGAAGTGGGGGACGTGAGAGAAGTTAGTATGGTCCCCAGAAAGCCGAATAGGGAGCTCTTGGAGATCATAGCATGATCAATTTAATGATTTAATCATATTAATATCGAAAAAAAAAAGATAAAAGATTAATTGTAGTATTATTTTCAAAATAATGGTTCATTACTTTTTCTGCAAAATCAGTTTCTATTTGCTCCCTGAACTGCTTTATATGAACTGTGCTATAGGGGTCAATTGTTTTCTGCTTGATAGCTGAGTCAAATGGCTCGCGTGCTATGTGCAAAGCACACGATCAATTTCTCTCTTGCAGAAACATTAACAGTAATGCAGTTATCGTGTTGAGGCTCAATACTAGAGTTTGTATGTATTCATTTCTGTCATAGTGAACCACTAATTTTTCTTCTTATCCTTTTTCTAACAGTGTGACACGAAATTACTTTGAAAACTTGGTTAGAGCATTAGAGAATGGTCTTTCAGATGTAGATTCACAGGAGGCTTCCAACAGTTCAAGCTCAAAAGCCGTAGCAGGAACCAGCAAGGGAAAGGCTGTAAAGGGGAAGGCCTCTTCCAAGCCAAGTGCTGCAAGCAGAAACTCAGATGATTCGGGTAATTGGGCATGTGATAAGTGCACCTTCTTAAATGCGCGGTCTGCTAGCGCATGCCATGTGTGTCACCACCGCCGTGGAAACATGCCATAGCGACATGAAACATAAGATCTTTGTGCCGATTATTCATGTAATGAGATGCAAAGAATGCTGAAAGTTTGGGAAGTAGCATCTATAAGGTTAGCTAAAAGTAAGCATTGTATGTTTCTGGGGAAACGTGTAAGATCGTTTCTTTGGCTGTTTGTGGTGGGTTTTCTTTTTTTTTTCAACATATCAAATGCTTTATGTAAATTGTGTGTGCATCAACTATCAAGAAGGAAAAAAGAATTGTTTGTGTTCAAGTTACTGAGTCCACGACTTCTAGATTCGATAGAAAAGTAAGAAAATATTAATCTGTGCTGGTTTGCCTGCTACCTTTGGATTGTGGGCAAGCACAAGGTGAATCTTTAATGCTAATCCTTAATTGTTGGAAGTTCTTAAATTGAGTTAATTGGAATCTGTGATAGCCATTAACCGGTAATAGGTATATTTTAGTAGCTCTTGCGATGTCACAATCTTAAATCTGCAGTACCGTACGCAGGTATGTCATATGTAGTAGGACAATGATTGTGGTCGTCTATAATGTGTTTATTGTTGATGTTGTTGTTGGTGCTGCTGTTATATTATGTATCCATCTTCTAAGTTAAGTTTATCTATCTACACCTTACGAGATTTGAATGATTGAAGAGACATTGCTCAAATTTTGGTAAAAAAAAAAAAGGTAGATGGGCTATCAAAGCATGTCTAAGGCCTGAAGACACTGGGTAATTTTAGAAAATATAAGGAAGATTAAGGTCCCTAGTTTTCATGGTTTTTTCTCAAGTTTAGGGAGCTTGTGTTTAATTGTTCGAATTTAAGGGGAGGTCTATTTAACTCATCCAAACTTCAAGGATGTAGATTCAAAGAGACGTAGTTATGCTTGAAAACATGTTACAGATATAATCCCTGTTTTTCAAGATTGAGGAGGGTGAGTGTTTGCAATTATTCAAACTTAAGGTAAACTCTATGTAATCTGTCCAAACTTTAAGGTGTATATTCAATTAGGGGAAATTGCGCAAACCCCCCAATCTATGGGTTCTTTTGCATTGAACCTATTGATTTTTGTGCGATTTGCCTCTTAATGCCAAATCTAACGGATAACGACTCAGACATATGTTCAAAATGAGGGGTTGATCAACGACTCAGGGGGCAAATCGAACAAAAATCAACAAGTTCGGGGGCATATCCCACATTTTTATAAGTTAGGAGGCACAATGTAGAAGCACCTATAAATGGGGAGTTTGCTGCAATTATCTCATTCAATTATCGCTAAATCCTTTGCTATCAAAGTTCTTCGACCATGTACTAATTAGCATGTCTTTGTATAAGGGGAAACACCTTATGGGCGGAAGACCTAATCATTAGCGTGGGCGGAGGTGTAACAAATAAGCAAAATTTACATAATTTATGAATTATGATTACGATCTCTTTTAGAATTTTCTCAATTTTTGGAAAATGTTAACTCAAGGATTTCGCAGCTTGATTCGAGTTAAAAGGAGAGGTTGACTTGATTAACATTAATCCAAGAGATTTTTGGCTTCATCTTTGAAACAAATATTTGATATAATTTGAAGCTCCGGCGAACTATATAATCTTCGTCTTGAATTCTTCAAATGTGTAGAATATAGTAAAGTTTGATCTTTTTTGAATGATTTACAATCTTCAAAAATAATTTTTAACACCTTTGAAGCTAGATGTAGAATTAAATTGAGTTTTTGTTCATTCTTCATGAAAAATGCTTTTGATCATCGCGAAGAACACATTGAAAATGATGAACATGAGGGAGATTTTCCAAAAGTAATTTTTCTCAAGAATGTAATTGATGCTGAAATAATATTTTTGTGTAATTGCTCTTTGAGACAAGACTTCTATTCATATTTGTAGAAGTCGAGTCTTGATGTAGTTAATTGCTGGTCAAAACACATAACCTTTTTTCACGTGTCTTAATTTAATTGGTAACATTAGGTCAAAAACATTAGACAAACAAACAATTGATAGCTAAAGACAGACAAACAAACGATTAGGTCAGAAATCTCAAAAATTTGTAAAACATAATTAGTTAATCAAAATACACACCAGAAAAAAAAAAAAAAAAAACAAACTTTGATCCATGAATATATCTCCCATGTTACACTGACATATTTTCTTAACCACGTTATATACTTATGTTCACATCACGTGGGTAAATAAAGAATATTCCATCATAGTAACACAAAATTGAGATATAGATTCTTAGTTTCGAAAAATATTCAAAGTATATTTTTATTTTTCAAAACATCAAATACTTTTTTATAATCATACAAGGGTTCAAGTGTGTAAGTATAATAGGCACAATAATATCATAAATGATATCCAAATATGCCTTAAGTTCTAGAGGGAAGATTTCGGTAAGGTTTAAAACCTCAAGGTAGGTCATTGTAATTTCTCAAACCACATGGGTGGTACCTGTAATTAAAGTTACACGAAATTGAAGTTATAAGTGCCGATTTTTGTAAATTTTTTTTAAAGATGTATTATATGCTAATGAAAGTTACACGAGAAGTAATTTGTATATTAAAAATAACTCTAAAAGAAACTCCTAGTGAGATAGGGATTGGGATTGAGAAACTTATTCATGGGTAGTTTTATGAGGTAAAAAATAAATTTGGAGTTATTGAGAGAGAGACAATTAAAGGGTGAAAATAAAATGAGTGAGCGATATATTTTAGTTTAAATTATTATTAAGATTGAAAAGTTAATTAAAACTATTAGAAGTAGAAGCTTTTTACTATATATTAAAAATTAAAAAGTTTGAAAAACGTGAGAGCAGTAAAACTAAAACTAAAGTCCTATCAAGATTGGCATTTGAGAGTGTTTAAAAAAGATCCTCTATATATATATATATATATATATTATAATATAAATAAGAAACAATTCAAAATTCTTTTTCATCGAATTGAATCAAATCGCCTCGTCTCGTCTCATCTCTCTAAAAGTTCAGGTAATTAATTAATTAAGAAAGTGTCCTAACATCTCTATTTTGTTGTAGTGAGTATTTGGAATTCATGTTTGTGTTTGAATTGTTTCATAGAGTTAGTACTCCGTAATGATGGAGGAATCAGAGGAAAGAAGGGATTTAGTTTAATCCGGTTGTACAATTTTATCGACATTTATCGTCTGCTGCGATGTAGCTGTGCTAGCAGGTTGATGAATATGTTCTTTGTCAATATTAGATGTTTGAAGAAGTAATAACACTTTTTGTGTGTGATTGATTTTGAACATTGAGTCTTAATTGATCAGATTTGGTTGTCGATCTTGCATCTTCCTTCTAAATGTCTTAACTTGAAGGAATTAAGACAAGGGGAAGTCTTATAAGTTCAAGGCTGATCGGAGTTTACAACAGAAAGAGAGTACAACCGAATTGAACTAAATACCAATAAAGGTGAAGTCAAATATTGCACAACAAAAGCTAGAAAGGAGACAAGAATGTGGAAAAGCTTGAGAATGAGAACATTCAAGTGTTGCTTGAGAAATTTACAAATGAAGACTCCCCATGTTTAGAGGATTCTTCTACAACAATGGACAACTATGATCATCTTGATCCTACAATTGTAATTGAAATAAAAAATATTCTATTTACCTCGCCTACCATAGTAATGAGAAAGTTGAGCTACAAAATCTACCACCATAAGTGTAGAGTTGGGAAGCTTTTACATGATTACAAGCTCGACCCTATATCAACAAATAAACATAAAATGCCCATGAACTTTATGAATCCATCATTTTTGGAAGCTTATGTGGTCGACACCCTTGTTGGTGGCAAGAAAATGTGCCGAGACGCATGTGACATCTCATTCTTCCCTAACAAAGTTGACAACGTCCTCGACGCCTAGGTGCTGCAGAGCTCCTCGATCTTGTCCCAAATCTACCAATTCAAGTTCCAAACTGGTTTTGGACTGCGAAAATCTCTTCCATTAAACTAGATATTTAGTCTTTGGTTGTGTACACTCGCTTCAAAAGGCATTGGCCAAGGATTTTGTCCACGTTGTTGACCAAACGATGGATATTGTATCCACTCGTTGTTCAATGGTGAATGGTCCCTATTCATTTAGTTGTTTTCTGATATAAAACTAAATTGTCATCTACGTCAAGTCGTTTTAGCTAATCGACTTTACTTTGCCTTAAATACATTGTAAAGGAGAGATTCAGAGAATAAAGAAAAGAGACAATCGTTCTACTGGAACTAGTATATATTCTTCAAACTTTAAATATTCAATAATCGCTAAATCCTTTGATATCACTTATTTTGGTCCGCTCAAGGAAAGGAAAAATTAAAGATATTGTTTTTATTAAATTAGTCATATATATATTTGAACTATAAATACAAATATACCGAACCAAAAAGTAAATATAAAAGAAATAGTTTTTATGGTAAAAACTAGAGTCCTACTAAAGATACAATTGGGATTGTGATACTTACTAACTATATAAATAACCTCAGACAGACAGAGCAATTCAAAAATTCTTGTTTCATCGAATCAATTGCGTCTCTCAATTTGGAGTTTCAACAGATCCTATATATTATTCATCGAGGTAATTAATTAGGTTTGTATTTTGTAGCTTTGAATGTTGAATTATAGGTCTTTCGTTGTTTGATTGGTGTTTGTTTTTATCATTATATTCGAATTTGTAGTTAGGGTTTTTTTAGCAGTTTTGGATAGTCTTTTGTTTCTAATGACAACTCTTCATTCAGTCGTCTACAATGTATGTATGTATGTATATATTGATGCGTCACAACACTTGAGTACACATACATGCATACGGCTTCAATATATGCATGATTGCTCGTTATGCATATTTAGTGACTTGATTCTTGGATTCTACTCAGTACTCGGTAGCAATGGAGGAATCGGAGGAAAGAAGGGAACGGCTCAAGGCAATGCGTGCTCAATCGCGGTTTCAGGGTCATTTTTCAGAGGTTTCGGGATATCCATCTCCTGGCCTTTCAAATCCTTTCATTGAAAAGGAAAACACTTTTACGACTGGTGCGCAGTATACCTCTCCATACTCAAGAGATCCTACATTCTCTGCAAATAAAAGGAAGAAGAATTGCGATTCTCCTCAAGCCCAACCGATGCTTCCAGGTCAAAGGATGTTCCACGCACCGAGACCCCATTTTAATCTTCAGAACAGACCCATGGAGACAGCAGCTCATTCTCAGGGTATGACCCCTCCAAGAGCGTGGGGCGGCTCAAGTGCTGATCCACCGAGTTTGTCGAGGTTTGGCCCTAGCAACGTACAGGGTGGTTCTCTTCAAAGCCCAGTCAGCTTTCCAGGTCAAAGGATGTTCCGAGCACCAAGTTATATTCACGGTCCTTTCCAAAACCCCATGGGGACAGCTAATGCTCAAGGACAAGGGACTCCTCCAGGAGCCCCCTCAAGTGGTGCTTTTAACTATAACAATCCACCATATTTGTCAAAGGTTGGTAGTAACTTCACCGGCCCTAGCAACGTACAGGGAGGTTCTCCTTATGCTGATTATGGCCGGGGAAGAGGTCACAGACACGGCACTAGTTCCACTAATCATTCTAAGTACGCAAGAGGGAGGGGTCGATCACTAGGTTCAGGGGCAAGTGGTGGGCGAGGAGTAGGCTGCCATTCTCGCAATCCCGTTTCAGCAGAGGTACGACCTGATTTGTATTATAAAAAGGAAATGACGGAAGATCCGTGGAAATCAATGACTCCTGTGCGTTGGAAGAAGCTTCCCCCTTCTCCCGAGCCAGTTTCTGTATCTAAACCAAGCCTCGCTGAATCCCTGGCCAGCTCCCTTTACGATCAAAGCAGTGAGGCCGTTGATAGTGACCAAGGCTCATGAAGGATGTCACTCCCCTCACACTGCTCGGCCAGAATGAACTCTTACTCAGCATAAATAGTGAGGAAAAAAGCATGAATGATATGTAATCCTAATTCTTTCATTTGATTGTTCTATCTCTCATAGAAAGCTTCAGCCTTGTTATGTTTGTTCGTCTGTAATTGTACGTCGAGTTTTTCATTAGTGATTCACTCGATTGATTGTACCATCCCCGAGCAACACTCGAGAAACCATCTTTCGTCCTTTCTCTGGTTTCTTGTTTATAAAGTAGATGTAAAAACATATGTGAGGACAAATTGGTTGTTCTGCTAACAGGAAGCTCTTATTGAAACTTGGGATTTTCTGAGGAATCCATGAATTATATTAGTGTATGTTCATTGAGAAACAATGGGAAGTCTGCTGATTGTTTAATTCGTGTGTGTCTCTGTCTGTGTGTTTTCTGCAGAGTTTTTGAAGAGTCCTGATAGTAATTGCTTTGTTTTTAAAAATATGCGAAATAAAGAAACAAAATTGAAGTATAGCAAGTATAAAGAGTTTCTATTAAGTTTTTGTTGTTAATATATAATTGATCTATATCATGCATATGGACAATTTTTTTTTTTTTTTGATCGGCTCATGCATATGAACAATGATTTTATAGGTATAACTTTATACATATTTTCAAAATGATAAGGCAGAATTATGGCCATTAGATCTGAATTTTGGCAAACTTGGTCAGATGACTTAATAGCTGAACAAACAACAGTTGTGACTTTAAATGCATAAAGTATCAATGCATTGAAATTAACTTGATATGCCTATCTTTCTCCTGAAACTCAAACACTCAATCTACATCCAAATCATATTTTAATTTTTGACTAAACTATTTTGAAATTACATCAAAACTATATTTCAATTTTTTTGCATATTTTCCAAGATAATCCTCAAAATATCAAATTAAAAATTGAGAGAAACGAACAACTGAACTACATGCAAACATTGCCTTTTATTTCCCTTGAAGTTTGCCTGAAAATCTTTTACTTTTCACTATCTTTTCTCCTATTTTTGGTGGATCCGATTATCCATCATTGTAAATCTAACCCCGCATGTTTCTGGTTTTAACTTTCAATGGACTACGATTTCATGACACAAAATTTACAGA
The DNA here is from genome assembly GCA_946800315.1 of Misopates orontium. Classification (NCBI taxonomy): domain Eukaryota; kingdom Viridiplantae; phylum Streptophyta; class Magnoliopsida; order Lamiales; family Plantaginaceae; genus Misopates; species Misopates orontium. Next base: position 51,054,967 of record OX326947.1, on the reverse strand, counting down.
TTTTGTGGTTTTCCGACAGCACCTAGAAATCCATTTTTTCATGGTTTGCCAAATGAAAACCAAAAAAAGAAAAGAACCTTTGACAAAAAGTTAAACCTTTGTATTTTTGGTGCCTCAACTTGGATACTATGTGTTTTCAAAAAAATAAACTTGGATACTATGTCTATTTGTAATTTAAGTGCCTATATATATATATTTTGTTGGAAAACACACGTGCACATGACTTGACTTAAAAAAAAAATTAAAATGCAACGATTTTTAACTTTGTGAGAAAACGTGTGTCGCCCAGATTAAAAGATAGAAAAGAAAAACAGAAAAATCAAAGAAATAAAATAACTAACGAGGAGAGAGAAACGCGTCTCTATTCTCCCCCAAATCAAAGGAACCCCAAATTAGGGCTCATATCAAAAACCCTAATTGCCAAATCAAAAATCTGTTGCGATGAAACTCGCTTTTTTGAATCATACCATCTTGATATTAGATCCTCAAGTTAGTATCTTGATATTCGATTTTGAGAATGGTAACAAGAAATCGAGCTAATTTAGGGTTATAATTTATATTCATTTTATTGTTCTTGTTTTATTTAATTTCAGTTAGTATCTTGAATTTAGTATATTGTTTGATTGGGTAGGATGTGAAGAAAACACATATGATAGCGGATAGAACAAGTTTTGACATTATAGTGAACAAATTTCAGTTGTGATATATGTGATTGCAGACTTCAACTATAGCATATTCTTGATTTGTCATTACTTATCATCCTTAATCTGAATATCTTATTTTAATTTCTATTTCAGTGTTAGGAGGATGTTTATTCTATCAGGGGTATGATCCAAGGATGTGCGAGGATTCACAAAAAACATTGCCCTACCTAAGCCCGAATGAGGAAAAGTAGAAGACAATGAAGCATAGGAAAAATGTTAACACGTCAAGATTAGAGTTAAGAGATGTTAGGCTTTAGCTGTGGATTTCAGATATTAGATTCAATTCTATGTTGGTTGTATTAGTTGTCGTTGTGACATGGTTGGTTATTGTTATGACCAAAATGTTGTGTTAATGATCCTTGAGTTGGTTTGAGCCTTTTGCGATCTAGGTTGCGGGTTGCTTTTGTTTGATTGAAGCAATTCATTTTACGTTGATAGATGTATTTTTGGTTTGGTTTGTATCAAGATTGTAAAGTGTAATTGAAATGTATATTGACGATTACAACGAAGAAGAGAACGATCATCAGTGATCGAAGAAGATCGAGTTTACAAAAGTATGAAAATGAAAAAGTAATTAACAGAATTAACAAACTACTATATATAGTAAAACTCAATAAACTAGCACTAACGGTAACTAATATAATTAGAAAGTTATAAGTAAAAGCGTGTAAATAAAACGCGCTTCTTTGAATAGAAAATCCGAGTTTGGTGATGAATGCGGTGTTGTGTTGAGTAGTTTAACATCCCCCTCAAGTTTGGCATGGATGTCAATGATGCCAAGCTTGGATATAAGGGCATGAAATTGAGGTGAAGCAAGGGGTTTGGTTAGCACATCAACAACTTGGTGATCATTGGTGATGTGAACTATTTTCAGGAGGTTTTGATGAACCTTTTCTCGCACAAAGTGGCAGTCTATCTGGATGTGTTTTGTGCGCTCATGATGAACGGGGTTATTGGCGATACACACAGCACTCATGTTGTCAGTAAACAGGACAGGAACCTTTGTTTGAACAATCTGGAGATCAGTTAAAAGTTGGCTTAACCATAGGACTTCACAGGTGGTTGAAGCAACTGCCCTGTACTCTGCTTCAGTTGATGAACGGCTAACAGTTGGCTGCTTCTTAGCCTTCCAAGAGATCAATGAATGTCCAAGAAACACAGCATATCCTGTAACACTCATCCTTGTCTCTATGCATCCTGCCTAATCACTATCACAAAAGAATTTGAGATGCATTTCTAATTGTGAAGAGAGGAATATACCTTTACCTGGAGCAGCTTTTATGTACCTAAGTACTCTGTGAGCAGCTGCTAAATGAGAAGCTGTAGGCTTTGACATATACTGAGTTAAACATTGAATACTATAGGCTAAATCAGGTCTAGTAATGGTAAGGTAGAGCAGTCTACCAACTAGTCTTCTGTAGGAAGATGGATCAGAAAGTAATGTGCTATCTGATTCTCTGAGTTTGCAAGAAGCTTGCATAGGTGTGCTGCAAGGTTTGCACCCTAAGTAACCTGCCTCAGTTAGAACATCTAAAGCATATTTCCTTTGAGATAAAGTTATGCCATTCTTACACCTTGCTACTTCAATGCCAAGGATATATTTCAGTGATCCCAAATCTTTAATAGTGAACTTGTCATCAAGATGTTGTTTGATATTATTGATTTCATTGATGTTATTACCAGCAAGAATAATATCATCAACATAAACACATAAAGTAGTTATAGAACTTCCAGAAACTTTGATAAATAAAGAACAATCAGCAATAGTCTGAGAATAACCATAAGCAAGAAGACATGAAGTGAGTTTGTTAAACCATTGCCTAATAGAGACTATTTTTCAGTAGGCAAACTCTTTTGTCTTTAGGATTGCAGTACCCTGGTGGAGGTTTCATATAGATTTCCTCATCTAGATCTCCATGTAAGAAAGCATTATTAACATCTAATTGATGAAGGAACCAATTGTGAGATGATGCAACAGCTAAAAGAACTTTTACAGTGGTAAGCTTAGCTACAGGTGAGAAGGTATCAAAATAATCTAAACCTTCTTCTTGGGTGTACCATTTTGCAACTAATCTAGCCTTATGCCTTTCTATTGTTCCATCAGATTTATATTTTATCTTGAAAACTCATTTGCATCCAATGCAATGTTGGTTAGGAGGTAAATCTGTCAAAATCCATGTTTTGGTTTTCTCAAGTGCACTTAACTCTTTTTGCATAGCATCTTGCCATTCTTTAACTTTGCTAGCTTGAGCATAAGATTTAGATTCAGTGTTACATGATATTGCAACTGTAAAAGCTCTATGAGAATTACCAAGGCTATCTATAGAAATGTAATCTTGTATATGATAGCTTTTACCTTTCCACTTACCTGGACAAGGATCTATGGAAGATAAATTTGCTTTAGACTTGGAAGAGCAATCATAAACCTGTAAGTAAGCTGGAGGAACAGATTGTCTGGAAAATTTTCTAAGTACCAAAGGTTGAAGTACCTGCATTTCAGAAACTTGAGACACAGTTTGCTCCACATTCTGATGTGGAATAGATTATGTGTTAGAATGAACAATAAGTGAATCTTGTAAAGATCCTGCAGTGGAAGAGTTAACTTGATTCTCAAGATGAGAGTTTTGGTTAGTGTCATAAAAATCAGAATTATCAGAATGAGTAAAAGTCTCATTTGCTTCTGGAAACATAGCAGACTCAGTGTCTTGAACTAACTCATCATCAGGTGTTCCTGGTATAGGAATGGAAGTACTCTGTGAATTATCTGGATTAAGAATGTTCTGTGGAGGAATTTCATTACCATGAATATCAGAAATCTCAGTAGCACTTTGATTAGGAACCAAGACAAAAGGATTAAGAGGAGCTAAAGAAGTAGTTTTAACAGATGAATCATGCTTGTAAGGAAAAATGGTTTCATAAAACTGAATATCCCTGGAAATAAACACTTTCTGAGTGTCCAAATTGAGAACAATATATCCTTTTGTACCTCTAGGATAACCAAGAAAAACACACTTAGAGGCTCGAGGTTCAAACTTAGTTCTTTTAGCAGCTAAAGTAGAAACATAACACAAGCAGCCAAAAGACTTTAAAAGATTATAATCAGGTAATTTCCCAAACAAAAGCTCATAAGGTGTCTTGTTCTGCAATACATGAGTAGGAATCCTGTTTATAATAAAAGAAAATGCAGCAATACAATAAGTCCAGAAAGTCAAGGAATATTGGATTGAAATCTAAGAGCTCTTGCTATTTGTAACAAGTGTTGGTGCTTCCTTTTAACAAGACCATTTTGTTGAGGAGTATCTACACAACTAGTTTGATGGATAATACCATACTTAAAGTAAAAATCTTTCAAGAAAAACTCAGTTCCATTATCAGTTCTAATGCATTTGATCTTTTGAGAAAACCGAGTTTCAACTAGTTTATAGAACTGTAATAAGTGTGTACCAACCTCAGACTTTTGTTTCAAAAAATAAGTCCAAGGACATCTAGAATAGTCATCAACTATGGTGAGAAAGAACCTAAAACCTTCCACAGAAATAGTAGAATAAGGTCCCCACACATTACAATGAATAAGCTCAAATATATGAGTAGAAGCAGAGAGAGAATGCAAAGGAATAGACTTTCTCTTTTGTTTAGCAAAATGACAGATATTACAATGATGTTTTGCAGATACATTGGAAATATTCAGTTGAGGAATAGAAATGAGTTTCTTAATAGGAGCATGACCAAGTCTATAGTGCCAAAGTTCAGAAACATTGGTGCTCTTTACATCAGAAATGGAAGAATTACAGAAACTCTTATTTGTAAAATCACTAGCATCTAGAACATATAGATTGTTAATTAGTCTAGCAAAACCAATCATCTTCTTCTTGTGTGTGTCCTGCAACACACAAGATGAAGCAGAAAAACATAAAGACATGCTGGTATCTCTAGTGAATTTAGAAATAGACAACAAGTTATAGTTAAAAGTAGGAACAAACAAAACATTTTTCAAGATGACAGAGTCAGAAATAGCAATATCACCTATTAAAGTAGCAGTAGCATGAGTAATGTTATCATTAGGCAAATGAATAACAGTGAAAGTAGAAACAGGCTTAGTGGTGTAAAGATGTGCATCACAAACCATATGGTCTGTGGCACCAGTATCAATAATCCAAGAGTTTGTACCCACATTAGATATAGTAGTAGAAAAGGCAAGAACAACAGGTAAGCTCTTAATATAATGAGTTTTAGAGATACCAGTTATTGCAGTAGCTGCATAAGGAGTGGAACTCTGATTTTGAGTGGTATATGCCTGCTTGTAAGCCATGAATTGCTCAAACAAGACTTGATCCTCTGTCTTGTTCTGTGATACCTGTGGAACAGAAACAGGCACACTATCATCATTAACCACAGAGTTAGCTGAGTGAGGAATTGGTTGCCTCTTTCCAGTTGGACCATCCCATCCAGGTGGGTATCCAATCAGCTGAAAACACTTGTCAACTGTATGACCAGTGAAGCCACAATGTGTGCACTTCAGTTTCTTTTTGTCCTTCTTAGTAAACTTATTTCCAGTTGGATTCTGATTCTGAGTGAACTGACCTTTAGGAACAGCATCTTGAGATCCTTTGTTTCTGGTAAACATAGCTAAACTATCCATAGAAGGAGCTACTGTTGTCAATGCTTTCTGGTTTTCATCTTGTAAAACCATAGAATACACCTTAGAGAGAGATGGCAAATGATTCATCATCAAGTCCTCAAAGTAGAATAGCTATCATTATGACCAATCAAAAACATAAGCACATAATCATATTGTTGTAAGTTTTGCATATTCTTGTTACATCACAGGTGCAGTGTCCACAAACACAAGCAACAATTGGCCTTTGACTAACATATTCATCCCAAGAAGATCTAAAACCATTGTAAAACTCAGTAACAGAAAGAGAGCCCTGACTGCCAGTGGATAAGGACTTCTGCAATTGGAAAACTCTTGATCCATCAGCACGATCATATCTAACTTTTAACTCAGTCCAAACCTCCAATGCACTAGTAAAATATAACAGGCTTTGTCTCACATCTTTAGTCACAGAGTTCAAGATCCAAGATAAGACTAATGTGTTGGCTCTAATCCAACAAGTCTTGGTCAATTCATCAGTAGGACAAGGCAGAGTACCATCAACAAACCTCACTTTGTTCCTGATTTTCAAAGCCATCATGATACCCTTACTCCAAGAATTATAGTTAGATCCAATTAGCACATCTCCAACTATAGAAGATCCTCCTAAATCCTGAGTACCAAGGAAATACACCGATGAAGAATCATCGCTAGGGTTCCGAGTAAAAACAACAGGATTTTGAGTACCAGACATGATTCAACAACAATATTCAACAAATTGCAACAATTGAACCGATTAAAACAATCGCAAGATGATCAGTGACAAAATGCACCGAACAAAAACACAAATAAAAATCGATTGTTGACAAAACACAAATCGCAGATCGTAATTTTCTCAAAAAATTACGCAGAAAACATCAATAGGATCGCGAGAACTACACGCGCAGAGAAAACACAGCGGAAGAATCGAATTACTGGCGAAATGATACCATATCAAGATTGTAAAGTGTAATTGAAATATATATTGACGATTACAACGAAGAAGAGAACGATCATCAGTGATCGAAGAAGATCGAGTTTACAAAAGTATGAAAATGAAAAAGTAATTAACAGAATTAACAAACTACTATTTATAGTAAAACTCAATAAACTAGCACTAACGGTAACTAATATAATTAGAAAGTTATAAGTAAAAGCGTGTAAATAAAACGCGCTTCTTTGAATAGAAAATCCGAGTTTGGTGATGAATGTGGTGTTGTGTTGAGTAGTTTAACAGTTTGGTTTAATATTACTAGGGTGATGAATTATGGAAATTGTGCATCTTGAATTTTTCACTTTTTTGTTGTTGATTCAAAAATTTGCCCCTCGGAATTGTTCATATGCAGCTGTTGCAAATTTCAACCTCAACAGCATATCTGCTGCAAATAAAAAATTAATATTACAGCAGCTAATTGCTGCTGCCGCAAGGTGAAGTTTGCAGCAGCTATTACTTGCTGTTGTTTTTCTATTAGCAGCAGAGCTGCCGCTGCAAGTTGAAGTTCGCGGCAGCAATTAGCTGCTGCTGTTTTTCTATTAGCAGCAGCGCTGCTGCTATTTTTTTGGAACAAAAAGACGTATTACGAACCAGAATCCGAGGATGAAAGTGATAGAATAATGAGTATATCTCTCAAAAGAGTTCTTAGCATGTCTCTCCTCCTCTCAGCTTCATCATGCTAGCCACAGAAAGTTGTACATGGAACTATAATACAAATTTAGAAAACTACTTTCAGATATATAGATAAAGAACTTCAGACAATGATATGAAACAGAAAATTGTTAAGACAGGTTAATCCTTATGTAATTACCTAACCCTCTTGCTTTGCTGCTTCGTAAGGGTTGTATGCGTAAAATCCTCCTGTTCTCTCACCAGGATCTGACCATGCACCGCAACACAGCCAAAGAAAAAAAAGACAAGTATTTACTTTCAGTGGAAAACGATGGTGATGGTGAGGCTGATGATAATATGATAAGAGATATTATTGCCAACATTCCTAAAGGTTCACTCTATTCTAATATACCTACTAAGGTTTCAATGATATCAAGAAACTCATAAGCGTTTGTAATTCTGTTGGTGAGTTTGACGAAAATGCCACAATCTGGAACTTGAAAGTCGCGAGTAAAAACGCTTTCCTTAAAGCGTAATTCGCCCTCACCTCTATGTGCCAAAAGGGTTGCAGCGAATCGCTTCCCATGATACAATTTAAGCCCAGAAAAATAAAACTACTAACTGCGTTTTGGACTGACGAAGTTAATAAAACAGAAAAAGAACAAGAATGCAAAAAATACAGAAATAATTTCTGCAGTAATTATTTTGTATTGTATATGAGAGATACAAATTTTTGATGTGTTTTGCATCTGATAATCCTTCGGTTTTATAGACGGAGAAGAGTTGTAAGAAAAGGTCACAACCTTTCCATTGACATTGTTTCATAGAAAGAACACAACTCTTCTGCTCCAAAAAAAATGTGACTCTTAATATTTAAACTCTTCAGTTTAAATATTCCCTCCATTTTTTTTTGGATTAATATGAGCCGTCGAATTTAAAACTTAAGTAAGATTAAATCCACACCATCCAATTTAATCTGTATTAATTTAATATCCAGATTAAATCCTAGCCGTCCATTTTATTTAATTAACTAAAATTAAATCTACGGTCTAGATCGATGCGCGATGCAAGCGTGCTAAGTGCGTCACGTAAGCGCCACGAGCCCACACCCCGCCGCGCGTGTGCTTGTGCACCACCTATGTCTTGCACACTTTATTACCCAAGTAATATAGTGCAAACATATATAAACTCACAAAAAGCTTTTACCTTTCCTATGTGGGACACTCAAGCTAATTTAGTAAAGTTGGCCTTTATAGGTACCATGAGTTAGAGTCCAACTTTCTTTACCAATGTGGGACAAAACTCAAGAAGACTTTTATTGTACTTTGCATTCACACATTTCAACACATAACCAATGTGGGATACCTCTCACAAGATTTATTATTTGGAAACTAAATCTAACAAATTCAACTAGAGAAGTTTATGAAAATCTGATGGTTGGACCATCATGGACTTCAATTAGGTAGTTCATAGCAAACTATTCAACTTTCTCATCAAAGTTTACAGAAACATGAGTTTTAGACAAAAGCTGGCCACTGGAGACTACAATCAAGAATTTCAAAAGGTTAATGGTTTTCTTTAATCTTCAATATCTCGTACTATATTCATACCAGTTACCTGCTATTAACTCGTTGATAAAACTTATTCAAAAAAGATAGGTAGGGAATCTTTAATGAATGATCTAAAATATAGAGAAAACGAGGGCGGAGCTTTATACAAGAAGCTACTGAGGGATCCAACTATGTAAACTGTCAAATCAGCAGCCCTGAAAATGACCCCAGATTTTAACATGATCTTCTTTAAGAAGTTTGGCAAGCAAAACATACCACTGTACTTGTAATTATGTATCTACAATGATGCAGAAATATCAGTCTTAGCATATCCAAATGGAGGTCCTCTAGCCACAATTTTCAAGCCCCGACACCAGCACTTTTTATGATGGGAGAATGACAGTTATAAGCTCCGACACTTGTAGAGTTTGACGTAATTGATGCAAATAATTCAACCGAAAGTAGAAAATATATAACTTTGAGGAACTCAAGGTCGACTTATGATGAAGAGAATCCACAGCTCAGGAGACGGCAAGTGCGGTTGCAGATACCTCAAAGTCCCGAGATGGATCCGGCTGTGGAAGAAGAACTTTTGGACTTGATCCAAGCGAAAGAAGCCGGCGTTGCTTATATTATGGGACACTCTTATGTAAAAGCTAGGAGGTCCTCGTAATTTTTTAAAAGGTTCGTGATCAATGTTGCTTATTCCTTTTTAGGAATGAATTTTGGAGGTCATTGCGGCACTTCACATTCCTCAGATCAGCCTTATTCAAGTAATATGATATATCATGTCTGAAATTTTATGGGGAACTGTTTGATTGCATCTTTTTTTTTTGTGGTGGAAATACTTTTCATGTTGAAGTAGGATTTTTGAGTAGAAACTGGTGATTATATAAGGCAAAAGAAGTCATTTTCTCATGTTCTACTGTTTCTTATTTATACCTTGGACTCGGAGACTTTCATTTAAAATCATCCTTTCCGATTATTGAGTATTCATGTTAAGCTATGTTAAGAAAGGTGAAAATTTTGATCTAGGCTTATGCTGTAATATTGAAATGCCGGGTATATTTTTGTGCGTCTAGAGTTTCGATTCCGACACTGCATAAGTTTTGTATTTAGGCTTTAAACCGATGGTAACAATCAACCTGCATCTACGCATGAAATATCCAGAAAAATTTACAAATTCCAAATGTTTTAGTTTGGTAACACAAATCGCTGAGATACAATTGAAAGTAAAATCGCCACACTAAACGTGATGCTCGTGAACAAAGAAAGGGGGAAGGTGCTGTTCCAATACAGCCAGCAACTCGGTCCGTTGCTCCGGTTGATCAAGCCACGGACCTCCAAGGCGCTTAGCAGCTACAACGAGTTGCCCTCTCTGCCTTTGTGATAAAAGCCGCATTCCTGGTCTGGTGCACTCTCGATATAGTGGTAAGTATGCTATCGCCACTCTCAAAGCTGAAGGGAGGTCCATTAAACGAAGAGGTGACCTACCCCATTTCAGAATCCGTATTACATTATAGAAATGCAATCGCCCTTGTCTAATACCCATCCAGAAAGCCCCCCCTGTCCAATTCTGACAAAGATAAGTGTGCAGCCCCGGAACATGCAGATGATTGTTTCTAGCCAATGCCATGGCAACATCATAGGTCTCAGCGGCATCCCCTAGATAGTTGGAATGGAGTAGGAGCTCCAGACCTGGAAAGGATCCATAGCCGCCTCCTAGAGCAGCATTTATGAAAAGTTCCATGATGTCATCATTCCGAAGAAAGGACCGAGGGACGTGAGGAAAGAGGAACGCTGCCATCTCTACTCGACCGTATCTTAGGGCGCCTGTCAGGGCATGGATAAGATCCCTGTACCAGCAACCCCTTCCGACTAGCCATTTTACAACTGGCAGGCAACCTCCCGTTGCCGCTGCATGTAAACATCTCCAATGCTCCTTCGCGTTCCCCTCGTCAACCAAACAATCCATTATATCGATATTTCCACGCTCTGCTGCAAAAAGTAATGCTTTGTTGGCAGGCAAGAGGAGGTTATTGCTGGGAGCCATCTGAGATAAAGTCGAACACAGAAAACCAGTTTATCTGAAAAAGACCTCCTGATACTTCCCTTCTACAGCTAAAATAGCATGAAATTTTAATTCTTTATGGACGTTGGTCTTACTGAAAAGCAGCTTCAAGGATTAACAGATACATAAGCCATAACCTGCTCTTGGAATTTCTAAATACAGTTTTAGTATGTCTCTGGTAATAGTTCTGTCAACAATAATATACAGTAAACTCATGGTATACACCTTGGTGCTTGAAAAACGAAAAACACTTTGAGCATAAAGAGAACAAAAAGAAAAAGGAAGCGTAATTCTGAACAATGAAAATATGTAGCAGTATTACGATGGCTGCAAGGCTTCTAAATTTTTGCACTCTCCTTCAAATTCCCAACTTAAAAACAAACATGAGAACTAGTATTGATCCCCAAAGGTTTGACGATTAGACATCACCCTGCTGCACTAATGGCTGGTTTCACCCACTCAGCTATGCATAAATTTAGACGATAATCAATGCCAGAAGGAAGATGTTACCTGCAAAAAGATCCGTACGAGCTCCGGGGTTCCATATACTGAGGCATCGAGAAAGTGTTCATCAATATGCTTTGCTCTCTCAACGAGAATTCCCACCAACCCCTTGATGGCAGAATCAAGTGGACGACTAGTAATTGGGATGAGGGTCAAGAAGACGACGTCTAGCGCTCTAGTGAAACTTTCCGCTGTAATGCGGTTGCCTGCGAGGTCAACAAAGGTCTTGAAAGACCTCAGTTGAAGTTGTACCTCAGCATCGGAGCTACGGCACGTTTTCTCTGTAATTTCGCGGCCTTTGCACTCAAGAAGACTGGTTATGTACTTTTGAATCCTGCCACCAACAGCCATCCTCACGCGATAGTCACGATATCCTATCTTTTCTATCCTTTCAGGCAACCTATTCAAAAAGTTATGCTACACTCATTGATCTCCGCAAAATGAATGATCGATAAAAAGAATCGTGTTGTTTGTTTTAAAGTTACTGCAATTAACTTACCACCTAGAAAACTACGAGCGGTCAAAACACCAAAAAGCACAGTAGGTAGAAAGTACCTCTTAGAAATCAGAGTCAGAGTTTCGTAGATGCTGGTAGTAGCTCCATTAGTCGTCGTTCTAGAAAGAGCAACAGACACTGCGAAAAATGCACTTCTTTCGACGACTTCATCTAAGACGTACAGCCCGTCGTCAGCGGATTTGATCAATAGTTTTTGCACAAGTGCGGTTGTTCTTGCATAGACATCTTCTTCTTCTTCTCGAGTAGCGCTCAACAACCACACTGCTTGCATCGTAACGCATAACGAATCGCGTAGCGTCTGCGTATCTCTGAATTGTGAAATCAGATTATGTTCCCAATCGATTAAAACCACAGCGTTGTGCAAAGAGAGAGTGATATCTGCATTTTCGATCTTTTCAGTAGTAAGTTTTCTTCGTTTTTCCATTTCTAAGAGAACAAGAAACTCTGCAGCAAACTTTTCAATCTTCTTAGCAGTGTAAGTTTTCTTCGCTTTTTCGATTCTAAGATAACAAGAAAACTCGCGCACAACTGAAAGTTCTGTTTAATAATCTGTTATGGAAATGTAAATTTGTTATTCTGTTAATACAGTTATTTATCACTCTCTGTTTCTTTTGTGTTCAATTGACTTCTTTATGGTCCGAAGTTTTAATCATTTTCCACAGTTGCTTTTGGTCATTTTTCATGTATGATCACTTGCAAATGTAGCTCATTCATTACCTTTAATTGTTCGCAATTTTTAAGTCCCTTTTCGTTCAAGTTTAGTTGTTAATAACTTGTTATGTCTATGAAGTGATTTCAATCTTCAAGAGATTTAAAAAATAAAAGTTAAATTCATCACCGGAAAATATGAATAGATTAAGTAATTGCTTATTTGATGAATAAAAATTATTGAATGAAAATAATATAAAGACAACAATTGAAGAAAATGACATAAATTGCTAATCATGAAAGATAAAAGGTAATATCTGCAAGTCACAAAAGAGAAAATTGACTAAAATTGATGACCGACTAGTTTCGCATATTTTAAAAAGTAAGCACTAAGGACAATCATACTGTAGGCCTTGGGGGACTAATTTGGCATAAAACACACAGAGACACACACGAATTAAACAATCAGCAGACTTCCCATTGTTTCTCAATGAACATACACTAATATAATTCATGGATTCCTCAGAAAATCCCAAGTTTCAATAAGAGCTTCCTGTTAGCAGAACAACCAATTTGTCCTCACATATGTTTTTACATCTACTTTATAAACAAGAAACCAGAGAAAGGACGAAAGATGGTTTCTTGAGTGTTGCTCGGGGATGGTACAATCAATCGAGTGAATCACTAATGAAAAACTCGACGTACAATTACAGACGAACAAACATAACAAGGCTGAAGCTTTCTATGAGAGATAGAACAATCAAATGAAAGAATTAGGATTACATATCATTCATGCTTTTTTCCTCACTATTTATGCCGAGTAAGAGTTCATTCTGACCGAGCAGTCTGAGGGGAGTGACATCCTTCATGAGCCTTGGTCACTATCAACGGCCTCACTGCTTTGATCGTAAAGGGAGCTGGCCAGGGATTCAGCGAGGCTTGGTTTAGATACAGAAACTGGCTCGGGAGAAGGGGGAAGCTTCTTCCAACGCACAGGAGTCATTGATTTCCACGGATCTTCCGTCATTTCCTTTTTATAATACAAATCAGGTCGTACCTCTGCTGAAACGGGATCACGAGAATGGCAGCCTACTCCTCGCCCACCACTTGCCCCTGAACCTAGTGATCGACCCCTCCCTCTTGCGTACTTAGAATGATTAGTGGAACTAGTGCCGTGTCTGTGACCTCTTCCCCGGCCATAATCAGCATAAGGAGAACCTCCCTGTACGTTGCTAGGGCCGGTGAAGTTACTACCAACCTTTGACAAATATGGTGGATTGTTATGGTTAAAAGCACCACTTGAGGGGGCTCCTGGAGGAGTCCCTTGTCCTTGAGCATTAGCTGTCCCCATGGGGTTTTGGAAAGGACCGTGAATATAACTTGGTGCTCGGAACATCCTTTGACCTGGAAAGCTGACTGGGCTTTGAAGAGAACCACCCTGTACGTTGCTAGGGCCAAACCTCGACAAACTCGGTGGATCAGCACTTGAGCCGCCCCACGCTCTTGGAGGGGTCATACCCTGAGAATGAGCTGCTGTCTCCATGGGTCTGTTCTGAAGATTAAAATGGGGTCTCGGTGCGTGGAACATCCTTTGACCTGGAAGCATCGGTTGGGCTTGAGGAGAATCGCAATTCTTCTTCCTTTTATTTGCAGAGAATGTAGGATCTCTTGAGTACGGAGAGGTATACTGCGCACCAGTCGTAAAAGTGTTTTCCTTTTCAATGAAAGGATTTGAAAGGCCAGGAGATGGATATCCCGAAACCTCTGAAAAATGACCCTGAAACCGCGATTGAGCATGCATCGCCTTGAGCCGTTCCCTTCTTTCCTCCATTGCTACCGAGTACTGAGTAGAATCCAAGAATCAAGTCACTAAATATGCATAACGAGCAATCATGCATATATTGAAGCCGTATGCATGTATGTGTACTCAAGTGTTGTGACGCATCAATATATACATACATACATTGTAGACGACTGAATGAAGAGTTGTCATTAGAAACAAAAGACTATCCAAAAACCCTAGCTACAAATTCGAATAATGATAAAAACAAACACCAATCAAACAACGAAAGACCTATAATTCAACATTCAAAGCTACAAAATACAAACCTAATTAATTAATTACCTCGATGAATAATATATAGGATCTGTTGAAACTCCAAATTGAGAGACGCAAATGAAACAAGAATTTTTGAATTGCTCTGTCTGTCTGAGGTTATTTATATAGTTAGTAAGTATCACAATCCCAATTGTATCTTTAGTAGGACTCTAGTTTTTACCATAAAAACTATTGTTTTTTATATTTACTTTTTGGTTCGGTATATTAATTTGTATCAGTATTTCTAATTAAGTTTTTATTTTATAGTTCAAATATATATATGACTAATTTAATAAAAACAATATCTTTAATTTTTCCTTTTCCTTGAGCGGACCAAAATAAGTGATATCAAAGGATTTAGCGATTATTGAATATTTAAAGTTTGAAGAATATATACTAGTTCCAGTAGAACGATTGTCTCTTTTCTTTATTCTCTGAATCTCTCCTTTACAATGTATTTAAGGCCAACTTGGTAAAGTGTAAAGTGCAAACAAGTATTATTTATAGGGGGCAAATCAATAACAATTTTAAAAATCGGGTTTGGAACCAGATGTGAAAATTGTAAAAATTGGGACTACTTTTGATTTTAGTATTTCTGATGGCAAGTTTGAGAAATTGGGATTACTTTTGATTCTATCATATCTATCGACTAAATGTTATAATGGAAGAATCATATGGAACCAAAAGTGAGAGTTTGCCTTTTTAAATTTTAATTGAAGAATAAAATAAAATAAAAATCTCCTAGAGAGAACAAAATACTACACGTCGTTGAATAATATATGTGCACTAATGATTCAGATTTTAGATATTTTATAAGTTATAGGACATTAACTTTCCAATACTTCATCTCAATCATGCATGCATATATGATATAATTGAATTGTGTACAGTCACTACACATAATATATTTCCCTCATGTATGTGTTGTAATAAGACTTGAGCACTCAGTTATTATATTTTTGATCCCTTAATTATTTCTCAAGTAATTTAAAACTTGACGTAGATGACAATTTAGTTTTATATCAAAAAACTAAATGAATAGGGACCATTCACCATTGAACAACGAGTGGATACAATATCCATCGTGTGGTCAACAACGTGGACAAAATCCTTGGCCAATGCCTTTTGAAGCGAGTGTACACAACCAAAGACTAAATATCTAGTTTAATGGAAGAGATTTTCGCAGTCCAAAACCAGTTTGGAACTTGAATTGGTAGATTTGGGACAAGATCGAGGAGCTCTGCAGCACCTAGGCGTCGAGGACGTTGTCAACTTTGTTAGGGAAGAATGAGATGTCACATGCGTCTCGACACATTTTCTTGCCACCAACAAGGGTGTCGACCACATAAGCTTCCAAAAATGATGGATTCATAAAGTTCATGGGCATTTTATGTTTATTTGTAGATATAGGGTCGAGCTTGTAATCATGTAAAAGCTTCCCAACTCTACACTTATGGTGGTAGATTTTGTAGCTCAACTTTCTCATTACTATGGTAGGCGAGGTAAATAGAATATTTTTTATTTCAATTACAATTGTAGGATCAAGATGATCATAGTTGTCCGTTGTTGTAGAAGAATCCTCTAAACATGGGGAGTCTTCATTTGTAAATTTCTCAAGCAACACTTGAATGTTCTCATTCTCAAGCTTTTCCACACTCTTGTCTCCTTTCTAGCTTTTGTTGTGCAATATTTGACTTCACCTTTATTGGTATTTAGTTCAATTCGGTTGTACTCTCTTTCTGTTGTAAACTCCGATCAGCCTTGAACTTATAAGACTTCCCCTTGTCTTAATTCCTTCAAGTTAAGACATTTAGAAGGAAGATGCAAGATCGACAACCAAATCTGATCAATTAAGACTCAATGTTCAAAATGAATCACACACAAAAAGTGTTATTACTTCTTCAAACATCTAATATTGACAAAGAACATATTCATCAACCTGCTAGCACACCTACATCGCAGCAGACGATAAATGTCGATAAAATTGTACAACCGGATTAAACTAAGTCCCTTCTTTCCTCTGATTCCTCCATCATTACGGAGTACTAACTCTATGAAACAATTCAAACAAAAACATGAATTCCAAATACTC
The DNA here is from genome assembly GCA_946800315.1 of Misopates orontium. Taxonomy (NCBI): domain Eukaryota; kingdom Viridiplantae; phylum Streptophyta; class Magnoliopsida; order Lamiales; family Plantaginaceae; genus Misopates; species Misopates orontium. The sequence goes on along the minus strand of OX326947.1, from coordinate 51,038,544 downwards.
ACGGTAAAGCAATCACGCGGATTATAAAGATTAACGTCACACGTGGAACAAAAATTGAATAAACTGCAAGCTCTTAACTATCGAACATTGAACTGCATACACCCTCGAAACAAAGTATTATAGTTGCATTCCGATTCTCCAAGGTTTATCGATACTAGAGTATTCAAACAATAACATTACTAATCATGCTTAACTGCTAAAATTAAATACTTAAATCTCAAAATCTTACATAAACAGAAACAGATAAGCGTCTGCCACAGTGCTCTAATTATAAAGCTTCAGCTATTTATTATGATTGAATAACTATTGTCTAAAAGTTTGAAGAGGTCACATCTATACTTTTTATTTTCTATTTTTCAAAATTTTAAATATAATATCTATACCTAAAACTTTAAAGTAGATTGCCAAAAACCGGGTGTTTCTAAACTAGCAAATAACTACTGGTATAATATTTCTAGCAAATCTCTTATGTAAAATCTAAAAAATGACAAATACTCTATACTAATCTTAATTGGTGTGTATATACTTAAGCTCACAATAAAATTCGATATTTATTGTACTAATTGGTGCTTAAGGGGATTAATAATACTATTATTTAGTGTGGCAACACACCCCACTCCAAATTTTTTTTGTTATTATTTGAGTTAGAACAATATGAATAGATAATATTATTTTCTTCTATACGATAATGAATGTTCGATACTTTTTTAGTTACTTTTATCAGAATACTATGATGGTGAATCACTGTTGAATAATCTATGGATTTTTTTTGTTAAATATTACTTAAAAAAAGAAGACTACAATTGGACAACCATCGTCACAAAATACAGAGTTAGAAATAACAGAGAGAGGAACAATGCCTCAGGACCTATTATCCCTAGTCCGTGGAAAGTGCGATTGTTGGATGATATTAGATGCCCATGGAGAGTGAGAGAGTAAGCTCTTGCTTATCTTTCATTAAGTTTTAAATTCTTTTGGTTCTTCGTCCACAAAATCAATAATGGTTGTAATGCTTGAAGTTGAAAACTCTGGGAAAATGTACTCTAGTCGAAAAACGATAATAAAAGCAAGAAAAAAGAAATTGAAAACCCGAAACCCCCGGCTCGAGTACCCATCTCAATCCAGTGCTAAGTGTGGGTGTCGTACAAGATCGAGTTTCATACCTTAATACGTGCGTACTCGATATTATTTCATGAACATTGTTGAAGGGAAAGTTCATATGCACTTTTAGAAAGTAAATTGGAAAAAAAGATTATCAATTTATAGAAATAAAAATGCGATGCTTACTATATCTTAGTGTTTTCAAAAGTATTTTGAATTTACTTTTAAGATTATAAAAATATAATAGTATTTTGTATGATAAAAATAAATTTATATAAAACTTTAATACACAAAATCTGTTTTGTTATATATAGAATAAACTGAAAATATAATCGGAAGATGATATATGCTAATTTCTAAATTTTTAAAAAGGTATTAGAATTACATTAGAAGTTAAATGTCGTGTAAAAATAACACACGATGGTTTCTTGTAACTAGACTAACCTTGAAAAATTGTGAATGTAAGTATTTCCAATAAAAACATATTCATCTAAAAAAAATCAAAATCCATCAATATCTTAATCCGCTCGGGTTGACAAATTGGTAACCGCAAATTTTGTGTATGGTCACATTTTTAACGACAATCCGCCCGAACTCGTCTACATGTACCCCTAGTTTGTATGTTTGTAGAGAAGTTAGGGGGGGGGGGGGGGCAAGGAGAGTTTCGGGAAGTCATGTGTATGTACATAATATTGATATAATATAGTTTGTTTTGTTAATTTTATGTTGTTTGATAGTTGTATTTTGGACTGAGGATTGATATAAGTTGTTATTTTATAATTTATGCGGATAAAATATTTGTTTACACCATTATATTGTTATTTTAATTAAGTTATGTTATGTTTTAAGTGTTTTATTAAGTTGTGGTCTATGTTGCACGGATACTTCAAAAAGCACACGTACATGTATCCGATACTTATCAGATACCAGTACTCCTTGGATAGTTCTCGATACGTATCGAACGCGCCATGTAGCGTATCCTATAATTAAGATAAAAGAAAATCGGATACCCGTGTTGGATACCTATCTACAACGTATCCAACCATTTTCGGCACGACATCAATCCCTATTATATATTGAAGCTTAGTAACATAAAATTAGAATAGTAAAGAAAGTAGAAAAATATGAGACTTGCTATCTTCTATATTATTAGATATATTCTCTTAATTTAAGTTGAAAGAGCCTTTTTCACCTTTAAATAAATTTGTTAGTACAGTATTCTTCTTTAATGTTCCTTTATATTAACTAGGAGTCATACGTAAGATTTATTTTTATTTAAATTTTAAAATATAATGCTAAAATTGTAACTTTGTCTATTATAATTATATGGTGCAAATGAATCTATTATAATTATATAAATAGATAGACTTATCCATGTCATATCGTATTCCTATATTTTTTAAAAACTCGTGTCCCGTATCCGTATTATACCATCCTCGTGTCCCCGTATCCGTATCCGTGCAACACAGGTTGTGGTATTATGTTTGTTATTTTTTAGAACGAAAAGTAGATTATGTTTTTATTTTTATACCAAAATATTACTATATTTTTTCCACAATTTAAACCCGTCACCCGCGCGCCACCCGCTCAATCCGCCCCAACCTGCAACTTGTATGGTTTAATTTTTAACTTAACTCGCTCGAGACAAATTAGTAACCCGCAAAGTTTGGGTATGGTCACATTTTTAGCTAAAATCCGCTCAAACCCACCCGCGAACACCCCTAAACCTTGTTGTGCTCTGCTCTAAATCCCTTCGAAACTCCGCCTCAGATCCTCCACGATGCTCAAAATCCTGTGACCAACGTCATAGGATAAAAATGATATTCGTCTTGAGTTCTTCGGATGTGTTGAATGTATTAAAGCTCTAATTTTTTTGACAAAATCACGATCTTAGAAACAATTTTTAACTGTTTTGAAGTTTGATGTTTGAATCAAATAGTGTTTTTCTTTAATCTTCATAAAAAACTCTTAGATCTTCGCTAAGAACGCCTCTTGATGAACTTTAAAGAGAAATTCTAGAGCTTCTTTCCTTCGAGAATATACTTAATACTTTAGCAATATTTGTGTGCGATTTCTCTTTGAGGTTCGACATCTATTCATAGTCGTGGAAGTAAGTACTTATGTAATCAACTCCTGATGAGGCAACATACAATTGATCTTTCCTCTCTTCATGATAAATATGAACTTAAGTAATTTATATTTATCAAAAAACACTTTGATTTGTCAAAACACGTAATATTTTTCATGTTGGCCACATATTTGAATTTGATTTAATTGGGTTTGAACGCCTCATTTTGACATTTGGCGTCATTCAATCAGCCAATCAAATGGTGTTAGAAATTTAATTAATTTAACTTTTTCAATTGAAATTAAATTTAATAAAATTTTAAATCTCAAATAGTAAAATCAAATTAATTACTTATTACTCACATGCAAAATTTGCGAGTCTACACCTGCCATTATCATAGACGACTTAAATTCTGTGATCCGACAATAAACAACATGTACAAGTTTGAGTGGTTGCTTATGTAGTAGAGGTTAAACACATTACTATTGCAACTAAGAGACCGAGAGATGTCACTTCCCGTGCCTCCTTGAGTCCTTGTAACATACCATGACAAGGTATTTAAGAAAAGTGACCCTGCCATTAACATAAACATAATGCTTATAAACAAGCAAATCAATATAGAAAAGTGTACTAGTTTGGTACTTTGGTAGAATTACATTCGCAAGTTTAAGTGTACCCACAGAGAATAGGCTAATGTTGCATAAAACAGCCCCATAACTAATACAGATCATTAAGAAGGATCAAATACAGAATTAAAGGTAGGTAAGTAATTCGATCTACTTCTATTTGTCGAGACAGTGACTTAAAGTGATGGAAAACAAACAAAATGCGTCGCAGGCTCGCAGGAAAATTTGCTAATCATCTAAAAATGCAAATGAATCTACCATTCAAAACTGTTGTTGGGCTACTGGAAAGGGCTGATAGGATTTCTCGTAGCTGAGATACCAGAAATGTACGAAGACTTGAAAAACAAAGAACAACACAATTGCTATACTGATAGATTTGGTCTGGCGACCAAGAGGCGGTTTTCAGGAGAAATGGCAGATGGAACATACTTGACGAGTTCAGATTTTAGTCCTTGTGCCTTAATCCACATCAACCTTCCAACATCAATGATATCCTTGCACATGAAACCCAGTACCGCCCTATCAGTGGGCTGCATATTCCTCACGATGTCTTCAACTCCACGTAAATCGGAGTCCAAATGCGACTCTTTCTTCTCACTCATGATCTCAAGTTGTGTCGAGCTCTCTGTGAGGGTAAGTTCTGAGCCATGATCCGCGTCAACTGCCCAGCTTGTAAACCACGAGATCTTGTGAAAATCTTCCCTGGTGAAACCCAAATCCAACATATATCTCTTATTGATATAGTTTTTCCACTGGCAAAGATGATGGCAGCATGTAGCAATAGCTAAGCCTCTTAGTCGACACCTGTCTTGGGTCGAAGTAGGAATATTTTCATCAGATTGCTGACAAATGCAGCATCTTAAGGTCATATCTGTGGCAGGCCCACAAAGATGTTTTCCAATTGCTATATAAGCAGCTCTGTGTAAAGATTTAACAGCATTTAAGTTCAGATCCTCGATGTCGATTCTCAAACGCTCCAACACTAAACTCTCTTTCTGTCGTAAACTCCGATCAGCCTTCAACTTATACGACTTCCGCTCCACCAATAACACCTTCCTCACCCCATAACAATCCGCCAGCACCTGTGTCAAGTAACCCCTTCCAGCTCCAAACTCGACTACTGCAGAAATATCGTTACCTGTCTCAGACTCGTCATCTAAATTACACTGATCACTTGTTCCATTAGATTTCAAGCAAGATCTTTTTAACACCCCAAACTCTTCTAAATTCCCAAGAATCGATGCCTGTTGCAAAACATGTTTCTCCTGATAAGGTATTTTCTTGTCAACTTCTCGATTGGTCCAAGTGCTACAAGCTTCAGGAATTTTGTAAGATTCCGGAATACACCGACACACGGATGCATGAACCGACTTGATTTTAGCGATCAATTCAGAAAATTGAGGCACAGACATGGCATATACTGCATTTCTTTTCATCTCCGAAGAAACGTTAGAGCCTTTTGCAGCAGTTTGTTCTTGTTCTTTTTCTTCATCTTCTTCACCGGTGTTGACACCCTCTTGGTAAAAAGGTTGACAAGACAGAGACTGCGCTTGTTTCAGAAACGGGCATTTAGTTAAGTGACTTTCAAGATTATCCTCAAGCACAGAGTGAGAAGGATCGATCGAGCACGGGATCCACTTCGCATCAGACCTCTGGGTATGGTTCCCACAGAACGAAGAATCAAGGATACGGGGCGTCGCACAAAATCTTTTCTTCTTGGGGAGCCAAAATTCGCAGCGATTCGTCATATTTATCAATCCCTGATCAACAACCAAATCCAATCAATTAAAACCTCAATGTTCAAAACGAATCAGACACAAGAAGTAACATTCCATCCTTAAACATACGATACTGACAAAGAACAGATTCATCAAGCTACAAGCAAACCAGCAACAAAGCAGACGATAAATGCCGATAAAATATGAAAAACAGAATTAAACGAAATACCAATAAAGGCGAAGTTTTTGGTATCATACACAAACCGGAATAATACACATTTTTCGCCAACTGCTGATAAGACATAATTCTATTAAATTTGAATTTGATGATTTATGCACACATCTAATACACAATAGAAATTATTGTTTTGAAGTATAAATAACAAAAAGAAAGGCATAATAATGCATTTAGATTCATATATATAAACTGAAGACAACACAGATCATTATCAAATTCACATAAATTTTTCAGATTTAGATTGAGTTGAAACTAGCTACACAGCTAACAAGTTAACAAGTTCAATTATGTGCATCAAATGTAGCTTAATATGCGCAATAATTAGATCGAAAAACAGAATGAACCAAATAGAACAAAACCCACCTGCGCAAGATGGAGACAAATGCGAGAGCACACCAAAAAACAGAGTATATGTTAGAGAAGATAACGAATTTTGTAATTTGAATGGGTTTTATTTGGGGGTTTAGGGTTTACTAATTTGGCAATTGAATTTAAAATTACCCAAAAGGAAAATACTTTGCCATATCAAGGGTAGTTTGGTCTTTAATTATAACAAATATAATACAAAAACAAATGGGGGTAGTCTACTCTATTAATCAAAGTTTCATTTCTATGGTATATTTCGTTACGCTAAATATTAGAAACTTTCTGCAATATTTCGATATGTTTTCGATATATTTCAAAAGTTTCGTAAAAATGGTCGTTACAATCAGTGTTAATATAACCGGACCGGTCAAGCCACCAAGGTACCGGTTCGCGGTTTTGACCGGTTTAACCAGCCGAATCAGCGGTCCAGGCGGCCGGACCAGTCAAACCGGTAGGATCCGATTCGCAGTCCGGCCGGCCAGACTGGCCGGGCCGGTCCGATTCTAATAACACTGGTTACAATAGACGTGGAAAGTATTATACGTTTCGTTTCCATAAAGTCAAAAGTGGAAACGTTTCGGTAATTTTCGTGGAAAAGAAACGAAACTTTAGTCCATGGTCTACTCTATTATCTTTTGAAATTACGTTAATGTATCTTGTCTATTTATATTTCAAATGGGGTTATAAGCAAAATTGGCACAATACAAGGGGTGATTTGCAAAAAAAAAACCCATTCTAAAGGTGTTATTTCAAGAAATTTGATATACTGTATTATGATTTATGACCAGTGTTTTAAAAGGCGTTGGGCGTAAGGCGAGGCGTTCGACATACTTCAGGGCGAGACGTAAGCCCCATAAATTTTATTCTTTTTAGGTTTTAAATATAAATACTAGCACAAAATATAAATATCAATTAAGAATATCATAAAAGAACTAATAAAATCGTTAATATATGTTCAAAAATTATTTCTTATATTAAATAAGATTAACAAAATGATCACGGTTGGCGGAGGACAACCAAATAAATACTATTAGGGTTGTCGATTTGCAAGATTGTAATGAAAACAATTGTTTTTATCTCTTTAGTTATTGGGCCACTTTTGTGACCAAATTTATTATTTAATAATAAGCTCAGCACTTCCTTTTGTAAAAAGCCTCAAAATTCAGCCGAATTTTCTTCTAAGCTCTTTGGGGCGCACGCTCATCATCTTGGGCGCAAGAAAACGCGCCCAATTCACCTGGGCGTACGCCCCACTACTTAAGGCGTACGCCCCATGAACAGATCGCCTCAAGCAAACGCCTTGAGGCGTCCGGAGGCCAAATTCGCCCTGGGCGAGCCCCGGGCGCCCCGGGGCGCGCCTTTTTAAACAGAGGTTATGACTTTATTTTAGGGTAATTAGAATAAATGGCACAGCAATGACGATTGATTTAAAGCTTTATATGTTGATTATTGTTATGTAAGTTCATGACTGTAAGTATCATTGGTCACTAAGTTGAGATTTAATTAATTAACCGAATAAAGTAAACATTTATTCTTTTTTACATGTGCTTAGCCAAATCATTCCGTCGTAAACCATGTATAAATATAGGTTATAAAACAAATATATGGTTCCGCCGATAAGTATTAGAGTTAATCCATTTACACATAAGATTTATTTGTCACGTTTATGCATTACCTTTTGATCTTTGAATTACTATTAATCAATTATATAGAGGTTGACACTGCACTTTCACACAAAATGTAATGTTATAAGGATGAATTTTTTAATCTAAATCAAGCTTATAGAATTTATACATTTAATGATATCGGAAAAGTCAAAATATTAAATATATGATATAATTGCAGTCACAAAGTATAAAAAACGTAGTCACAAAACATAAAAACCTGGCAAAAAGTTTCTCCACCAACTTGGCCAAATAAACAATACAACTCCTTTTCTTAGATCTCATCTTCTCATCAACTTTCTCATAAGTTTTCCAATTGCCATAATTTTAACGCAAGTAGACCATACTGCATAATCATTACTCCAGATTAACATATTTAACTGTTTATTTATGCATTTACTTGAATTTTAAAAAAAAAAAGGCTAAATAAATATTTCATTTTTACTATTTTATGGGCTAAATAAAAATAGGCAAAACAATTTAGTTAATTGTAGGTCATGGTAACATCTCCATATTTTGCAGAACTAACCACCCTTTTGATATAATGAACCCTCATGACACAAAAGCAGCAATATTAATACCTCTATGTAGTTTTAGAGAGAACAATATACTTAAATTTTATACAAAGTAATATACTTAAGTTGAGATGACAGACTTTATTGTGGTTGTTGTGTTGTTACATTAATAAAATTGTTATTATCATCGTCATTTATTGAAGAAATACATATATTTCCATCCAAAAAATTCGATTCATTAATGTTTAACCAAGTTGTTCAATTATTTTTTTTACCATTTTGCAGTTTTTCATGAAGCAATAAAGGCTCAATTTGCTGCCATCAATCATACAAAAAGAGTATTGCAACATCATATAATTGATACTAAACCTCCTAAACCAAAGAAAATGGCACAAAATTGTGCTGCAAGATCACTCAAAATACACACAAAAAACTGTAGAAAAATGATAATCTCATATTATATATGCAAGTTAAGTGAATCTTTTGACAAGAAATAAAAGAACTCTATTACATTTTTTCTCAACATTTTAGTAAAACCAAAACCTATAAAATGGTTATCTCCATACCACTTACGCATACGTATAAGTTGCGTCCCGAGCATTGGAGGGACTGAAAGCCAAGATCATAAGCAGAGCCAGAATGCAAATAGGAAGCAATAGCAGCAGAAAAGGCGGAGGGGGCAACGGTGGTAATATAAGCGGCAGTATCAGCAACGACACCGTGAGGCAAACGAGCAGAAACAACGACTCCAATGTGAAATAGCGGGACACTTTAATGCCGTGGCCTTGTGAAAATGACAAGGGGTAGTCCGATTTTCTCTTTTCGACTAGAGGGCGAGCTCTGCTTCTTATGGTAGTCGGATTCTTTGTCGTCCTAACATCCATAATGTTGTTCAAGTACTGATCTTGCAGATTGATCAAGCCTTTTGACAACGATGATTTCGATTTAGACTGGTCGGAATGCATTTAAATGACTGTTTTGACCTCTCCAAATCAAAGAGTTGTTCAAGATCCAGAATGAGATCAATGCACTTCAATCCTAAGTGTGTTTCAAACTTGATGATCACAAAAATTCAAGATTTTGCACCAGTCAAAAATCCCTCTTGAGATTGACTTGTAAAAGTCAAATTCCCCTTTCAAATGTCAACCAATTGTAATAAAAACCAACTCCAAGAATCAACTTCACCTTTTGTTCTGTTCTAAAGCTAAAATCTGCAAATTGCGCATTAATCCAAAGCTGAATTCACAAGACAATCTTCAAGAAAACTCCAACTGTCATTCAAAATCAATAGAAATTATTAATCATCAAATTCAGTTACAAAATATTAAGAAAAAAAAAAGTTTGACTACATCAAAAGCAGAGAACCAAAAACAAGAAACTTTTTCTGATATTATTGTTCAAAAAGAGATAAAAAAAAACTATAATTTTCAGTCTAAACAAGAACAATCAAAACCCATCTCAGCACATAAAGAACCAAACTCAACAAAACAAATTACAACAAATAACAACAAACATGTTTGATACAGTATCAAGCTAAAGTCTTGTAGATTCAAGAACAAGAAGAAAAATTAAAAAGAATACCTATAATGTTTTCAAAAGCTGTTTCTCTTGATTGAGCTTCAAAGTAGTGCACATATGCTGCAATTTCAACATCAAAGATTGCTCTTTTATTTGTCAAAGTCTTCAATCTTCTAATTCTTGGGTGATGCTAGTGAAATAAATATTTGAAAAAGTGTTTAGGTTCTTGTAATCTGTGCTTTTCTTTAAGAGGAGAGTTTTGAGGAGAAAGCAACTTATAATAAAAGTATTTTAAGCTAAGAAGGGAAAGTTGTGGAAAAAGCAATGTAATGAAATGTGTGTTTCACTCTGTTGTTATGTTACTTCTGGGGTGGGGTGGGGTGGGGTAGGGGGGTGTTTTAAAAGGGTAAGAAATAGATTTGGGAGTCGTTTAGTGGGATTTATTAATAGATAGATATAGATATTAGATAGTTAGATACATGATCTATGAATGTAGGTATATAAAAATCGGGATAATTACATTGACGATCCTTGAGATTTGGCCTAATTACAAAAAGCTCCGTTGTTGTTTAATAATTAAAGAGACCCCTTTTGAAATTGAGGTATCGGAAAGTGTATAGTAAAGATGAAAACGCGGGTAAATCAAGAACTTGTTGACTGATATAGATAACTCGATAAGAAAATTGAATGACCTCTTAAATTGTATCTAATCCAAAACTGCAAATAAATTTAAGGTTTACAACGACTTGAGTACTAAAACTCGGAAAAAAGGGATAAAGATGAAAAATATCAAAGAATTATTAGATAGAAAGTCCTAATAACGAGGCTCACTCTCTAACGCACGATATTTAAGTCTGAACTTTTTGGAAAGAGATCTTACGACAATAAGGAATACCAAAAATAACAAAAATGATCAATAAGGGCCAAAACGGTAACAGTTGCCGAAAAGTGGGTGTACGTCATGGCAAAAGATGTGTTTTGCTCGTTCACTCATTCTCAACTGAATGTGGCTAATAACTCGTCAAATAACGGCAAAACTAAAATCATCATTTTATCTTTCAACGGTCTCATTTCACCATGAACTCTTATCCGTTCTACACTCCATCCGAATTTTTTGAAAAAAAATTGTGAAACATAAGTGCATAATATCTTAATATTTATCAAAACTTATTCAAACTTCAAAAAGGGGTCTATTTGAATAACAAAAAAAATCAAGAAGTGTTAGTGTAAATATTCAAATAATATGGGATGTTTGTGTAATTAAACTAAACCACATAAGTACATGAATCAAGAATCTCATGGTAATAAAAAGACAGAAGGGACAAGGAAAGTGGGGTGGGGTGGGGTGGGGTGGGTGGGGGGGGGGGGGTAGAAGTGGGGGTGGATTCAGTGAATGGGAGAATGCAAGTGGGAAATAGGTGAGTTGCAATTAGTTAGATAGAGAAGGTTGGATTAATGAGATTAATTGGATGCAGGGGAAATGTTCCTAAGACTAAGGTTCTTCACCCCTGGTCTCTTTTCTAATTTTAGTCATTTCTTCTCTCTTACTCCATGTCAAATCTTTCTTATCTTTTAACTTTTTATTTATGAGTGAAATATTACTTTAGTACATTTTTTTTATTTACTTGACTATTAAATAAGTTTTGATCTAATAAGCTTTACGACATGATAAAATAACATTTAAAATAACTAAATAAATACGCACATTTGTAAAACTCATACTAAAAACCATGTATCAAGTTTCGTTTTTAGTGTACGTTTTGATCTGCTCAATATTTTCCGCAATATTTCGAGATCTTCTAGACACGATTTGTGAAAAACTATTAAAATAATTGTTGTAATTGACTTGAAAATACTTCCATAGAATAGAAGACGGAGACCTTCATTACTTTTCAAAGTAACGTTCAGAAAATTTGGTTCATGCTCAAAACTTAAAACATCAATTTACAAAACAGTCTATGTTAATTACGGCTTGTTTCTAAATAACGGTAAAAAGTGCTAAACACCTATTATCCCGTTTTGCATTGAGTCAATGTTATCTTAAAGAAAGAGAAACATGCACTTACTCAACTATATCGATCTCTCTAGATTTATTTTTTTCTTTGGGATATTAATCTTAAAAATGAGAATTTATTTAAATTTTAACCTTAATTTCAATAAAGTTGATCATGTGTACTTTGCAGTTTACACCGATCAAGAAATGTGAAGTCAGGCAAGTTTCAAAATTTTAAGGGATGAGTGACACATTTCAAAATGGAGAATATGATAGGGAGTTTGATGGTTTCTATTTTAAATTTTAAATTTTAAATAAACTGTTGGATTTATAATTATCGGGAGATTACTACTTAAAATTCTGTGTGTTAGATATTGATGAATGTAAGCGAATAAAGATCGCATCTCGTGGTTAAGAATTTTGAGTTTAATATATTTTCTGAGAAAGTGGAGAATTTTCACCAAAGCAACGTTTATATTCTATTCGTTCAAAATAATAAATTTTGGTCCCATTCCTTATAAAAAAAGTTAAGCATTTACATAACCACCGTACCCAAACATTAATTCCCCAGAACTTCCATATATTTTCTTGTACGAAACTATTCTTATTCTTTAAAGTGCATTATCGATGATGTCATATTAAAAGTATTAAAAATGTGTATTTTTTTAATCCAACATGGAGAAGTGTAAAACGCATATATAGAATATCGTGAGAAAATCACTGTGGTTTTTATTTTTCCCATGAAAACAACTGCAATAAATTTCGAGGAATTAAAGTAAATTAATTTGAATGCAGTAATGGTATTCTTTTAAGCATGAAATAAATTTAAAACTTCTATATATTCTGTTGAGGGCCCAAGTATTTTAGTATACTTTTATTCTACTTAAATAACAATAATACACAAGGGCAAAGTCATGTGAAATTATAGCTGTATGTATGTAACATAAGTGGTCACAGGTGCAGAGAATAAATATGGCAACTTAGAGCATAACATGTGATATCTCCCCCCCCCCCCCCCCCCCCCCCCCCTCTCTCTCTCTCTCTCTCTCTCTCTCTCTCTCTCTCTCTCTATATATATATATATATATATATATATATATATATGTGTGTGTGTGTGTGTATATGGTCATATTATCATATATACATATATGTATAGCACACACAAACATAGACACATGATTCCATACATTTCACATGGCAACTATCTAAATTTTATTCCTCGTACACCCAATTTATTTTCATCTTAACTTAAGTTAGAATGATTCATGAATTATAGATGGCGTTTCTATATATACTATGAACAATTCCACATACCAAAAAGTTAATAAGAAGAAGAATGTATTTAGTAAGATTTACTAATAAATGATCCAAAAATAATAAAAGAAATTATGGTATCAAACGGTCTTAGTAACAAATGAAATAGTGTAACAAATTTATTTTTGAGAACATAAGATAGTTATTTTGATCAAATCTTATTGCATGATGGGGTCCAAATACAATATTTCCATAAATTTGGATTTTGAGAAAATAATTTATTTGCTTTTCATGTTGATTATTAGTATGCAAGTCAATGGCTGTATCAGTGGGCATTAATAAGTATTAAAGTTAATCCATTTACAAATAAGATTTATTTGTATAGTTTATACAATATCTTTTAATTTTGATCTTTGGATACATTTATAAAAATATTTAAAGGAGAGCAATGTACTTCCTCCCAAAGTGTGACATATACAAACATTATTTTTCTTATCTAAATTAAGCTTATAAGAATTGTAATTATAAATTTTATCACGTCAGTCAAAAAAACTACGATCTTTGTAATGATACAATCGCAAAGTGTGCACAATGGACTGATCAATTTAGTGTGGGATATCGCATGCGATTGGGACGTCAACTTTGTAATGATACATAGTCTAAATACAATAGTTACCAATTTTCACGACATAGTCACAAATTACAACAATTGTGATCACAAATTCATTGTAAATCTAAACCTTGCCAAAAAAAACTCTCCACCCACCCCATCCCACCCCACAAACACAAAGTTATGTGACTTGGTCCATTTGTATGCATATCTTCTCAATGAGAATTATTATGCCCCTTCACCCACTGAAAACAAAGCCATAACTAGGGCTCACCACTTGGCCTAATACCAACACAATTGCCATTTTCTTGGATCTCATCTTCTTATCAACTTTCAATAAGTTCTCCAATTGCCATAATTTTAATACAAGTAGACCATATTGCACTATCACTACTCCAAATTGAAATATTTAATTGTGCAATTATGCCATTACTTGAATAAGAAATCAAAATAAATAATATGTTTTTACTATTTTATTGTACTTTTGTGTTACAATGCTCTAGTGGTAACATTTCGATGATTTGCAGAATAAACCACCCTTTTGATGCATTCAAAAGGCATTAACCCCATATAACATAAAAAAAAATCACAAATTAAATACACGAGAAAATAGAAAGTGCATCTTAGATGTATTGTTACTTAAGTATTAGTTTCTTTTACATGGTTTAAACTTAGAAGCACAAAAAGTAGAGGTGTTCGCTTGCGGGTTAGTGCAGGTTGTCGTTAAAAATGTGACTATATCCAAGCTCTGCGAATTATCAATTTGTCAACCCGAGCAGGTTAAGTTAAAAATTAATTTATGCGGGTTCGACGGGTCGGGTTTTGGCGGGTCGAACGGGTCTTGTACACCCCTAATAAAAAGTGGTCAAATACTGTATTAACTGGGCCAATCTGTGGTCCAATAAGAAGCAAGCCCATTTGGCCCAAATATCCACCAAAAGCCCATTAATATTATTATTTCAATCGCAAAACCCTAAATCACAGTATTTGTTGTTTCACTCGGCGTCGCCATCTCCTGTGATCAGCAGAATCAAGCGAAATGGTGACTTACAAGGTCTGTATGTGTTCTTGTAATTCGTATGTTTTGATTAATTAAAATTAGGGTTTTGATTTGAAATTAGACCTAATAATGTGATTGAGTATTTGTGTGGTGTTGTACTTTGTGCAGTTCCATCAGTACCAGGTGGTGGGCAGAGCTTTGCCGACGGAGAGCGATGAGCATCCGAAGATCTATCGGATGAAGCTGTGGGCCACCAATGAAGTTCGAGCCAAATCCAAATTTTGGTGTGTTGTTGTTTTATTTTGCTAATGTGATTTGTCGTGAAAATTTGATTAAAATTAAGCTATGTTGCTTTGGATAATTTGAAGAATAGATTTTGTATCGATACGTGTTTGATGTGTATGTTTTCTGTGTTGTAATGAGCATTTTGTAGCGAATAATTTGATGAATTGTCTGTTTAGAGTTTAGGAGAGTCTAATGATGCATTATAGATAAATCTTTCATACAATATACATCAAATTTTGATGTATTGTAGATTAAATATTTTATATTAGTGCGTAATATCAATAGGCATATCCATTCCATATAGTATCTATCATTTTCAAAAAGAATCTGTGGCGCTGCACCTATGAAGAATCATTTGCGTATTGCCCTATTCCGTATCCGTGTCAGTGCAACATAGTACTTAAGTTTTGGATTACATTAAAATAACCTATTATAAGATACATAAGTGGATATTGTAGGAGGGTATGGAGTATACGTCATCATTTTAGACTTGTTGTGGATATTAGAGGGTCATGTTGTTTCTACTGGTGTACTCAACATTTAGTGCATGTGGCATAATTAATTTTGGGGTTTCTTTGCTACGATTTGGCTACTTTTTGGTTTTGTTACGGTTTCTCCATGCTACTAAAAATGAGAGAACATATTATAATCTCCTCGATCACAGATGTATACGGAATATTTGGACAAAGATTCTGTGTTTTTATATTGTAAAAGGTTCATGGTAGTGTCATTCTGAAATTACTATGTGGATGTTTATACTTGCTGAAGACATGAATGCATACATTGTTAGATTTGTATATGTTTTGCATGGCCATGGTCTTCTGTGTGTCAGATCCTGATCATCTCTATTAGTAGGTTTATAGAATTTTTTGCTGTCAAGTTACTGAAGTATCCTCTGTTTAAACTTTCACAACATTCCAGAAATATTTAATTTCTTTGCTAGAATTTCTATGGTCACGCTGGATATAAAGTGTACAAAGGCTGCCCCGCATTGAAGAACAATTAACTATGATTGTCAAATAAGATTATTCTTTGTTGTTGTATTGAAGTTTGGGCTAATGCATACGATAGAATGTTTTGTGATGGGTCTTTGATTGATTTTTTATTTGTGAAGGTACTTCTTGAGGAAGCTTAAGAAGGTAAAGAAGAGCGTTGGTCAGATTCTTGCCATCAATGAGGTATACTACAAGTCTACAATTCTTGAATTCTTTTAAACTTTCTTTGAACTAGTTGCATGCCTTTGTGAGCTCCAGTTTGCCAGATGAAGGTATTATATTGAAGAGTTTGTAGACACTTGAACTAGAATCTCCATTAGGAAAATGTCAGTTATATGACTTGGCATGATGTTTTGTGATGTCCATTAAGCAAGTTTTAGACATGTGGATGGTAATGGTTCCGTAGACCTATGAATGTTTCTTTTATCATCTTTGTCTAGACTGTAGATTTCCATGCCATGGCAGTCCTGGCAAAGTAAATGTTTCTTGAACCAATATGAAGTTTGGCCTTTATATTGTCCATGCTACATTGTATTTGGTTTCTCCACTTTGAAAAGTTGTTTCACTCTAGCGATGGTTGAAATTTGAAAAGTTAGAACGTGTTTGTTTGGCTTGGTAATAACCTTCTGATGCTTGTGAAATTCTATTTGCATCAATAGGGCTTGTTCCAACATACTGCTTCAACTTGCAAAAAAGCACACAGTGAGATAATATAGGGTTCTTTTTTGTGATTTCTCACAGATCTTTGAGAAGAACCCCACCACAATCAAGAACTTTGGTATCTGGTTGCGATACCAAAGTAGAACTGGCTATCACAACATGTACAAAGAGTACCGTGATACCACTTTGAACGGCGGTGTTGAGCAAATGTACACTGAGATGGCTTCTCGTCACAGGGTCCGTTCTCATTGCATCCAGATCATCAAGACGGCCACTATCCCTGCTAAGCTTTGCAAGAGGGAAAGTACTAAACAGTTCCATAACTCCAAGATCAAGTTCCCTTTGATGCTCAGGAAAGTGAGGCCACCAAGCAGGAAGCTCAAGACCACTTACAAAGCAACCAGGCCAAACTTGTTTGTGTAGTTTGTGGGAAGTAATGAATCATTATGTTTCTGTTTGTTTTTGTCTTTGAAGGGATATAATTTCTGAGTTGATTTTTGTTCCATGTAGGCTATAAAACCATGAATGTGTTCGAAGCTTTTATTTCCAGATTGACTTGGTTTTGAGATTGCTAGAAAAGATTTACCAGATTTTAAATTCCCTTGCTGATGCTGATAGTCCTGTTAATTATGATATTGATGTTAGTATTACTGCCTCTGAGATAAATATGTTTAGTCTTTTAGTCATATATCATTGAGTCTCGTGTTTATAAAAACGTGTCAATGATTCCATGGGAACTTATGAAAAATCAACTGATATAGCATTATAACACTAGGTACTTCATTGTGCCTTCAATGTAAAAATTGTTTTTTATTATTTCGTTAAATTAAATTAGTGAACCAATATGAATTTTTATTATTATATACGAATGTACTTATGCGAAATCTTTGACGTGTATACGTCATTATATCCTTATCAAAAAAGTTATTATTTTTCGTTTGCCACGAGCAGACAAAAGCCTAACATAAGTTTTTCGGGACTTTAAATGTCGGGACGTCTAGTCAATGTCTGAAACTCCATTTGAGGAGTTTAATGTTGTTAAGGTATTGAATGAACTGAATCTTATTTTCTCAAAGAAACTTAGTCCCCAAGGTATCTGATGTCATCAATGGCGATGGTGACTGCTTTTGCTTTCTAACTTTACATAATTTGGCATTTCACTACTAGAATTGTGTTGTTAAATCAACATTTCTTTTTGGGGGTGTAGGCCATGAGACTCTCAGAGCCGAAATCCAAGACCAATCCCCGCTTCATGGTTATACCCAGCCGGGGGATTCTTTGCTCAAGATAGGGATCGAACACAACACTTCCTGTTAAATGATCGCCACCACACATGAGAACTCGATATAACCTTACACCATTGAGCTCAACACGTAAATTAGTAAAAGTAAATTACCAGCAAACTCGAATAATCTTGTTGGATTGTCAAATAATAGAGATTGCATGTTGAAAGAGCCCTTTTTTCTACTGCATTTTGTACTGGATGAACAACAATGGAGATTTGTGATGACATGCAACACAAACAGAAAAAAAATCCCACATTCTTGAAGAAATGATTCTTCTTTTGTTATGGTATATGAGAAAGAATCATCATTGCAACATTTTTGTTAATGTAATAACAATGAACATCATATTCATTTGTGTTGTTTTAGGCAAAATAGTAATGGGATTCTATCACATGCTCTGTTCTGCTCTATGATCCAAGTTGGCAATATTATTAGCCTAACTCTACCTCGTCATTTTGAAGTGTATCATTCAAACCCCTATTTCTCGGAGTCTATATTTAGTGTGTTATAGAACAATTTACTATATTTAGTTATTGGCCAAAACTAAATCAAATAGTTCATCAAAATTACAGCTTTTTGGCTTGAATTTTTTTGGAACAATATTACTACTAATTAAACTCTAATTTTGATTGTTCTTCTGTTGGTCCCATCACCTCCGGAGGTGAAAAAGGTCACATTTTTCGAATCTGGGTTCTTTTTTTTTTCCTCACTTTCATTTGGGATTTCTTCATTATTTTGAATTTTTTGGTTTTATAGTGTTTTATTACATATTTTATCTATCTCCATGCATGGACATATTGTGTCTGATCATGTGTGTTTGATTATGTGATATTGATGTTATTGTTTTATTTTAACAGAGGATCAGATTTGATTCGAATTTCTCCGGGAGGACCTGATTTACTAGGTAAAAAAAATGAGTTTTAAGTAGGTTGTTCATGATTTGTGATTAGGGTTTTTTTTCCTTCTTCCTTTCGACTTTTGAGCTATGAAATGAATAGTTCTGTTTTTGACTGTTTTCTAAGTCTTTTTGATACAATTCTCAGTAAAGCTAAGTTATTCATTGTATTTCAATTTGAAATGGGATTTTTTTTGTGGGTTTTTTTTTTTTTTTTTAATTCTTAGAGCTGTTTATGGTAGGTTTCTCTTTGTTAGACTATATATTGGGTTTCTTGGTGTGGGTTTGTGATAATAGTTATGACCCTTAAATGGTTATTGCTCATGGAAACGTGAGATATTTAGCAATGCATGTTTCAGTTTCCTCAACCTCTTTTTACCTTTTACTATGAGTTAAAATAGCTTTCTAGTTTGTCACTTGTTTGGGGGGTTATCTTTGAACAAAATATGCCAATATTACTAGGTTAGGGGCTCTAAGAAAATTTTGAATGATTTTTGACTGCTAGATCAATGAATCAGATCAACTCTGACCACGACGAGGACAGCAATGCCTCGCCAGCCCCGAAGGCGGTGGGTGAGGATCAAGAATCGACCCGTCCGAGTGGACAAAACGGCCAAGGCAAACCAATTCAGATAGCCAAGAACAAAACAAAGTCGACCTCAAAGGTAAGTGATTACTCTTTCTTGAGATGGTGGTAATGATGCAAGAAGGCATGCAAATTGTTGTGTAAGTTAATCAATAGGTTTTGTTTAGAAGCTAAAGGAGATAAGTCGATTATTTTTGGGTTCAATAGATTTTGGTCATCCAAACAACAACAACAACAATAGTCTTATATCCCAACTAGATTAAACTAACCGGGGTAGGCTATGTAAACCAAACAAGAATCACATCGAGCCGAACACATGGATTATCTTTCTCCACGGTCAGTTGACTAGGGCATCTTCTTTAAGTTTGTTGATGATCACATTGTTCCGTATTGACCTTCATCCACATTTTCTTTGATTGTCCTCGCGCCTTATATGTCTGTCCTAAGTTGGAGTTTCAATTTGTTATAGTGCTGCATCTACAGGTCTATGTTTCACAACAAAAACCATCGTAAATAGTGGGTAAAATGCATCAAACCCCCCAACCTATACTCCTTTTTACAAGTTACCACCTAACCTTTATTTTTTTGCAACTAACCCCCCAGCCTATTGAAAAATGTGCGAACTACCCACTGAAGCCAAATCCAACCGTTGGATTTGGCCTCGTTTCTACATTTTTAATCGTTGGATTTGGCTTCACGGGGCAGTTCGCACATTTTTCAATAGGTTGGGGGGTAAGTTGGAAAAAACAATAGGTTAGGTGGCAACTTGTAAAAGAGGGTATAGGTTGGGGATTTAATGGGGTTAACCCTATTTTCTTCTCGGTAGGTGCTACAACTTTTTTGGTGTGAATATTATCATTTCTTACCTTACCTCTTCTCGCGTTACTACACATGCGATGTAACATACTAATTTCAGCTACACTTGTCATCTTTTGAGCATTCTATCGCTTAAGGCCTCAACAATTAGAACCATATAGTAAGGCGTACCTAATTGATACCCTATAAAAACTTTCCTTCGAGTTATAGTGGATCACTATCACAGAAAATCTATGTTGCATTCTTCTATTTCATCCAGTCAGCTTGGATATATTTTTCATTCCAATACCAAGTACAAAAACTAGGACCTAACAATTACATGAGATTATCTATACATTTTTCATGGCAAATATATTTTTCAATATAAGCAGAAACCATTGTACCATCCTCCTAACAAAAGAAAACTACTAAACAAAGAGATCAAGAACAGAAAAAGATTGTGTTGATATGCGAACAGTCGACCATTACTAAGTGTGTGCTTTTGTTGATTATGCAGTTTGGCCTAGCCAGTCTTCCGCCATCTCTGATCTTAGCGTATCAAAGCTTTGGGGTGGTATATGGAGATCTGAGCACTTCACCACTTTATGTCTACGAGAATATATTTTATGGACCGTTACAGGATGATGAAAATTGTGACACGATATTTGGTGCCTTTTCATTAATCTTTTGGACATTAACACTAATTCCGTTGCTCAAGTATGTGATGATCGTTCTTAGCGCTGATGACAGTGGTGAAGGTGTGCTAAATAATGCTCTAACAAAAGATTGTTACATAACAATTTATTTTTGACCAAGTATAAAATTGCCTCAGGTGGGACATTTGCTCTTTACTCATTGCTTTGTAGACATGGAAAATTCAGTTTACTTCCAAACCAACAAGCAGCTGATGAGGAACTTTCAGCTTACAAGTGTGGTCCCTATACACAGTCATCGACATCTTTAGCATTGAAGAGATTTCTTGAGAAGCACAAAAGTTTGAGAACTGCATTGCTGCTTGTAGTTTTGCTGGGGACTGCCATGGTTATAGGTGATGGTGTAGTCACTCCTGCAATTTCAGGTATTTTCGGTGTTTGCTCCATTGATCGTTTTTCTCGATTTTGTTAACCATTATTCGCCAATTTTCACTTTAGTTGCTACTTTGTCCGTCTTTCTCGGAGTTCTATAACAATGTTCAACATGTGAAGCAGCTAATTTCTCCATGTAAAATATAGGAATAAGTACATCTTCCTATGACTGATGGTCTAATTACAGAAAACTCCCTTAGATTTGAATAATTACAAAAAAAAGCACCAATGAAACTTCACAAACATGTAAAAATATTGGCCTACCTGTAATGTTTTCCAAACTTCAGGTGTGGTGTTTTCATAAACATTCAAAAACTTGAGGATCCTGTCTTTAATGTTCATTTATACTTCAAAGTTCGTGTATGTAATTATACAAACAGTAAAGTTGATTCTGTAACTAAACCAAACTTCAAGTGGTGATAATGTAAGTACCCAAAAATTAATGTTGGCATTGCTTATGGTTGAGATGGTTAACCAGTAAAAGTGAATATCTATTAAGGAAAATTTCATGACATTGCTGCCTGCTTTGTTATGATCATTTGTTTCCACTACAGCTTTCAACCGCAAGCTTTGCAACACCAAAATCTGTTTTCAGCATTTGAGTTATTAGTTTGAACCCCGACGTTTTGTTGGATTTGTTGTTTGATGTTATCCTAAGAACTTGTGAGGAAGCTGAAGGTCTAATTCAACCATAACTTCTACTAATTCTTTATTTTGAAAATTGCAGTAATGTCGTCGGTATCTTGGCTTGATAATCCTCATCAAAGGCTCACTCACAGTAAGCCAAGTTAAATGCATTTTCTTTTTGTGAGTTGTCCTAGTTACTGTTCTGATCCTCATTTAGGAACAATCTTCACTGCATAGATGGAGTACTACTAATTTCTTGCGCAATATTGGTCGCCCTATTCGCGTTGCAGCACGTTGGCACCCACAAAGTTGGGTTTCTGTTTGCCCCGATAGTGATCCTCTGGCTGATAACTATTTTTGTCATTGGACTGTATAATATAATACACTGGAACCCGAGAGTTATATACGCTCTTTCTCCGCATTACATCGTCAGATTCTTTCAGCAATCTGGTAGAGATGGATGGCTTTCACTTGGGGGGGTCCTCTTGTCAATAACAGGTACATAAATTCAGCATGTTGGTCTATTGAGAATTCTTTTTCTCATTCTTCATTCATGTGTTTTATCATTGGACTTGTTATCAAGCAAGGTGATAAACTGCTGGACTTCTGTTTAGGTACTGAGGCAATGTTCGCAGATCTTGGCCACTTTAGTGCATGTTCGATCAGGGTAAGTCCGATTCTATGCATTTGTCTATACATTGACCGGTTATGTTGAGATTCTTGTGTTCTGTTGTCTAAAACTTGGAAATCATCGTCTTAAAAAAAGGGTAATATTAGATGGTAATTCCGATAGTTCACTGTGGGATACTAAGAATTCTGTATTTAAAGTAAGTTGGCTGGTTTTTTCGCTTACCTCAACCCAGATTTTCTGTAAATTATAAACATCCATCAAATGAAAAAGCTTTCAGTTCTGAGTGGAAAACGATACATAAGCATATATTTCGTTTGACATTCTTAAATTGTGGATTCTACGTGTCAATATCCCATTTTTCCATTTTTTGATTCATCATGTCAGTTAATATTATAGTAGAAATAAGGCTATAATATAAAAAAAAAAGTGCTAACAAGGTAAAGGTGGATGGGGGCACCACCTGCTCAAAGTGTTCCACCCTTAAGTTTTAAAATAAGTATCAAGATGGGCCTAAACATGTCAGCCAAAATTTGAGGATCAGTGTTACCAATTCTATTTCAAGAGTTGCTATTCCAGCAAGATATTCAAGCTAGTAAAGCCGACAACTAAGCTGTTTCATAACCTCGAAAGCCTCAAAGAAATGTTCAAGATGTGGAGTTTAGTCATCTGCTTCCCTTGCATAAATGCCACTGGATTTGCTTTTGTGGAGTTACAAACGGCTTTTCTCGTCCTTAGCCTCTTTGTAGTAAGCACCGCCTATGACCTCCTTTTAATTCTGAATGTTTATCTTTTTGCAGGTTGCATTCGTGTTTCTTGTATATCCATGCTTGGTGATACAATACATGGGCCAAGCTGCTTATCTATCGAAAAACATCCATGCTGTATCAAATAGCTTCTACTTTTCAATCCCAGGTTAGTTTTGCTTCACTCCAACTTGTGTTATTTATCTGAGTTTAGTGTCTTTTTGTTGAGTTAGTTCTACCGGCTTATTTTGCAGTTCCTGTATTCTGGCCTGTCTTCGTTATTGCCACCCTTGCCGCTATTGTTGCAAGTCAGTCTATAATTTCAGCCACATTCTCAATCATCAAGCAATGTCATTCGCTCGCTTGCTTTCCTCGCGTGAAGGTTGTTCACACCTCAAAACAAATCCATGGACAGATTTATATACCAGAGATTAATTGGATACTCATGGTTCTTACTCTGACAGTAGCTATTGGCTTCCAGGACACGACTAAGATTGGGAACGCCTATGGTAAGTCAATGCATGTTAATAAGATCATTCCTTTTCATCTTCTTTCACAATCAAATGAAGTTTATGCTATGAGAACCCTTTGAACCATCTTTAAAGTCGTTCGGTAGCCTCTATTAACCCCATTTTTTAGGGGTCTTGTACTGGCTGCCATACACTACAATGCCATTTGATAGAGCCATTACAGCCCATTCTTGGCAATTGCATCATTTGCCAAGGTGGAATATAGGACTTATCAAACGACCTTCTTATCAGGCAAACGACACTGTAGTCCGCATTTATTATAAATTGGCCTCATTTGTTACATGCAAGTATCATGAGAACCATATAATAGAAAAGCAACGGAAGCTAGTTTTTAATATCAATTTTTTGAAAGGCCAACCATATGTTAAATAGGATATTCTGGTTTAATGTCATTTGGGACAGTTTGATCTAATCAATGTAACTTCCATTTTGCAGGCATAGCTGTTATATCTGTGATGTTGATCACGACTTTTCTCATGTCTCTCGTCATGGTTTTTGTATGGGAAAAAAGTATACTGCTTGCATTTCCTTTCCTCCTTTTCTTCGGCCTTATCGAAGCTTCCTACCTCTCAGCTGCATGCATTAAAATTCCTCAGGGAGGATGGGTGTCCCTTGTCCTCTCATTCATCTTTGTCCTTATCATGTTCATTTGGAACTATGGGACTCGTAAGAAGTACAACTTTGATCTACACAACAAAGTCCCAATGAAATGGATCCTTAGCCTTGGCCCTAGCCTTGGCATCGCCCGTGTGCCTGGAATAGGCCTATTGTACTCAGACCTCGCCACGGGAGTCCCTTCAATCTTCTCACATTTCGTAACTAATCTCCCAGCTTTTCATAATATTTTGGTGTTCGTCTGCATAAAATCCGTTCCAGTGCCCCACGTTTCACCCGAGGAACGGTTTCTCATTGGTCGGGTTTGTCCAAGACCATACCGTATGTACCGTTGCATTGTCAGATATGGATATAAAGACTCGCAAGGAGACGATGAAAACTTTGAGAACCTTTTAATACAAAGCATAGCTGAGTTTATTCAAATGGAAGCTGTGGAGCCACAATTTTCAAGCCCTGATGCCACCACTTCCTATGATGGGAGAATGGCGGTTATAAGCTCCAACACTTTCCAGTCGGAATCAAGTTTGATCATGTCAGATTTTGATGACATTGATGAGAATAATTCAGTAGAAAGTAGCAAATCTGTAACTTTGAGGAACTTAAGGTCGACTTATGATGACGAGAATCCACAGCTCAGGAGACGACAAGTGCGGTTCCAAATACCTCAAAGCCCCGGGATGGATCCGGCTGTGAAAGAAGAACTTTTGGACTTGATCCAGGCGAAAGAAGCAGGTGTTGCTTACATTATAGGACACTCTTATGTAAAGGCTAGGAGGACATCGTCGTTTTTGAAAAGGTTTGTGATCAATGTTGGTTATTCCTTTCTTCGAAAGAACTGCAGAGGTCCCACTGTGGCACTTCACATTCCTCAGATCAGCCTTATTCAGGTAGGCATGATATATCATGTCTGAATGTTTATGGGGAACTCTGTTTGCAGCTGGTTTTTGTGGTGGACATTTTCTTTAGGATTGTTGAGTAGGAATTCGTGATAATATAAGTAAAAGGGAGTCATTTTTCTCATGTTCCACTCTTTCCTATTTATACATTGGACTCGAACACTTTCATTTGAAACCATCCTTTCGGATTATTGAGTTTTCATGTTAAAAGTATGTTAAGAAAGGTGAAAATTTTGATCTAGGCTTATGCTGAATTTTGAAATGCCCCGTATATTTTTGTCGCATTTCTAATTTTAATTTCAACAGTATTGAGAGGTTAGTAGTCTGTTGTGCTGACTGCAATAGTTTAGTAGTTTTAGTTTTAAACCGCAGCGATGGAAGGCGACATAACTTGCTTGTACCCTTTTGTTTGAAGTTGTTTGTGCCTCTTTTTCTATAGAGTATAGAGTTGTTTCGCCTCAGCACATCTGTCAAAATATTGGTTCGCAGCATTTCCAATTCTGAAAAGGAGGGGGTTGATTTATGTTAATCCTTTATATTTTTCTTAGTATCATAATTTATTGGTTAACATCAACTGAAAGAGATGGATATCCATAAGACTGAGACCATATGTCCACCAATTTAAATTATGTAATTATAACAAAAATGGAATAGACTTCAAGTTTAACATTCATTCAGTCTGCTTTTCATCAACATTCAGTCCCATTGACTCCTAAGACTAATGGTATGCCTTCAAAACCACTGGTTTGAGTCTGTAATACTCAAAGGTGCTTACAAATTCCAAATGTTATATTTTGGTTCTACAAATCTTCGAAATACAACGGTAGTACAAAAATATCTTTTAAATAGACACTTTGTCCAACTAAATTCTGAGAAATACAACAGGAAACTAAGATAACATCACAAATTGCAGGCTTGGACTCTGATAGATAGTTTCAGGTTGAGAAGAACTCTCAGTTGCTCTGAGAAGAA
Organism: Misopates orontium; assembly: GCA_946800315.1. Taxonomy (NCBI): domain Eukaryota; kingdom Viridiplantae; phylum Streptophyta; class Magnoliopsida; order Lamiales; family Plantaginaceae; genus Misopates; species Misopates orontium. Next base: position 51,012,272 of record OX326947.1, on the reverse strand, counting down.
AGGAACTCTTTTATGATGAGAGGCCATGGGTGGAAAGAGAAGCTTGTGGGTATTAATTCTTCAGATGATGCTCAAATAAAGATGCCATCTCAATCTGCGATGAACACGAAACATGAGAAATTATGATTTACAATTAGTATGGATTCCATTTAAAAAACTTCGGTTTTACTAAACTAATGCATGCACTTATTTCAGAGTATTTTTAAGCAAAGAAACAACACTGAAACAAAGGATAAAAGAACATGATCCCCACATTATAGAATACACTAGCATAATAAGACACTGAAAATCACACTTCACATTATTGCAGATGTTCAACTGATTCCCTCTTTTTAAATCATTTAACTGAGCAGCATTAGTAGGTTTAGCCTTCCACAAAATAAAGCAATTTATTAACCGTGATAACTAGGCCACGGAGGAAAAAGAAAAGTAAAAATAAATAAATTAATAAATATGATGAAACAACAACAACCAACGCTAACATCCCAAGTAATCGGAATATGCAATAAGAAAATTATCGGGTCATTGAATTAGAGTCCACTTACAGCTGTCAAAGCCGCTTCAGCACCTTTATTCCCTGACTTGCCACCGGCTCGGTTTAAAGCCTGATATCATAGAGATTTTATGGTACTTTATTCGAGCATAATAAATAATAAATATATATTGCTTTTTCATAGAAACATAATTGAAAGACATCCAGCTCAAAATTTTAGCAGAAGATTCAGAGCAAGCTATCAGATTTTGAGAGAGTCTGACTTAATAGCAAGAAATATGAGCTATAATGAGCAAAAGTGCAGTATATCATCAACTGTTCAATTGATGTACAAAAAGATATAATCTCTACATATTTACCTGATCCATGTTATCGCACGTCAAAACACCAAATATGCAAGGAACACCTGCAAATCATGATAACATGAACGCCCATTAGCTAATAAAAGTTTGGTCATAAATCAGAGGTGATAAAGTGACACAATATGACAGAGCCTAAAAGAATATGGAAATAGGTTAAGAGCAATGTGCCTTGCTGGTCCTGATGTGTTCTCAACGAACTACATAAGGATTATGGTAAGGGAACTTCTATGAACACTTGGCACAGACTATCTACCACTAACACACCTAGTTTGTAAATCATTTCTGTGTTTTATGGAGATAAAGGTAAGAAGTCAAAGTCTTGATTCATCTGGATGTTAAGTGAGATATGCGTCCCATTACATGACTATATGACTACCAACTACGAATTTAGTGTGAGTGGGGCTGAGCTTGCCTACCTAATCGATATTCCGAGCAGAGAGGTTTCAAAGGCCATGTGAAATCAAGAAAAGGAAGTAGAATATATGGAAATGAATATCAACGGTATGGACTATAATATCATGGTAAGGAGAGTGAGATAACATGCACTATGTTACTTTGGGATTCATTTCTTTTTTCTCTAATATTTAGATAGAAAAAGAGAAACTTTGTCAGTACGGGTGGATGACCAAGGCAGAAAACCTGCACCCCCAGCGGGAAAAATTAAATAAATTAGGAACAAATAAAATTTATTCATTATGGGAGACCATTATCTTCAACAAGTAAAGAATAAGGCAATTCCCATGGACATGATATGAGAAGTACTCCAACCCACGAGGAAGGAAATGAGAAATTTGTTCTTAAGAGATTTTGGCTATTTTTTAACAATGGCTTTATGGCAGTAGAATCTGCTGCAAATATTTTTCACTTCTTGATTTTAAAGGAAAACACAAACAAAATATTTGTATGAAAAATGAATGTGATTACGGGTTGTATATTGGTTAATATGTTTATCTCACTTTTCTTAATGATTATCAGAAAAGGTAAGATAATATCTTTCCGCATATGATAAACTTGCTAGAAATTCTTTTCCTCCAAAGTGCTAGAGTGGCACATAGCCCGCGCATTTTATACCCAGCCCACATTTACCAAGAACCATAGGGACACTTGCTCCAAAATTTCTGCCTCTTTAATACTCCGAAAACCACAATTTTCAGAGAACCATAATCTATGAATTTGGATTAGAGAAGCAGAATACTCATCAAAGGCAATGATCATGATATGTCATAAATTCAACTGAAAAACTAATAAGCTAACTGAAGGTCATATAGTAGAAATTCAGAATCACCAAATGAAATGATGAATAAACTTCGTAGGCTTCATTATAAACTTGCCTGAGTTAAGCCCAGCTGATAATACTCCAGAAGCAGCTGAATTTGCCACAGCATCATAGTGGGTTGTATCACCTCTAACCTACTGGACCAAAAGGGACAGTTAATCTTAAGGGAATTAACTCCATAAGAGGCAAGAAAGTATAAAGCAATTTCGAACTTGGGGATGGAGGTGAACAAAGAAATATTAAACACATTTTACAGCAGGATTGAGGAAGCATAGAATAGATTAATTTCGAACTTGTGACGAGAAAACATACCACTGCCCCAATACACACAACCGCTTGGTATTTTCGTGATTTCCCTAGTCTCTCAGCAACAACACCAATCTCAAAGCTGCCAGGAACCCAGACAACCTAGTGCAAGAGGATTAGAATTAATCCATCATGTGGGCATGAAAGCTTGTGAAACACAGACCACAAGTGCATATGACATAACATGACTCAGGGAAAGTTAAAACGAATAACCACATATATATAGAATCAGTGCAGAACTTGAAGCCACTCTAAGTTAAAAAATATATGACTTCTGATATTTGTCTCGTTTTCCATAAGAACATGCCAATTTCATACCAATAAACCCAAGGCATTAGTAGCTCTTTTCTGTTGGCACCACTTTCCCCAGATATGTTTTTCTTTTCCTTCCCCCACCCCTTTAAAATTTCAGCGAATATACATATAATAATGGAGGACTAAACAACTAATAAGGAGCTAGCTACCAGAGACTTCGATTGTAAGAAAGCTTGTTCCTTTAGGACAAAAAACATTGTAATTATTTGTAAACAATATTCCTCTAATAGAGTATTTGGATAGCACGTGTAAGAAGATGGTGTTTTATTCATAACATCAATATATAGTCTGTATATAGCAGAAGTAAGAACCAAATAGCATAAGTATGCAATAATTAAATGGAAATGGTTTCGACAGTCGGGTAACTAACATCAATATCTTCTTCTTTGACCGCATATTTCTTGAAAGTATCCAAAGCTCCCTCCAGAAGTGGCCTGGTAACAATCTCATTGAAACGTGCCACAACCTTCACATCCAACAAAAAATTAAAGAAGGTTTATAGTTAAACCAAAAAGATATGCTTAAAACTGACCAGAAGAATCTCAGACTGAAACTCCAACTAACAAGAAGAAAAAAAAAGATGCAACATAAATATATATGTGCATGTGTGCGTTTAATCCACTTTGCCGTGAAAAACACATAGACACCAACAACTTGCTTATGACTGAGATTTACATGGAAACTAAGAGCATTCACATATATCAATTAGTTAGCAGATAGTACAAAAAACAAAGAGCACTCAAGAATACAAACTAAGACACCAAAACAAGGCAGCATTACATACAACAGCAAAGCGCAGGCCCTCAGCCGAGAGAAGTGAGCCAGTCAACTGCCGAACAGCCGATATCGGCCTAAGAGAATCATTCTTGTTTGCCTTCTCAATGCAGAATCCAAAACCTGCCAACAATGTACCCACAATCAATACCATACAATACCCCCAAAAATCTACAAACCAACAAAAGATAGCAAATCATCAACAAAGAAAAAACACACACACACACACACAAACAAATTAGCTAATAACTCAACATTTAACTATTAATACCAAAATTCCCATAAACCCAATAATTAAATTGTAAAACTGGACAACATTAAGAACCCATAAACAAAAACAAACCTTGGTGAGATTGATGAAGGGGCATTGACGAAAGTGAACAAGCAATTGAATTTGTGGATTTGTTACTGTTACATGAGTAGTTGACTTGGGCAAGTGATGATGAAGAAGAAAAGATTGAATTTTGATGAGTGGGATTGAAGCGAGGACGAACAATTGTTGAGCAATTTGCACCAAAAGAAGCCATTTTTATTTTTTGCAGCTTCTAATTAGAAAAACAACTGAGAAAATGTTAACGAAAAATGGGTATTGGTTCTTTTTATCCTTTTGTGGAATCTGGTAAAAGGAGTAGGGTTTATGCTTTGGTTTCTCGAACATTTTTCTAATTTATATAAAATAACTTTCCCGTAATCTCATCCCAACCGTGCATCTATATAAATAATCGACTTGTTGTGCTACATCACCGTGCCACGGTTGCACGAAATAATTTCTCCTTGAGATGATTTTTCTTTTTTTTATTTGTGTCCAATAATTTATGCAAGGTCACTTTAGGTGATTTTTGACCAAAAGTAAAAGGTACTTAAAATATTGATTATGTGTTTGTAATAATTAAATGAGAAGAGACTTCTGCGGCATATGCTTTTTTTTTTATTTTTTTTTTTAAGACAAAGAGAAGCCTTTTGATAAACATTTGTAAACAACACCTCTTTTTATTTGCGTATAATAGAAACTATTTAGGAAATTTCATTGAAGATTAATTGAAAAAACAAAATATGGTTAGATTATTTCAATTGTAAGAAAACACTTATTAAGAATGATGTAATTTATACAAGGATTACTAGGAGGCCTTTAATTATATTATGCGTTCACTTTCGTTAGACACTATTTGTTTTGACTTTTGATAGGTTGAAATCTGAAAATTGTTTTTTCTAAGAAAAAGAAAAGGATAGAATGGTATGGTTTCACGTTTTGCGTCTTGACTAAAATATTAGGAAATTATTAGCGATGAAAAGGATAGAATGGTTTTGTTTCACGTTTTGCGTCTTGACTAAAATATTAGGAAATTATTAGCGATGAAATACGTTATAGGACAAGTTATGTTCACTCATAAAACTTAGCCTAACTATAACTACTAATATTATCATAAAGGATATTATTACACATAAATTCTAGTACGATTATACACCTTTGAATTATAGAAAAACGCTACAGATAGATTGCTATCCTCCTTCATGCTTAACTATATTCAGAAAAATCTCTTTGAATCAAGTCTTCAAATAAATTTTTGCAACTTACTCTAATATTATAAAGTACAACTGCCGGGGAACCCCTAATTGTGGGCTAAACTTCGTCCTAGCTAATCTAATCATCCCCGTGCATTAAAGCTACTTTCCTTTTGTGTCTTTAGTCTTTGCTTCGATATATAATTATATAACAAAAGACTGAAAGAGCATTTGACGTTTTCAAAATAGTTTTATAGCATGATTTACACTTAAATAGTGAAAATCGATTCTAAGTTCTACTAATAAAATAGTACCACAACTTACGACAGACAACTAGAGAGAAATTGCAAAAAGAAAGAAGGCAAAATTTTACAATAACATGCATAGTCCTCGATTCTAATCTTCACTTTTCTTCTTCTTCTTCTTCTCTTTCTTTTTGCTTGGTGTTTCGACATCTTCTCCATCATCCTCAGCGTGTTTTCTCTTCTTTTTCTTCTTTTTTGAATCACCATTCTCATCCTCATTCACCACCTCAGCTTCCTCAGCTAAATCCTTCTTCTTTTTCTTCTTTTCTTTCTTCCCAGTTGTATCTTTTTCGGGTTCTGCTGGTTTGGCGGTTTCTTCTGCATCAGCATTCTTCCTCTTCTTTTTCTTCTTCCCATTTTGCTCTTCATCAACGGCAGGTGACTCATTGGCAGCCGCCTCAATCTTGTCCTTAATTTTCTTGGCTGACGGATCAGTTAGTCCAAGAACTGAATCGGCTGCAGGGTTGTATGTCTGCATATACATTGAAAGCAAATTTTTACATGCAATGAGAAAAGAATTCAGGTAAGTTGAAAGAGTATAAAAAACGGTATAATTATTTAGACTTCATATGGTTTAGTCTCATTACTCCCTTAAAAGCTAAAACATATTACAATAGGTATTCCAGAGAGATGAATAATCACAATACCCCCACAAAAGTTTGAGGAATATTACCAAAAAAACAGAACCTCTACTTAATGGTCTTTCAAGGCTTTAAGGGTTGGCTCTGTAATTATTTCAAACCTTAGGTGAAGTTTCTGTAATCAGAACATAGGGTGAAATCGAATTATCTATAGGAAATAAGCACAGACCTTGGCAGGAGTGATCAACCCATCTGATCCCTTCTTCCTATCTTTGTCATAAAACTCAATCTTTGGTTTTCCCTTCACCGAACCAGCAGAACGGCCAAGTTCTCTGCCTTCCAGATTTCTCAACCGCGCTTCAAGCTATAAAAAAATCAAAGTGAATAACAGAAGACTGCAACAAAAAAATGGATATTTTTCAGGTAACTAAAAGTTGAAATTACCTTGAGTCTATTCTCCAACCCCATCGAATTGTCTTCACCATCTCCAAGAGCATCACACCGAATAGCCAGAGCAGCTTTTGCAGCTAGAGACCGCGAGATTTTACCCTTGTGTTTTGGTGCCGCTTGACCAATTAAAGAGGCATGGTATATAAGTCCATATTTAGGAGTCGCGTGCTTTGTTTTAAGAGCTCTAAAGAGAGCTTTCTCTGCACCGAGTATCTGAACTGTGCTCCCTGGTTGCTTAGCAAGATTCACCAAGCTGCCACCATGGGCGATCAATCGAGCGCCAACAAGTTCTCCAACAAGAGCAGTAAGATTTGGAGCAATAGTGTTCATTCGGCTTTTCAGGTAATCATAAAGCTGAGCTCTGTATTCTGAAAGTGAAAGAACTTGGTTGCATAAGTCTTTGATATTCTCCAAATCAAGGTCACTGACTTCTGTTCCCATGGAAATCATGGATGCTTCTTTCAATTCAGTTTCAACCTCTTCTGGAAGAATCTATTAACATTCAAGAGCTAGTGTGAGAATACGGGACTTGGATTTATTGTACAATAAAAATATCCTACTCAACGGCAGCAGTTCAGAAAAACATGAATTTCCAACAACAAACTGAGATGAAACAAACTCCACAAGAATGACAGGAAACCTTCCCCTCCCCCTTTTGAAGAGTGTGCCTCAAGAAAATATATTCAGACAACTACACGTTGCAAACAGACATCAGAAGGGTGTTTGAATTTTTATATTTGCAGAACTACTCAAGGGAGAAAAGCTATAAAATAGAGGATAAATTGTGTCCCTTCCAGACTAATGTATCGCACTTCTGTCCAGAAGAAAAAAGATAATCTATTTACCCATACAACTTTTCAGTGTCATGATTTCAACATTGATTTGTGCAAAACAGGGAAAAACAACAGAATTTAAACCAATACCTCAGAGAAATCAAGCTTGGCAGCATTTACTCTGTTGCCCATCAACTTCACTGTCTTTGCATACATTATATTATCTTGTACGATCTTAGCAAGTTCTGGAAAATGCCAGCCATACCATTCTCTAACCCTCATGGCGTATGTGTTCAGCTCTTTGTCAAGGTCATCCAACAAGCTAATAGCTTGGATGATCATTGTATCAACCTAATGTCACAACAAACAAAAGATCATTGAGCATACATGAAGAATCTGAAACACAAGATACAATAGCAACCATCTCTATTATAACTTTGGTCTCAGTATCATTCACTGAAGAACCAACAAGTATCCATCAAACAACAAAATAGTAAAAACGGATGTACCTTATCAGGACTGAACTTTAACTTGTATCTTGACAGGCTGTGAGACAAACCCAAACTCATTGGAGCCAAATCTTGAGCTGCTAGACCAGATATAAGCTCAGTCAATTGACTTCTCACCCCTCTCATCAATTCCATGACAGCATTGTTGTGAACACATTCAATTTGCTGCACCAAAAAATAATTTTATCATTAAGTATTGGGATCCTAAGTCATTTCTAGAGTAAAACATTTCACAAGGAGTATGTGTTTCTCACCAGCTTCTCTTTGATCGAATTCCCGAGTTTAGAATCAGCAACAGCTAAAATGTCGCCTTCGCAATGGCTACGCAAGAACTTGCGCAGACCTTTGCTGGGCTTACTATCAATCAACAAAGTGGCAGCTGATAAAGCCTCTGATGTGTTGTCAAATTTGGAAAAAGCTTTTAGCTTGACAACCTGTAATAGCAACATCCATATATACATTAATCAGAGGCAATTCATTCAATTGTATTGAGAAGCAAACACGTATATAAAGAACTCACAACAATAAAAGACCATAGTCTTTCCACGTTTCATCACTCGTAGTACTAGGTTCATTTCGAGGTTTTTACTACGTTTTTGTTACACCGATGGTCAATAACCCTGGTTTCTACTTGCTTCAGTGAAAAATCCAGAAAACGTTCTAATCGCACAATCCCAACTTGACGAACTTTTAACACCACAACATTGCAAGTAATCGATATAGAAAAACGCCAACTCCAAACGACCCACTGAATCTAAAACACTTTCCCCGTTCAATCCACTACAATACAAACCACAGTTCAAAATCAAAAAGAGAAGGTAACAAACCTGTCGAGCTGCTTCAGGAGTTGAAAAGTCCTTCCCCAAATCCTGCAATATTCCACCAAAACAGTAACAACAAAATCAGTAAAAAGAACCAACAACAACAATAAAACTCGAATTAAGAAGGCGAATACCTCAACTTTCGATAGTTTGCCCTCATCCAACACTTTGAACAGGGCAAAACCCGCCGGTGTTTCGAACAAAAGCAACATTCTCGCCTGATTATCTCAGATGAGAACGCAAATTAGGGCAAAATTTGGGACTGAGCGGCGATAAAAAACTCAGACCAGGTGAGTGAGGGTTAGGGTTTTAGAAAAGAACGAATCTAAATTATATAGTGGGGGGGGGCGGGGGTTTAGGGGAGAAGGGTATTATGGTCATTTCTCTTTATAGGTCTGATTTTTCTTGTGGCTTGTATCGTATCGCCCTGTTTTTCTATTATGTTTTTCTTTCAAAAAAGAAATCCTCATTCATACATCTAAAATAATTGGCTTGTTTTTACTCAAGTTTTAATTTCACCAAATAGAAAAACTTCAATCATTTCAATTTTTTTAAAAGGAGAAAAAAATAGGCCGGAGGAAGGCGAGGATGACGTCATGCTCCTTATGCCTTGGGCGACACACGTACTACAATGGCCGGGACAAAGGGTCGCGATTAAAACTTATGACAGCTTATTGAGATATTTCAGAGAATTTATAATTATTAATACTGAATTATTGATTGCATCATCTCAACAACAAAAAAAAGTTACTATAACTACATGTGGAATTAATAAAGTACGGTTCATCTTCTCACAATAAACTTAAATAATAATGAATAGTGTATATTGTTTTAGATTTTTTAAGTTATATTATATGACCTTCAAAAATAGGATTGAAGATATGTTCCTTCTATTTTTAGTAGAATTTAGATAGGCGGTTGGAGGTTAAACAATGGGGGATTTTGATAACGTAAGTATGACAAAGAGGCAAATGGAATACTTGTTTTTTTCTTTTTTAATAATTAAGCAAATGGAATACTCTAAAGTTTAATGATATCGTGTTTGATATGAAACAGCATTTTGATAGAAGTTTGAATATCTAGTAGAAGAAATTGGGTTACAAAAGGACAAAAGTACCTTATCAATTACTAGAATTATTTACATACATGTATTGAAAAAGAAGGCCTAATCTTGAGTTCTTAAAGCCAACTAATCAGCCCCATTAACATTCTAGTAGGGTTCTTCATTTCCCCCAAATTGAACAAAAGCATTCAAAGATTTTTGAATATTCGAAAAAAAAATAACAGTTAAATTATCGCATTAATAATTAGTAAGATGAATCAACACTAACAACGGAATTCGGTGCTGAAGTTGTAAGTACTTTTATTTAGTTTTGAACCTTCTTTTACTAGATTAGATCAACATAAATTTTATGGGTATAAGTTTTTCATGTATTGTATAACACGTTCACATAATTATATTAATGTATTGATATCACAATTTTTCTCATTAAAATTATAGCCAAAAGTCAAGAATCTAATTTAAGCAAGAATCACCCTTTTTTTTTCATTAAGTACGTCACCAATGTAGCGATCTGCAAGAGAGAAATGTGGAATGGAGAACATCATGTTATCCTCCTAATCTGGAGGAACAATGTAGCGATAAAACGGTATCATACAACACAAACTTCTTCACATCATTTGGAATGAAAAGAGCACGGAGAAACTTTTGATGGTAAATATTCCTTATATATCATGTAGATACAGGCCATATCGCATTAGAATGGTGGGGTTAGATCGATACTTCAACAGTAATTCGTAATTCGACACTACTTCAACAGTAATTCGACATTATATTTTGGATTGGTCGTAATATGCCACCGAGCATAAAATTTTCATATGCACATGGAAATCAGATGAAGTCGATCAAACAATTGCGCCGAAGAAGTTTATGATACCATGAGCCTTTCCATGACCATTTTCACTACTGCAGGAGCATCAACAGTGACGGCAACTTTAACTGATGGTTTACCACACCATTCTGTAACTTCTTCGAACCTTTCATCACAAATAAAAGTCAAATATAGTGAGTACCAAAATATGTTGACAATGACGATATGTAAAATATGTATTGCAGGGAATATGCACATCTAAGGCAGGTAACGAAAAAGAGGAAACAGAAAGAGAACAGAATATGAATCATGAACCATAGTCCAATTTTCGGCTGCACAAATTCTGAAGGAGAATGGTTGCTCTGAGCCTAAAAAGCACGGTTTACAAATAATATCAAGGGTACCAACTAATTTGTCCTTATTTAGCTCAAAATATTGATTGGACTGTGGTCTAAACAAGCACGCCGAGCTTTCTGTGATGCAGTACTTCAGCTGTATAAAATTTTTCCTATCCATCATTATACTGAACAATGCAGAGCAAAATTTGGCGAATAGATTGTCTATATAGATAAGGATTACTCCAACATACTTCTAATATTTAGCCAAAGAGACTGCTACTTTGGCCCGTGGACTGACTTTAAAATCCCAATCTGGCAAACTTCTAAAAACTTTGTTTAGTTTCACAAGCTTAAATATCGGTTCATAGTACCACTTCTGCTGGTCGGCGAAGTGGATAATTTCAACTTAGAACAGAAGACAATCAGTTTTTCCAATGGTTTAGCGACGCAACTTTCTTGCTCAATATAGCCCCAGTTTAAATTTTAGTAATTTATGCAAGGCTAGTATGCTAATCAGCTTTCTATTCAGCTATTACTATCTCTTGACAGTCATCATTGATATGCGACTCACACCCACATAGAGGAGATGACTTACCTATTACCAATGCAATAGGTTAACCTGATAATCAATCATTTTCTTTTTTTGAAAATCATTCATATGTCATATCAGAAGGGATATTTTGTCAAATCCTCAAGAACTTAGAAGATTACCAGCCACTAAAACCATGTCCCTGTGGCATGTCAGGATTACAGGTTTTCGAGCTGTGAACCTTCCTTCATATAAACTCACATCAGCGCGCTCTTTCTTGGGATTTCAGTTTAAGATTACGGAAACTGGTGGGAAAAAAGTTCCACTCGACAATATAAATGTATTTTGAAATTTATCTTCGTCTTTTCAGCTTTAATGACAGATTAGCAGAATATCAAGTCATAACACAACTCTACTTTACAAGGATGAAATTGGGGGAAATCACTATTTTAATTTGAATACCCTACTGCTGATCACAAGTCTTAATCCACAAAACGTGTCTTGTGTGTAATAGAAGGGAGCCTTCCAGAACAAGATAATGGAGTGTTGTAGTATTTATGTGATCTTGTCCTTTGATGTTGCAAAGTATTCTCATATAGGACGGAGGCCTCTTGGTGCGTAGCATGAAATGCATGACAAGTAATACTGTAACTGCCTAATAAGAGTCATGTTGTGTGCGGGACTTAGAAATAATTAAGACCAGGGGGTACCGAGATCTAGAGGAAAGAAGAGTATCCAGGTTGATGTTGTGCTTTCTTGATGAAGATCATGTTGTGTAGAGAACGGGAAGCTCTCATCTCTCAAGTGTGTACAGAGAAGTCTCAAGCTCCTTAGGTGTGGAGAGAGTGACTGAAAGTCACACAGGTGTGTAGCTGTCCAGAGAGGTTACAAGTGCGGGGGTAATGCCCACCATGTATCATGGATGTGTGAGGGATGCCAAGTAGTGGTGTGATTGCCGACTATCATGCATGTGTGAGGGAAGGGGACAAGTGTAAGCCTCCTCTTGCTAAGTGTAGAGCAAGGGTTTTAATTTAACTAAATTATTATCCGCAATTAATCCAACATCAGGTGCAATATACGCATTATAAATAGATCCCAACTCCTAGTGTATACGTAACTGATCAACGACTTCGAAGGGTCCATAACCACACTTACGAGTACTATGACCGACCTATCCCAAATTACATTTCACACCAGGAGTACCCTGTGGGTATATAGTCAAAAGTAAGCGCAAGAGTCCTCCCCCCGATTTCCCAACACCACTTTAATCTCCTAGTTCAAACTACGTTTACACCCAGAGTTGGTGATCTCTTGATAATGCATATGTTAAAAATAATGTGTGATTAATTAGAGATAATGAATATTGCTAAATTAAAACCCTACATTGACACTTGGCAAGAGGAAGCTTACACTTATCTCCTTCCCCCACACATGACAGCCACACCACTACACTTATCATCTCCTCCACACACATGCAAGACACATGGTGGGCATTAACTTACACTTGTCACCTCGCCTCCAACACCAACACACTGATATATAGGGGCCCTACTTTTGGATGTGGGACTTTTGGTCTCTCTCTACACCTAAGGAGCTTTGGAACTTCTCTCTAAACCTAAGTTAGGACCCCCTTATCAATACACAACAAGGCCCACATGAGGCAGGCCCACTTCAATCCAGAGGCTCTCTCGTTCTCAGCCACAATGGATCCTATTTCTAAGACTACCCTCATCTCTCCATAACATGGCCATCATCATTCAGGCAACACTTCAACTCGGACATCTTCTTAGACATAAGACCCGTGTCTCTAAAAACATTGTCCTCATAATACAGGCACCACTTCAACCGAGGACTCTTCTCTCTCTCTCTCTGTGAGTCTTGGGACTTATCTCTAAGACTCCCCCGTCGCACAACATGGGCCTTAGAATACAAGAACACTTGCCAAACATCTCATACTACGTACCAAGAGGCCCTCAACCTATACAAGCATACTTTGCAACAACAAAGGAGGTATGGTCACATAAATAGTACTCCCTCCATCCTATTACGAAAGACTCCCTTCTTCTACACACAAGACACGTTTTGTGGAGTAGGAATTGTGGTCAGAAATAGAAAGTTCGAATTAAAATAGTGATTTTCCAGTTTTTCCTCGTAAAAGTAGAATAGTGTTACCACCAAGAAATAAGTTCCTCTAAAAAGTAAAGCATGTAGCAACATGATAGAAAGACATCAGTTGTGTTTTGATTTTTACTTGAGATTCTTAATATGAGCAGCATAACTAGTCGGGAACAACTCACTGATGGCTTGAGCAGTATAACAGGTCATAGACGGGAGTTCACATTTCTACTATATTTCATATTAGTGGTTAGAGACATCATCAAATACCATAGCAGCATTTAAACAAAAAGGAAAGGATATATACATACTGTCAAGGTTGCTTCAGTAATCATTTGCATAACTGTAAGGTGTATTCAAGAAAATAAGGAGTTACAGAGCCTAAAAGTTCTACCTTTTCTGTTTGTTGTAAAATAATGTTAGACCCCTAGAGATACCAATTGTTTGGACACGGACAACGCCTTCAACATAAGTTATCAGTGAAGGATTAACAGCAGCAAGAACAGTCGTTGGGTCATGGAGGTAAACACCTGCATTATGATATACAGTACATAATGAGGTAAGCAAACATGTATGATCTTGTAACAACTGATTCCAAATCCACCAAACAAACCTTTTGTGTTATATGCATCCCGATGATAAGAAAAGTAGACATCTAAAATCTTGCACAGATACTGCGCATATTTGCAATTGGATTGTGCGAGCTTATCTCGATCGGCATCTATAGATGAAAAGGGAAATGTTATTTTTTTTCCAGCTACTAAAAGAAATAGAGATTTGTGCAACAAATAGCAAACATATAACAAAGGTGATATTTTCTATATTCCGTTTTGACCCTAAAACACTTTTGCATCCGAAACACAATCATTGGGGTATCAAGATCTATGCTCGCTGTTCATTTACTATGAGCTCTTCCCTAAAAGCGAACATGGAACTGAGATGAATGAAGCTCATGCTTAATTATTGAGCTGCATATTCTAATTTACATCATCATACAGAGTGAAGGTCTTGTCCTCCAGCATAAAAACACATACGACTTGGCACGATAATGTCTGTTGCAACAATTTAACAGATTCAATTCAGTGTACAAGAAATAAGCTTTTAAAGAAGCTTCTAAGCTGATATTAACTCTTTATATTTTCTGGAAAGCAGCCTATTCACTTGCAGAAAAGCAATTCAAAAAGAAAAAAGGCATTCAACAATTTTGGCATCAGTTGAAAGCCTTATATGTTCATTAGTCTCTGACAAAAAAGCTATCTATTTCACTACAAAAATCGTGTATGTATCACTTGCACCACTGGGTTTGAAGAAAAACAAGAAATACTGAGGCAGTAACCAACAAATAAACAACTCAAATATTATGATTTGACAGAGCAAGCATTTCTCTCGGTCAATAATGAAGCTATAAGCTCCTAGACCTACAAGTACTGTAAGAAACATAGGCTGTTCACAAAAGTTTATAAGGTTTGGCACATAATAAAAGGAACTTACCAGTTAAAACAACTTGATGAGTAATGTTTATCCCGATCGCCAGAACATCAGCTCCACTAGTAAATACAATATCTGCAGCATCAGGATCTCCAAATATCTGGCCGACCAATTAAAATGCAACTAAACAATCAGACAAGGGAAAGTATTTGCAAACAAGAATCTTAAAAGAGATTAAGCAAATTACATTCGCCTCAGCTGCCGGATTTACATTTCCATTTACTGCAAATGCACCACCAAGAACAATAATTTGCCCAATATTTTTTATAAATGAAGGATCCGACTGGATAGCCTGCATGAATCAATTAATCAATCAAGAAGCTTATCCAAGGATCAGCAATTTGACATTAATAACAATGATAATAAAAACTGACCAGAGCAATATTTGTTAGAGGACCCAAGGCCACCACAGTAACCTTCCCGGGATACAGACTAGCTTGATGGGTGAGAAACTCAGTAGCTGACTGCTCAATTGGCTTCCCATTGGGTGGAGGAAAGTTTTGATTTCCAAGTCCATCCGTACCATGAACAAAGTCAGCAATGCGAAGCTTTGTACCTTTCTTTTTCAAATGAAATTAAACGTATAAATCTCAAGAGTCGAGAACTACTCAAATACTAATTCTTCTAAGTGCTTATTTAATGTCAACGAAAATTTATCAAAGTAAACCAGAAAGGTAATGAGAATTTGCTAAAATATTCTGGTATACCAATTTACCAACCAAACATTGTCGTAATTAACACATAACTTTGTCAAATTTGCAAGACAGAAACAGTACTAATGACTTTCTGGTAGTATGCCACCAGTGCCTAATTGTATGGTCATTACTCAATTTGGTTTCCATAGTATGTGAGGGTGACTGCTGTAGCAGAAACAGGATAGAAAGTAATCGGAACACAAGCAAAAAGTAGTTGCCCATCCCAAAGTTTATGGTTTTATTTTGGTAAGCCACAGTTCCATCCTAACAAAGTCTTCCTTTAAGAACATGGTATCATGTTTCAGGTACATGTTATTGGTCAATGTCATATCTTTCAAATATATATATATCAAAATTTCACATGATTACCATTCAATATGTCTAAGTCAGAATAGTCATACAATTCACGTGAAGAGTTATATCAAGGCCACTTTTAACTTAAAAATATATGTCTTGCTTAATACCATAACATCATCAGGACTTCTGAGTATATATATGTGTACCTTGGTGGAAACATAATTATTGGAGTTTATTGAACAGAAGTCAAAAGTCATATAACAGTTTTTAAGCTCTGAAGAATTTCAGCAAGAAAATGAAAGAAACAGCTAGGTATTATATCACAACACATACAGTTATAGTCACATGAGATCCTTCAGCCACAGGAATATCCGTCCTCCCAGCTATCTCCAACTGCATCAAGAATCATAAGTCACAGATGAAACCTTTACAAAATAATAAAAAAGATAAAATCTTACTCGCAAATATGAACTAAACCTACAAAATTGAGGCATTATCTCAGGAGCCACGTCAAAGAAATAGTATTCCATACATTTCTTTATTTGTATGTTCACAGTATAATGGTTACCATTCACTACAATATACTTCCTCCGTTTTCTAGAAAATGCCTAGTACCAAGTAAAAGACGAATGCTAGTGTCTAGTTCTGGAAAGCAAATCAACTTGTTTGATTGAAGCTAACAACTTAAAAGCAACACGCTTTCTGCATATCAGTTATACATTAGAAAGCCTTTTGAACTTCAAATTCAACTAAAACCCCATTTTTCTCACTGAACTTTTGGGAATAAGACGAAAGGGAATCTTAAAAGCAAAAAAAAAAAAACACTTTCACCTATCTTTGTTGGACAACATTGATGATAATAGTCTTTAAGACGAGAAAGCAACAAATTTGCTTAAAGAAAATAATCAACATTGCATTATCTGCCATAACGTGTATAAACTACTGTATAATTTCACCAATATAGTTACCCATCAAACTAAATTGGAATAAAGAAGAAAAAACTTCAGCTGTCTCAGCTATTACCATAAATAAAGCTCAAAACTTGTATAGATCATACTTCCTCACCAGTAACCACAGTCATCACTTTGTTATCATAAACCGTCAAAAATCTACCAAATGAACCACAAGATTTATCAACACTCACAAGTTACAACAAGCTAAAGCAAGTACCCTACATCTCTAAAAGTTGTAGCCTACGGCATCAAGCATCTCCCCCACCATCTAATGATGCGTTTTGTAAGTATTACAAGCTTGTAATATGAACACTGAATTTTGGATAAAAAAGAGTACATTAATTAAATTGGAACGTTTTGTCGGGTTTATGAGGAAATATAACTTAGCCATGATTTGTACGCCCTAAAACTCATTCCAATTTTACTAATATAATATTTTTAGCCAAAATCTAATATCTACATTACAAGCATGTAACACCTACAAAAAACACCATAAGTAGATTTATGAGCTACCCTCAGCACGTCCGTATATTGAATCATAGATCTCCAGGACCATGCTCAATTCTACTAGCTAACAATTTCCCACTACTTTACATAAAAACAAAATATGAAGCTTACAAAGATTGTACATCCAATCCAAGTTATCGTCAGTTGCACGAGATATAGTAACACTTACAACATACTGTGTTGGGTCCTATGCTTGCCATGAATAAAGCATGCAAGTCAAATGCATCATGCTCTCTCCAGTAACTATAGTCATTCCCTTCCGATCACAAACCGTAAAAATTATCAAATGAACCACACAAGATATATCTCGACTTAACAACAGGCTAAATCAGTACCCCTACATCTCTAACAATTGTACCCTACGGCATCAAGAATCTCATCCACCACCTAAGTAAACTTACAACCTACCCTCAGCATGTCCCAATATCGAACCGTACATCTTCCAGGCCCATATTCAATTCGAGTAGCTAACAGTTTACATCATTTTACAAACTTATGAAACTTATCCATTCAAACTATCAATCAATTGCACGAGATACAGTAACACTTTAACACATACTTTACTATGCCCTGCGCTTGCAGTACGTCCGGATATCAATCCGTAGATCTTCCAGGCCCATGCTCAATTATACGAGCTAACATTCCATTACTTCACATAAATAAAAATATACGAAGCTTAGAAGACTCTACATCCAATCCAAGTTATCGATCAATCACACGAGATACAGCAACAATTCAACACACACTCAATTGTGCCATATGCTTGCAATGAGTATATACACATACATACATACATATATATATATATATATACACAAAATTATAATCATTCAACTCACCAAATGCAGAGCATTTCTAGTGGCGAGAGTAGTGTAAACATTGCCGTAGATTGTAGTGAGCCCAATCACTTCAACTTCCGGCGATTGTAACGCCAAAAAAATCGCCATCGCATCATCTGATTCAACAAGAAAACACAATCGGTAAAATTGAAATCAGTTACTGCAACAGTTAGTTCAATTGAACTCAAAATACGTACCGATTCCAGGATCAGTGTCGATGATGATCTTCTTCCGCTCCGCCATTTTTTCAATCGGATCAAATTCTCTCTCTCTCTCTCTCTCTCTCTCTCTCTCTCTCTCTCTAAGTTTCGATTTTTTTTGTTTTATGTTTTTTTTTTTTTTGTTTTTGCGTTTGTTTTGGTGATAAATTAATTTAAGCAATTATTATTTTACTGTTTTATTCCGTCGTTTCAAATCTATCGGAATATTTTAAAAGATAGGATAAATTGCAGAATAATTGATGATCTGTTTTATAATTATTATTAATTATAAAGAGAATCATTTGTGTTGCGTAAAGTAGTTTGCTGACCTGTTAAATAAAGTATTTTATGATCTCGATTCTTATCACATATTGGTTTTTACTATAAACAATAAATTTATTTGGGTAAAGTTATATGCATATTTGATTTGATTGAGATTAACTGTAATATAAAAGTTAACTTATTTAATTAGCTAATTAGCTCATATTTTTAGATTTTACCAAAAACAATAATCTCTCCACTCCATGCATGTATGTTGTTGAAGTGATGTAGGTGGCTAACTAACTTGATTGGATTGGGTATTCGATAAATTATTTTTTATTAAATTTAAAATATAGTAATTAGTTTTTATCTCAAAATAGATCAGATTATTTCCACGTTTTTATACCTTTTTCACAGTTAATTTCAACATTTAAAATTGATTTGTGTCACTAGTCACTACAAGTTGATTAATCAAATAAATTGATATTTGAATATTAAATTTTTATTATTTTAATGTAATAGCAAAAGATACCAACCTAAAATTTGTGAGAACTTTATAAAGTTCTAAATGCTGTAGTTTATCATATTAACGAAAATCTTAATCGAAGTATATAATTTAAACAAATTTTCAACAATTATATTCAAATTTTAGAAATGGCAACTCACTAGTTGTGTGCAACCGGGCCTGACTCCCCTACTAAAACATTCCTATTGGACTGATACTACAATTTGTGATAAGCAGATAAAAAAATAATCACTCCATGAAGTTCATAAAATCAAAGTTTCGACTTTTATATATTTTGGTTTAATAAATATTATAAATTTATCGTGATTTGTTGTGAGCTTTTAACGTATTTTAAAAATTCATAAAAATAATTGTTAGAATGAAATTAAAAAATACTATGTTCTGTTTTCACATAGTAAAAAAATAGACACGTCTTGATATTTTTCGAAAAAGAAGTTTATAAACTTTGACTATGGTGTAATTGTTGAATGATGACATGATGAAACTAAAGATCAAATTAAAATAATTTTAAAGTATAGAGCATGAAAATTTTAGCTATCATAAATTATAAAGTTAAGTCATGTACAGCACATCATTGTAGAAATATTATATAAACTATAAAGTAATCACTCACTAAAAGGTTTGATATGGTTGTTGATGCATATATTTAACGTTTGTTAATGTAGACCCACAAGATATTCTGCATAGATTCGGACGAATCATTACTACTTCATTTTCAAGTATGATATACTATGCCAAAGACCAAAAGTTGGCATGATATGATGATGATTCTTCATTTGTAGTTAAAACAAAATTCACAAAAGATTTTGAAGATCCAAATTTTGATATTTCATAAATAATCGTACTTGAGTATTTTTCTTGCAAAAAATTTGAATTCGGAACAAATAGACACATAAAAGTTACTAGTTAGTGTGGCTCTATGATTCAAATTGCAGCATTTAAATCTTTTTTTAGAACAAAAACTTAATAAAACTCAGAATAGCATATATTGGTGTATTTATTCTTCTGGGCCTAATATAAGAACCTTGACAACTAAGACCAACCTTACAAAAGTAGCGGCCCGTTTCTCTATGATTAAATTTCATAGCTTTGATTAAGTCAATCATTTGAGGTTCAATTATTGTCTAAATCAAGTTTTAGGTAGCTGATCTGTGTTAGCTTTCAGATCTATTTAACTAAACAAAAAATAAATCAGAAAAAGTAATTAAGCAGAAAATATAATCATAACTTAAGATTTCTATTATGCATGGTACAAGTACGTATTTGCATCCCATAATATTCATCACAACTCATGATATCGTCACATCATATTCATTATAACACATATCATCGTATATAAAAACTAGAAAAACCTAGCTAATAATAAAATTATACATTTGAGTCGAGAATCTTGTTATTCACTTGTTACAACAAGATTTTAAATGGTATGAACATCAAATCTATAATTGTTTCGAAGACCTAAACCGAACCCAAAAAAAAAAAAAAAAACTATTTGTTTAGATTAAGTAAACGGAATATTTTAATGTGAAAGTAAAAATGAAAAAATATTATTTTATTGGGATTTTCAAGAGTAGTTCATGCTCTCCTCCGAGTTTTTTCACGTACGAAAATATGTAAGTGCTAGATGCCCTTGTTAAATATTAATAACATTTTGGCCTAACTGTTGAGTTTGTGTAATTTAGTTTTTTCAATTTAAAATTTTGATTCCATTTTCTAAACATAATAATATATAGAAATATGAATTCGAAATTTTTGACTTTATTTGGGTTGCTTCCACTTGGTGTGGTGGTCCATCAAGTAAAATTTATTGGTAACCGAAAGTTTCTAGAAGCTAATAGTTTATTAATTATCTCTCTGTTTTTAATTCCTAAAAAAACTATATTTTATTTTGCATTGTTACGACTAGTCTTAGTTCTTACCGCGAAAACTGGATATTTGCCGGTTAACATTCTTTAGCGGTAATTATAATATACTGCTGCCCAACTCCGAATATTCCCACGCATAGACCTTTCTTCTCTAATACTATTATTAAACATATACGTGTCTTTTTTATATAATAATTTCATTTGCACTATGACCCGGGAAAACAAGGTAAGAAATAAATACACCAATTAGTTTTACAAGAAAAATAATGTAAAATTTAAATATATGTGTATCAAGAAATGTGTAGCACTCAGTTAAAGATGGGAGAAATTTTTTTTATAATAACTTCGTAGTATAAGACATAGACTCATAGATGCATGGATGCGACATGCGTGCTCCATCGGATGTCATTTTTATTTAGTTCATATTCCGAAACCGATTTGATAATTTTTATATCAAAGTTTTTTGTTTTAACAATATTTGGATAACATAAATTCCATAGTTGATTTAGTGCGTAACAATAGATGCATGCACCATCAAGAATTCAAGATCTTTTAAGGCCACAAAGTGCAGCTTCACTAAGTACCATTTTCTGATATGTATATTTACTATTTAGACAAAAATAGTGCGAAAATCGTAGTTAGCCAGTAAAATTTAGACAAGTTGTGAAATTAGTTTTGCTTGGACAAAGCGTAAATGTAGTCTTCCTTTTTATTATATTATTATGTAAACATAGTCACTTAATTTCGCATGATAAACAGTTTTCTTTTTCAATTTTTATTTCCAAGTTAGTGGAATAACCAAACATCACATAATTTGTTAAGTACCATATACGTTAAACCGTAACAATGTTATCCGAGTTGTCATATGTCACAAATTTGATTGAAAAAATAAGGTAAAATGACAATGAAGCAGAAAGTATATTTATTTTTATATCGTCTATATAAGCGAAGTAGCAAACCGTTGAACCGAGAAGGATAAAATTCAGGAATTGTTTGGTTGAGACAATATCTTCTTCCTCTACCAAATTTGGAGTTATTATTTTTTATTGCGGAAAGTAAATATCAAACTTTTATTGCTAACTTTTTACAAACAATGCTTAAAAAGAAGTGCGTTAAAACGAAACACAAGTACTTTCCGCGTTCATTGCAACAATATTTTTTACCCCTTTTTTAAAATATTACGAGAAAATCTTACAACCTCGCAAAATATTTATATACACCAAAACGAATTTTTGATCTATTAAAACACTTATTGAAAGTTTGAAAGTTGAAACAGATCACATCCAATTGAGATGATATTTTCCCGCTACAGCATTATTGAAAAAGTCAGTAAAAGAATATTAATATATCTTCTGCAACCCAAGAAAACAATAAATAGAATCTTTTAATATCTAATTATTCACAATTTGGTTGTAAACAATATATTTTACAATAAAACTCTGACATAACTGTTCCTCAAATAAAAGACATACAGGTGATGTATTGAAAATTAAACCCATAATAATTCAATGATTCCTTTAAACAGGTTTTAATTGGAGAAGACTTCGGATCACTCTGTTTACGACAAAATTATTCTTAAAACAAAAGTAAAATGTTTAATTAATTGCGATTGTCAGTAAATTTTTTTAATAATGGAATAGAATAGTGCCGCCACCTTGGTTTTTGTGCTGTTTGACTTATATACACATATAACAAAGTTTTCTACTCTGTATTTATACGCAAGTAATTACGTAAATCTTCTAGTCTGCTTTATTTATAAATAAATAAATAAAAAGCGACATTTCATTAAATCGCAACATTTCTATGTATTTTTGACGAATTAATAGTTCAATTTCATCGTCTAGTTATAGCTAGGCTATCGTTCATTCTTATTTTTTAGTTTTGTGATTTTTTTTTTTAATTTCATCGTCTAGTTATAGCTAGCCTATTGTTTAGACAATTCTGTTATTTATCTTGTTTTTTAGTTTTGTGGTTTTTTGTTAAACCTAGAATTATATTCCTTTTTTGTTGAGACTCTTGTGATTGCGATTTCTTGTGGTAGTACGTGGGCTTTCTCTTACGTTTCTACTTCTAGAAAAATCAGTTTTCTTCGTATTTTGATACTTGTTTGGTTGTAAACGCTTGAAGACAATTAAACTATGATGTTGAATAAAATTTCATAAAAACTTCTCAATTATTGCTCATTTTTCCCTATACTACATCACAATCTTTTATTCTTTATTTTGCAATAAAAATGTAGATAACTCGTGCTCGAACAAGATTTAAACACTGTGATTACATTTTATTAAAACAATTATCTTATGTATATAACATAATCTGAGATCTTAAAATTTTAACATCTGAAAGATTAATCTTTATCAAATTGCTTGTATGTATCTAGCTACTTTAGGCTATGAATCGCGAAGATGACCAATTTCAAAGAGTAAAAGAAAAAAAAATATAAGGAAAGAAGCAATTAAGAGGCGAAAATAGTATTTGGAAAAAAACATTTTTTTTTTGGGTACAATTATTCATAACTGTAACAATTTAATTGATGGAAATAATTATTTAACGAAATTGTTCTCTATTGAACTTAACTATTGATTTGGCTTAATATCGTGACGGGTGTTTTACGAAATTCACCCATTAATAATTAATTAATGTGGAAGTTGCATGTGGAAGTGTGTCTCAATGATTGAATGTCACGTTAGATGAATGGCGTATTAATTGGACCTTCTGGTCTGTTGCTTACTTGCTTAAGTAAATTATTAAAAATGTTTCAGATTTTGAAATAAATTAAATGACCTTTACCAATATATTCACAAAGAAGAAAGACCTTCACCACCGACGCAGAGGAAAATCCTTTTTATTTTTATTTTATTCGGAACAGGATGTCTTTAAATTAATATTCAACTCTCTACGGACTTAGAAAATTTGTACTTTTAATAATATAGTTACATCGACCCACTTAAATAATTACTGTTAGGGCATTGAATTCAAACTGAAACTCTGGAAGTTTGTATTTCATTTCCTCTAAAGGGCCATTTTTCGTTTTATCTCATTTAGTAAATTTGTTGATTATGTAAAATTCTAACATAATTATATTTTATTAATTCTTTAAAGCAAGAACAACTCTTTGTTGAGACAGTTACACTGTTCACGCTCTCTCAAACTCGCTAACAATGCAAATATGTTTCAAGTACATTGTGATTTATATGCCTCGACATTTTTTGATATTAATTTTCTGAAGGTAGAGTTTAAGTTTTATATTTGTAATCTCAATGCTTTAACTATTTAATAATAGTGTCAATATCACTATCCGTTTCATTTTATTTTTGCATATTATATTTCCCAAGATATAATAGTATATCAATAAAATAAATGACCGTCCTAAATTACCTTTTTTTTTTTGCTTTCTGTTATGCGTATATATCATCATGCTTGCTTGCTTGCATGCATGACTTCACAATTCACACGTATAGGATACCAAAGTGCACTGGTATGCATCAATTGACTTATATAATATAATTGACTTATATAATATAATATAATATACATAAAGGGTAGAAAATATGTATTGTTTAAGAAACTACGTGCTAAATGCTAATTACCAGTGATTTCAATTCATAAGGATGATTGTCTTTGTTCATTCCCCAACTGTGGTCGGTCCCTGTCCACGTATATGCATACATTAACAATAAGATATAAGCACGCACATTAATATTTAGTAAATTGCAAAACTAAATGATATATATCACTGCTATATTTCTTATCCCAAAAATCCGAGTCTCAGCACGCCAAAAATGATAATTATGAATTTAATATTAACTAAACTTCATAGATTTCGTGTACTGATTTATATAGTAGACCTTGTCTCTAATGAAATTTATAAGCTCTGAAAAGTG
Source organism: Misopates orontium (assembly GCA_946800315.1). NCBI lineage: Eukaryota > Viridiplantae > Streptophyta > Magnoliopsida > Lamiales > Plantaginaceae > Misopates > Misopates orontium. The sequence goes on along the minus strand of OX326947.1, from coordinate 50,987,436 downwards.
TTTTGTAGTACATAATTGGTAATACTTAAAGGGATATACATATGCATATAATCCTACAATAAAATGCACATCGCTATTTAAATAGTATTACAACTTATCTATATCACAACCTAAAGCAATTATAATATTATAAGTTCGGATACCGTAAAAAAGTACTTTTTACAATTCTAATATTAATTTTTGTAAAATTTATTAAATTATAATATCTTACATGCTATAATGATAAAACTCGGCCCATTAGTGATGTTTAAAATCTCGGGCCTTACACTTGGCAACTCGGTATGAAGATACGTGACGATCAGACGCCATATAGCATCTAGGACGAGGCACTTGAATTGGCCATTAGAAGGCCAAGTCGTCCATTATGCAGTCAAAGTCGATCATTATACTATTAAAATTGACCATTAGTGATCACAACTGAACACTAATGGGCATACTCGACTATTAAATTGTTATACATCGATTATTTTTCTACTCAAAGCAATCATGATCAACAATTCCTGCAAATGTTCTATTCAGTGCTCATTTACCATCGATTGTTTCATTTTCAACTTCTTTTGATATGCATCCGAGTTGCGACAATTTAGGGAAAACACCCTTATAAATACACCTAAAAATGCACCAAACACAAGTTTTATTCCACAAAACGGGAACTTGATCGTTCTGTGAGTTCCAATCATTTTTTCGAGTTCCATTGTTTTCTCCATAATCGATTTTTTTTTTTTTTTCAGATTTCGTCTGATTTTGTAACCTTTCAATTGTTTTACTAGCTTATGCATTAAAGTATACATGCGTCAAGGTGATCAATTAGACTCTCGTACAACGTCTGCGAGCATGTTATCTCAAATGAAGCTAGCAAAATTATTACAAAACATTAATTTTATCATATGTGGAGTATCAAAATAAAAGACAAAGATAACCGCACACATATGTATAACAAGTTCCATCGAATCACGACCAATATCTCTCCATATCAAAAATCTTTGATCATATATATTCACCATATCTTTGGTATGTGATAGAGAATTGAAGACAAGAGCGGTGGTTGGTTCGTTGAGGAAGATAAAATGGTGGGCGGCTATGTAGTTGTAGTAAAGCCGCAAATGGAAATAAAAGAAATCATCAGTGAATTGGGACTTGTGCATGAAATGGTATAATTAATATGAATATTGTTTTTGACCATCTGCTAGCTATTTTGTGGACTCTGCATGTTTTCAGAATCTTTAACTGCTACGATGCATCTCAACTGCTCAACTACAGAAATAAAAGTTCAAACATTTTTTGATTCCAAAAAAAAAGTTCAAAAACTTTTTGTTCTAATTTTGTTTTTGTTGCATTTCATTAGTATGTATTTTTGCATAAGAAATTTTAAACTATCAAAGCTTACATGATTTACAGACCATTATTATGTCACGTCAAATTGATATTTGTGTAAAGTTTTTTGAAAAGTTTGATTAAGATTCATAGGCATATTTGCTAGAGATTTTAAAAACAACTTTTTCGTTTTTCTTAAAGTTAATTAAGTAGCTTTTGACTTAAAGTGAATAGTATTTTTTTTTTTTTTTTTGAAAAAGTTACTTAAAAAATAATTATATATCTGCAATATTTAATGAAAAGTAGTGTTTCATTGCATAAGCTTTCTAAAAAATCTTATTTTTACAAGAAGTTTAAAAATTAATTTAGACCTAGCTTCTTAAAATTTTATATGTGAGAAATAGCAAAAGTGGGTAATGCAAAGCACTTTAAAAGTGCTTATGTTGACCCAAAAGTCCATGAACCATTTTCATAAACGTTCACAAATACCAATTTAGATACTAACTAGTTAGCAAAACTAGATTTATACAAAACAAGCACTTATATGATGTGATTATAATATTCTCATGTTACAAATACGCAAGAAATGAATTGTGGTATAATTGGTCTAGGCAGGAATTTTCGTAACAACTAAGAGGACGACATTGATTCTCTGCCCCACTTTGCGTCTCATTCCATATCTAATTTAATTATCTACCTTTTATGTTTTAATAGCAAGGACGTGTGTCACTCCACTCACCTCCATAAACAATAGGACATAGAGTGCAAAAGTGGGACGAAGGATCCTTACCCCGATTACAAATATTACCGGAAAAGATCCCCATGAATGGCGCCCAATTGGTTAAAAAATAAGTGTAATTCATGCTTCGTAGTGTATCAAATTTACTTAATCTAGCCTAATAATTCATACAATGCACACTTTAAAAATAGTAGTCGTAATTTGTCACGACATAGTTTTTTCTTTTCTTACTACGAGGTAATGGTTCAAATTTAAAAACTGAAATTGTTCCTTTGCACCTCCACATTTTGGCCACATTATCACAATATCACCTAACCAATAAATTACTCTCTGCCCTTCTGACACACACAAACACAAAGAAAGGTATGCATAGTACATAGAAAATTACAAATACAATGCAACCATAGACAAATAGTAAATAAATAGAGGGAGAAAAAAAAAAAAAACCCAGAGCATCTTTAACTGTGCATTAATCATTGAAGCATCCACCATTGGACAAACAGTGACAGTGTGTTAACAGAGTTTTGTGTGTGCCAGTTGCAAGCAAAGTGACACCGCACCACCGGATTTAAACAAAATAAAACATTATATTTTGCTTCCTGTCTATTTCCTTATCATCATCATACATTAAATATTTAAGAAAATTAATTCATGGGCTATAATGTATTAATTAGTACAGTGTAATTATAATTGAGATTAGGTAGTGCATCATGTGAAGATGTGAACTCTGTCACTTTATTAGAATAGATTTGAATTGTTTCTAAAATCCAGTACTCTCTCTGTATATAGTTTAAAGACTTTTGCCATTAGTAAAAATTGGAAAAATTTGCAAACACCATCTTGTTCACATTGTGTGAGCTGATTGTACCAAAAATTGACATTCTTTTTGGATTAGAATTTTGTTACCAATTTCAATGTTCACCAAATGAATTTCACAATTTTTTTCTTCTTGTGAAAAAATATTTTCATGGCTAAAACTAAATGACACTTATTTCCATTACCACCTTCACAGTAAAAACTAAGTCTGCAACCTCAATTAATTGAGCCTAGACTATATGAACCAAATGTAAAACACGTTGAATGGAACACACAATTACTCATTTTTCAATCTTTTGATGGAGAAAAACGTCTTTATTCAGTCTTCTAAGCATTATGTCGTTTCGTATTGACATGCATCCACGTTTTTAAGTAGTTCTTGTGCTAAATCAAAAGTTTAACGAGTCCTGCCAATGCGTTCATAGGTCCTTATTTCCCACGACTGAACTATAGCAAACAATGTTCTTACATCTTAGTCCTCGATCGGTGCTACGTCTAACTCATTGCAAATGTCTTCACTACTAGCTTTATTCTTGTGTTACTTCACATCTATTGTAACATGTACATTTGAGTTGCGCTTAATTTATGAGCATGATGTCGCGTAATATATATCCCAACCTTAGACCCATATCGCAAAACAAGTCTGATAGTTGTCTAATGAATGTTTCTCTTTGATTTCAAACAAAAGCCACGATTACACAGAGTTCACGTAGCACTATTTCCCTTCACCGAGATAGCTTAAATGCAAAGACTCACATAAGTATTTTGTTCTCAATCTTTCCCGATTATAGAATCGCAGTACTGAAACTGTGCGCATTTTGGTTTCTCTTGTCCAAACCAGAGTAGGATCGAATCCTTCGTAGAATCACTATTTACTAAATTCGAGATCGAAGTACTCCATTTTAGTTCAACTTAATCGTAAACCCCAAAAAGATACACTAACTTCCATTCTTCCAAAATAAGAACTAAAATATCAACTACTTTGACGTTTCATTGCCGGCATTCCAACTTCCCTCCTCCTCCACCCGCTTATTACGGAGCTAACTCACCCTTTACACTTCTCTACATTTTACTACACACACACACACACACACACACACCAATACATACAAACACACACACACACACTATATCTATAACCTATACATACAAAATACAACATTTAATAAAAAAAAAAAAGGTCAAACAGACATTTTCTGTTTTCTTTATCCTTTCTTTCTTGCTTCCTCTTTACTTTCCTCCCTTCCTTTTTCTTTTTTCTATTTCAATTCTCTCTCTCTCTCTCATCTCACACCATTTTTCTTCATTTAAGTTGAAACAAAATAGTTCAAAACACTCAAAACCACTTCTCATTTTTATCTCTCCAACACTTGTTCTCATCTTCTTACAAAAACTTCCCTTTTAACATTTTTTTTTGCACCTCAAAACACAAATGGAGAAAGAGAACATGTTCTTCTCAAACGATGAGTTCTTGAACAACCAAAATTGGGACAACTCAATGGACCAAACCGACCCATTTGAGTCCGCACTCAGCTCAATGGTCTCATCACCAACCACATCAAACTGCAACAACAACAACAAGCAAAATGACAATTTTGTCCTCAGAGAACTCATTGGCAGATTAGGCGGTATCTGCAACAACAACAACAACTCTGCTGGTGAAATCTCACCGCAAATCTTGAACATCAACACCACCTCAAACTACAGCACGCCGCTGAATTCACCTCCAAAATTGAATCTTGGAGTGATTGAATCATCATCATCATTATCATCTGGGGTATTTGGGATGAACTCATTTGTGCCAAATTTGGTCCCTTTTGCGACTGATCCGGGTTTTGTTGAGAGGGCTGCTAGATTCTCTTGTTTTGCCAACAAGAGTGGGATTAGTGGGCTTAATTCTCAACTGGGTTTGAGTGAGATGGGAAAAATCTCGAGGGTATCGAGTAGCCAATCGATAAAGGTGCCTCAAGAAAACAGGGGAGGGGCAGGGGCATTTTTGGAAGAAAGAAATGAGAAAATGTCGGAGTTTGTGGATTGTAAGGATGTTTCTTCGATATCTGAGCAGATCCCAGGTGGTGAAATTGGGTTGAATCTGCAAAATGATGCTAATAATAATAGTACAAGAAAGAGAAAGTCGGTTCAAAGGGGAAAAGCTAAGGAGAGCCCTGCATCAGCTCCTGCTAAAGATACTAATGTAAGTTTCTTTTTTTTTTTTGTTTGTTTGCAGGAGTTTTGGGAAAAAGATTGGATTTTGAGTTGATTTAATGTGAGTTTTTAGTGGTTGAATTATGGGAAAAAGATTGAATTTTGCAGTTGATTTAATGTGAGTTTTTGGTGTTTGAATTAGGGGAAAAAGATTGGATTTTGAGTTGATTTAATATGAGTTTTGGTGTGTGAGTTGTGGGAAAAAGATTGGATTTTGAGTTGATTTAATGTGAGTTTTGGTTGTTGAATTATGGGAGAGAGATTGAAATTTTAGGTGATTAATGTGAGTTTTGGTGTTTGAATTATGGGTAAAAGATTGAATTTTGAGATCGATTTAATGCAGGTTGTGTCTGAGAATTGTGAGGCAAATGCTAAAAGAAGCAAGTCAGGTGATGGCAGTGGGAGTGAAAAGAATGGTGCAAAAGATGGAAATGAGAAGGAATCAAAGGAGAATTCTAAGGCTGCTGCTGAGCCTCCTAAGGACTATATTCATGTCAGGGCTCGACGCGGTCAGGCGACGGATGCACATAGTCTTGCTGAAAGGGTATGATTTTCTTGAATTTTTGTTTTTTTGTTATTGTGATCTATTACCTATATATGTTGATTTTCTAATTTTATTAGGTTTTATACCTTTTTTATTGAATTGTTTGCTGAATTTTGATGTGTAGGTTCGAAGGGAGAAGATCGGTGAGAGGATGAAGCTCTTACAAGATCTAGTACCAGGATGCAATAAGGTATGATCCTAATGCAATTTGCAGCAATGTTAGAAGAAGAATTGTACTTTTTTCTTTCTTTCTTACAAAAGTGGTGAATTACAATGATGTTTCTTCATTAGGTGACTGGAAAAGCTGTGATGCTTGATGAGATCATTAACTATGTGCAATCTTTACAGCGCCAAGTCGAGGTAAATCAAGATTCTGTTAAAAAGGTTGAATCTTGATGCAATCTAGAATCGTTACTCATGTTTTATTTACAAAATTTTGCAGTTCCTTTCGATGAAATTGGCTACTGTAAATCCAAGAATGGACATTAACATGGAAGCTCTTGTGTCCAAGGATGTAAGTAACATTTGATAAGTTTGTTAAAAATATCAATTCCTACTCGAAATAGGTTGTAATAATCTGTGTATATTTGTTTGTTACAGATGTTTCAATCATCTAGGGGATCTTTGTCTCATAACTCATATCCTAGCTCAGATTGCTATCCCTTCCAATCTCAACCAAATTTGCACACTGCTATGACTAACGGAACGGAGGCATCATTCATTAATGCTGCTTTAGCCAGAAACCAAGGCATGCAATTGCCTCCTATGGACAATTACAGCGAAACCGCCTCTCAAGTAATAATACTAAACCATCAAAAAAACTCGAGTTGCCTTATGAATTTTGTCGAATGTCTGAACTAATAATGCTATATTGACTCGTTTGTATAGGCTTCCACATTCTGGGAGAATGATCTCCATAACGTTGTGCAGATGGGGTATGGCCAAAATCAGACACAAAACTTTCATGGTCAGTTATCTTTAGTACACATTATAAGATGAATTCTACGCAGTTTTGCTTTGCAAATTTGAGGTTGTAATATTTTTTACTTGGTCCTTAATGCAGGAATTCTCCCCACATCCCAAATGAAAGCTGAGCTATGATCAAGATTTATTATCAGTATATATTGTTAATATTATTCATTTGAGGCCCCGAATGAGAGTGGCTTCGGTATATACTGAGGAACGGTTGTTCAACGACTATAATGTTCATTGATCCGGAAAAAGAACGAACCTTCGCCTTATCGTTTCTTGTTTCTCTATTCGTTGATCAATTCGACATACGATTTTTTCGAGGAATTCTTACAGTTCCAGAGTTGTTACTAATTGCAGCAGATGGAGAGAAGAGTCTGAAAATCAAATGTAACATTATGTTTTTTTAGCAAGGTAAAAAGTATGTTAAAGCTTTGACAAGAGAAAGTCTTCATGTAATCCTTTTATTCAGACCTTGTTGTTTCATATTATTTCAGGATATTCAGAATCTTTATCACTAATATATTGAAATTATCTTATTTTCATTTGTTTCTTATCCTCTGTGTGATTACTGCTCCAGCAATCTGTTACGACGTGTTCATTTTTCTTTGGTCTCAAAGTAAGGTGTAATAAATCTTTAAAAGCATTCTAGTTAATGTTGATAATATAATTCAATAGTTACTCCTTTGGTTGTCACATTAAGGGAATAATTTGATGGTGGGACCTTAAAGTTAAAGCACTTTAACCGTAAATCTTTAAGACTTTTAAAAGATTAGAACTTTATGATTGTAACATCTTTATACATGTAGCCAGCTGTTAATGGAATCAAGGTGTTCTATTATGATGATTTATTTTAATGAAATCAGATCTGATCCAGTAATCATACTTTCAGTTCAACAACAAAAAAAACCCTTTTCTGGTTGAAAACATGCATCTCATATCGAAATATTTTTATTTTTGGCTATATAGAACAAAATTTAAAGTATTTTCTCTATTTATTACGACAACTATTTTCACGACGTTTCCTAAATATATCGAAACTCTCTAGAGAGTCTCGATAGTTCTAAATATTTGACGTACCAAAGCATAGATCGAAATCTAAACTTTGAGACATATGACTAAAAAGTCTCATTTTGAATCTAATTCAATCTTCATGATAACTAACAATTAATCATACTCAACAAATTGAGCTCTAGATTAAAGTCAAATTGTCATTCATGATATGTGCTGTATAGCAGTAAACAGACAGCAAACAATGAGAAAAAAAATAAAAATAAAATCCTTGGAAACAATTTAATTGGAATTATTTTTTAGTGGAAATTGTGATCCCAGGTTGGCATAGGTGAAGTTGTGATCTGAGTTGGCTGAGGGAATCAAAAGGCATTTAAAATTGCTATCTACCTTTTCAAAGTAATGACAAGGAAGAATATGAGAGGATAAGAAGCAGAAGAATATAAAAACAGACAACTTTTCCATCAAATGCTGTCAGAAAATCTAAAAAATATGTCCAATTTTACCAGGCTTATTTTCGGTTTAACTTCTATTTTTTTCACCATGAGGTCCCTCAATTAAATTTACTATATTGAGACATGTCTTGAATGTAAGTGAGTGTATTGATCTTTGTGTAGAGAAAATTAAATATAAATTTAATTTTTTTTTAAATTAACCAAGAAAAGTTGTTGATATGTTTGATTTTAGTGTATTTTAGAAACATTTTTTTTTTTTAGTGTTTTCGCAGATTAGGGGTAATTTAAGTACTCACCTTTTTAACGGAAAAATTATTTTGCGCAACCATTATATGATGAAGGGTGTGATCGGTGTATAATATTTACTTATTTGTATTAGATATAGATGAGATTATGGATAGATTAATACCTAGAATTTATGAAATATATTGTCATCTCGTCGTTAGATGCATCACGTCATCTATGAAGTGGTTAAATAAAATATTTTTTTCTTTGTAGTGACGGACTAGGAAAAATAGCCACAACGGTTAATACTGCGACTTATTATTCATAAAATCTGTAAAGACTTACAATTTTACTTTTTAGTATTTAATTCATTTGGTAGCTATCTTTATTATAATGGCAAGTTAATGCATTTCGTGAAAAGCATTATTGTATCTCTTTCATATTTAATTTGTTAAAGACGTCAACTTTTGAACTAGAACTCAATAAGTAACCTTTTATAATTATCTTTTTTTCACTTTTAACATATTCTGAAACACCTTTAGTTTCCTTTCCAACTACTTCGCCAGAATAATTACGTCGCATTATAACTTTTGTTTGTCGTATTTAAAATTTTAAATGCACCCTCAGTTTAATGCACCCCCAGTGTTACATAAAGGATTGCAGTGTACGACGCTGCTTAAAAGTTAAAACTAACCGATTTTTACTTACCACTTCTCATTGAATTGTCAACAAAAATAATTGACATAGGTGTAAGGTCTAGATCGAGTTGAAATTATACAGTCAAAAGAATCCATAAAGTTAATTCAAAAGAAAAATGATTATTTACCAAATGAAGTCAACTTGGTTGGTGAAAAAGAGTTGCAATCAGCTGCTGAATTAACTCAATAATTTCAGTTAATTATTGCCTATCTTGAGACAAAATAATGTAAGTTTAGTTGCCCACATTAAGATTTGTTAGGTTATGGAGTCTAAAGTAATGTATAATTATTTAAATTTCATAATATGAAAGTAGAATTGCTTTTTTAAGGTAAACAACCTGTTTATACGTAAATGTATATTGACACGTTAAGCATAGTAAAAAATCATAGCTTGATAGCACAATCATATATAGTCCTCTGACGAATTGAGCAAACAAATCTCTGTTTCTTTTATTATTTTTCGTGTTTTTTTTTTTTTTTTTTTTTTTTTTTTTTTTTTTTTTTTATCATCACATTGTTGCGTAATAAGACTTTTTCTATTGATTTATTATCACTATGTCATGTGAGACTACACTTAAATTAACAAATAAGTTGAATTTCTACACCTACATAAATTGGAAAAAGTGAGGGGACAACTCCAGAAACTTTGGGCATTGGTGATACAAAAAGATATGATTTAATCAACCCTTCATGAGCATAATCTTCCCAAGTAAAATTAATAAAAAAATAAATCTATAAACTCGACGTAACGCAATTTGCTTTATTTTTAACCACCTTAATACAGGAATTTTTTTTTTCTGATGACATAAAGTCTATAATTAAAGATTTAGTTGGCATGTATTAAGAGCAGGACAATGATGGATCTCCTTGATTTTTTTTGTTTATGCAAGGACATAACCAGTAGAAGGGTCCACAATTAGAGCAATGGTTAGGGGAGATTGATGTGATATGCTTCTTCTTGTGGGGTTATTATGAAAAATGATGATTACTGAGGGTCCAATTACCAGCCTGTCATCAAACTTTCTTCCACTTTATGTCTTTTTCTTTCAACTTAAGAAGCATTTTGTAATAAATGGAGTTTGGTGTGATATTTGATCAGAGGGGTTGGGAGGGAGAAAAAAAAAAAGAGAGGACACAGCTGTGAAATGTGTTCCTATTCCTATTCTTATCATTTTGTTTACCAACCACATCATTATTAGCAACCTGTCTATGTGATAAAAATCTAAACTTGATATGTTTCTTTGTTGGGTGTTAATTGTGGATTTAATTAAAAAGATAGATCGGTGATATTTACAATATTAAAATTACTTTAACATTTTAGCATCAAATTGGCTCATATAATACAATTCATCTTAACTTTTTATGATCAACCTCGCATTTTAAACATTTGCTTTAATGGAGAGTTTCAACACGTCGTATTAGTGCATTTATACATCACATAATCAAACAATAAAAACCGATGTGTTTTCATATTATTCATTTCACACCTTATCTATTTCTTGATAGAATTAGACATCAAACTCTAATTTAGAATTTAATTTGAAAGCCAGATTTTGCCCCGAAGTTTATCGGGATGTGCTAATAATCAACAAATGCCAATTTTTTTTTTCTTTTCTTGTGTTCATCCTTTTTTCTATGAGAACTTGATGAGTCGATCTACATACACGTCTTGTTTTTACTGCTATATTGTGAATTACGGTCACATTTTTTTTTTTTAAAAAGGCCTCATTTCTCCCTAACTTCTAACTAAACTATTTGCAATATTCCCCTCAAAATGTCACAAATAGCCTTGATTATTTTTCAGGCTATCCCACAATAAAGGACAACGGATATTTCTTCATTGGCCAATGAGTGGCTGGGGTTTCATGTTCTATCTTCTCTTTCAAGCTAAAATATGCTTCTGATAAAATGGACCACAACTAAGAAGAAGAAGATGCATGTCAGAGCAAAGACAATGCCACAAGCTACCTGTTTTATGGTCTCTATGGAACCTAGATACCAGGAAGCTGTCCAAATTTAAGTACTTGTAGACTTGTCTTCTGCATTTAGTTCCATATAAAAAAATCAACATACTGCTTTGAGCCACTTGAAGATTGCCCCCTATCCTATTGACACCGAAACCAAAAAATTAAATGATCTGAGTTAGTTACCATCATTCTTCATTTTTCAAATTTCTCAAGTATGTCCCCATTTGTCTCACTCTTTGTCTACATTATCCATGTCATATAAACAATGCAGATGCTACAAATAAAACATTTGTAATAAATTATTATCCATAATATACAAATAATGGTTTTGTCCCCATTGAGGCACCCCCATTCATACAATTTCACCATCTGCTATGTGTGTGTAAGGTGGGGGTGAGTGGGGTGAGGATCACTTAACATATTTCTTTAGAATGTGATAAAGAACAACTTTTTCAGTATATGATATACTGTAGTACAAACAACAATGGCCTATGTAATATAACAGCTATAGTATTTGAGTTTATATGTTGCAACGGTCATAACCAGAGAACCACGAAGAGGGTTCTTCGTCAACTTCGACGTCGTAAGATGGTGCAAATTCCTTGCGCCATTGCTGATCGTCATCTTCCCGACACTCGTCAGCTGCAAATTCCTCTTTAGGCATGTGAGGGGCTGCAAGCAACTTATTCAGTTTTTCGATCTCTTTGTAGGCATCTTCAGTTTCTTGCTTCGCCAATGTAGCGCTTTTCTGCACATTCATGAAAATAAGCATGTAGTTCTAGTAAGTGTCGAAAATAATGTGTACTTACTAACAAGAGGTTGTAGACTCTAAATAGCAGATGAAAAATTAAAGGAGAAAATTGTAATGTTCATTTACGGGAAGAGAAAAGTTAAAACGTTTCTACAGCAAAACTGTAGATTAAAAATCATTATTTGAATCTATTGTAGCACACATGTGATAAGAATTCAGACTGTGATCAGCAACTGCTAAGTGACTGGAGCTAAACGGAATCTGTAGTTCTATACATATTAATCTAAATAAATCTGTCATTTCGGACATACAAGTTTTGGAGTGTCAGAATGGAGTTCTAGCGTAACTCAAGATTGATTCATAAATATAGGTCGACTCAAGTTCAAAGAGACACCATCCTTAACATTTCTATATATTATGTAGCATAATAAACCACAACATCCATGAGAACAAGTATTCGACATGTCTACTCACTACGAACAACTCTGGATGACAATTCACCTCTTCGTAGGTATCAAAATCTTTTCTCACATATGCATTGTGGAATTTGAGTTTTTTGAGAAAGTAACGATTACAAAATCAAGAGATGGAGTTCTACCATGTAAGGAAAAAGGTTGGAGAGAGAAATGGTATACAACAAAGTGCAAGAGGGATCTGATACCTAAGAGATCCAAAATAATATGTAGAAAATTGATCCAGTAAGGACGAAAGAAAAAAGAATTACGTGATGTGAAATGTGAAAATGATGATCACAAAAAGTTTAAAGTTCCAGACAAAGAGATCAAAAGAAGAATATTATTTTGATGGAATGTTCACTAGGATTTCACTAAAATTTAAATGACCTTAGAATTCTTAGTTAGGAAATGAAAGACTAGAGGATCAAAGCATTAATGGCAAAAAAATTTTAAGTTTTCACTTTAAAAGATAATCTAAGTAATTTTACTTAAACCGTAAAGCCCATGGTTATGAGCTTGTTGCATAGACACAATTCCTTAGTTAAGGCAAAGAAGAATGCCTCTTTTGGGCACTCAGAGTTCTTTCCTATGTGCAGAAATAATCATGAAGGGCCTAATGTGAATGCAGATGATTCTGGAGCCTCCTTTTTAGTGTCACAATAACCTTTTCTTTCATAGTACGAAGTGAGATTGATGATGTAGCAAACTTGAATTCAAAAAGTTCAAGAGAAGGATTGGAAGGTGCATCCCAACTTAGTAGTTTAATTCATTCGATTGCGAACCAAGAGTTATAATATATTCAAAAATTAGACCATAAAATTAAGGAGCGTTAACTAAGAACTCTAAGCACATTAATGATCAAGTATGAACTCACCTCTGCAGCAGCCACAGCTTCTTCTGCTTCTTTAAGCCGAATAAGTAATTCTCCAGCAGCCTGAACAGCTTCAGCTGTATCCCTCAGTTGGGCCTGAAGCGCTTTATTTTCATCCCTCAAGTATCGTCTCTCCTTTTCTCTTTCCGCTTTAAGTGCTGAAATTCCTGCTGCAAGGGCATTGATAAATTTGGATTCTGGACCTCTTACCCCTGCGTTTGATGCAGCTTTCTTGATATCCTCAATTCCATCTTGAATTTTCCTATGTCTAGCAAGTAGTTGAATGTGTTTTTCTTCAAGCTCGGCATATTGTTCGAGCATGCGTGCATGGCCTTCCATTGCCATATGCATTGCTTCTTTAAGCTCTTCGGAACATTTTCTTTCCATGTTCAGTTCCTGCTCTTGCTTCTGAATAGTAGATCGATTGGACTGAAGTTCTAATCTGAGTTCTTCAACGAGGGAGATCCATTTGCTCTCAGTTTCTGTCCACTGGATTCTCTCCTCATGAAGTCTTTCCTCGGCATTCTTAACTGAATCCGAAATGGTAGATAAATCTGGGGATGCACTTGGCTCACATGATGAAGTTAGCTTCAACAGTGGAACTTGTCTATTTGGTGTGTTGGCTGAAGAATCCAGATAAAATTGCAGCTGAGTTCTTAAGTCTGATATTTCTTCCATCAAAACGTCCCTCTCACCCAAGTCAAAGAAATTTTGATATCTTTCCAGCTCATTCTGAACTCTTTTCAGTTCCATTTTTGTTCTCAGAACATCAGGATGGTTATCATACTGCTCCTTAAGAATCTGTAGATATAATATAACATACAGATGCATTAGTACAGATACATCTCAACTCCAGTTGACATTTAGAAGGACGAGTACAAGCTTATACCTTGTGTTCATGAGTTAGTGATAAAAGTTCATCCTCCATGAATTCTTCTGTAGGTAGAACTCCATCCATCAGGCTCTCAAGGCGAGCAATTTTGTCTTCACGGGTAAGACTAATAATGGCATTACATTCTCTCTCATGTTTGTATTGCTGGACCTGTAGCAAAAGTGGAAATCATATCAATTTAGCTTGAAATTCAAACAGCTACAATGTTTGGTTACTTGAGAGACCTACCAAACGATTAAGTTGCATGATCTCAGACTTCTGTTTGGCACACATTGCTTCAAGTGACATCTCTCTCCGAATAGCTCCAGCCAAGACTTTTTCAACTGCCTGAAAACCATCAAATTAGACGTGATAAGAATTGAGAAACGGAAAGGAATACACAGTTACACCACTAATCGTAAAACATACTTTGGGAACTTGCTTCTTGCATTTGTCCTCTGATGGTAACACGGTGACAGGCACTAACTGCATATTCTGGCCATAAACATCATCCACAGAATCCAGTTCGACATACTTAGTTTTGCATTTTCTGCACAGAGGTTCTTCTTTATCGTCATTCAATAATTCATCATCATGAAACATTGCTTGAACACCCACATCAACTTTGACAACTGGTATAACTGGCTTAACATCAGTCGCCATGCAAGAGAATCTATATGATGAGCGTCTCAGAGCAGGACTCATGCGCTGACTCGATAAAATTTCAAGACCACGATGAAGTGAAGCAGCCAAATCTTCAGTTGACGCAAAACATGATTTGCGATCAGCGAGAGAATTTAAACCGATGCTATTTAGAGGTGGTTTGGCGATTGATGCTTGTCCAGAGTCCATTTGACTATAAGGGTTACTTTGAGAAGCAGTTAAAGTTGATGAGGTCCTAAGACTTTTCCTGCTACTCTTCGCTCTTGGTGAAACACTTAGAGTGGGGGACTTCGGAACAGGGGGTGCATAAGTTGAAATAATATTCAGATTAGAAGCCTCATCTTTATCGCAATTTGTGGACTTCTCTGGTGAGCTTTCTATATTTGCAGAAAGTTGCATTGGGGGACACTTATCTTCTAGCTTCCTTGAAAGATCTCCATTTGGCAAGTTTTCAAGAACTGTGGGAGGACATCCCTCATCCGAGGACTGCCCACAAGAACCATTCTCAAGTGCTAAATTTGACTTTCTTTCTGCGAGTACTTGAGCGATGACATTATCTCTGTCCTTATCATCTGATTCAAATGCTACATCTTCCATATTAACATCGGTATCATTGTTACCGTGTTCCACATCATCTGTACTCACAATCTCCATTTCTTCATCGCTGTCATTCTCGGCATAAGGCAATGCCATTGGACGGTTGAGGCTAAATCTCAGGAGATTCAAACTTCTCCTTGCACTCCATCCAGTTGCACATCCATTTTGACCTGTTTGATTCTGATTAGCCTTCATTTGGTATAGTTCATCCCTTAATTGTTGTATCACTTCTTTCAATACATTTACATCATCCTGCATTTCCTCGTTAATTGTTGCTTTGTTCTTGATTGCCTTTGCACGTTGAGCAAATCTTAGAGTACTGAAAGTCTCGCTTCTACAGCTGCAAATGTAGTAGAATTTCAATGACTTCAATTACGTGCAAAGACAAACCATTTCAAGTAGAAGGGGGTGCAAGAGTGACAATGGGAGAATGAGTATGAATTAGACTTGTGTATGTGTGTGTGTTTGCGCATGTGTATATAGCTACTGTTTTTCTTTGAATACCAATTCCTGATTGTACAAGATCTCAAATATCACCTTTGATCCGGAGATATGGTGCATATCATGGCTAACTTTGCATTCCCGCCTAAAGATTCCTGTAAAAGAAAAGTCAACTTCGAATCTCTGTATGGGATGTGCCTTTGTTTTCCTGTCTGGGAGACTTCAGCTAGAATATTTATCAGATTTCTGCAAATTCCAAAGAGACTATAATTAGCAAAAGTACAAACATGATATCTCATAATACACAGATCTCAAAGTTCCTGACATCGAAATCACGAGTTTCATGCACGAAAGGTACATAATGGGGCAATCGTTGGCAGCTAGATATGCTAAGAAAGACATGGTTCAGGAAAAATTGAACTGCATTACAGTATTTTTACAAGAGTATAAAAAATTATACCCTAGTTGTGAAAGTGAACGATTAATATTCCCTGCTTCCTTCAAACGTTCTCCAGCTGCACCTGTTTGTTTTTGCCTCTCAGATCCAGCAAGGTCGACAAAATTAATTCGGCTCATTTTCAAGCAGCTTAAACCATCAGGCACGCTCTGTAATAGATAAGAGTATGTAAGTAAATGTTTTAGCAGAAAATTATGAGATAACAAGGATAGAATAATATTATGAATACAACAAATGCTCAGCCAATGCCGTGCAGAATGTATAGAAGAGTAAAGTCAGTTTGACTCGTGTACCGGCTCTCTCAGGCTATAATCACCAACTTTTTCAGAAATTTAACACACGAGGCAGACATATAACTGTACTGTAGGAAAAAATTAAGCTGATAGTGATTAATATCGAGGAGTTACCTTGCTGCGTGATTCAACCAAACACGTGAAAACGCAGTGGGAACGAGAGCTCTCAGAATTTACATTTGTAGCACTAGTTCTCCGGTTTGACAAACCCTGCAGGATTGTGCAGTGAAAATAAATCTCATGTACAAAACCAATTTAAGATTTGTTTAGATCTAGATGATCCTCAACGGCGAAAACAAAGCTCTAAAAAAGGCACTAAGACAAAACCAGCCACCTCTAGTAGAATTACAATTTGAAGTTAATATATGTTATCACCAAAACATTAGGCCTTTTTCGCAAAGTATCTTTGATGAAACAGAAATAATAACCTCATTTGATTCTGAAGATGGTTACTGCTAAATGCATATATTTCTATCATAACTTTACTAACCATCCATACTAATCTAAATAGGCAGCAATTATAAGATTTATGAAGTTGGAAAGAAACAGTAAATCAGGTATTAAATTTTACATAAACCTCCCTTGACGTTTGTCTCCTACATGTTTCTAAAAGATTTAAGAGAAAGAGAAGGTAAATAGTATAAAGAGAGTCATGTTATCATAAACTATGAAAAACTTAGTATTTTTCTATTAAAAAGTTTGTGCTGCAAATACCATGATATAAATTATCTCATGTATCAACACATAAAACATGCTGTCATAAAAAGAATATCACATCAACAACTTATCAGTATGTTTACAATATTCGAGGTCAACCAGATCATGGTTTTCCCAAGAGGCCTGACTTATATTCCAACATTCAGAAGTTCAGTTTCACAGCTTGAGAACTTTAACATACCTTCATCAGTAGTTGTGATACATCTTTCATACAGGAGACACTCTCCTCTCTTAAATTTTCAACATAAACGCCATTTTTGACATCTTCTCGGATCTGGAAAGAGAAAAACAAAGGTATATAGCATTTGTACAATGAAATAAGAACCAACTAAAAGATTTTGAGTGTGGTAAGTGCTGTTTGACCTGTAGATTCTTTTGACTTGGTTCCAGTAAGTCAGTTATTTGTTCATTGTAGATCTGTAAGCATTACGTTCATATGTTAAATACAGAGACAATAAATCATAAGTAAATCATAGAAACTTTAGCAGAGAACAATTGAGATCAGAGGCATCTACCTCCAGGAAAGAGCAGCGACACATGTACACCAGCTGTCTGTCAGCTTGCTTGACTTGCTCCTACATGGAAAAGGTATAAGACACAATCATCAGGCCACAAAAATCCATTTAATGATGTATGGGTAATATGCCTAAAATAAGATCTAGTGGAATAATCAGGAAGTTACCTCATCAATCCGCTCAAAGAGTCTGCGAAATACACGAGGTGCTAAGCCTTGCTGATCTTCCTCCAACAATGCATTGGAGGCACCCCAAACGGTGTATGTCTTCCCACTCCCTGTCTGAAAAATCAAATATACCATGTCTTCTTCAGTAGTAATAACCATTGCATAACACCATCAATGCATATGAAGTGTTACTATGCTTAAACTTAAGAATAAATCTAGCATACCAGTATGAAAACTATAAGCAAAGGAATATACCTGTCCATATGCAAACACGGAGTTGTTAAATCCAGCAAGACAGTTTTCAACTAGTGGTGCGCCTATTAGGTCAAATATATCAACCTGAAACAGATAAAAATCCAGAAAGAAGTTCATTAGTTCCCCAACCTCCAACAAACAACTGTAAATATGTTTCAACAGAAAAAAGATCATAAGAGGGTATTATCTTGCCTGTTTAGACTGAGTATCGGCAACACAGTCAAATGTAAAGACTTGTCCTGATACTGATAAAGAATTTGCTGTAACTTTTTCAACTATACTTCCTCCATCTTCCTCATCCTTGCTTGGAGGTCTCACACGCACCATGACCTGATTATATAGTTAAAAAACATCATTTATCTTTTGTCAGGTCAGAAAACAGGACTTTTGGAAATGAGAAATCAAAGTATCGCAACAAATTCACATTTGAATATATTGACTTTTGTCTCATCTAAAAGCTCAAGCTTTACACTTCCTCCCACGTACAAGCTGTAGTTCTTTTTTATTACGCCTAACTCGTGACCAAATTTTTTTCATGAACGAGTGACGGTAGTTTTCAAACACTAGATTTCTTTTCGATTTAGCTTCGATTGCATAGTAAATTGCTGTCTCATCCAAATGCTCAAGCTCGTAGTAAGATTGGACATTTCGTACATATTTTCCAACACATAACAAAACTCAAAATGAACCGAAACGAGCTGAACTACACAACATCAAATGAAAATAACTAACGCTACTACAATTCACAGCTACACTCAAATTATACAGTAAAGCTTCACCTGAACGCCGGAATCTGAAGAACTGGCGGCACCGTTCTCCGACGATGCGACGGAGTCAACGCTGAGCTTGCGTTTGTGCTGAGGCCGCGGCGGAAGCTGGCTCTTCATCGCCGCCGCAGTGTTCGGATCTGAGTTCTCTTTACTCGATTTGATTTTGCGATTGCTAGGGTTTGGAGTTGTCGGCATCTTCGATTTAGGGTTTGGAGATGTTGTCGTGAGAGCAGCATCGTGGTTTTCTCTAACGGTTTGAGCTTTGGGCATCATGAAGTGCTTCATCTCTACTGGAAGAGAGAGAGAGTTTCAGATACAGTAGAGAGAGAAAGAAGAGAGAGAGAGAGAGAGTAGCCGTTGGAGGAGTGTTTTTGAATTTGAATTTTTGGGGAAAGTTTTTGAATATTTGACAGATTGATTGATTTGTTTGGTAATTGTTGTTTATTTAAGTATTTGATTAATTTTTATATTATTTTGATTCTTTAATTTTGTTTACGTTTTTGCTTTTGGATCGAGCATTTGCTTTAAGGCAATTCAGCTAATAAGTCAAAAAAAAGTACTCACTAACGCTCCATACTCATATACTCACATAGACATTCTTTTAAAAAGGGCAAATCGCAGTTTTAGTATTTTAACTTTAAGCTGGTCTACTTTTATTAATTTGTAAAAATGGTCTTTTATCTTTACCAATATGCAAATGCAGTCCTTTGTCTTTAGTTGTTAGCAATCTATATCACTTTTTCCTTTAATTCTAGTTCTTATTTATTTCTATGAATTGATTTTAATCTTCAAGCAAGTGAATAATGAGTTCTTTAAACTAACATTTTTAGAAGATAAAAAATGGATTGACCACTTGAAGACATAAAGGGAAAAAATTAATGAATTGCTTATCAGATGGTCAGAAAGAATTCACAAAAAAACCAATTAAGGATTAAAATTGAGAAAAAAATGATGTTAACTGTTAGTTACTAAAGACAAAGTACTAAATTTGTAAGTTATGAAAGAGAAGAGAATGAATTATGTAAAATGCCCAAATTTGCAGACTAAGTGAAGATAAATGACTATATTTACAAGTTATAAAAAGTAAAGACTAATTTTCAACCACCTTAAAGTTAAGAAATTGCATTTTTTGCCATTTTAAAAGCTTCTTGGTCATCATCACGTCGCGTAGATTGAAAGAATTCCTTAACATGGTAATCATGTAATTAAATTTCTTAAGTTTCATGATGTATTAAATGTATTTGTCTGATATCAACTAGTTAGGAGTATCTTTCAACAAAAAAAAAAACTAGTTAGGAGTACTACGTAGTTATATTCTCACCATATATACGAGTGCAACATGCATATAATTTTCTCCACCGAATTTGAATCGCATACTTGACAATCATGCATTTAGATCTAGTAACACTTCCCACATTGTAATCCAAAGAGATTATTCAATTTGTTGACATACTTGAAGAAGAGCTCATTGCCTATTATAACCAGTTAACCACTACTATATAAGGAGAGGATGGACTTACGTGACCCATGTTACCATGTGGTCCACTATGAGCTACGTGGCGAACACCCAACACTCATTTTGAATCCTACCCCTGATTCTAGATTATGTTGTTGGTCTTCGACTCCATGGAGGTCAACTTGTACGATGTATACGCTCGAGCTAAGCCTCGTTGAAAGAGAGACCTAGCACGACAACATCCGCTTACTTTTTATGTGGGTGGATTTGAGCTCGGGGTTAGCTCCTGCAAAAACATCGCGTACCATTTGTACCTAAGCTTAGTATTAGAGTCCACCTCTTTCTTTAACTTATTTAGTCACTTGACATTGAGCTCGTAACTAGCCATTAGCACCTTATTTCAGTGTAAGCCTTTTTGTTGTAAGACAAAAGTCGTTCACAAACTCAATAGATGGAAAATTATTCGGTTTGACATGGGGTGTTAGCTCATGTACAATCAATATTTCAGCTCCAATCAAGAGAACACCAAATACTCCAAAATTTAAGATGCCAAAAATCCATAGAGATTTGCTGGAGCACCACTAGTAACTCTGGATTCCAAAACTCCGTAGACTCTATGATTATTATACTGTCGCATTGCTAAGACGAAGCGATGTCGCAGGTATAGTTTTCTCATTGATGGGACGTTGATTTATCCTGCATCGTTTATCTTATAAGGAGGATCATCACTGGTGGAAGATGGATTCGCCTGTGAGGTTATGAAATTAGATAGTTCGCCTGGGAGAAGTTCACGAAAGATCTTGAACTCGTCGTTCCAAAAGTTATCGGTGTAGGGGTCCAGAAAGTCAGGGAAAGAGGTCGATCCAGGCCAAACTTCATCGAGATAGGGAACACCGTTATGCTTTATAAAGATATCAGCTTGCTGTCCTCTTACGTGAGGCGGATATGTTTCGTTTGCACTGATACCTGCCATTTCCGCAACAATGTAACACAATTATCATAATAGTATTGTTAGTAACTCGATAAAATCAAGTGGAGCTTCATGCAAAACTGTTACATGACTGGTTAAGCTTACCAGAATATTTGATAACCACATACTTCTGATCATTCTTGTGAAAGCATAAAATAATTAACAAATAAAATGAAACCTTTGAAGAATTTGTACAGATATCCCATATGAGGTTAAGAAACGGATTAAAGTTAGTCTTTTTCTACATTCATGCCTCAAAAGTACTAATATTTCTTGGTAAATGTTCAAATATTCATGAAACAACAGCAAATCGATAATCTCATGATTCCAGCTTCGCATAACCAGTTATGTTCTTTTTCTTCTTCTGTGTTTCTTTGTCTAATTAAGCTATGCGTAGAAGTTGAGCTATGAAAACGAGCTATAATTTGCAGAAGATTACAACTCAGAAAATCTTGGCCTAAAATTAGTAATTCTAGTTTTTTCCTATTTACTGCTCAATTTTTTCACGATGCAAGTCGATATCCCAGATTGGATTTTGGTTGTTTAGATCGGGCTATCAACCTAAAACCCCCCTGTGGTTTGGAAAACCTGCACAAAATCCCCATGTGGTTTGAAAACTACCTAAAATCCCCTTGTGGTTTCAAAAATTCTGCACACATTCCCTTCCGTTAAATTTAACATAACTCCGTTAGTTTTATTTAAGAATGACTAAATTGCCCTTATTTATTTTTAACTTCTTTTAAAAAAAAATCTGAATGTTTAAAAAAAAAACAAAAAAACAGGGATTTTATGCAGGGTTTTCAAACCACATGGGGATTTTGTGCAGGGTTTTCAAACCACAGGGGGATTTCGTGCAGGTTGTCAAACCACAAGGGGGTTTCATGTTTTCAGTTTTTAAGGGTGAAATAGACTTTTTAATTCGAAAAAGTACACAAAAGTTAAACCCACTCTCACATAGAGCGAGTGGTCGCCACTCTCTGACGGAGTTTAACGGATTAGGGATTTTGTGCAGGGTTTTTGAAACCACAAGAGGATTCTGTGCAGGGTTTCTGAAACCACAAGGGGATTCTAGGTAATTATCAAACCACAAGAGGATTCCGTGCAGGTTTTCAAAACCACAAGGGAGTTTTATGCATTTTCCCCGTTTAGATCAGGTGAAACATGCTATTTACTTGACTAAAATCAACAATATGTTGATAATGTGACCTCGGGTGTTGAAGTACCTACTATATTGATCGAGCTTGATTTACTGAGGAAGAATAGAAGAACCCTACTCTAATATGAAACAATCAAACAGTATCCATTTTTTTACATGCGAAACTAAACAATGATGTGATCATTTGAAGTCTGTACAATGCGAAATTTAGCCTTGAATTTAGAAACTTAGAAATGATCAAGTCTTCCTAGTCCAAGAAGAATGACTGGATACTTGAAGCCATTTATTTCCAAATCCTTGTTGCTTCTCTTTTATTCGCATTGCAGAAGCTACAACACGAGGACTGCAGTCAACCAACTCGATCTTTTCAAGTCTTACGTCCTCCTCTCCAAGTCCTAACGGAATCTCATGCAATTTATAGCAATGGTGGACTGCAAGGTGCCTCAGATTTGGGAAGTTGGTGTCATTTGCCCTCCAGTGCTCTATATCCAAGTCCTCTAGTAGCAAATAATTCAAACTGCTGAACTTATCCTCATTCGCTTCCCACTTGGGACCCGTGAAAGCGTGGCATTGCAATTTCAGCACTACAAGATACGGTAGCTGAGCGATTTCTTTCATGTTCTCCCATGAAAATCCACATCCGCACAGTGTTAACTTCTTGAGACCAAACGGGAAAGTTGGATGAGAGTCAGGAGGCAGGACAGGGGCAGGAATCGGATTCATTACAACATATTTGAGATTTTCGAGTGTTTCGAGATGATAAAAAATGTGCAAGGGTGGGGTTTCTGCTGCTCCCTCCCAAGGTAATTCGATTCGGATTCCTAGTTTCTTTAGGTTTGGAATTCTTTCAAGAATCTCTTTCGTACAACTGAGACTACTTACATCAGAAAGTGTTAAAAGGTTTGGGAGGAGAACATTCGCATCTAAAGGAGGAGCTGGTAAATCACTTCCCATGACTTGCAGATGCCTCAAGTCTTTCATACTCCAAATCTCCATAGGTAGAAAACACGGAGCCCCACGTGACTTGATGCTCGAGTGAAGTCGCACAATCAAGAACTGAAGCTGAGCGAGATTGGAGACCGAGGTTGGGATCTCTCCTCTGCATAACGTCAAAGCAAGGAACCTTAAGAGAACTAGTTTTAGTATATCGACAGGAAATTTGTAGAAGCGGATGCTAATCGCATCTAATACTTTAAGCAGCCTGAAACTCGTGAAACTCGCCCGCATGAATGGATATGGGTGATATGGAGCGGTAAAGAAGCGATCGCGTGTATGAAACAGACGAAATTGAGTCATACACATCTTTGATGCCAAAAAGAACATTCTTATAGATGGAGAACCGACGATGGCTTGGACCAGCACTGTCCTTCCAACTTTCAATGGATTGAAGAACCATATACTCTGCTGCTGCGCGTCCATAAAAAGGCCAAATGGCGGAGTGGATGCTGCAGGTCTTAGTTTCACGTGTGGAGCTCTTTTCATGAACCAAGACGAGACTTCTGTCAACAAGATATTGCAAACAATCTTTTGCCAACTCTTCTAAACTGAAGGATGTAGGTTCAAAGAAATCCTCGGCAATCCACAATTTGAAGAGTTTAGAGACGGATATCTGTTGATATTGTGGGAATGCGACCATATAGAAAAGGGGCGCTTTTGCATCTGCACGCAGCTTCTCCTGGTGCAAATCTTGTGTGACCTTCAACATCTCATCGTTCTGTATCTTGCGATTATCTGCTAATGTACTCCACGTCTCTGGATCCGGTGACACGCGTGAGAATAGGCTGCCCAAAACGATGATTTTCAAAGGAAGTCCTTGGCAATCTTGGGATATAGTCTTGCCTATCTTCATATGTTGCGGAGGGCACGACACTTCTTCTCCGGTTGCTGCATAGCGAAGCAGATCCCAGCTTTCATCTTCATTTAAGAAGCGAGTCTCATGAATATATTCAAACATGTCAGTAGCATCCCGGGCAAGTCCTCGTTTGCTATCTCCAGGGTTGCGTCCAAGATATTTGATTGACCTGTGCTGGTTGTAGTTGTATGAGTATTTCATATTATATATATACCTCCATAACTTAAAACAGGTACATGAAACTCTAAAGGCTTAATATCCATAATAAACTCAATAGTTTTTCTGAGGTAAATTTTGCCAAAAGAAGGTGCACGTTATAGAGATTTAATTAGATCCGCACATACCTAGTTGTCACAATGATACAACTTCCGTTATTTTCTTTGGGAAGAAAATGTTCTAGATACCTCAAGGCCTCGATGTCGCGTATGTCATCGAACACGATGAGATATCTTCTTCCCATCAACATTTCGCGTAGACAAAATCGTAACTCCCAAATTTTAAGCTCTGCAATGGGCTCGGGCTTTACGAGGCTTAGTAGAATTTCTCGTGCATCGTTTCCTGGACATACCGAGACCCAACCCTGATAATCGAAAGTATTTCCAACTAATGGATCGTTATAAACTTCATTGACAAGAGCGGTCTTGCCGATGCCTATCATCCCTACCACTGCCACAAATTTTAGTTCGGAAGAGGATACTCTAATAAGCTGATCCTTTATTTTCATCAGCTCATCCTCGCGTCCCACAAACTTTTTGCGATAAAACGAAAGGAGGCTGCTTTGAAGGTTCTTCTTCTGTGCCACAATGACCATGATGGCCGTATGTACAATGGATCCAATCTTTGGCCACATTCTCCGCAACATCTCGGTAAAGGTCTCTCCATCGTCGACGTCGTTATGCGACATGTGGGATTCCATGATGTCTTGAGCTTCATATATTGCGCCTACAAGTTGTTTCTCAAATTCAGGCTCTGATTCAAGACCTTTTGTTGCCAAGAAAGAGACCATGTCATGTCAGTCAAAATTTCACTACAAGATTCGATGGATGACTTTGTAAAAGGTTCATCCGACAACAGTTGTAACTTGTCTAGACCATGCACAAATGAAACTAAAACAGCGTAAGCCATACTTGATATATAAGAACAGTACAAGAAGAAGAAGAAGATGATTCAAGTAGGTAGATTAATGAAGAGCCCAATTGCCGTGGTAAGTCAACTAGCTAGTTTCTAATAATAGAGATGAATAAATAATGATACATATATGTAATTGGCTTATGTAGTATCAAAAGGTTATAATATATATAATTCAAATTTCAGTAAGATTATCATTTGGTTTAAGGAAAATGATTAGTTGACAGTCTGTAAGTTTACAGACAGGATTTATATATAAGACTTTTGCATTGTAATGGGCTACCGGTTCGGCAAGGAATCATCTATATAACTATGACATTTTGTATCGAAGCTTAATATTTGATTCAATCTCTCCTCTCGGTCTCATTTAACGACTTAAGCAGTTGGGCTGCTAACTAGCCATTAGTGCCTTATAGTGTAGGTCGTTTTCCTTGCGAGTCGATGTCGTTCACATACTCAACAGATGATAGACCATTCTTCAGTTTGATTGAGATTTCAAAACTTGAAAAAATTAGTCTAAATTTGTTAAGAACGTTTATAAGAATAAGTGGATCGAGTGAAACTCATTCTTGATCTTAGACAAATTTGTACTGTTTTGGAAAGTATATAACACGGGTCAAACACTATCTAAGAATTACAAATATGTTTTATGCCGAGAAAAAGGAAAAAAATAGATTGAGTGAAATATGCCTAGATTGAGGGAGGAATTGGGCTTCAAACCGAATTGGTTAACCTTATTTGGAATTGGGGATTACACGTGGATCCTACGCGTCAATGGAAAAACCCAATTACAAATTAGGTTCTTTGCCCATGTATAAAATTAATTGGGGGAGTGGGTTTTGCTCATTACGAAATTGTCCCTACATAAGTGGCATCTGAGGGGTATAAGGGGAAGTTTAGGCTAAATTATTTCTCCCTATTGTGTGAACTAATTGCAATAGTTTTGTTGGTTGGGGTGTAACTTATTACATCAACCAAAGCTGTAATCAATCTTATTTGGCAGGTGTAATTTCACATTGAGTATTTGCAATTACGAATTTGGACAGCCAAACTCGTCCTAAATTATATATTCAAAATTTAGAAATGGAGACAAAATTGTTTATGACAAGAAATCTAGCGAAGAAAATAAAAGCTGATAATGACAAATTAGACCCAAATACAACATGACCCGCATGACACGCCGGAAGTGACTGGACCAACAAATACCATTTCTCGAGAAATGTAACTATTTATATATTTTTATATATAGAGGGTCACACTAAAATTTGATTCTATCTTCATCACACGAATCAATGCCAATAAGATTTAGTAGTGTGAAGAATATAACAATTCAAATTATTAAAAGAAAATATTAGTTCAAATTCAGATTCACATAAATGCATGTCGTGTTTTAATTTTGTAAAAAGATTTATCTAGCCATGGAACCAAGACTAGATATGCGGTAACATGTATATTGTACACTAACAAAAGGGCGAAAATTTACTTACACATACTACACAATCACGTAAAATAAAGACGAGAATAGTTTTTGTATAATGGTTAAAACTGGAAACTTTTGGTGGGTTTGTAAGAAAGTTAAAACTAAGCCACGATTTGTAAACCCTCCAAAAACATCCAAAAACTAAGCCATGATATTTTACAAGTTCAGTATACCAATAGTTTTCCGAATTTTTTTTTAAAACATCTCAGAAAGCTATCGAAATGTTATAATAGTTTTAAAATCTTATTATAATAACCATAGATCTATTTTACAAAAAAAAAACACTCAAATATTTTTTATTATTAACTCTATAAAAACAAATACATAAATGTATTAACCACGTCCATTTTAACAACAATTACGAATTTCCTAAATGCATCGAAAAGATTATAAAACATCACGAAAAGTTTCTAATATTTAGCCTACCGAAATATACACTGAAAACGAAATTTTGATCCATGACCATAACCACAGATCAAAGTTTCGTTTCCATATTTCAACGCACTACATATCAGAAACTTTTGCCAGTGTTTTCAAATCTTCTTGATACGTTTCGAAAAATTCACAAAAAAATCGTTGTAGCAATAAACTTATCAAATACTTGTGTTTTTCATTTCTATAGACTCAAAATGAAAATGTTTCGACACTTTTCGGTAAAAAAAATAAGAAACCTTGATCCACGACCGTAACACACCTCGAAACCGAAACTTTAGTCCGTGCACGCAAGAAAGACAAAAATAGTGCCCCCATACCAAACGCGCCCCCTTCAACACTCCCAACATATATAAATAAACCCCTGCACACCGTTTTCCAAATTCCAATCACACACTAAAAATGGCGATCTCCACCACAAAATCAACACTCACATTCGTCCTCCTCCTCCTCCTCCTCTTCACCGCCGCCACCGCACTCGGCGGCGGAAAATTAGGAGGAAGAACGCAAATCCACGACGTGAAGAACAACAAGGAGGTACAAGACCTAGGCAAATACTGCGTACAACAGTACAATCGCGAGATTCAACAACAAGGCAACAACAAGCTGCTGATTTTCACAGAGGTGGTTAAAGCTGAGTCTCAGATTGTATCGGGCACCAAATACTACCTCACGATCTCGACACGTGGCGCCGGAGCTCCAAAGACGTACGATGCGGTGGTGCTGGTGAAGCCGTGGATGAACAACTCCAAGCAGCTGCTTGAGTTCGATCCGAGCCCTAAATTACACTATCACCAAGTGTAATAATCGATGATGATATTTTTTTTTTATGGAATAATTTGGCAGAGTAAAATAAACTATGTTATTAGTTCTGTGCAAATTTTATGGAAATTTCTTATTATGATGTCTAATTTCTTAAAGTAAATGAGATTTATAATTCTTATGTAAGTTCTAATTCTTGTGTAGTTTTTATTAGCAAGTATGCATGTAGAATTTAGAACTTAAGCAAGTAATTTTTTATTGCTCTTGATTAATCTACAGGTGGATAATAAATTTTAGTTTGTACTTATTTGGAACTAATGTTGTTATGTTTTGCCCATTAATATTAAAAGAATCTAGGTTTTTTTTATCCAGAATGGTATCATGAGTTTTACGACCTGTGACCTTAAACCCTAACCCTAATTCCCCCAGCCGTCGCCCCACTGTCAGCCATGGCTACCGACCCCCCCTCTCCAGCGTCGTTCTCTTCATATTCCTCCTCTCGTCCATATCTCGGCTATTGCCAGGCTTGTGACGCTCAGGGTCACACCGCCAAATCCTGTCCCAATTTCCGCATCCTGCCGATCAATCAGCTTGCTCAACCGCTGTCTCCCTGGAACAATGGCAAGGCACACACACCTCGAGTTCATTACTCGGGAAATACACCTGATTCCGGAAATTGGATTATGGATAGCGGTGCCAGTCATCACGTTACTCCGGATCTTCAGAATCTTTCTCTTCATGCTCCGTACTCTGGGTCAGATAAGGTTATTGTCGGCAACGGTTCCAGCATGCCTATAACTCACATTGGTTCTGGTATTCTTTCTTCTCCTTCTCGTTCTTTTACTCTTAATCAGCTTCTATGTGTCCCGTCCGCTCGTCATAACCTTCTCTCTGTCTCTCAATTTTGCAAAAACAATAACACCACTATTGAATTCTCCCCCTCTTCTTTTCGTGTCAAAGATCCACGTACGGGAAAAATCCTGGTCCAAGGCAAAACTAAACATGGTCTCTACCAATGGTCTTCTTCTCAGTCTACCAAGTCCACCAACCCTCCTCTTCTTGTTTTTTCTGGTGTCAAAGCTTCTTCCTCAGCTTGGCACAGTCGGCTAGGACATCCATCTAGCTCAATTCTAAATAATATTTTGTCCACTTTTCATTTATCCATAGTAGATGTTGCGTCACCTTCTTTAAATTGTAATGCTTGTCAATGCAACAAAATGCATAAACTCCCTTTTCATATTTCTACTGTTGTGTCGACTCATCCTCTTCAAATTATTTATTCTGATGTTTGGACATCTCCACTTATTTCTGTTGATGGTTTTAAATACTATGTTGTGTTTGTTGACCACTTTACTCGTTATTCATGGCTTTATCCGCTCAAACGCAAGAGTGATGTTTATCAAGTCTTTCCTAAATTCCGTGCTCTTGTTGAAAATCAATTTAACCACAAAATTAAAACCTTGTACTCTGACAATGGTGGTGAATATATTGCTTTATCATCTTACCTCTCTACTACTGGGATTTCTCATCTCACGTCCCCGCCCCATACTCCTGAGCACAATGGTATATCTGAACGTAAGCATCGTCACATTGTTGAAACTGGCCTCACCCTACTTCATCATGCATCTATCCCCCTCTCTTATTGGTCATATGCCTTACCCGCCGCCACTTATCTCATAAATCGCATGCCTACTCCCCTTCTCTCTATGAAATCCCCTTACCAGTGCCTTCTTGATCACAACCCCAACTATACTAAACTACGTGTCTTTGGGTGTCTCTGTTATCCGTGGCTTCGCCCATATACACCTCACAAACTTGCTGGTCGATCTGTCCCATGCGTTTTTCTGGGTTATGCACCGTCCCAAAGTGCATATTTTTGTTTTGATCTTCTCACATCTCGACTATATGTTTCTCGTCATGTCCAGTTTGTCGAGTCTATATTTCCCTTTGCCTCTCGGCAACACTCTCTTCCTCCATCCTCTAGCCCTTCTCCGCATTTTTCCGCTTCTGACCCACCTCATACTATCCTACCAACCCCGACCCCTATTGTTCAGGCTCCGTGCGCACCTCCGGGCTTCTCCATCACCTTGCCCGGGCCTCCTGCGGCGCCCGCAGTCTCTCTTCCGCCCGCGGGCCCATCTGCCTCTCCATTGGGGTCCACTCATCAACCGTCGGGCCTCCCGAGCTCCTCCTCATCCTCCCATGCAGCCTCGCCTGCATCCCACATATCGGCTCCTTTATTAGCCACTCCTTCCCCACCTCCGCCTCGCACTATAGTCACTCGCTCCATGCATAATATCTCCAAACCCGAACCAACGTCTGTTTCTCAGGCTCTTGCTCACCCGTGCTGGCGAGACGCCATGTCTACTGAGTTTATGGCGCTTGTTCAAAATGGTACTTGGGATCTTGTTCCACCGTCTCCTTCTCTGAATGTTGTGGGTTGCAAGTGGGTGTTTCGTATCAAACGTAACCCAGATGGTTCGGTGGATCGTTATAAAGCCCGCCTGGTGGCTAAGGGTTTTCATCAGCGTCCTGGGGTAGACTTTCATGAGACTTTTAGTCCGGTTATCAAACCGACCACCATCAGGCTTATTCTCTCTCTAGCTGTTTCTCGCCCCTTCGCCAGTTGGATGTCAATAATGCTTTTCTTCAGGGTCGTCTGTTTGACGATGTTTTTATGGCTCAACCCCCGGGGTTTATTGATCGTGATCGGCCTTCTCACGTTTGTCGCCTACACATGGCGATTTATGGTCTTAAACAAGCACCTCGTGCTTGGTACACTGAGCTTCGGGATTTTTTACTCTCCTCCGGGTTTTCTAATTCTAAAGCGGACCCTTCTCTCTTTATTTTTTGTCGAGATGGTAATTTAGTCTATATTCTTGTTTATGTTGATGACATTATTGTTACAGGCAGTGATAGTTCACAAGTGGATTCCGTTATTGCGGACCTTGGCCGCCGCTTTTCCATCAAAGATCTCGGTCCTCTGCATTTTTTCTTGGGTGTTGAGGTTCAACCACACCCTGGTGGTCTCTTTTTGTCTCAGAGACGCTACATTCTTGACCTCTTAACCCGCTTCAAGATGGCATCTTCCCGGCCGGTCAAAACTCCTCTTTCTGCTACCTCTACTCTTCGTCGGGATGGTGGCGAACCGCTCCAAGATCCGAGTGTTTATCGGAGTGTTCTCGGCGGTCTTCAATACCTTTCTCTCACTCGTTCGGATATCTCATTTGCTGTCAACAAACTGTCCCAGTTCATGCAATCCCCTGGTACTGATCACTGGAATGCAGCTAAACGAGTCTTACGTTATCTGCATGGTACGCTTGATCAGGGTATCCTTCTCCGGGCCCGAAGCCCTCTTACTCTTCATGCTTATTCTGATGCTGATTGGGCGGGTGATAAAGATGACTACTCATCCACGGGGGCATATATTGTTTTTCTGGGTTCCAACCCTGTTTCCTGGAGCTCCAAGAAACAACAGACAGTTGCTCGATCTTCCACCGAGGCCGAATATCGCTCAGTTGCTTCCACCGCGGCTGAACTCCGGTGACTTCTTTCTCTTCTCACCGAACTTGGTATTTTCATTCCGAGTCAACCAGTCATTTACTGTGACAACGTTGGTGCTACACAACTTTGTGCAAATCCGGTGTTCCATTCTCGGATGAAGCATGTAGCTCTGGATTATCATTTTATTCGCCAACATGTGCAGCAAGGTATCCTACGTGTTTCTCATGTTCGCTCTGAAGATCAACTTGCTGACTTACTCACCAAAGCCTTGTCGTCGGCTCAATTCACCAATTTATGCTCCAAGATTGGTCTGTCTCTTAGCCATTCCATCTTGCGGGGGCATGATAGAATAAAATAGTTTATATTATTTATTTTATTATTTTTATGTAATTTAAGTATTCCTTACTAAACTAGGTCTACCAGGAAACCTCTGGTTAAGTATTCCTTACTAGGCTAGGTCTACCAGGAAACCTCTAGTAATCTATAAATACTTGTAATTGCTCTTTTCATTATTCAAGCAAATATAATTCTCTACATCATGTTGTTATCAAAATTAATCATGTATATAATAAACAAATTTAAGGCAAAATTTTAATATGTTAGGATTATTAGTTATTTGTTAATCACCTGATGAAATATAACGTTGTTATTTGTTAATTTCAAAACTTTAAAAGAAATATTTATTAATAAGAACTACACATTAAGTTATTTACCGACTACCAAAAAAAAAATATTTAGACAAGTGATTTCTGCGATTTACTCCATTATATGAACATATACCACTGGTACAACTGAGAAATTGTAATTTTTAACAGGCATACCCTAAAATGTATGACGTTTGTTCCATGACACTCAAATTATGGTATTTAGTACATATCAAACTGTTACAAGTATTAAACATATTCAGTAAGCGCATCGAACGACAATGCGATATAATCGCGTTCTCTTGGATATCTACAATCCCTTTCTTCCCTATTATACATCTACCGATCATACGGAAATTCAGAGTCGTTTTCAGCTACCTTGAAGGGCTGCGGTTGTTGCCCAGAACAGTGCAAATTCCACATCTTGAAGTAAGCACGCTCCAAATTCTGCACCTGCAAAAACTCAAAACGAAACGACGTCATCCAAAATCGAAGCCATACTTACAGTATAGATCGAATATTCAAGAGTCGGGACAAATGATTCATATGGGACCAAGAGATGCGGCTACTTACCCATCGTGCTGTGTCAAACAGAGGGCAAGTTAGTCGTGCGGCCTTCAGTCTGTTGGTAAGATTTTGGAGCTTTGCAGGATTGAGTGCCAAAGAAACCGCCCTCTCTTCATACTCTTTCATGCTGTCGAATTCGAAGATCAAAGCAGATGAGATGGTAAAGAAGACACAAACGAGACAGTAAAGAAATAACAATGAAATAGCTTTACAAACATCTCCCAACATTTACACATTATCGGGACACACTTGGAGTTGGACCTATATATGATATTTACGCAAATTCTATAATTAGACCAGAACTGAGAGGGTAGATATAGCTATGCCTAAAACAAGGCCTGATGATGGAATTCTATCTCCTGAATTGCTGATACGGTAGTTACAAGTTGAGTAAATTACCTGTTCACAATCATCTCCTCCCCAACTCCTGTAGCCAAACACAGTGAACCAGCAACTCTAGTAGCCATCTTCTCGAGAGGAAGGGTGACCATAGGTAGACCCGCCCAAAGGACATCTGTCCCAGTCGTATGTGCATTGCAGAGTGGCCTATTAGATATGAAACCAGAAGAATAGTTAGAATGTGATCAAATGAGAAACTAATTCAAGGGATTTACGCCGTATAAGTATAAAGAGAAGTTCAATGCAATCCATACGTATCAAGACACAGGTCTGCCAACGAACTGCGTCTGATGTGCTCCTGTTTCATTGCGACATCTGTGAAAATTATTTGGTCGGGCAGCACGCCCTGGGCAGCAGCATCTGGACAATTTAAATAATAATTTTAGGTCATGCGAAAGGAGGCTATTTTCTATTCGTCAGAGAAGAAATACATAGTTGCTTACATGCACGAAGTCTCATCTCGCCTGCAGCCGGGAATCTGAGAAGCCAAAGTGCGCTATTTGGAACACGCTTAAGAATATTGCACCTGAAATAAAATTAAACTTGATAAGCATAGGCATGATATTGCATTATATGATATCACATACTAACTAAGAAATACCAGGTCGTAAAAATTTCAGGGTCCATCTTGTAAAGTTGATTGAAACAAGCAAATATAAATTTGTCCTCTGGCAGTCCATAGTCTGATCGCTTGGGCTGACATTTTGGATCCAGCACGTCTTGATTTTTCTTAAAGACATTGCAACAGAGGAGGAGTTGGCATAAATCGTTTTTTTGGGACATAGAAGTTAAACAGGTTAAATTATCAATGCTTACCTGTTTGTAATCGTTCACAAAATAACAATGAGGAAGATGAACAATTTTCTCAGAGTATATGTGTGAGTAGCACATAGGTGATACAAACTGCCACAAGAGAAGAAAATGTCAAATATAAGTAGCCTAAACTGTGAAAATGGAGATGTCATAGAGCAACAGAAGCTAGCTGTAGATTGAAAATGATTGTTGTCATAGCAAAATCCTAGTTCGCAAACACTAAAGTACCTCATCGGTCACCAAATATTGTATGTAGGTTGCCCCTGTGGTTCCAGGAAATCCCATATAGGAAACCTGGATGGGAGCAGGCTGCATGGCAAATATTTCATTTCTTGCCCCCTGAAAAAATTGCAGAATGAGAACCACAGGCAATTCATTTAAATCATTTAGGACTGTAGACCCCAAAAGTAGCATGAAGCAGAGCAAGAAACAAGGTACAGTCCACAAACCAGAATATCGAACAATCACAAGAATTTGATACCTTAGTGTACCCATTAAGGTTGATGAGAACTTGTATCTGATCCTCATTGATCATCCTTGCAATCGCATCAGATGACATAGATGATACATCAAGAAAATGCTCCGCTTCTGACTGGATCCGCAACCTCCATTCAGTGCCATCATTTGGACTCAACGCATAGCAGAAAACCTAAAACAATAACCATTTTTACAGCATCAGCTAACATGACACTAAATAAGAAGAATTGAACCAAAAGAACTAAATAAGTACTGACCTCAACATTTTCTGTATTGTGCATGCCAAATACTGAACCCATGAGATGCGACAAAGGGTGGTTACCGAAGTCACTGCTTACATATCTGAGAAAGAGCACATAACAAAACATAATTTTTTGTTATTTCCGTTCGAGTAGAGAAGAAAGACGGTGCTAATGCAAAATGATTAATTAGTTTGAAGAGCTTACCCAATCCTTAAACGGCCATTCCTGCCACCACCTCTCACAGGCAACGGAGGAGGATGGCTGAAAGGTTGAAGTGAAAAACGAGAGGCTACCACCAAACAGTGTGCAGCATACTTCCGGCTACAGAACATGGCAATCACCCAATTAAAAATTAAACAATTAAATTAGAAAGCAAAAAAGTGACGAAGTCCCTCACCTGATCTCTAGTGCAAGAAGGGGGTCAAGAGGATAAGCTATTGCATGGAAAGGCTGCACACTTGGAATAACTGACATCTATAACAAGAAAAAGTGGAGTCAACTCTTTCCTGTTCCAATTAAGCACTAGAACCCTGATGGCTATATCAACAAAACGGGCAAACGGGGACAGTGGTATAGAATAGAGACATTACGGTAGCAGATTTGAACAAACCTTGATCTGCCTCCTAAGTATTTGTTCGACTTCAACAAACATCTTTTCCCGATCTTCCCAATCACACACACACTGAGGTTAAAGGCCATTAAACAAGATAACCATATTAGAGAAAATTAACGATCTCATTTCCTCTTAAAAATAACACTATAATGAGAGTACCAACACTTAAAACAAAATGTATTGCTTAGCAAGCCGTAAGCTAGAAATCAACATAGAACATCCACCAATTATTGTAATGTCAAAAAAAATCACAAAACAGCATCACCCTTGAAAGCCTGCTAAATCTGATGTAATATGAATCTGTAGATCAACTATTATTTTAAGAAATGCTTTACCCACAGAATGCTCAATCTAATGCCAAACAAGCTCAGATTCCCGAACAAAAGAAGTGTTTTCTTCTTGAACCTTCCAATGCACACCAAATAGCCTCCAATTAGAACTACAATTCACTAAAATATGTGTAGATAAAGGAGTTTTCTGCTAGTGATGTAGAAATCTTACCATATAGCAACATTTGAAGGTAAAATGAAATTCCTTTTCAGTCGCCGTCGTGCACTTTTCAAGCTTAGCATTTTTTAAAAGTAGATATTCGTGAATTTTGAGTTAAAAAATCTGTTGTTTAAGTGTTGGATACATCACATGTCATAATGACAGTGATCGTGTCACTCTTTATAAAGCTATCATAGTTATCCTGTCACTATTTTTACAGCTATAACAATGATTATCACAGTCATTCTTTCTTTCATAATATAGTCATCTTAATTCTTAGGACACAGTCTATCAGAGTGCAGTGCACTTACAATGATTTAACGGGTCAAGAAAAGTTTGTTTACTTTTCTAGAGTTAAATGAAGTATGTGGTCTGTATCCAACACTCTCAGTTCTGGTAGCCCCACTTTCAAACTAACCACTAGCCAGATTCTATTCAGAACTATAGCTAGAGGAAAACCAGTATCACTTAGCAATTACATCACAACTAATCCTTTCCTCCTCTCTTCCAAGTGAAAATTACATCTAATCAACAGATACCAAAACCCTAGGTATCTTGCGAATCTTTAAATCCGTAAACCTAACTTGTTTCTTGAACATTAAGAATGACTCAACCTAGTTTTGGTACCATGTCGAATCCTAAATGTCGAACTGACTATGTATGAGTACTAGTTTTAACTTGCTAAAATACATTTAGTTATTAACTGAAAGTTCCCACATACAAAATATAAAAGCAGCGAAAGTATCTAACAACTTATGCAAGCTAACCAATTGCATTTAATTAAAACAATTAAAAGGGAACTGCCAGACCAGCATTTGGAAATAGTCAATTAACTGCTATTCGTAAACATAACGCAGTGAAATGAGATATAGGTATACCTGTAAAGTGTGCAGAAGATTACAAGTTGCTTCTGGGAAGTCTGGACGCAATACCAGTGCTTGCTTATAGCATTTAATGGCTAACTCCACATGACCACTGTGGGTACCAAAACCAAGGTATGTATCAAATAAGATATAGCAATCTGCAACAAATAAGTCTAAAATCTCTAACGTAACAAAATAGTTTTCCACAGATGCTTCCACATGATTACTAGAGATATTCAAATAAGGGATGCATTGACAAATGTGATATGTTAGTCAAAGAGAACTAGTCAAGATCCAATTGTGGCGGCCAAGGATCATACCTGTCCTTGTAAGCTGAAGCCAAATTAGCATGAGCCTCGGCCATAGTCGGACGGACAGTAATAGCACGCACATAATCTTGAATTGCATCATTAACTCTTCCAATTTCTTTGTAAGTGTTTCCTCGATTGACGAGGCCATCTGCTGCCAAAGGATCAATCCGGAGGACTTCATTGTAACAAGATATTGCATCTGCATGATTACCCTGGAAATAAACAGATTAAGATTAGTAGCAGAAACTTGTCAAATGTGAAAGAAGCAACATAATCATAACGAAAATGGCAAAATCAGGCTTCCTTTCACCCAAAAGATGAAGCTAATTATCTATGAACAAATTGACATTATACCTGTTGTTTGTAAATTATGGCTAAATTATTGAAAGGAGCAGAAAGTCCTGTTGTTACAGAAAGAGTTGTCTTGTAACATTGAGCGGCAGCACTCATCATGTTCCTGAATAAATTAGGAAGACTTAATCACTGATTGCAGCAAGATTAACAGAGAAAAATAAGAAAAAACTAATCCTGCCACTGGAAACATTGGAAACACACAAATAGATTAGTTTCAATGGTATTAAACATACCAATCCATGTAAACATTTCCAAGATTGGTGAGTGCTTGAGGATGACTGGGTTGAAGAGACAGGCATTGCTTAATAAACAAAAAAGAATTGACAGTCAGCAAGTCATAAATTAATTACAAAACAAACACTGC
Source organism: Misopates orontium (assembly GCA_946800315.1). Lineage (NCBI taxonomy): Eukaryota > Viridiplantae > Streptophyta > Magnoliopsida > Lamiales > Plantaginaceae > Misopates > Misopates orontium. The sequence continues at coordinate 50,949,794 of OX326947.1, read as the reverse complement.
AATTACGGTGCAAGAGGACTTACACGGTAGCAGCGAATTGCTTCTTCTACTCTCCCAGCATCTTTCAGAGCATTACCCTGGGCAAAAAATTAAATAAAGGAGAATTATCACTTCAGCTGTATCATAAATTAGAGAAGAAAAATATCCAGTGAATTCAATTAACAAGTATAATGCCAACCAAGTTATTGTATGCCTCGAGGAATCCAGGATCACAAGCAATAGCTCGCTTGTAATTAAGTATGGCCATATCAAGGTTGTTCTGCTCATAGTATACACTGGCCAGATTGCCTGTAATAGTAGATTTACAAATCAAATTTCAGAAGTAGTTCATAATGATAAAAAGCATTTCAATCTGAAGAGTGGAAGAACCTCATGAATGAGAATTCATCCAAACCAAACCAGAAAAGTATCTGACTACTACAAGTTTAATATATGACAGTATCTTATTATCTCTAAAGTCTCTCATAAGAGTTAGTCTCTCAGTTGCTGCTGCACATGAAATTATAACCTCATCAATAATTCAAGTTCTCTATTTAACTGAAAATCCACAAAAACCAAAACTTGTCGATCAAATTAGAAAAATAAAACCATACTTCATCTGTGACTGAACTGAATTTTTCCTTTCTATTATTTCCTGAAACCAATATGTCTTCTCCAATTTTCAATATGCAAGACAGACCCGAAATGCATTTCCTATATGACTGCTTTTGTAGGTCAATTCCAGTACTTCAGATTCTACTGATTTCCATAACGAGTCTACATTAAGAGCCAGCAATCTCTTCAAATTACCAATACTAGCAAAACTGGACGTGTAACTTAAATCTGTTAAGCACCTAACCTTTGAAAACCCCAGTAACCCAGGAATTTGAGCCCGAAAATTTGACTTGACACAAAACTCTAAGATCCAATATGTATTGTTTGCATAATAACTGCAGAGTGCTAACCATTTCACAAGGCTCGTTACTAACTTGAACAGCCTCAGTAGAATCAAGAAATATGCCTGTAATTACGCATTTTATGCGTGTTAACATATAATTTTATATAGTCCAAAGGAGTTTTAGGCGAATATTAGTGCTGATGTATATTTTTCTATTCAGCATTCAGCACTCCTTTACTAGCGGGTATTGCAGAGAAACAGTTCTCAGAAAGGCGAACCATGTGTTACCTCAAAAAAAAAAAAAATAAAAAAAAATTGGACAGTTAAGAATTGTAGAGTCTGGATATTTATACATTGTGGTAAGAATTTTAGATAAACCACTCACCAAAGGCCATAGAGTTGTCTGGTCGTGACTGCAGGGCTCGTTGATAGCACACAATAGCCTCTTGAGGCATTCTCAAGGCCTGGAAAAAACAAAGGAAACTCGTCCCCTCCAAATTCTTGTCCTTGCCCAACCTCACAAGAAATTCAAATGAGAGCTTACCTTGTAAACATTTCCCAAATTCAGGTAGGCATCTGAGAAGTTTGGTTTCAACTTGACAGCTTCCTGGAAACAATAACATAAGCCATAAGGGGAGTAAGCAGAAGAACAGTTAACTAACTAAATTCACTAGCCAAGACGTAAGAATTTATAAATTAAAATAAACAGAGAGCAGCAGCCACCTTGTAGTATTGCAAGGCCCTGTTAAGATCACCAGCTTCCATAAAAAGACCAGCAAGATTAGACCATGCGATAGCAAAAGTTGGCTGTATTCGAATAGCCTCCACATAACAGTTATATGCCTGTTCAATAAAAGATCAATAAGAACCTTTTGAAATAAACTTGACTGATGAGATCTGAGATTGCACGCTATTACAATAACAAGTAGAAAGTAATTTCCGGAAATAAAAATTTAGAAGAGGTAAGGCATCATTTAAAACGAAATTGCATGAAGTGCTTCTAGAAGGAATACAGATAACAAGTCCAGCTTTCACTTTTCCAACCAAAATAACAAATTCTACATTAACAGAAGGTTTGAAGCCAAATCACGAAAAGTGAAGAAATACATATGGAAGTTCCAGATACTTTAAACAGAATATCCTATAAGCTTTACTAGCTAACCAAACAAACAAGATCAACTGCAGCAAATATATTTCCCGTGCGTTACAGGAAACAAACATGGGACAGCTGAATAGTTGTAAGCTTGAAACAAGGTTGAACAAGATTGGTAATCTGCTATCTTACCTCTTGCACCAATCCTTGAGCTTTCATCAGATTCCCGAGATTACTATGAGCATCAACCTATAATAAATGTAAGTTAAGATAAATTGGTAAAGAAGAATCTACGGTGATAGAAAGATTTACAACAGAAATTAGAAATTACCAAACGAGAATTGAGAGCAAGAGCTTGTCGACAACATTGATCAGCCTCATTTAACCTTCCCTTCCTCATGTATGCACTGGCTAAGTTTGACCAAGCATCAGCAAAACTAGGCCGAAGCTGTAAAGGAATTGCAGGTACAGTTTATTATACAGGAGGCAAATATTTCAATAACAAATATCAGCCCAAACTGCCATAAGGGTCAGTTCTTCTTTCACGCTCCTAATGTTTTTTTAATGGTCAAGAAGGGAACATAGAGCACAACAGATAGCCAATAGCTCTGGATTATACTAAAAGAAACTCTCTGCACCCGAGATTCTCATTCCCTTTTGGTTATGCAGAGAGATTTGTACATGAGTGAGAAAGTTGAAACCTAGGTAACTTAATGCTTTAGTCCCTAAAAAAGAAGAATTTGAGAGTCATGACTCACATTCTGACTTACAAAGAATGCGTGTATCATATTTTAGGACATTCAAAGAAGCCAATAGGAGAGGAAATTTTATAACAGAGAAAATATGCACTTACGTTAACAAAAAAGGACTGAACAAAAAAAATACTCAAACTACAAAATGAAAATGTACTTGATGGAACATAATGACTCTAGAAAGATGACATTATGTTAATGTACTTTTGGTGCACTGACCTCACCAAAAATAACTCAGTGATCATTATTTAGCAGAGTAGCAATCTAGCAGGAAGCTTGATATCAATAACAAAAAACTATAAACACCTGAGGTCGAACTTTTATCATTAATCACATTCAGGAAGGTTTCATCAGGTTGGGTGCAGGAATAAATGTATCCAGTAGCAGTTTTTCACCAACGAGGACCATGTTGCTGAAATAAGCCAACATAGCTACGACTTAATGGATTGAATTCTCGACTATAACAAAGCTCTATATTATCTCCCATGTGCAAAATATAGGTGAAAAGAGGTGTTTCGGGGTCATTTAGGAAGAAGAAAGGGACCATTCCTAATTTCTACTTTCTGATAGGTGAAAATGAAAACATGTGGTGTTTAACGGCCAAAAGTTCAATAGCTAGATAAAAATGATCCAAACAGGAGGATGGTTTACATCAATCATCTCAGCAAAACAAAGCAGATTTCTGGTTGATCTTCGCACATTTTTCTTTTTCATCTCTAGTGCATGAGAAAATTAAGTTGACGTTGATCCTATTACCATGATTTTAGAGAATACAAGCTGGAACTTAAAGTGCAAATATACTTAAGGCGGACAAACCTCAATTGCAATCAAGTAATAGCGAATTGCAAAGTCGATGTTACCCTTCTCCTGCCAGGGAACCAAGAACCACACATGTCAGCATATTCACAAGGGATCTATATGGAATCTTACTACAAAAATAACAAATCGCAAAGGATACCTTCCAAGCATTTGCCATATTTCCATAGCACTCAGCAAATTGTGGATTAAGTTGAAGAGCTTCTTCATTCTTCGCGATGCACAAATCAAAGTCATGCAACTACACAAGAAAGATCATAAGATCATGAATCAGTCTTGTTTGTTCCAAGTTTCAAACAAACTGGATAAAGAATGAAAAGTAACCTGGTAATAAACTGCACCCAACAGCAGAAGGTTATCAGTGCGATGCGGATTTCTCTCGTATACAGTCTTGCAATGTTCTAAAGCCTGCTTATAGTTGCCAGTTTTATAGTTCTGATGAGCAAGGCCCAAGAGCATGTCTTCATCGACTGCGTCACAACAAATTCCAATGACTATACCAAGAAGAAGAATAAACTCGACTTAATAAGAAAAAACACACAATGACAACATTAAGAGAAACAAAATCACAGACTGAGCCGTGCATTAACCAAAGCCAAAGCAGAAGATAGAAGCATGTATAGTCAACATTCCACAACAGATGAAGATCTACCAAATCAGTTAAGACATAAGCCAGAGAAAAAAAGGGCTTCTTTACATTGAGGCCGCCTAGCTGTTAGTTATGCTGGATACCCTTACGTCATTGCTGTTGTCTATCGACTTTTTTAAATGCTAATAAATCACATATTAGGACTATATTTCATTTCAACACATGTTTACCTCACTACCTATGCATTACTTTCTTATGCCAGTACAACCATTAAGTAATGCCACCAACTCTAGAAATTTTTGAAAAGCCTTTCGTGGAAACACCATTCATAAACGAAAAATATTAAAGTGTAAGCCCACAATGCAACTACAGAATCCTACTTGTTGCATATGTATCCTTTGTGTGTGTGTCTGTTTTTCTTTTCATTTTTGGTTTCTTGATAAGTAAAAGAATGACCTTCTATCAGGAAGGCAGCCAAGCCTTCATCTAATAAATCTACATGCCATAACTTAAAAGCGATCAAGAGGAAGTAAAAAAAACTTAACCATGCATTCAAACAAAATCACCTCGACAATAAAATATACTGAATTTGGACAATAGCACCTGATATATAAGCTCATATACAGAGTCCAATACAAGAATATATCCCACAAACATGCTTAAATATTCAGGTGCCTAAATTTCTCATCAGCTAAAAGTACAACCCTAGGAAAACTTCATCGACTCAATACTCTCATTTTGCACAAAAACAAAGAGGACAAATTCACTAAAACTCCACAAGCACACACAACTACAAAAATTGAACAGCATAAGCTACAAAAATTCAACAAAAGAACTTCAAAAACCTCCACCAGGCAGCTCTTTCTTAATACTGTTTCCAGATATTAAATTTCTAATTAGTAAATTGTAACAGTACTAAAAATTTCGTCAACTCGAAACTCTCAAATTGCACGAACAGAAATAGGTCAAAATCACTAAAATTCAACAAGCACGCACGATCAGAACAACTTCTCCGCTACAAAATTGAACACAACAAAACCTAAAACTCAACAAAACCTTCAGCAGGAAGCTCTGTTTTAGCACTGTTTGCAGCACTTAAAGCCGACGATGACGATGAATTTGAATCCTCCCTGAGATGATGATGATGATGATCATTGTGCGGAGGCCTTTGAACCACCGCCAATTGCTGCTGCAGATTGAGGTTGTACTGCCGCGGATCGTTCTGCAACGATAACATGATTCTCTCGCCGATCTTCTTCGTTATAGCATTACACTTTTAGCTGAACAAAAAAAAACAAAAACAAAAAAAAAAACAGAGGAGTTCCAATGATTGTGGCCAATTGCAGAGAAATTTTACAGAGGGTTTGCTTCAGCTCTAGAGAGAGAGAAAGAGAAATGGACACGTTAAAAGGAGGAGAAAGAAAATTGAAGACGAATGGACCCCACCGGCTTTTTTTTAGTCAAATAAAAAAGACGTTTTTAGCCCTTGATCTTTCTACAAGATGTTAGAATTTAAATAAGTAATTCCTTTCTTAATTTTTGATTAATTGCGTATGTTACTTTGGATGAGCGATGTGCAGTAAGCCACTAACACAAGAAAAGATAAGGTAAGAAACAAAGCCATCCGGAAAAAATTAAGCGTGGCATCCATCGACCAAAATATGCAAGGAAATCTTTTACGATTATACGAGCATGTGCAACAAAAACCTACGGTACGACGGATGGAGACTCTTGACCTAGAAACGACAAATAGAGCACGAGGACGGCCGGGAAAAAAATTGATGGAAGTTATACAAGCATAAGTGAAAATGTTTTACTCAACTAAAACGAGTGGAGGAAGAGAATTCATATGGCTGACTATACATGATTGTTGTTTAATTATTATTGTTGGGTAATTGTTGACCCAAATCAAAAGTCCAATCCTTTTTCTTCCCAATCTCATTCATTCTCTTTAGCCCTCAAACTCATTATTCAAATCAGCCCTCTTTCCCCCTTGGAGAGTTTGACGTGAGTTTGAGAGTGAGGGCAGCCAATTTGTGATAAACAAATTGAAGAGAGAAAAGAGAGAGAAAGAAAGAGACTCACCTTCAAGTTTTGTGCATCTTTTCTTTCACTATATTCCATAAAACACTGTGTGTGTGAATCATTAGTGGGTGTGAATTTTCTTTAGAACAAACCTTTGTGGTTCTTGGGGGTGTACTAAAAGGAGTGGATGATTCCTGAGCCGAAGCAACCGTATCAACACTCAACGGTCTACTCCAACTATTCGGCATTATAGGCTTGATTGTTGTTGTCGTCTCATCCGCATTGTTGATTAGTACAATTAAGATTAAAGATTATTTTCATCCTCAAAATACTTTAATCCTATCATTTGATTTTTATTCTTATATTCATTTAAGACAATTAAGAAGTGCAAACATTTTGATGTCTTAATGGAAGCGCCCAAAGTGAAAACATAAAGGACTTGTTTGTTTCTAGCTGTACCTCATGTGAATTTGAATTGAGATCTAGACATCTCTTGTTTATACCCATTTTGAGATAAAAAGGTATTTTTGGCCGCGCTTTTCAAATTAAACTCACAACTTTAACATGTATATATAATATACATATACTTATGCAAACATATGAAGTTCATGCACATGTACATATATATATATATATATATATATATATATATATATATATATATATATATATATATATATATAACTTTTTAAGCTTTATATGCATTTATATAAGATAATATTAGATATCAACAATTTTAACTTTAATTATTCATCTCATTGCAATGCAATAAAATGTTAGTCATATAACGTACTTTTCTTAATTTGACTACACAACCTTAAAAATACACACTTATTTTTATTCAACATTTTTAGATCTTCCACCATAAAAACTGAGTCCAATCCCACGCTTTGTTTGTGAACACAATAACGTGAAATTTGGTGTTGACTTGGTCACATATGGCCATCGCATGTTTGACAAAATGTCCCAAACAAAGCACTTCAATCGCCACATCTTCTCATTACTACACAAACACCAAAACAACCGCAGAGCCATACAGCAAATACATTGTCACTTTCTAACAGTGAACACTGAGAATCATGGCCTTCTTAAAATATGGAACTCTGTACTGAAGCACTATTCACTCGGTACATTCCCACAAGAAGCCATTTTTCTATTCAAACACCTCAAAAAACAAGCTAACTCCATACCCTTTGACAGCTTCACGTACTGTTATCTAATCAAAGCCTGTGCTAGTTTAAAGGGGTCCAATGTAGGGAGCCAAGTTCATTGTTTGAGCACTAAAGTGGGGTTTGTGTTTCATGTATACGTGCAGACTGCGTTGGTGGATATGTATGTGGGTTGTGGGTGTTTGGTTGAAGCGAAGAAGGTGTTTGATGAATTGCCCAAGAAGAATTTGGTGACTTGGAATGTTTTGGTAACAGGGTTTGTTAAGTGGGGTGAGATTGAATTTGCGAGGGCGGTTTTCGATGTCATGCCGGAGAAGAATGTTGTTTCGTGGACGGGCCTGATTGATGGGTATACGCGTGTGGGCCGGTTTCGTGAAGCGTTGTCGTTGTTTAGGAGGATGGTAGTGTGTGAAGGGATTAAACCGACTGAAGTGACTCTTCTGGCGATATTTCCGGCTATTTGGCATATTGGGTGTGTGGAGTTCTGCCAAATGGTTCATGCTTACGGGGAGAAAAGTGGATTCAATGCGTTGGATATTCGTGTAATGAATTGCCTGATTGATACATATGCCAAAAGCGGGAGTATCAGAAGTGCACAAAGAGTTTTTGAGGAAATAACTGATGACAGGAGAAACTTGGTTACATGGACGTCGATTATATCTGGATTTGCAATGCACGGAATGGCTGTAGAAGCATCGGAGTGTTACACAAACATGATTTGTGCTGGTCTGAAGCCAAATCGCATTACCTTTTTGAGCCTGCTGAATGCCTATAGTCATGGCGGATTGGTGGATGAGGGGCTTGAACTTTACAGGGAGATGGTTGATGTCTCACAGATTCAACTGGATATGAAACATTATGGGACTTTGATAGATTTGTTGGGAAGGGCAGGGAGGTTAGAAGAAGCAGAGAAGATGGCTCTAGGCATCCCCACCGACATTGCTAATGTTGTGGTTTGGAGGACACTTTTAGGTGCTTGTAGTTTCCATGGTAATGTTGAGATGGGGGAGAGAGTAACAAGGAAAATAATGGAGATGGAGAGGGAATACGGTGGTGATTACGTGCTTCTATCCAACATATTATCAGGGGCTGGTAGGTATGTAGACTCGGAAAATATAAGGAGAGCTATGGATGAACAAAAAGCTTCAAAAGTTCCTGGCATTACTCTTGTCTAACTGCATACTTCACAATTTCTTGGCCAAACCTCATAATTCGAGCTCTAGGCTTTCGCTCCTTGATCTTCAGCTTATCACTGGTCCACGTCGATGTTTGTTGAGGATAAGGAAATTGTGCGTGAGAGGAAGGAAACACAGTGTTTGGTGGGCACTATGAATACAGGAGGTGAAGTAATGTGGCACAACCTTTCTTGAAATGAGACTACAGATCGGAAACAAGGTTTTGCTCTCCAAGGCAGTTTGATGGCGAAGATATTGTATTTGGAAAAGCCTGGATCTGGTAATTGGAGTTGACTCTCCTTTGAGTACAAGAATTCTCTTTCAAACTTTCAAGAGATTCTTTTGACTTTTCCTTCAGCCAATTCCTCTTTGTTAGATAGTCCTATAACACATCAAGTTTTTTTCTTCTTCATATTGATAGATGAAGTTTTATGATGAAGGGGAGTATAAACTGAGGCACATAATGGGAAGGAAATGAGATTGGATAACAGTGGAATAAACTAAAGGAGTACAGGAGAGCTCAAATGGAAGGATATATTGGGAATTTGCACATTCATGTTGTGAGATACTTCTGAATCTTCCAGTGCCGGGGTAATGGTATATCAAGTTGGTATGATGCTTTCTGACAGTTTCATCGTATGTGAAGTACGTGGTTTCGTCTAAGTTCTTGCTTGAATTGGTGACGAGCACCAGGAAGTGGAAGTCTTTTTCGGTTTGAATAGGACGTTGGACTTACTGCAATTATCGGGTCGTTGCACCAATAAAGTAAGGGTTCCTTCACCATGTTTATGCACAAGCTGTACGTGATACATGTATATGGGACTATGGAGGTGCGGTAGAAGCAAAGAGGTGTTTGATAAAGTGCTCAATAAGCATAGGTGACCTTATAATGGTGTTTATCAAGTGGAATAAGATTGAACTTGCCAAGGCTATAAGACTTCTGTGTCATGTGGTAGAAGAATTATTGTGTCATGGACCAGCTTATGGAATGGTAAGCTCATATTGTTTAAACCAACTAAATTGACTCTTTTGGTGGCTTTCATTGCAATTTGTAATATTACTTGCATTAGTTTATTGAAATAACTGATGAGATGAGGAACTTTATGGGTTTATCTAACTATGCCTCACATTATTTAACCAATTTTTTAACATATTATGAAACCATCAATTTCAATGATTTAACTTAATACTATACCAATTTAGCTCAATTCTCTAATTTTCATAATAATACCGCCAGATTAATATGACTTAATACAACTATTGCTCTATTTTCCAATTTCACTTTTATGCCAAGATATTAATCTATACTAAACAATTTTGCTGATTTATTCTATTTTTTCAATCAAACACACAAATTTCACCAGCCAAACAAACACAGAAAAAATAAACAAAAAGCATGATAAACATTTGACATTAAACCAAAATCAGAGAGATTACAATTCAAATCCTCTTCTCAAAAACTCAAAACCTCAGCTTCGTAAAAAACCAGCGATTCTTCCCGGTCTTAAACCTCTCCTCGAACCTCGCCTTCGTCTCTTTCGCCGCAGTCACCTTCTTATCCCTCGACTGCAGACAATCCGTCGTCACAACGTCCTTCAGATCCACGTCCAGCGTGTACCTCGTCGGCATGATGTGCGTGTAGTTCACCACCTTCACGAAGCACTTCACGCGCGACTTCTTCGCCTGCTTCTTCGCCGAGTCCTTGCGGATCACCTTCCGCGGGTACTTCGACAGGCCGGCGACCAGGCAGTGGCCGTACGGGCGGTCGCGCGTGCCGTCGTCGAACGATCGGACGATCACGCCCTTGCGGCCGGCGTAGCGCCCGTGGAGGATGATCACGGCCTTGTTCGGCTTCAGGAACTTCACCATCGAGATTGATTTGATTTGATTGTGATCGTTCGGTGGTGTGAGGGGATTTTGAAACCCTAATTGGTTTTATATATAAAATGGTTTTAATGGGCTAAACTTTAATTGGGCTTTTGGTTTAAATTGGGTCCAAAATTGTTTGTAAGTACATTTTAAATTTGAGTAATTGAAACTTAAAATTGAAAAGTAAAATAGGAAATAGGGTTTTAATTTTTAATGCAAAAAATATATTAGCGTTATATTTATTAATTATAGGTAATATTAATATAGTTACATTACATAGGCAAATAAGCTACTGGTGCACACGATTCCCCCACGGCCGACTTCACATGATTATTGGAAACATGGATGAAAGTTTCGTTTCCACAGTATATTTCGATGCTTTAAATATTATAAACTTTTCGCAATGTTTCGAGATCTTTTCGATATGTTTCAAAAATTTTATAAAAATCGTGCGCACAATAGATGTAGAAAATATTGTATGTTTCTTTTCTATAGAGTCAAAATTGAAACGTTTCGGTAGTTTTCGCGGAAAAGAAAAGAAACTTTGATCCATGATTGGAAAATACGATATTTCTAGATATTGTTTACTAGAAAAAATTTAATACCATGTGTCTCAATCAATAGGTATGATTTTGAGATGGTAGTCATATTAAGTACGTCTAACTAGGCCCTTCTTTTAGTAATTTACAATTTTAATCTTAAAAGCATTGTTGTATATGGGAAAACATCACTAATTAGCTCATTTGTGTTCGTTTCAGACAACAGCGGGGCAATACTCAATTCATGAACAACATTAACATATCTTGTTGAGAATGCATGTGATCTTTTCTTTACAACTGTACGTACTACTCTCTCCAGTTGGTACGACAATACCACTAGTATATAACTACATCCAATGTGTCGGAGAGTTTTCCTTTAGTAAGCTTAAACTTTGTTGATGGTGCAGTGATGATACTGACACCGAAGATTACCTTTCTAAACTAAATCAAACTTATCAATCATCATCCATGCATTGTTACTCACACAAAAGTTTCCATGCGGTGCCTTAACTTTCAAACAACTCAGGGACGAGAAATCAGAGGTTTGGATGAACTAGTTATGATTGTTCTTATACTGTGAGCGTTTTTGCATCAAACAACTTCAGTTGTTGATCTCACACAAATTGACAACAACAGTCTAGTGCGATACGAATTTTATAATCTAATACCACAACACACTTTCTTGTTCCATTTAGCATTATAAGTTGTTTTTAACTTTTTGTAGTGTTCATTGTAAACTGCTAATATCTCTAGATAAATTTGTATCCATCACAATGCTTCCGTATTTATGTTTAATGGAAAAAAATAAGTAAAATATATGTATCTACAATAATAAGAACGTCGAAATGGTTATTGATGGTCAAATGTTTATTATACGCCTCAAGCAGGTGCTTACATCTCGAATGAGATCAAATGAAATACAACATCTAGGATAGCCAAAGTTGTCTGGACTTCACGAACTAATCTCTTAAAAAGGAGATTCAACCGCGAATTATTAATCGTGGAACATGGCATGAGTATGAGTCCGACACAAAAATACTTATTTGTTTTCACTACAACGAGATGAGCCTAACTTTCGATTTTTCACACCAAAATTTTGAATATGGTAAAAACTAAATATTTTCTTGTGATAATATTTTACCTAATCCTTCCTAGATTAGATTTGCCCAAAACTTATCGATTTATTAGTTACTTACCATAAATTAACAACACATTATTTTATTAATAATCACAATTCACAAATCTCTCTCTCTATTTTTTCTCTCACTAAACAGTCCATCAAATTTGACTCTCTTTTTCTCCCTCCTCCTCCTCTTCATCGTTTACGACCCCTCCACCACCCTCATCAAATCAGGGGGTCAGCCAAATCATCCAAAATCCCCAAATCAATTTTCCCCAAATCAAAAACCCTAATTTTCACAAAACAGCCAAATTCACCAATCAAATCAAATCAATGGCCGCTCCGGAGCTAGCTCAATCCGATCCAGACGGAATCGAAGGAGTCCGCATGACATGGTACAATTGGCCCCGATCGAAAGTCGAAGCATCAAAGTGCGTGATCCCAATCGCCGCATCGATTCAACCGATCCGCCCTCACGTCGATCTGATAACCCTAGAGTACCCTCCGCTGCGCTGCAAGACCTGCTCGGCGGTGCTAAACCCCTATTGCCGCATCGATTTCACAGCCCTAATTTGGATCTGTCCGTTTTGCTATCAGCGTAATCAGTTCCCTCCGGGGTACTCCACGATCAACGAGACGAATGTGCCCGCGGAATTGTCGCCTTATTATCCTTCGATCGAGTATTTGATTCCGAATTATCAGAATTATCAGCAGCAGCAGGGAGGGTACCAGAACGTGCCCGCCGCGGTTTCGCCGATTTATCTGTTTGTTCTGGACACTTGTATGATTGAGGAGGAGCTGAATTTCGCGAAATCCGCCTTGAATCGCGCGATCGGGATGCTCCCGGAGAATGCTATGGTCGGGTTTGTATCGTACGGTACGCAGGTGCAGGTGCACGAGTTGGGGTTTTCGGATATGTCGAAGGTTTATGTGTTTAGGGGGTCCAAGGAGTTGTCGAAAGATCAGGTTTTGGAGCAGTTGGGCCTTCGCGTTGCCGGTGGTAGGCGAGGCGGGCAGGGAATTCAGAGGTGTGGTGCTGGGCTTAGCCCGGTGGCCGCTGGTGGTCCCAATTCGGGGATCAACCGGTTTTTGTTGCCCGCTTCTGAGTGCGAATATACCCTAAATACGGTAACCTATCCTTATATGTGTTTTATTAACGATGTTTTTCTCTTACATTGATGTTCTTTATGCGTTATTTGAACTTGGAGCATGAAATATACATTCTTTGTATCATTGTTGTCAGTAAAGTTGTTCTAACTTGTTGTGAGGTAATGGACTTGTTTTCGAGGGCCTCTTTTTTTTGGTATTTGTTCAGTAGGTTAGTTCTTTTGTTTGTTTGTTTTTGCAGTTGTTGGAGGAATTGGCGTCAGATCAGTGGCCAGTAGCACCAGGGAACAGAGCACTGAGGTGTACAGGAGTCGCACTGAGTGTTGCTGCAGGATTGCTGAGTGCATCAATGGCTGGAACTGGTGCACGGATTATTGCATTAGTGGGGGGTCCATGTACAGAGGGTCCTGGAGCGGTAAAGCCTTTTTTTTTTTTGCTTCTTGTAACTCATTTTGAAAAAACAAAAAAAAAAAAGAAATCTGAATGTAGTTTGTTTTATTACATTATTATCCACATGCCTTCTCCAGCATAAGAATGACTCCAGTTCATTGATGTATGGACTCTCTATGTTTCTTTTTTCAATTATTGTTTGTTTTCATCACCCGAAGTCACCGGGAGAAGGATTTACATCTTTCACAACTTGGTAAATGCAATTAAAATTCTCATGCGCTGTCATGAAGTTTTAGTTTTATGTTTATTATGGCGCTGATGTAGCACCTGTTAAGATAAAAGTACCAGAAGACTAAAGTAATATCACTGTACCAAGTTAGACGTTCCAGAAGACGAAGAAAATGCTTGACAGAAGAATGTTAATTGTTTACAACAATTCAAGGCGCTTCTCTTTTCTCTTTCTTTATTGCAACTTCTGTGTCACTATGATGAGGTCTGCAGATTACCAATCTCTATCTCGATATCCTTGAGTATCAACACTGATATTAGCTGGTGCATAGTTAACCAGGGTTGTTGATAGTTTTCCCTCAGTTTGCAGAAATGACTGGCTCGGCCATGCCTGTTTTTTAGTCTTCTAGAATCAACTCATTGCATATTGCATGGTATTTTTCTGTTGTATGATTATATTTGCTCCATCGAACTGGTAAAGATAACTGTTGGTGTTGCTTGCAGATTGTATCAAAAGATCTGTCTGATCCAGTCCGTTCTCACAAGGATCTTGACAAGGATGCAGTACCTTATTTTAGAAAAGCAGTCCAGTTCTACGAAGAACTTGCGAAGCAGCTAGTTAGTCAAGGTCATGTGTTGGATGTATTTGCATCTGCACTTGATCAGGTTAGTGATGCTAAGCCGGAGTTCTATTTTTATACTTGGTATTTCGTTTTTGCTTTTCAGACTTCTTTTTATCGGTAGAAAAGTAGATGGAGCGTCTTATGTCAAATTTCCATTGTAGTTCAATTATGGAGGCTGGATATGGTTGCTGCTTTAGTTTTTCCATGTCTGAACCTTCCTACCACAGAATCACATGTTATGGATCATATTAAGTAGTTGGGAGTGAGCTGTTGTTCTAGGATATTAATGGAAAAATATACTCTGTATAGAAGTCTATCAAGTGGCCATCATATTCACATATAGGGCAAACACCATACGCTGAGTGGTCCCAGCTCTGCGGGGGTAGGGTAGGGTGGTCATATTGTACGCAGCCTTACCCTTGCAAGGATGCTGGTTACCAGAATCAATGAAATTGTATATATATGTTATGTGATGAAATTTTCATGAAATTGAGTGTGTTTTTAGATTGCGGATAAATGAATTTTTTTATGAGGCATGAAAGATAAGCTGCAGATCAATCTATTCTTTGTGCATGTGTATGTGTTTCAAACACAGCGAGGTTTATATGTTCCGACTGGTTGTAGGGCTTGAATAATGTTGTGAACTTTGGTATTTACCCTAATAGTTGTTCTGTTTTTTGACTTTTAACGCTTCTGACCATTTTAGGGTTTGATGCATGCATAGGTGATTTAAAATCTCTGTGATTCAGTTGTGACCCGTTTCTTATTGTACTTATTATATAAATGTTCAGGTAGGGATTGCTGAGATGAAGGTTGCTATTGAACTAACTGGTGGACTCGTTGTTCTAGCTGAAAGCTTTGGTCACTCTGTTTTCAAGGATTCATTCAAGCAAATTTTCGAAGATGGGGAACAGTCTCTGGGGCTTTCATTCAAGTGAGTTTCTTGTTTAGGACTTTAGGACTCAATTATTTTCATATATTGCTGTTCCTGGTAAGGCTGTTTGCCTTGCTCTGTTATTTTTAATTCACGGACTTAAAAAATGAATGGCCTCTAACTCTTCAGTCTCAAGCAATGGGTTTTTAGATCTAATATGCGAAGGCTTTGCTGTAGATATGTTCATTGAGACAAAGGAAGTGTCCACTCATGTTTAACTTACCTTTGAATTTCAGTGGCACACTTGAGATCAATTGTTCGAAGGATATAAAAATTCAAGGAATCATCGGGCCATGCACATCACTGGAGAAGGTTTGTTCACACGAAGTTTACAAGCTCAAATCTTGAAGCATGTTGTTATTGTAGCTCTAATTGCTTAGTCAGATTGTAATCGAAATATATTATGCCATTGGACACAGCGACTGTTATCTAGTTTGATGTTGTTATGTGGAACTTTTGCAGAAAGGGTCTGCTGTTGCCAGCACAGCTATTGGACAGGGAAATACTACAGCTTGGAAGATGTGTGGCCTCGACAAAAATATATGTTTAACTGTTTTCTTTGACGTGTCTTCTAGTGAAAAGTCTGAACCCGCAGGAATGAGTCCTGAATTATACATACAGTTCCTCACAAGGTATATGGGGCATTTCCCTTGCACTAGGTGTCTTTCAACTTTAATTAATAAATGAATCAACGCTCAAGCTTCTGCCTTTTGCTGGTTCCTGTTTTGTTTTGTTTAAACTCTTGGACCTCAAGATGTTATTGGCCAGTTTTCATATGGGGACATCCATATCATGCTTTGTATCTTGTTTCAAATATAATAAATTTCCTTGCCCAAATTAAAGAAATTGAAGGAAGACTGATTATGCCTTAAACCATATTTTTCCATATCCATGCAGTTATCAGAGCCCTGACGGTCAGACGAGGCTGAGAGTCACAACGGTTATGAGACGATGGGTAGATAGTGCCCTAGGCAATGAGGTAAGATTATTGTTTCTATCCATTTTTCATGCGAAACTAGTTCTGGCCAAGTCTTAAAAAATTCCTATATAAATTTACATCTGTTTTCATTCTTTAGAAACTAGCAATTGTTTCCTGACAGTTCTGTTTGAGAGAGAGCCTTGATTCTAACCGCATTAAGTTTGTTAATAGCATCACGTATTAAATAAGAACTAATAATATGATTCTCCAAACACCAGACAATTGCTGTCTGAGAGGTCCATATTTGTGGTTTCTTTAATTTCAGATATGGCAAGCAATTGTAATCAGCGATGAATGTTTTTTTCTTTTTAGTCTGACCAAGATTCGAGACATCAAATTCCTACGTGTATAGAAGAACTTGTTTTACATTGTGAAATGATATCAAGGTTTATATGTTGTACCTTGCGGATTTGATAGAAGTGGAATTAGCTGAAGATTGATCCAGAGTTGCCTTTTATCTGCAGGCTTTAATTCAAGGATTTGATCAAGAAGTTGCTGCTGTAGTCATGGCTAGATTGGCTTCTTATAAAATGGAGATGGAGGTACTTAAATAACTGTATAAAACCATGATACTTAACCCCTTTTCCCTTGGGCGTGTCAAAACTTTAGCATGCGTCTCTCACAAGAATACGGAGCTAAACTTGATTGATGACTCATCATTTAGCTATGTGTTCTGAATCTCATCTTCTAAGTGGTTTTGAAAGTTATGCTAGATTGTGCGGAAGGACTTAAAAACTGCGACGCATCTCTCAAAAGAACACTGAGCTAAATTTAATTGTTGCACCACCATTTAGCGATGATTTCTCGGAATTTTTTTATCTTCTTCATAGTGGTTTTGAGAGTTAAGCTAGAATTTGTGAAAGGAGTTGAGAAAAGAAAAATATTTGTTTAGGTTACAACACGTTGGTCTTGCATTTGTCTTGTACAACTCTATCAGAACTGCATTGTGAGGTAGGTATTGTTTTGTCCTGCATGTTCTATTGCAACTTGCATTCTCTTCTACGTTCGAGTTAACCTAATTATTTATTTGATGCCCATCAACAAATTTTTTGTCCTGGGTTAACATTGCAATGTCAGTTTACTGTCCTGTGTATTTGAAACCCCGAAAATGGGTTTGACAAGTTATGGTTTGCTTTAATTATTGGAACTACATAAGCTGGATATGTAGTTCTAGTTTATGCATAATCTAAATTGGACCTCTTTTTTTACAAGTTAATTTATGCGTAACGTTTATTGATGATTGATAAGATCATAATTTATTTCACAACTTAACTAAGCTGACAAAACTCGTGTTGGCCCAGTTAATTCCAGAGTACATGTGCTCATACTTTTTCTTGGACTGGTTCCTTCTGTTTTCAATTTTGGAGAAATAACTTCTTTTGAATATATTGAATATATTTTCTTACCAATTATGATCATGTTATCCTTTTTGGAGTACCTGTTTTTAGATTAGTATATGTGCGATCCTTGTTTGTCTGGCTGCCTCTCTCAAGTGTAATTTTTAGTAATTTACGCTAGCACAAAGGTGACATGCTTTCTATCATATTTGTTATGGGAATTCTTTCTTGGCCATTTTTCCTCTATTCACTTTGAGATAAGGTCCAATGACCCTCTCATGTTTTTACTTTTTATTCTTTTTTTCATTTATAATTTCCTCCTAACATCAGAAGTCCAATAAAAATGAAGATAGGGTAGAAGATCAAACCAAAATTTTAGGTTTCTGTTTGATACTTGCCACACCAGCTTGCATCTGCACTTATGCGCCATTTTGGTCCTTTCCCTACTTAGTTTATACTTGAACACCAAAAAAGAAGAATACCCAAACTTTTTAGCTCCTTTAGTTTGTTTTACAGGATTTTGAGTTCTTTTTTTCATCTGAAGTCATATTTTCTGTATTCTTATTCTAATTAGACTAGACCATCTAAATAGTTTTTTAGATTTATTCATTAATCAGAGACATGAACCTAGGAATTATATGGTAGGATAGGATTGGAATTGAGCCTTTTATTCCGTAAAGAAAATATACCATTTAATTCTCCTCATTTTATTACATGAATATACCAGAATTTTACTGATGTTCCTGTAATGATCAGGAAGGGTTTGATGCCACAAGATGGTTAGATCGGAATCTGATTCGCTTCTGTTCCAAATTTGGTGATTATCGAAAAGATGATGCATCCTCATTCCAATTGAATCCTTGCATTTCGTTGCTCCCTCAGTTGATGTTTAATCTCCGGAGATCACAATTTGTTCAGGTAATTGGTTTGTAGGTTAGTTGACTTTGGGTTTTTATGAATTTACATGTATCAATCTCATCTATATATCTGTGTCTCTAGGTGTTTAACAACAGCCCAGATGAGACGGCCTATTTTCGTATTTTGTTGAATCGGGAGACCATAAGCAACGCTGCTGTCATGATTCAACCATCACTAATATCTTATGCATTTAATGCACTGCCTGGTCCAGCTTTGCTGGATGTGCAATCCATTGCAGCTGATCGTATTCTATTGCTGGACTCATATTTTAGTGTTGTTATTTTTCACGGAATGACCATAGCTCAATGGAGGAACATGGGTTACCAAAATCAGCCTGAACATGTGGTATGTTGTCTAGTGCATGTTATCATTTTTCGGGTCCATCCGTATTGTAGGTAACGGTGGGGGGAGGGTGATTTGTGTTTTCTCTTGAAGTGTACTGTTTACCATTTCACAAGGTTCCTTCTAGAGAGGAAACTATATTGTACTTTAATTAGTGTTACAGCCTTGAGTTCTTCAAATATTTGTCATTATAATATTCTCTTTTGGTGGTCCTTAAGCTTAGAATAATTCTACGTTCTGTGTGTGCCTGTGATATTTTCATTTAATAAGATTCCTTGTTTTGTGTCCATAGGGTTTTTCCCATTTGTTACAAGCTCCACAAGATGATGCGCAGTTAATAATACGTGACCGATTCCCAGTACCAAGACTTGTGGTTTGTGATCAGCATGGCTCTCAGGTAATGTGAATTTCTACTTTTCAATTAATCA
Organism: Misopates orontium; assembly: GCA_946800315.1. NCBI lineage: Eukaryota > Viridiplantae > Streptophyta > Magnoliopsida > Lamiales > Plantaginaceae > Misopates > Misopates orontium. The sequence continues at coordinate 50,930,484 of OX326947.1, read as the reverse complement.
GTAGTCTAATCTTGCATTATTATGATGTATCGAAAAAGTCGCTGCGAGCTAGCTCTTAATATTGACTTTGTTAACCTCGATTCCTAAGTATACGCCTTTTGATAATTTTCATTTAAAATTCTCGATATCTGCTAAATTACTCTCCTATAGTTAATGGCTGGCCTTCAATGTTCTCGATATTCTGCTATCCCCAGTTACACAATTTCTCGTTCTTTTTTGACGGTTGAACATGCTTTGAACAGGCAAGATTCCTGTTGGCCAAGTTGAATCCTTCGGCCACATATAGTAATGCACAAGACATGATGAGTACTGGATCAGATGTGATCTTCACTGATGACGTGAGTCTACAAGTATTCATTGATCATCTTACCCGGCTGGCAGTCCAAGGTTCGTGAGAACGAACTCGTCGGTTTTTGGTTTTCATCGTAATCCTTTTGCGGTGTTTGATCACCCATACTACCCCCTCTTCTTCCTTATTTCATCAAATATTTATGCCTTGGTTTCGCCAATTGCGAGACCCTTTCCTAACAATAAGGAAAAGAGTTGCGTTCCTTGGGACGTGACAGTTCATGGATTTTGTAACTTTAGTGGTAAGTTGAATAGCTTTTCAGTTGTAAGTTAAAGAAAAGACTTTTGTTAGTATCAATGGCAAAATTCAGGAATATATATTGGTTGGTTTTTGTCCCTTCTGAGAAATGCAAGTTATTACAGATCACAGGCTTACAATTTTGTCCTGGATTTTCTTCTCTATCATTGTTTTTTAAATTTGGGTATTTGTGATGTATTTTTCAATTTGTAGAGTGTTCTATAGTTATAACGTTATACAATTAGTAAGAGAATTTTCTGCAATCAGACACTACATTAGGAGCAAGTTTACTATTTTCCATTAGAATTACTTTTTGTTAGTTTTTAGGATTAGTAAATTTTCTCAAAGACTTGATTTACTCTGACAATGTTAATAATTCAAATTCAGTCGGCCATCAGATCATTGAGTTAGACATGTGCATTTGTTCTTAAATGTTAATGCTTCATATTGTTAAGATTAAAATTTGAATCTGACGTTTTGTTGAAATTACTAATACAGACTCGAGTGGTTCTGCTTCAAATTTGATATCTTTCCTCAGTAGTTTTAGCAGTAGAGCCGTGGAAGTGTGACAAAACGTTCAAGTCCATTTTTTTTTCGGGAATTTTGCAATAATAGTCCTCTAAGTTGGCACTTCTTCAATTTTAGTTCTTTATATTTTTTATATACAATTTTAGTCCTATAAGTTACAACATGTTTCAAAATTGGTCCTATGACCAAATTTTCAGCAATTTCGGCCAAAAATTCTTGTTTTTTTCATTTAATCTTATTCATAAAACACAAGCATAAAGTCATGTTTTGTAGGGGGCAAAAAAAGAACCGGAAAAAATGATCAAATTTCGTGAAATTGCTGGAATTTCCGGCCAAAATGGGCAAAAAATTGGTTAGAGGACCAATTTTGAAATATGCTGTAACTTGTAGAACTAAAATTGCAGATAAAAAACATAGAGGACTAAAATTGAAGAAGTGTCAACTTAGAGGACTATTATTGCAAAATTCCCTTTTTTTTCTTCTTAGTCTTATGCTTTGTTTTTACGTAGATTGACAATTATACCCCTGAACTTGGACGGATTTTTGTGAGCGATTAGTTTTGGGACTAAATTACAAGTTGTATGGCCAATAGAAGAATGTTAAAACTTTGTTCTCAGAAGAACTATATATATGTATGTATATATAACAAGCAATTTGATATTTCACGACCTAGAAAAGAAACTCTTTCTTGTAGTTATCCTTATATAATGTATCAACATTTGAAATTAGTTTAAAAAAATCTCTATTTGAAGGGGATTCTCCTTATACCTATGGATTCCATTCCCGGACATATTGATATAAATAATATATTGGAGTATGAACTTACAACCTTATGCATTATTAAATGGGTTTTTGACAGAAAAACCCCCTGTGTTGTACTAAACAGGCAAGAAACCCCATGTGAAATGAAAAGAAGCAAGAAACCCCCCTGTGTATTATTATACATAGCAAATCACCCCCTTTTGTAGGAGAGTGGGTTACACTTGCCACATGTGAGAATGGGCATGGATATTTGCTTACAAAATGACTTTGCAACCTTTGTACTTCAATAGCTAAGAAAACCCTCAAGTTATACTTAATAGACAAATAATCCCCATATATTTTACTTTTAATAGAAAACCTAACCCTTTCAGAAAGGAACGTGCCAAACTGCCCTAGTTAGTTTTTTTTTTTTTTTTTTTTTTTTGCAATAATAGCACAATTACCCCTTAACAATTTTTTATGTACTTTTATTGCATTTTATAAATGTTATTTTTATATGTTCTTAAGAGTTTATTGATAAAATCTCATATAGTAACTTATAGTTAAATAATTTACAAGTTAAAACAACTCTTAAACATAGATCATATCTTCAGTTCAAAAGTCGATCGAAAATCAACTCTTAAGATATAATTGACATATTTCACGACAAAATGTTACAAAAAAAAAAAAGATAAAATTTATATCAATCTTAAAATGCATTAAAAAGGTTAAATAAATAATAAAATCTTGATTTTGAAATAGAGTAATACTACATCTTACTGCACCATATTCGATCTTAAACGAAACATAATTCCAAAACAAATAATAAAAATATAAAATATAGACACTAAAATATGTCAAATGTCAACTTCAAACTTCGTTAAAATAAGTTGTAAGATGGCAAGTATACCTAAGTTCAAATGATTTATCTAAGTGTTTAAGTTGGAAGCATTAAACATTCATTTACAATAATATCGACGTCACAAAAATATCAGCATCTAGCACAAGCATGTTTACACCTTGTTTTCGGACTTTTATTTGCTCGGGAGATAGCTGAGACATGAGTTCTCAAAATTTGGTTCTTAGCTTGAATACTTCCCCATATTGTGGTGTTTAGCTTGAAATTTTGTGATGTTTGAACTCTTTCTCAAAAACATTTTAATTCAAGCTAAACATCTTTGTTCAAGTTAATCTATTAAATTATTGTAAGGGAAGAAAAAAGAGAAAAGGTGCAAGTGACCCAGAAAAATAAAACATAAAGGGGCATGAAATAGTTTAAAACATTTGTAACTTTTATAATGTGTTAATAGAGTAAATGAAACAAAATTTAATCACAATGTCATGCATATAGCTAATTCACCTCATATTGGATCAAATTAGAAATATACGGTTAGACATAAGGAAAACTAGGAAATAACAACCAGAAATGAAAAAGAAAAAGAAAAAATTGAACTGTAAAATAATTATTACCCAGTGGCCGCCTTCAATTTTGTGAAGTTGCTGCAATCGATAGTTATAGTATCCCTAAAAGTTATACAATGTATGCTTGCGATCGATTTGAAGAAGCTCTGGTCATTAATGAAGGCTAAAAGAAGAAAAAATATCTTGCAAATGGGGGAGAAAGCTTCAATACTAAATTAGGGTTTGTGTTTGAATCATGTAACAAGTTCAAAGAGAAAAGAAGAGAAATTAATTATCTAGGGTCAAATCAGTCTTTTTAGAACAAAATACATGTAAAAACAAAGGAGGGGGCGGTGAGCTAAGTTTTTGAGAACACAAGGGGTTTTTTTTGCCTCTTTTGTTTTCACGGGGGGTTTTATGCCTATTTTACATAACACAGGGTTTTTTTTTTGCTAGTGGCTCTTATTAAATAGGGAGATCACAAACACCCTTGAGGTATTGGCGAATTTCAGAAACACCCTCTCATGTTTGAAAAATTACACAAACACCAATTGTTGTTAACTCTCATTTGGAATTTGTTAAATTTTGTTAAATGCACATTTCGCCCCTTATTTTTCTGAATAATAAATGAAATAAACCAAAATCACTAAAGACAGCTAGGAAATAAGTGTCTGTTACCTTGTTCTAAAAAATGAAAAAAAAAAACATATAAATGGTATTTCCGAAAGTTTCAGTAAATTAGTTGCCACATCATTTTTTTCGTTATGATCTACCGTAGCAAGCTTGTCCGTACTGAGATACATACGTGGTGTTTTTATAATTTTCCAAACATTGGTGTGTTCCTATAACTATTCCAATTTTAAGGGTATGTTTGTGTAATTCTCCCTATTAAATAACTTATATAACTTACTTCTATAAAATAGAATGGAATATGATACGAGGGACTCATGAAGTTAAACCATAAATGGAAGGACTAACTTGTCACTACTTAAATATGGAGGATGAATGTGAAACATTTCTTAAATAGGGACAATTGGGGGTGTTTTCTTCAACATTCATTATTTAAGAAACATATATCTGAGTTACATAATTTTGAAGATTTTCGTATTTATAGTCTCTGAATTGGTTGATGGCAGAAACTGAAAAGTGTGCTGGAAAAAATGCTAAAAATGCTTTTATGGTATTATAATCAAGACATGCATGAAGAAGAACAATAAAGAAGAGTTCATTCCTCCAGAAGAAGATTGCAACAAGGACAATTTTCGTGTTCGATTTAAAGTTCTTTTTCTATGAATATGCAGTAACTTCTATTATGATGGGTTCTAAAAATTTAAAGAATAAAGAATCTGAGAATGGAACTGAAGAAGAAGCAGTGACAAGCATAGTCTAGGTGAACTTTGTAGATAAACGATGTTTTTTAGGCCTATTTGTAATATTTCTTTTCAAATTCTGAGAGATGTTATTATTTAAAAGATGTTTCTATATTTAGAATAAACTTCAAGGTATGCAAAATGTAATTAATCATTAAGAAGCCAACATCAACCAGTTCATGCAAGTTTATTTGCTTTCTTCACACTCATTTCAAGTTACAAAAGTTTTTGACTCTCAAGTCTCATTAAGGTATAGCGACATATACTTACAAAGAACCATAGAAGTACCAAACATATACTACACAGATAACTCCACAATCAAATAAATGAAGCTCAAGACTCTTTTTTAACTCTAAAAGACATACAGACCATAGAAAGAATAGTGACATTACATTTCTTGTTTCTCTATGATGCAAGAAAGATTTTAAAGATCACGATGCACTGACGAGCAACACACAAAAGGAACCCAATACGCCTTTCCCTTCTTCTTCTCCTTCTTAATCTCAGTTGGATACCTAGCCGGAGAATCCCACTCCTTCTCCGCCTCTTTATTGTCATTACCAAGAACAGAGCCCACGGTGGTAACTGCTGCACCATTGTCTTTCACATCGTCTTTTTGATTTGCAGGAGGGACTTGTTTCGTGTTTGGTGACTTGGCTTCGTTCAGAAGATTTTTCAACGGGCCGTGCTGTTTTCCTTGGTTCCACTCTGTTACTTTGGCAATTATTTCTTCGTTTTTCTTGCGGCCTTCTGATTCGTTGACCACGTTGGTCAGAGAAGGGAACCAACCAGCCTGAAGGGCGTCGGATTTTGGCTGTTGATTGTTCTTTACCGTTTCAATCTCTGAAGACTGATCATCAACCTTATTGTCGGATTGAACCAAAGTCATGAAAGAAGGTGCCTCAAAAGCTTCCTCTGTTGTGGTTTTAGGCACTTGCAAATTGGTTTCTGACTTATCTGATGACGAGTTTAAAATGTTCAATCAACCACAAAAAGACAACGAAACCAAGAGGAGAAAATAATCTAATATCAAGTATTTGAAAACTCAAACTGAAATATCTACCACATAGAAGGAAGAGTTTGGGTTTTAAACACATTCTACGATACTATTAAGTCAAGTTAAGAGAACTGAGCTTACCTGAAACTGATCCACATTTCGCTTCTAAGCTGTCAGATCTGCTAACACAACTACCCGACAGATCAGAAGCACCATTCTTTTCTTTTGCCAGCTTGACATCACCTTCATTAGCAGTAGCAGAACTTTCATCTATAGCTTGGAGCACTACAGGTAAAGATACTGGTTCATTTAAATTTGAGATGTCGGGATGTTTTTCAGTTGGCACTGCATCGCTGTCACAAGTCTGTTCCACAGCAGGTGCAGTGTCAAAAGACTTTGATGAGTATGCATCTTTGCTTGTATGCCTCACAGGCGAAGTTTCTTTTAAACAGTCTAGACTAGGAGGCAAAGCTTCTTGCTTTTCCGAAGTAGGGCTTTCAGAATTTTCGTTCAATATTACAACACCACTATCGTGATTTAGCTCAGTAGCTACTTCAGCAACCTCAACGGATTCTAATGCGCTAACGCTGAGACCAGTGCCAGTATTTTCATTATCACAGCTTTTGCCCAAAATTTCTGAATCTTCCCCTTTTTCTAGAGGTGCCGACTCTTCTGAAATTGGGTGTTCTGGAGTACTTTTTGGTGCAACAATATCACCATTATGCTTAAGTTCAGATGCGATTTCAGAAACATCAGCACACTCCAGTTGTTTAGCATCAGTGGTCACATGAATATCACGTGGCAGGTCTGAATGAACTGGTAATGTAACTGGTTCTTCTGAGGTCGTAGTTTGGGAAGTTTTTTCTAGTGAGTCACCGGTCTCATGATCTAGGCCAGCACCCAATTCAGTAGATCCAACTTCCAGCAGGACTTTTGCATCTGTATCAATACCAAATTCTTGAATAGACTTCTGCAATCCATTATCTCTAGATTCCAACAAATCAGCTTCAGTTTTTGATACTTTTAAATTTTCTGCATCAGTATCCACTTGACATGAACTTGGAACGACAGTTGAATTAACAGACTGCACTACAGAATCAAGTACCTTGTCATCATTTTGATTAATATCTTCTTTGAGAACACCTGTCGTTTGGTCTTTTTCCTCAAGTTGCTGGCTGTTGATTTCGCTTCCAACTATATCATAGTTTTCTCCCTTAATTGGATTGAAGTCACCAGCAAGCTCACCTCCACTCAAGCTGGTCTTTTGCTCGACTTCTTTCTCAATAGAAGAGACAACAGCAACCGCATCAGAGCATAGCGTTTCAGTAGAATAAGTGGTCGCAGATGTTTGCACGCTTTCCTCAGCAAGAGAATTTTCATCAGTAGAGCCAGTACATTCAACAACTTTAGCAGAATTAGGATCATCTGTTACCCCCACAATCTGCTCACTAGCTTCATTAACAAGAGCAATGTCATCAATAATTCCAGTGGATTCATTTACGTCAGCAGAAATAGAACCACCTTCTGCCTCTGCAATAGCATCCATATCCTCAAGGGTTTCAGTTAGAGGGGACTGATCGTGTTTGACCACCTCTGCGACCAATTTATCATAAAGCACATCCCTTTCCTCAACTGGAACCGATGCAGGGCCCTCAAACTGAAACTCTTGAGAATAAGGAGATGGATCACGTTTGATCACCTCCGAAACCGATGCAGGGCCTGAAGTTTTTCCTGCTTCTGTGACCAAAACTACTGAAGCAAACTTATCATCTCCCCTTTGGGCATCTGTATCTTGTCCAGCTTTCACCAGGCCTTGTTGTACTTTTTTATCACCATTTTCATCTACACGGTCCACCAGGATCTCAGATTTCATAAGATTAGACTGTAAAGAATTACTATCTTCCACTGCAACTGGTTCGACTTTAGTATCAGTTTTTGACAGAACACTCTCAGATGGGTCTGGGGCATTCGCCAGAGGTGGCGGATTGCAATTTTGGTCACTGCTTATTGGAATATTAAGTTGTTCCATTTGATCTGCCATCATACAAGTCAACCGTAAGATAACAAATTCATGTGAAAATACAGTATTCTTCTCTTTATGAAATCTTTTATCAAACTGAGATCAGAAAATCAATTTTCATTAAATTAGGTAACAACAAACTAATACTATATTTCAACATGTCTCTTTATTTGGAAGAAAATAATATTTCCACATAAATTCCAAATACAGTAAATGCATCTTCCTAATGCAAATTGACCAAAATGTGGACATGTCACCCCCTATGTGTAAGCATAATGTCCATTTCTCTTACTACTTTTTATCCCACATATTTTCCAAACAAGCAACAACTACTATCAGACAAATGATTGATCACATTAAATGCTCACCAGCAGCTTCATCAACCTTCTTCAACTCAATCCCAGTAAGATTAACCTCAACAATCTCTTGCTCCGTGATCATGTCCATCCCCTTTACCCGTTCGAAGTGTTCCTCCAATTTGGGACTAATTCCACTGTCGGAAAACTCCGAAATCGCATCCGAAAATACATCTTCTTCCGACCTGTTTGACCTTCCACCTACCCCACCACTACTTCCCAACGCCTTTGCACTTCTCTTCTCCACTTTAGGACCTTCAACAAAGAACCGATTAATCAAAAATCCACTAAATACAAACGCATAATTAAACAAGATAGGCCAAATACGAATATATCCAAGAATTCTTACTTGGGGTATGCTCATTCTCATCCGAGTTGTGCTCATCATCTGAAACTTGGTGATCATCAGATCTTGATTCGAAAATTTCATAGCCGTCAATTGTTCCGCAGACCCTTTTGTGTGCTCTTCTGTGTCTTGAACTTGGATGTGGATTTGGAAAAGGCCATCCACATCTGTGACAAAGGTGAACCTCGTGCCCTTCAAATTGAAAAAACTAAAATAAACTTTCACAAATTGCAACAATTAACGAGTAAACTAATAAGTGGACCAAGAAACCAACAAAACAAGCTGTTACACACCAAACCAAAAAAACACACTACAAAACAAATATTTACACTAAACATAGCATCTTTTTCAAAACCCACAAACAATCTATAACAGAAAGCCCTAAAACGTCAAGAAAAATTTATCATATTATAATTACAGATTGCAGTAATTAACACAAAATTAAAAAAACAATGAGTTCAAGAAACTAACTAAGAAAAAGGTTTTATACACCACAAAATAAACAAGATTAAACAATTACAGACCAAAAAAACAAATATTTACACTAAGATAGCATCTTTTCAAAAACCCACCAAGAATCTAAAACAGAATGACCCAAAAAAAACGTCAAGAACCTCATCACACTAATGTTCTTGAAGAGATTAAGGAATAAGTAAAAAAAAAAAAAAAAAAACTTTGACAAATTGCAGTAATTAACACAAACTTAAACAACTAAATAAGCTCAAGAAACTCACTAAAAACAGTTGCTACACACCAAAACGTAAACAAGATTAGTAGAAAAACACACTACAAAACAAACATTTAACAAACCAAGATTGCATCTTTTTAAAAAACCCACCAAGAATCCAAAACAAAAACACCCAAAAACATTAAAAATATCTTCAAATCAATGTTCTTGAAGAAATAAAAAATAAACCTGTAGAAACGGCAGGCTTCTTGTTGTGATCCAGAGTATCCATAATGTTGTTTTTAGTGCGTGAGAGAGAAAGTGAGTGAGTGAGTGAGTGAGAGGAAATAGAGCCAAGATTTGGGGTTTATAGAGAGAGAAAAAAGGTTTTAGGGGCGAAGAGAGAGAAAGACAGAGCGAGAAAAAGAGTGAATTTTTTTGCAGAGTGCACCATGTGCGCATGTTATCACCAGCCCCTCCAGACTTTTTCTTATGCATGGCGAGAGACTGACTCACGAACAAAGGACACAATTATTGTCTGTGGTAGCGTCCAGGGCTGTGTTTGTGGGTTCATGCTTATTAAGCTTGTACCCCTTACTATTATCATAAACTCAATTTTGACCTACTCATACTCAATTTTTGACCCCCAATGAATAGTTAATACCAATTTATATGTCACTTCTGTGTGTTGTATAAGCTTTCGGACTTTATGTATTAAAATTTAGAACACTGTCGTTTTTTGAACAACACATCGTATGAATAGCGCAAAAATAGGATATATCGTAATAAGCAAGCACCACACCACACACGAAATAACACGCATTAGGGTTGAGTTTTGTGGATTTATGATTGTCGTGCTTGTACCTATTCTTTCCCTTTATCAGACTCAATGTTGGCCTGCAACGAACAGTTAGTATCAATTTATATGTCACTTTTCATGTGTTATATAATCGTTCGCCCATTGTGTATTAAGATTCAGAACACTTATTATACTTAGAATCATCATCTTTCAAATAATAAGAAATAGCATATATTATAATAACAACCGCACTACACGCATCTAGGTTATGTTTGTGAGTATAACATAATTGTGCTTGTACATGTTTTTCCTTTGTATTATACTCAGTTTTAACTCGCGCATACTCAATTTTGACGTCCAACACGAATTGGCAGTACCAATTTATATGTCACTTCACGTGGTAACATGTTATTATTCGTCCTTTGTGTATGAAGATTTAGAATACGTGTAAAATTTCAATCACACATCATACCTATAACACAACATTACATATATGATAATAAGATCCGCATTATACACTCAGTAACAGATAAAAGAACATAGACTATATGCATTCTCTTTGGCCAATAAATACCTAATGAGACCTAAAATACTAAAATAGTTCACATGACAAGGAGTGGGTCCTCGAGTTGATTAATTACTTTTTACCCTTAATGGTTTAAAATAATGTGCATTTAATTTGAGCGTTTTTAGTAATAAATAATTAAGATAACGTCAAAATTAACTATATTATTGAGGAAAATACTATCTTAACCAGTGTTTTTAAAATTGGACCGGCCCGGCCAGTCGAACCGGTCGGACCAGGACCCGGTCCCTTATCCGTTCACTGGTTTTGACCAATTTAACCGGTCAAAACCAGTAAACCGGTGCCTTGCCGGTTCAAATCCCCGATTCGGTTTTAAAAACATTGATCTTAACGGCTTCTTTCACTATATCACCAAACAAGTATAGCTCAATAAAATAATCTTGTCTCATGTTCTCCATCTCATTTTTAAAACTCACCGTAATGAACACATAATATAATTTTCGTTGACTATAATTAGAAATCATAGTATTATATATAAATATTCTCATTGTCTGTACTCTGTACTTTGTTGTGTAGACCAATCTTTGAAAGATTCTTTCCATGTCTAAATTCACCAAAAAAAAAAAAGCTGCTAGCTTTCTCAATCGGGATGACAAATATCACGGACGCAATTTAAATTTTATCCAACCAATTGATAACAACCAAGTACAAGTTACACCTAATGTTACCGTTATTTTACTGATTGGTATTTAAGTGCATTGCAATATTTGAATATATCAATAATATATGTAGTTATTGTACATGACGTGATATACTCTTTTAATAATACACAGTGGGAACTTTATTATTTTTATGAACAAAGTATCATGGCAAACCATCAAATAATGATGTTCACAAAGTAGATTTATATTATGAGGATAGAGCATGGTATACTAGTTCTTACCATTTTAAGAATTAGTCATTTTTTTTTGGTGTCGAAGTACTCAGAGTACAACCATCAATGCAGGAAGAAATTCTGTCTTTTCCCCTTTTTTATTTTTTTTTAAATTTTATTTTTATTGCAATTGACTCCGTATCAACCGTGTTACAAGTGTCCTAGTTCTTTGACTATGCCTGCCAACCCTAGTTTTGATACTTAATTTCTTGCACTGCTTAATTGTTACAGACCAATTAGATTTTGCTTTGGCATATGAAGTGTCACCTACTCGTAATCTTATCACCAAGACTTTTCTATATGATTGAGGTATTTCTAGGGAAGCATGTTTTGGGAGCATCCAATGGGAAAAGATAGGAAACATATAAATTAAATAATCATGATTGCGACTCTCAAGACTTTTTTGAAGAAAATTAATTTAGAAATAGTTTAGTTCTTAGTTTATGAAGCATTCACATATCTAGAAGTGGGTTTGTTTTGTTGGGAAAAAAATTATTTAAAAAATTCAGCAAGAAAACTTTTAAAAGCACTCAAAGTTATGTGTCACTAGAGATTATAGTTTTAATTTTGAGCCATGGTAAAAATTGTAAAGAATTCGTAATACTTCAAGAGAATTTATGATTACTTAAAAAAGGAAAGTTTATGAAAAATACCTGTTGGTATGGGCTTAGAACCCAAATTTGGTATATGAAAATCATTTAATTTGGTTGAATAAAAAAGAAAATGTGTAAGGATGGAGACATCAACATCTTTAAAGGTTAATTTATCTTTAATGCCTACAAAATGAAAGTCTTTCGTGGGTGTTAGGTCGTCAATTAACAATTATTGTTTCAAGGCATGTATGATTGCTAGGAAAATATTTAAATCCGATCTATTCGATCAAATTTAACCGAATATTTGGTTTTGATTGTAGAAAAACAACATAAAATTTGATTGTTTGAATCAGTTCGATTCGTTATAAATGAGGTTAAGTTTGGTATAAGATCGATGACAATTTAAACCACTCATCACACAGTTCACAAATAAAAATTTACCATTATATTCATCCACCAACATACAAAGGTAAACTAATATTGAGGAATTAAAACTACGATTCGAGGATCAACAAATTAATCATAACCAAAGCGAAGCAGGTTTAGTTGCACGAGCTGTTGAAAAACACTAGATCAAAGATTGATCCGGTTTCCAACCGAATCATTTGCTCAGTTTCATACCGAGTTGATAGATTTGAGTTTTCATGTCGGATGCTAATTGTGGTTGCAATTCTTTTTGTATTAAAACTTGTGACTACTATTCGTCCGACCTGCCTTATGTTGGATATTTTTACAAGAATGAAACTAAGAAATTCATAAAAGCACACATTTTGTAACCTAATACATACAAAAGAAAAATTTTGTGGGGGCAGGTCGTCTTATTAGTTTAATGAACCTTCATATCATTGCATGTACCTTTTGACATTGAGCAAAAAGCTATAAACAATTCAATACAAAGCTTTTTAATTCTTAATGTAGTTAATTACAGCTACACCCCCTGAGGTTTGGTGTAATTACACATACCTCCCCTGTGGTTTGAGAAATTACACATACCTCCCCTGAGGTTTGAAACCTTACACATACCTCCCCTCTACAACTTAAGGGTTGTTTGGGTGTAAGTTATAATAAAATTATGCTTATTATGCTTACACCCCTAAAGTTTGATATATTTGTAAAAGTAATCCTTGATGTTAGAAAAATTAAAATTAAATACTCCAAATAATTTTAGAAACTACTATATGACTAACCAAAAATATAAAAAGTATTTAAATCATTTTTAGAATTTAATCTAATCTTAATATTTTTATTATTTTGTAAAAATATTTAATTTTTTGTTTTTGTTTGTTTATTTATTTCTTCATTTTTGTTTTACTTTTAATAATCTCATAAATTTCATTATAGTTCCATATTAAATACTATTACGCGTGCCCACGAAAATTTCAGTTTATCACAACAAAAAAGAAGCATTTGGTAAAATAATAAATATCTATGCAATCTCCGAAAATAAAGACAGGAAATAGAAAATTCAATTGTAAAAACTCTCATTTTCAATGAAAATTAACAAATATAATAGAAATAATCAAGATTTCTATAACCCATTTTAAAAAATGAATAATGATGACGAAATTACCAGCAACAGTGACAATAGAATTATCATCCTTGGATCAGACATGGTCATTGGTTTTAGGTAGCAAGTTTTGTTGGTCTTTTTGTCAAAATAAACAACCTAAATGCACTATATTTAGTGAAACCAATTTTCGGTGTTTTATCTTCTTCTATTACTAAAATAATTGTTAGTTTAAAATTGTAACGAGAACAAAGGCACAAAGATGAGTAGTTAGTTAAGTTTTGACTGAGATTTACGGGAATTCTTTTAAAGAAAAAAACTAAAAGTTACGTGTTTTGATTCAAAAATATATTTTGGATTAGATTAACTTATTTTTAAATTTAAATTTAAATACTTTTTATATTTGTAGGTAATAATATAATAGTTTATAAAACCTTTTGGAGTATTTAATTTTAATTTTTCTAACATCAAGGATTACTTTTATAAATATATCAAACTTTAGGGGTGTAAGTATAATAAGCATAATTTTATCATAACTTACACCCAAACAACCCTTAAATTGAAGAGGGGAGGTATGTGTAAGGTTTCAAACCTCAGGGGAGGTATGTGTAATTTCTCAAACCACATGAGAGGTATGTGTAACCTCAGGGGGTGTAGCTGTAATTATCCCTATAATTTATCACCAAATTCGTACACTACTAAATGTGCTGTTCGTGGCGAGTGGATAGACTGTCTTTGTTCTTGCTTGCAAAAGCAGGCGCCACCACTCTAATACTTAAAAACTTAATTCAAATAGAACCCGTTTTAATTTAATAAAATCAAAAAATTGTGACAATAATGCGTCACTTTTACAAGTTGTGAACTTTCATAAATTAGTATTTGAATTTGAAAGCATCTTAGTGTTAAGTTATTTTGTTGTTATAATTCATTTCTTTTAATTCTTTTGGGTGGGTGGGGCCAGGTGGGGGGAGACTCTAAATTATTTATGACTAAATGTTAATGGGTATTTTATTGCCGTGTTGAATAATTTTCCTTTTCTGCATACAATGTCGAATAAGTTAATTAGTCATTAATATAAAGGAGCACCTATTTTATATCATGGTTCAAAAGCTTCTCAATATTAGAATATGATTAGGAAAGTTTGGTGCGGTTTAATTTTCTAATATGAACAAAAGTTGTAACTGCAAATTAAGTAAGATATATTCGTTTTCTCGGTTATATTTAATTAAATTATTTGACTTTCTGAAATCAACTGCACTTTTTTATTGAAAAATATTTTGTTTTACAAATTTATAACTGAGTTCTCCATTACTTGAGAATTCTCTTGAAAAAATTAATCCTAATCTCGAAAACATTTTGTAAAAAAAGAGTCTTGAAAACAAAAAAAACTTTTTTTTTTGGAGAAAAAAAGAAGTAAACTTATTCAAATTAGGTTTGTTGAGGGTATAGGTCGAAGGGGTCGAAGGCGTAGCTTGAGCACCGTCCGGCAGAGCTCCTCTACCAAGTGCGGCAGGTGGGAGTCGTGGGACAAGTTTTTAACTTATTTTTATATTTTGATACATTAAATAAAAGTTATATACATTTTCTTGAGAGACTTTGATATGTTGTGAAACTTATTCAAATAACTATTGATGTCAAATTAAAAGTATCATAAAACTATATTTCTAGTAATTCCAAAAGAATATATCCATATTTTGAATTAAAAAAATTGGAAAATTTCAATCCGTAGCTCCGTGCCGATGAGTTGGTGATAATAGACAAAAAGGCGAAAGAATTTGTCCTTAAAAGTAATTCTCGAAAAGGAAAGAGCACCACACAGTAATAAAAATGACAATTACGTAATATACATAAATTACCGTAGTATCATTTGTAAAGTTAAGTTCTTATATGGAAATTAAGGACAATTGGCAAGCACGTGGAATTGGTGAATTTTACGTGATTTATACATAATATATACATATAGAATAAGAATAAAAAGTTATGTGTCTTGACTTGAAGGAAAACTTCCATATCGTGTTTTTAGTTCGAGTTACCATCCAAATTAGGTGGAAACGAATATATTTCCGTCCTGAGTTTTAGTACGAAATTCTTATTTAAAATAAAGTTTTAAATAGAAAAGCGTCAATTCGTTTATTAATTTAAGAAAGGTATAATAGGAAAAATATTGCTCTTCAGTTAAGAATTTATGCTCTAAATAAATCAGCTTCTTTTTATCACTCAAACTCACGATTGTTGATAAACGATAAAATTGCGCCCAAATTTTTATATGGCTAGCGATATTGCCAAAGCAACAATTGTTGTTGCCAAAGCAATTATTTATATTTGCCTGATTTGCCCTCCTCAGTCAAACCTTTGAATAGTTATGTTTTTGAAATCTCAATAATATCTCTCTTTACCTCATTAATCACTTCTTAATCAGCAAATTAAAGAATACAAATTTAATTGATTACAAATTACTTATTTATGATCATTTGAACGAATCAAGTGAAAATATTAAATTTGCAGTTCATATCTTTTCAAAATATCATATTAAGTATCTAAATTTGTAGGTCAATTTTTATTCATCCCCTAGGAATATATATTGACAACAAGTAAGAATTAATCTATATATATATATATATTCGTTCAAACATTTTCCAAATACTTTGAAAAATTTTAAGATAAATATTCTGAAAAATATAATATTATAGTACGTAGTCACAATATTTTGCATCTCAATCTAGAAAGAAAATTTTAATATGTAGATTAATCTGTTCTATAAATATGTTTCTAATTATTAGTTGCATAAATATTCTTAGAAAATTGATGGCGATGAAATTACTTAGAAATTTTTTAAAAAAAATTCAGGAAAATGATGTAAAACGGCGTAAATCAAATTGGAGCGCTTCATTTGACATTTAGTACACAATTTATATTTGAGCTTTATACATAATTTTAATTTGAGCACTTTATAAATTTAACAAAATTTACTTGCTAAGCTGTTATTATATGACTTTAATGGTGGAAGTTTTAATATAATAATTTTCCCTTTAAGATTCTAATGGTGGAGAACAGAATATACAATCGAGGAAAGATACTAACTTATCAATTAACCAGAAATAGATGTTCTAATAAGTTAAAGAAATATACTTTTGCTATAATTATGGATCGTTTAATTAAGATAAAAAGGTATTGATGGAATTTTAAGAGCTTACTTTAATAAAATCTAATTAAGAGGGGTAAATTAGACAATTGAAAAAAATTGCTTTGGCAACAATAATTGTTGATTTGGCAATATCGCTACCCTTTTTATATTTGAGACACATAGACTTATATAAGAAAGGTAGATCGTAAATTATAAGTAACATATTACTCTAAAGTTATAAGTTTTGTTCTGAATGTATCCCCTTTTATTACATCACAGATTTTCATAATACTTCATACTTAACATAATTGTGCCAAGGTATGTTATAAATAAGATTTCTTTTTACATTTTTCATACTTTTGTTAAAAAAAAAGAGAAAAATTCAATTTTTGCGTGATGTCTATATCATGTATCTATAAGTTATTCAAAAATTAAATATTACATCATTTGTCAAAATACGTCTTTTTCTTCTTGAACATGGAAAGTGATGGTGCCAAAAGCCCAAAACTATATCTTGATCGAGTTTGATAGAAAACGACCCGGATCAGACCGTTCAACAACTTTTGATACATCTCGTTACGACCCAACCTTAAAATAATATTTTGCTCACCTACGAAATCACATATTCTTTTAAGAAGAAAACTCAGCCCCTCACTTTCATTTTCTGATAGGATATACCCTTTCGTCAAAAAGTATATATTTTTAAATATTAAACTAAATTACGTTTAACATTTTTAAATATTTAGTTAAATAATAATTATATTTAGTGTTTTCCTATATGTTAATGGTTACTTTAAAATCTCGTGAATGAATATTGACTAAACTTAATTACAGTTTGGAATTTATACTTAATTTCCGAGAAGCTTAATGAATAATCTATAGGGTCAATTGCATTTTGCCCCTTAATGTTTGGGGTGTTTTGCGAAGTAACCCCCTAACGTTTCAAAAAGAGCATTTTGCCCCCTAACGTTTGTAAAAATGTGCGATTTGCCCCTGATGCCAAATCTAATGGATGAAAAGATAGCTACGTGGCAACAATGAATGGTAGATAAGGACTCAGGGGCAAATTTACAAACGTTACGGGGCACTTTGCAAAACACCCCAAACGATAGGGGGTGATCGCAATTGATCCTAATCTATAACATATTCATATATTTTTGAAAGGTTAAGTATGCATTTATATATTTTTTCTCCCATGATTATGTCACTGATTATTTTCTTTTTAATATTTCTGGATAGTAAATGACGAGTAGTTTTTTGTAGATTTTTCAGCTTAAGATGATATCTTAGGCTTCTCGGATAAACAATGCGTTGAAGGTAGGGACAGGATAACATATATATGTATGTTGTTTTAATATCTATGGAGGTCAAGTATTATATATATCCTATTAAACGTAGCCAGTGAAAATTGTAAAACAAAAGCTGTAGCGACTTGTGAAACATTTGGTTCATAATGTAAAAACCCTTTTAATCACTAAAGTCAAACGACATGCATGAAACTTAATCAAAGTATGAATCTAATCAGAAAACAATGAATATATTGTTAAGCTAATTACACTCACCCCCTTATATATCTTGTTCTTGCGCCTGCAGAGGCTCATATGATATTGGGAAGAAAAACTATATATCCACATATGGAATAGCCTCTGAGTAACACATGAAATTCGGGGAAAATGCATAAAACCCCCTTGTGGTTTTGAAAACCTGCACGGAATCCCCTTTGTGGTTTGATAATTACCTAGAATTCCCTTGTGGTTTCAGAAACCCTGCACAGAATTCCCTTGTGGTTTCGAAAACCCTGCACAAAACCCCTAATCCGTTAAACTCCGTCAGAGAGTGGCGATCACTCGCTCTATGTGAGAGTGGGTCTAATTTTTGTGTACTTTTTCGAATTAAAAAGTCTATTTCACCCTTAAAAACTGAAAACATGAAATCCCCTTGTGGTTTGACAACCTGCACGAAATCCCCATGTGGTTTGAAAACCCTGCACAAAATCCCCCTGTGGTTTGAAAACCCTGCATAAAATTCCTGTTTTTTTGTTTTTTGTTTTAAACATCCAGATTTTTTTTAAAAGAAGTTAAAAATAAATAAGGGCAATTTAGTCATTCTTAAATAAAACTAACGGAGTTATGTTAAATTTAACGGAAGGGAATGTGTGCGGGGTTTTTGAAACCACAAGGGGATTTTAGGTAGTTTTCAAACCAGAGGGGGATTTGGTGCAGATTTTCCAAACCACAGGGGGGTTTTAGGTTGATAGCCCCATGAAATTCATATATTCAGGAATATAAAGTTTCTCATACTCTTTTTCCATAGAGTTAGAGATTCCAAATTCATTTTTCAGCCCACAATCAATGGAATAATTCTCAAGGATCATATACTTTGTCCAAGAATTAGAATCAACAGTACTATATAATGTGATCTCATTATCCAAATCTCAAGTTGATTTGCACAACCCATGTAGTTACATAAACACAAACAACCCCGGCCCGCAAACTAGTCAAGAAGATATTCCGAGTATCCTGTAATATTTCTCTTGACTTCTGAACTTGTTGAACGTTTCGTCTCTAGGATCATCAAAATAAACATATCATCGGGAGATAACTGAGAATGTTCTCAACCATTCCTACTAGAGTAGGGGAACTCTTTCTCCTCAGTCCATACTTTATTTTTACAAGAGAAAACGGCGTAGTACCCCCTACATCTAGCTATATACGACCTTGTAATGGTCTAAAGTTGGACCACAACAAAACCCAAAGGTCGTCAGGCAATCCCAGTCAAATTTTTTCTGAGGGCATGGAATTATTGCTTGATGTTTACTCGATGGATTCCATAACAAATAGGATGTCGAACAAGTAGTGCTTAAGAGTAGTAGGCCATCATCAGAAGAACACAAGAGCTTTTCCAGGTAAAGATCACGATTGTTCATGTTTTGTCTCAACTTCAAATTTAACCAAACGAAGATCTGCATCGCACAATGCATAAGAGTTCCTGCAGACAACAATATTCTGATTTTTGGAATTCTTTGATCGCCGAAGATGATTTTTGACAATCATTTTTCATTAAGGATTTACGTAAGTCGAGCTAATTTATAACTTTAAGACTTAAACATAAAGCAAGAATTCATTCTAGTTTCGGGCACTAATACAGGTAAAAATCTAGGTTTGTTCTGTTTTAGTGAAGCTGATGCTGCTGCATTTCTTAAGCAAGGTATAGATAGTTTACATAAGCTTTTGCAAATATAACAGAGTTATTGAAGAGGAATTTGATCAACATGTGGCATGCTTGCGTCTTTTGATATATCAACTCTTGGATGCACTTTGCTCTTTTAGATTTATGGGCTTAGCTAAAAAATGATCACATGTGAATTATAATAGCTAAATATTATAGTATGACATTTGCATCAGTATATGTGTTGGCAGATGGTCAAATGCCATCAATATGGCATGTGGTTTGAAGCATGGGCCATGGTCAAGCAAGGTTGGCTGATTTGAATGGGCTTGCTGGTTATTTGCAAATAGGGCCCTAGGCCTATATTTGCAAATAGGGTATTTAGTTATACTAAATAGGTCTTTCCCCCCCCCAAATGTGATACTATAAATAGAGGTAGCATTTGCAAGGTTTAGACACACCAAAAGCAAAGCAAGCCTATTCTATTCTCTCTTGTAGTGTTGTCATACACGAGTGTAAGGTGCGAATTAGGGAGCGTTGATAGTGAGGGCTTTGTGAGGGTGTCGTGAGAGTGAGGGAAAATTATATAGTTGTAATAATTTTCTATATAGTGAATTTTCGCTCTTGTCCCGTGGTTTTTCTCCGGTTTTGGAGTTTCCACGTAAATCCTTGTGTTGTTACTATTGTCAATATTTATTCGTTTTGTTTCATATTCCATAATGGGCAATTCCTGGGGGCGCGTATTTGTGGGATCAAATACCTAACAGTGGTATCAGAGCCCGGGTTCTGTTGAGGTGGAGTTATTGCTGAGGTGGAGCTTTGGAGTGGTAGTAGTTGTGAATACGTATTGTCTAAGGCGGTTCTGTGCAAAGGAATCTGGTTATAAGTGGGACCGTTGTGACCCCGCCAGAGACCTGGGAACCTTGAAGCTTTTCTGGGAAGATTGAGCATCTCTCTTCCCGGGGGGCTTACTTAGTGAGTACTATTCTGGTCTACTGTAAATTCGCCAAAAACTCAGAAGTGCAATGTCAGGGAGCAAGGGAACGAATATGATGAAATTTGACGTAGAGAAGTTTGACGGAAAAATCAACTTTGGCTTGTGGCAAGTGCAAGTCAGGGATGTGTTGATTCAGTCAGGCTTACACAAGGCTTTGAAGGGTAGAGATGCCCTAGTAAGTGCAACAGGCAAAGCTGCAATGAAGGATGATGACTGGGAGGATCTCGATTTGAGAGCTGCAAGTGCAATCCGTCTGTGCCTATCCAAAAATGTTCTGGCAAACGTGCATGGAATATCTTCGGCGAAGGGACTCTGGGAAAAACTAGAGGAGTTATATCAGACGAAGGGCGTCTCAAATCGAGTGTACCTGAAGGAGCAGTTTCACACACTGCGGATGAACGAGGGTACGAGTATATCAGATCATCTGAGTGTTCTTAACGGAATCGTTGCTGAGCTTGAATCCATTGGAGTTCAAATTGATGAGGAGGATCAAGCCTTGAGACTCATCTGGTCTCTTCCGTGTTCGTACGAGCACATGAAACCGATCTTGATTCATGGGAAGGAGAAAATCAATTTCTCGGATGTCACTAGCAAGCTTCTTTCTGAAGAGAGGAGGCTCAGTGGGAGTGACTTTTCACATGAAAATAATGCGATGGTGGCTTATGGCGATGGGAAGAGGAACTCGGGGAAGAAAGTCTGTTGGGGGTGCGGACAACCTGGGCACCGAAAACGAAATTGTCCGAACAGGGGAGCTGGTTCAGTAAGAGGCTCTGGGTCAGTACAGGGAGATACTGACGGTAACACTAACATTGCTTACTGCGAAGATGCCGTCTTGTAAGCGGCATGCACATCCTCATGGCATGAGACCCTAAAGTTGCCATGATACAGGATGTTAATGTTAGTGGGTCTTGATTTGCACACGGGCATTGTTCTGGAATTGATGCAAGGTGTGTGGTGAAAATTCATGTCGATGGCTGATGACTTCCAGGAGGTCCAGAAGTGGGAGTTGCACCATAATTATCAGCAGGGTTATTTTTCGACATGGTCTGAAATGCTTGGAATGATCTTATTCTGAGTGGTGGTGTTTTTTATGGTGGAGCATGGTAATTCTGAAGAATTATGGTTGCGTTGCAGTGATAGCGGAAGCTATGACGATCATCGTCGAGGTGAAGTCGTTGTGGGGTAGCGAAAGGCCAAGACGAAGATTGTGTGAAGATGTGATTAATCGCTAATCAAATCTTCAAGGTGGAGATTGTTGGCAGATGGTCAAATGCCATCAATATGGCATGTGGTTTGAAGCATGGGCCATGGTCAAGCAAGGTTGGCTGATTTGAATGGGCTTGCTGGTTATTTGCAAATAGGGCCCTAGGCCTATATTTGCAAATAGGGTATTTAGTTATACTAAATAGGTCTTTCCCCCCCAAATGTGATACTATAAATAGAGGTAGCATTTGCAAGGTTTAGACACACCAAAAGCAAAGCAAGCCTATTCTATTCTCTCTTGTAGTGTTGTCATACACGAGTGTAAGGTGCGAATTAGGGAGCGTTGATAGTGAGGGCTTTGTGAGGGTGTCGTGAGAGTGAGGGAAAATTATATAGTTGTAATAATTTTCTATATAGTGAATTTCCGCTCTTGTCCCGTGGTTTTTCTCCGGTTTTGGAGTTTCCACGTAAATCCTTGTGTTGTTACTATTGTCAAATACCTAACAATATGGTCGTCCAATAATATATATATATAGTTTATCTCCTACTAGAATCTCCTTCGTCTACTAACTATGTGAAAATTGTAAACTACGCAAGATGTAAATAAATAACATGCCTACAATAAGATAAAAATAACGAATTAAAAGAAAAACTCTAACTACTCATGATGAAACATTTGATTTATGATGTAAATTAAAACACGTTTCATCAGTAAACGCAAGAACCATGCAAGAAACTTTGATCGATCACTCCCCTATCGTATTCTTGCTTGTCATGTTGATCCGATTGGGAAGAACAAACTATCCACATATGGAATGGTCTCTGAATAACATATTTCCTTGGATGGGGAAACGTCAAGTTTCTCATACTTTTCGTCCACAGAATTATAGATGCCAATTTCACTTTCTCGTGCATAATGGGAAGAAACGACTAGCTCGTTCTTTTCAGTTAAAAATAATGGAATCACCATGAAACTCCTACGCAATCTAACGGCGCACTTGTAATCGAAGAAAATATACTTTGTCCAAGAATTAGAATCAACGGCGATGTGATCTCTCATTATCCAGATCTGAAGTCCATCTGCATCGAACGTGTAATTATATAAACATAAACAACCCCTCAAACTAGTTAAAAAAAATAAATTCTTTGATTCTTTTGGCTTCTGCAACATGTTGAACGTTTCGTCTCTAGGATCAAAGTAAACTATCTTACTAGAATAACCGTAACCCTCAATCATAAAAAAAAGGAAAAGCCATCAACGAAGACCCCTCTTTCGCTCAATGTACTCCTCCTAGCGTAGGGGAATTCTTTTCTTTATTTTTACAAGAAAAAACGGCGTAATACTTCCGACATCTAGCTATGATCTTGTAATCGTCTAATAAGGTTGGACCGCGACAAAATCCAAAGGCTGTCTGATAGGATACGTACATGTGAGGGCGTGGAATTCTTTCTCGCTGTTTAGTAGACGGATTCCATAACATTATATAGGACGGCATTGAGTACTGGAATCTGTTTCTTATGAGAAGTAGGCCATCATCAGAGGAGCACAAGAGCTTGCCCGCGTAACCATAATTACTACCATAGTCATGTATTTAGCCAAGCGAAGCTCTCCATGTCGCCATAGATAGTTGTTTCTCACAAGGATATTCCGATTTATGGAATTCTTTGATCGCTGAAGATGATTCTTGACAAAGTCGTGATCTGAGATTAAGGCGTTCCATGATTTGCAGGTAGTATTAGGAGGATGCTATGCACGATATCAAGGGGAAGAGCTACTGTAGACATGGCGTCTTTTTCTACTACCATAGCTAGCTTTTGGAGGATGATATGCACGATATTTGGTTTAAAAGGACTAAGTATTTGAGATGGATTTTATAGTTTTGTTTTCTGGTTGAAAGCCATAGGTTTGATTTATATATAGAGCTTCGTGTCAAGAGTCCTAGTTTTATAAATTAGCGACTTTATCAAAAAAATAAACGAGAATCAACAATATTAGGAGAGCGGGTTTTGTGAATTTCCCTTAGCTTTTGGAGTTAGATATATATTTGGTTAGCCATAGATTTGATTTATAGAACGAACTTCATCTTAAAGAATTCTATCTTAGGAAGGATTCAAGAGTCCTACTAGCTTGGCAAGTTTCTTTATTTACTCTTGTCCGTCAATTTTGTACTATTCTTCTTTTTTTATTTTTTTTATTTTTTGTTTTTTGGGTTTTCAACAAATGTGCTTTAATTGATTACATTAAGAGCAAACAATTATGTTGGGAGCTGTGTTGCTTTTCTCCCCTCTATTGCTTCCAGGCCGTATCCAAGAATTTGATCTGCAGAAGGCTAACTCAAAGAAATCTTTTTAGAGACTGTGAAAAAAATTCTTATACTTAATAAAATAAAAATTAAAATGTATTCCAAAAATATAATCACTAAAATACTTCTTTTTTTCTTCAATAAAACAAGTGATACACAACGATATTAAAGTGGTCAAATAACACAAAAACAATATTATGTAATCAATAAAATTGAAAAGTTAAATATACTACATGCTAAACATGATATAATCACTTAACAACACGATTAAAGAATTGAATATGTGATTTTATAAATCTTCTACACACAATTTGAGTACTTATGTTCCTTTATTACATAATTATGACTTCACATTACTTCAAGATTTTACCGAAAACATAAAAATGTTGTGGATGAGTTTGATTATTTCATGTTGAAGAGTACTTGATTCTTTATAGTTTGGGATTTTGATGTCATATTTTACTTAAAAAATTCTAGTTGATAAGCTTTGAACAATTGCCGTGATTTTACTTTTTAATATGTATATATTATAAAATATAACTGTACAAGGGGGCTGAAAATCTTAGGGGGTTGTAGCCGCCCCCCCAAGCCCCTAGCTAATACGCCCATGATTGCTTCTCTGTATTACTCTGCTTTGTTCCTTTGACACTTCTTGTATTTAAATAAATCTCTGAATCTTGTCCGATAAAAAAAGAAAGAAAAGGCTAATATGCTTTTGAGTCCACATAAACACTTTTAGTTGTTTATATCACTGACTTTGTTTGTACTTATCTCAAAAAAGGTTAGAAAATGCGAAAGCCACATAAGATGAGCATATTTCTTAAACTGCTTACGTAAGTACAATATTTTAGAAAGTTTTTAAAAGCAAAAAAATTACTTGCCATTAATATTGTACACTTAACTAATTTTTAAGTAACTTTTCTAAACTATTTGTAAACACTTCCAACGTTTACTCAAAAGTAATTTTAAGTATCTTTACACAAAAATAGTTTAAAAACATTATACTCCTCCTATAAGCTCTAGCGAGAATTCAATATTTGTTGCTTTTACTTTCGAGTTAAAATACAAAATTTGTTTAAAAGAGCCACAGTAATTTGTACAAAATATGTTAGTACTTTTGAGAATCTACATCAATAATTTTGGTTTTAATTTGTTAAGTCATAAAAAGTACAAATCGTAGTAGTTGTTTTTTGGGAGCTTATCAATTTTCTTTAAAAATATGATATTTTATAAAGTTTTTAAAAGATATAAAGAGCCACGCCTCATTTATTTTCACAAACAACTTACTTAGCACTTTCAACTTTTGGTGAAAAATAACTTTAATAAATTCAAGTTAACCCGTAATGTAGCCGACTGCTTGGGAAGCTAATAGCAAATTGCTGAAACAAAAAGAATAAAGAACAAAATGCAACTAGGGTACAAGTACATGAGGTTTGATGCTTTTATCCCTAATCTTTGTTGGGTCATCTATTGCTTTTTAATGGAGACAAGTTATAGTATAGGAGAACAAATACTATTACCCTAGTAAGACAAGGTTACATGTGTTCAATCTGGCTAACTCGCTACTCCAATAAGCTTACCGAATGCAAGTGTATATCATCCCGGATATTATATCCACTATTAAATTAAAGGTCATGTATTATGTGCTTACCAACTCCTAATTATAGCAGGATCAATTCGTCTAATATATGAGTTATGTGTTCTTTTAGTTTTGAGTATGCTAAATTTCGATGCTATACTGTATGCTTCTTAGTTTTGAAAAGTTAAGTATGCATTTATATGTTTTTCTCCAATGATTATGTTACTGATATTATTTTCCACTTTAAATTTTATATCGTCTTTCGCCCTTTGATGTTTCGGTTAATATTACTGGGTAGTAATGAGGAGTAGTTTCTTCTAGATATTTCAGCTTAAAGTAGCTAGATAGGATGGCTTTAAGATGATATCTTAGGCTTCTCGGACAAACAATGCGTTGAAGGTAAGGGTAACACATATATGTATATATGTTGTTTTAATATCTAGGGAGGTCAAGTATTATATCCTATTAAAACATAGCCAGTGAAAATTGTAAACTGCGCAAGATGTTAATAAATTTACAAGCCTACAATAAGATAAAAATAACGAAAACAAAAACTGTAACAACTCACTATGCAACATTTGATTCATGATGTAAAAATCAATTAGTCAGTTAAACGCAAGAACCATGCACGAAACTTTGATCGACTGGTAAGCCAATTACACGATCGATCACTCCCCTATATCGTGTTCTTGCTTGTCATGTTGATCCGATTGGGAAGACCAAACTATCCACATATGGAATGGTCTCTGAATAACATATTTCCTTAGATGGGGGAACGTCAAGTTTCTCATACTTTTCCTCCACAGAATTATAGATGCCGATTTCACTTTCTCGTTCATAATGGGAAGAAACGACTAGCTCGTTCTTTTCAGTTAAAAATAATGGAATCACCATGAAACTCCTACGCAATCTAACGGCGCACTTGTAATCGAAGAAAATATACTTTGTCCAAGAATTAGAATCAACGGCGATGTGATCTCTCATTATCCAGATCTGAAGTCCATCTGCACCGTACCTGTAATTATATAAACATAAACAACCCCTCAAACTAGTCAAAGAAAAATTCTCTTCTTCTTTTGGCTTCTGCAACATGTTGAACGTTTCGTCTATAGGATCAAAATAAACTATGTTTCTAACACCTCTGTCACACTCAAACATAACAAAAAAGGTAAAGCCATCAACGAAGACCCCTCTTTTAACCAATATATTCCTACTACCATAGGGGAACTCTTTTCTCACTGACCAGACTTTATCTTTACAAGAAAAAACAGCGTAATACTTGTCATCACATATAGCTATGATCTTGTAATCGTCAAAGGTTGGACCACGACAAAATCCAAAGGTTCTCCGATACAATTCAAACATGAACTCGTCAGGGCGTGGAATTCTTTCTTGCTGTTTACTAGACGGATTCCATAACATTATGTAGGACGGCGAGTGGTTCCTTACGAGAAGTAGGCCATCATCAGAAGAGCACAAGAGCTCGCCCGCGTAACCAATATTACCATGTTTCTGTATTTCCTCAACTTGATGTTTACTGTTTTCAAATTTAGCCAAACGAAGCTCTCCATGACACCATAGATAGGACTTTCTCACAAGGATATTCCGATTTATGGAATTCTTTGATCGCTGAAGATGATTTTTGACAAAGTCGTGATCTGAGATTAAGGCGTTCCATGATTTGCATACGGTTTTAAACCGGTTTAGAGATCTTGCAGGTAGTAATAGGAGGATGCTATGCACAATATCAAAGGGAAGAGTTGTTGTAGACGCGGCTTTTTTGCTTACTACCATAGCTTTTGGAGGATGATAGATAAGCATTTGGTTTCTGGTTTAAAGCCATAGATTTGATATATAAAGCTTCACGTCAAGAGATTTCCTTCTTAAAGAGTTGTATCTTAGGAAGGATTCAAGAGTCCTACTAGTTTGGTAAATTTCTTTATTTACTCTTCTCCGTCTATTTGCTATACAAGTTAATCGTTAAGTAACTTTTTTATATTATATGCGAACACTTCCTATGTTTACTCAAAAGTACATTTAAGTATCTTTACACAAAAATAATTAAGGAAGTACTCATTCTAAGCTCTTGCGAGAACTTAATATTTGTTGCTTTTACTATTGAGTTAAAATACGAAAGTTGTTCAAAAGAGCCAGAGAAATTTATACAAATAAAATCTATTTCTCATTTTGGACCGGATACAAACTCGTATCAGCTAAGTTTTAATTTGAGGAAAAAACATTCCAAATCTAAGCCATCTAAACTCCAAGATACGAATTCTACATTAATTCTATCGAGCATTACACATTCTTCATAAATGATTAACTATGCTCACAACTGAAAGAAAAAAAAAAAAGAAGATAGCTTATGTTGCTTAGGTATCATTTTGAAATTAATAGACACGTTATCGCATGTGTCCACTTTGATGCACTTATCTATCATATACGTGCTGAAAGATATTTGTCAGCCAACAATCTTTGATTCAAGTTGATGTTTGCATACACTTATCAAAAAGGTTTGCCGACTTTTATTTTCACGTTAGTACTTTTTGAGAATTACATCAATAATTTTTGTTTTAGCTTGTCTAAGTCGTAAAAAAGTACAAGTCACAAAAGCATGAATCTGGGGTTGCTTCTGATCAATCTTCTTTAAAAATATGATATTTTATAAAGTTTTTGAAAGATAGAAAGCCACGTCTCATTAATTATCAGAAAGAACTTACTTAGGACTTTCAACTTTTGGTGAAAAATAACAAATTCCTTTTTTTTTGGTGAAAGATAACTGGAAGCAACTCGCAATGTAGCCAGCAACTGCTTGAAAGCTAATAGCAAATTCCTTTTTTTTTTTGGTCAAGCAAGAAAAATTTAATAAATAGAGTACAAGGGGTACTCAACTCAATACAACAACATGCATGAGCTGATGATGATTCTAATAAGAAAAATGAATACATTATTCTTATAAGCTAATTACACTCGTTCCCCTATCTTGTTATAGAGAAGAACCTCTAATACATCATAGATGCGGGAGCTGATAGTTTCTCTTTCTCAATCTTTTTTTCCATAGAATATAGAATTTTAGAATATAGAATGTGTTTGGGCATTTACTTCGGACGGGGAATTCAAAGTAAAATCAGCGTATAATCACCTAAGTGTCACTACTGCTACCACACAACCCTGGACTAAATTTATTTGGAAGGAATTCCTTCCACCATCACGCTCATTGGTTTGTTGGCGGGCAGATTTAGGCTATATTCCAACGGACGATACCTTGATGCGTAAAGGATTTAATTTTGCTTCTATTTGCAGGCTTTGCAAGTCCAGCGTGGAGTCGACTTCTCATATTTTCCTTCATTGTTCGTTTGCCACAGTGGTTTGGGATGCTATTTCAGGCGTTTTCCGCCATCGAGTTCACCGTGATACCTCTGTCCGTTGTCTACTTTCAACGGCAGCGACGGCTCAATTCAGCGCACAAGTGAAGGCTCTATGGACGACAGCCATTATCTCTTGCATATGGTTAATCTGGCATACTCGAAACAAATGTGTGTTTGAGGACTATTTTCCGGATATCACTATCTTCTTGAGAAGTATATGGCGACATATTAAAGAAGTGGAGTTCCTCAGGATTGGTGCTGCTGTTTCAGCGGAAGATTTCAGAATTTTAAAGTTGTTTGGAATGGAAATTTATCCTCGGAAAGCACCAAAGATTATATCTGTTCTCTGGCACCCGCCGTTGGAGTCATGGATCAAATGTAATACTGATGGTTGCGCTCTTGGGGTGCCGGGTAGGGGTGGTGCTGGAGGTATTTTTCGGAATGCTCGAGGCTTTTCTCATGGTGCTTTCGCTTTTCGGCTTGAGGGAGTTTTCGCTTTTGAAGCAGAAATTGAAGCTGCGGCTTTTGCCATCCTTAAAGCCCAGGAACTTCGGTGGAATCGCCTTTGGTTAGAAAGTGACTCTACTCATGTTGTCAACCTTCTTAAGACAAGATCCAGTAAAGTGCCATGGAATTTTCGGGGGAGATGGATGTCATGTTTGAAGTTTATTAACTCAATTCATTTCCGAGTCTCTCATATCTTCAGGAAGGGAATAGGGTTGCGGAGGCACTAGCAAAATATGGCGCCGAGCATGAAGATGCAATTTGGTGGTCATCTTCTCCGCAGTTTGTCTCGGATTTAATTAGTGATGACTATTGTAGTTGGGAATCTTTCAGATTTTGTTGACCTTCGGGCCTTGAACTTTTGTATTCTTTTCTATTTTTCTTCTTAATAATATTTGAGGCTGGGTGGTTGTTTGTGTTCCGGGAGTGCCAACTTAGTTGGGATTCGCGTAGGTCACAATCTCCTCGTCTCCGCCTTTCATGAAACAAAAAGATGTCAAATTCATTTTGCAGCCAACAATCAAAAAATATCACTAGCTCAATTCTTTGCAGTTAACAGTAGTGGAACTACCCGAAAACTCCGAGGCGCAGTGACATGCGTGCAATCGAAGATCATATACTTTGTCCAAGAATTAGAATCAACAGTAATGTGATCTCTCAGTATCTAAATCTCTAGTCGATTTTCAGAGGTCGTCTTGTAATATAAACACAAACAACCCCTCAAACTAGTCAAGAAATAATTTAAAGAATCCTTTGTTTCTCTTGGCTTCTTCAACATGTTGAATGTTTGATCTCTAGGATCAATTAAAATAAACTATCTCCTGGTTCTCAGTCATAAGAATAAAGGAAAAGCCATCAATGAGGACCCCTCTTTCTCTAAACATATTAGTACTAGTGTAGGGGAATTCTTTTCTCCCAGTCCAGACATTGTTGTTACAAGAAAAAACAGCGTAATGCTCCCCACTTCTAGCTACTATCGTCTTATTTCCTCGTTTATTTATTTACAAAGTCCATTGTAATTTGAACTTCATATTTAATTAAAGATTTACAAACTCGAGCTAATTTATAACTTATCTTATACATGGTTTCGAGCACTAATACAGGTAAAAGTATAGGGTTGTTCTGTTCTAGTGAAGCTGGTTTCTTAAGTAAGGTAAAGTTTCATGAATAAGCTTTTGCAAAGATATAAACAGAGTTATAGAAGAAGCAGTTAATCAAGCCTGTGGCATGCTTGCATACTTGAACTCTTGGATGCACTTTGCTAAGAAATGATTATAGTGCATGATTACATGGCTGTTTGGTACCATACATTACTCATTCTATCATCTATTTTTTCTTATTATACTGTATCATTTGGTAACAAACAAACAAATCTCGAGTGCAGTGGATCATTTGTTCATTCGGCCATCCATTGCTTTTCAAGCGGAATAGGCTATAATCCATTCAGGAGGGGCAAATAATAGTACCCTTAAGACCGGGTTATGCGTACTCAATCTGGCTAACTCGCTACTCCAGTAAGCTTATGGAATGTAAGAGTATGTCGTCCCGGATTTTGTACTGTGTATTATGTGCTTACCAACGCCTAAGCAGTATCAATTTGTTCAAAATATGAGTTATGTGTTCTTTTTTTAGTTTTGAGTTGGCTAAATGTCGATGCACACGCATGATGTTATATTATAAGATTCTTGGTTTTGACAGGTTAAGTATGCATTTACTTTTCTCCCACGATTATGTCACTGATTTTATTGTCATTTCCATTTTTTAATCATCTATGTCCCGTTGATCTTTCGGTAAATATTACAGGACAAATGAAGAGTAATGTCTTTTAGATTTTTTGGCTTAAAATTTGATACCTGATCGGCTTCTCATATAAAAATTGGTTCTTGGTTACATATATATGTATGTTGCCTATGGAGGTCAAGGATTATATTCTTTTAAATAAGTTTACAAGCCTATAGTAAGACAAAAATAGCGAAAACAAAAACTGTAACAACTCATGAACCAATAGATTTATGATGCAAAAATCATTTAATCATGCATGAAACTTTGATCAATTGGGTGCACTCTGTGAACAATTGCATAAAGCATTTTATGTTTTGTTTTTCGTTCAAAGTTCAAACACAAAACAAGCAAATTAAAAGTCAACTTTTTCTTGAAGATAAAAAGATTGCAAGCTGTAAATAGATTTATAAGCCTAGCTAGAATAAAAAAAAATTAACATAAACAAAAGCTGTAGCATGAATCGCCAAAACTGTTGATTATGATCGATCTAAAAATCATTCAATCAGTATATATATAAAAACAAACATGTGCATGAAACTTTTATCAGCTGATGATGATTCTAAAAGAAAAATGAATACATTATTCTTATAAGCAAATTACACTCGGTCCCCTAATATCGGGAAGAACAAACTATCCACATATGGAACGGTCTCTAAATAATATTTTTCCGTAGACCTGGGATAGTCAAGTTTTTCATACTTTTCGTTCATAGAATTATAGATGCCAAGTTCACTGTCTGGACCATAATCGGAAAGCATGACTAGCTCATTCTTTTCAGTTAAAAATAGTGGAGTTACACGAATACTCCAAACCGTACTAATGGCATGCATGTAATCGAAGATATTATAGTACTTCGTCCAAGAATCAGTATCAGGCTCAGTAGTGTGATCTCTGATCCAAACCTCAAGTTGATCTCCAAGACTCGTGTCGTTATATAAACACAGACAACCCCTCAAACTAGTCAAGAAGAAATTACGCAAATCCTTTTTTTTTTTTTTTCTTGGCTTCTGCAACTTGCTGAATGTTTCGTCTCTAGGATCAAAATACACTATCTCCGCGAAATAACTGTCAAACTCAACCATAATAAAAAAGCAAAAGCCATTGACAAAGACCCCTCCTTTTGTGATTACATTCTTACTATTGTAAGGGAACCTTTTCATAGCTCAGACTTTCTTTTCACAAGAAAAAACAGCGTAGTACTCCTGATATCTAGCTACGATCTTGTAATTGTCTAAGACTGGACCACGACAAAACCCAAAGGTTGTGCAGGAGAGATCAAATCCTTGAGGCCGTAAAATTCTTGTTTGTTGTTTACTCGACGGATTCCATAGCCATAGCACATAGGGCGTATAACAGTTTGGGTAATTGCTTATGAGAAGTAGGCCATCGTCAGATGAGCACAAGAGCTTGCCTGGGTGAAGAGTACGATGTTCCTGTATTGCTTCAACTTGAAATTTACCGTTTTCTGATTTAACCAAACAAAGCTCTCCATCAGGCAATACACGAGAGTTCCTCGTCACAAGGATATTCTGATTTATGGAACTCTTTGATCGCCGTAGATGATTTTTGACGAAGTCGTGATCTGAGAATATGATTTGCACACAGTTTTATATCGCTTTAGAGATCTTGCAGGTAGTATTAGGAGGATGGTATGCAAGATATCAAGGGGAAGCGTTATTGTAGACGTGACTTCTTTTTCTACAACTGTAGTTAGGCAATAAAATTGAGAGGATTGGGGCTTTAGTTAGGCAATAAAATTAAGTAACGAGTAAGATTTGACCTATGTGAATGTTGTTTTAATATCTTATGGAGGTCAAGTATTACATTCTATTAAAACATAGCCAGTGAAAATTGTAAACTACTACAGCAAACTTACAAGACTACATACAGTAAGACAAAAATCGCGAAAACAAAAACTGTAACAACTCATGAAATATAAGATTTATGATGCAAAAATCATTAAATCGTGCATAAACTTTGATCAACTGATGATTCTGATCAGAAAAATGAAATTACATGTAGTTTTATAAGCCAATAACACTCACTCTATCTTATTTCTTGCATTCTCATATGTAATTGGGAAGAACAGACTATCCACGTATGGAACGGTCTCTACATAACATTTCTCCTTAGATCCGGGATTAATGTCAAGTTTCTCATACTTTTCGTCCATAAAATTATAGAGGCCAAATTCACTGTCATTTCCGTAATGGGAAAGCATGGCTAGCTCATTCTTTTCAGTTATAAATAGTGGAATTACCAAAATACTCCAATCCGTACTAATAGCACGCCTGTAGTCGAAGATAATATACTTTGTCCAATAATTAGAATCAGGCGCAGTAGTGTGATCTCTCCTTATCCAAATCTCAAGTCAATTTCTATACATCGTGTTGTTGTATAAACACAAACAACCCCTCAAACGAGTCAAGAAGAAATTCTCGAAATCGTGTATTTCTCTTGGCTTCTGCAATATGTTGAATGTCTCGTCTCTAGCATCAAAATAAACTATCTCCACGAGATAACGGTGAAACTCATTCATAACAAAAAAGCAAAGGCCGTCAACAAAGACCCCTCCTTTTATGATCGTATTCGTACTAGTGTAGGGGAACCTTTTCATAGTCCAGACTTTCTTTTCACAAGAAAAAACAGCGCAGTGCTCCTTATATTTAGCTACAATCTTGTAATTGTCTAAGACTGGACCACGACAAAACCCAAAGGTCGTGCCGAAGAGGCCAAGAAATTCTTGTTTGTTGTTTACTCGACGGACTCCATAGCCATAGCACATGTTGCGTTGACCAGTACTTTGTATAACTGCATATGAGAAGTAGGCCATCATCAGATGAGCATAAGAGCTCGCCTGGGTAAAGATTACGATGTTCCTGTATTGCTTCAACTCGAAATTTTCTGATTTAACCCAACGAAGCTCGCCATCAGGCAATACACGAGATTCCCTCATCACAAAGATATACTGATTTATGGAACTTTTTGACCGCAGATGATGATTTTTGATGAAGTCGGGATCTGAGATTATGGCGTTCCATGATTTGCATACAGTTTTAAATCGCATGAGAGACTTTACAGGTAGTTTTAGGAGGATGGTATGCTCGATATCAAGGGGAAGAGTTATTGTAGACGTGACTTCTCTTTTGACTACCATAGCTAGCTTTTGTAGAATGATCTGCACGATATTTGTTTTAAAAGGACTAAGCATAATTAGAGTTATGGATTTTATAGTTTTATTTTCTGGTTTAAGGCCATAGTTTTGATTTATATATAGAGCTTCGTGTCAAGAGGTTTCCTTCTTAAAGAGTTGTATTTTATGAAGGATTCAAGAGTCCTAGCTAGCTAGTTACTCCTGCGTTGTAAGATTATCTTTATGCCCCGCACCTAGTTAATTTTTACCCATGTTGCGCCATGGAAATATCAATTTTAGTTTAGCATAATGTATACTTTGCCTAAATTATGACATGATTACAATTTTCTTTTTATTATTTGTATAACTACAAAAAAAAAAGACATTGTTTCTTGTTGTTAAAATACTATAGATGGATTATTTGAATTAGTAAACAAACACTTCCTAAAATCTGATAAATATTGGATATTGGAGTGTATTGTTAGGTAAAATCGTACCATCGGTACAAATCAAAGTGGTTGTTTTGGTACAACTATGCCGAACCTTTATACCACGTATGATTCATAATGCTCGTTTTGGTTATTACAAACCAACACTGGTTCGAACCGATCCAGATTGGTTTGAAGTTTTACTTTTTATTCTATTTTTATTAAAAAAAAAAGTAATATAGTTGAATTTAAGATTGCAAAATGATGTAACAAATTAATATAAATAATGTAAAATATGACGCTACTGCTTCAACAATCAACTGAGCTCAGGAAGTCAGGTTAAGACATCGACTTATACAGGGGAGATGAAAAAGATTTCCTGTCTTTAGAAGTCAATCCCACTAAACAAAAATCAATTACACATCAATGATTCCAAAAACTCAAAGATCATCATCCAAATGATTTATATCTTATTTAATCATCTTATAATCATCATTCTACAAGTATATGACCATTTACCTACATCTCAAAAATCATTCATCTAACAACCTCATCACATTTGATCGGCGGTAGAGAATTTTATACTTTAGAGTTTAAAAACAAAGATTTTTTTATCTGGTTCCATTTGTTGCCTTCGCTCATTCTTTTTTGTCCCCTAGTCTTTCATTTTCCTGTTGTCTTAAGTCGTGTCCACGAGTGTTATATATATATATATATACATGAACATGATATTTCGACACGAGTTAAATGCCTAATGAGGCTTCTCAAATAAATAATGGTTCTTGGTAACATATATATGTATGTCGTTTTAAATATCTATGGAGGTCAAGTATTATATTCTATTAAAACATATATAGCCAGTGAAAATTGTAAATAAACTACGAAAGCTGCAAATATATTTACAAACTACTGTAAGACAAAAATAGCGAAAACAAAACCTAAAACAACTCATGAAACATTAGATTTATGATGCAAAATTATTTAATCGTGCATAAACTTTGATCAACTGATGATTCTGATAAGAAAAATGAATTACATGTAGTTTTATTATAAGCCAATTACACTCACTCCTCTAGTACTTGGGAAGAACAAACTATCCACATATGGAACGGTCTCTGAATTACATATTTCCTTAGATGGGGGAACGTCAAGTTTCTCATACTTCTCTTTCATAGAATTATAGATGCCAAATTCACCCTCTCGCCCATTATTCGAAAGCATGAGTACTAACTCATTCTTTTCAGTTATAAATAGTGGAGTTAACCAATTAATCCGACGGGTAATGGCACGAGCGTAATCGAAGATTATATACTTTGTCCATGAATTAGAATCAACGTTAATGCAATCTCTCCCTATCCAAATCTCAAGTCGATTTCCAAACCTCGTGTCGTTGTATACACACAAACAACCCCTCAAACTAGTCAAGAAGAAATTCCCAAAATCCTTCAATTCTCTTGGCTTCTGCAACATGTTGAACGTTTCGTCTCTAGGATCAAAATAAACTATCTCCGAACTGCCAACCTCAATCATCTTCATAACAAAAAAGGAAAAACCATCAACAAAGACTCCTCTTTTCCTCAATATAACCCAACTAGAGTAGGGGAATTCTTTCTCCCCAGTCCAGACTTTATTTTTACAAGAAAAAACAGCGTAGTACTCCCGATATATAGCTACGATCCTGTAATTGTCTAATACCGGACCACGACAAAACCCAAAGGTTGTCCAACCCAGGTCAAATCTGTGAGGGCTTGAAATTCTTGTTTGTTGTTTGCTCGACGGATTCCTTAGCCATAGCACATCGTGCCTTGAACAATATTTGAAATTGCTTATGAGAAGTAGGCCATCATCAGAAGAACACAAGAGCTTGTCGTAGTTAAGATTGTGATTTTCCTGTATCGCTTCAACTTGAAATTTATCTTTTTCTAATTTAAGCAAACGAAGCTCTCCATAACGCAATAGACAAGAGGTCCTCATCACAAGGATATACTGATTTATGAGACTCCTTGATCGTCGTAGATGATTTTCAACGAAGTCGTGATCTGAGATTATGGCGTTCCATGATTTGCATACAGTTTTAAACCTTTGTAGTGATTTTGCGGGTAGTATTAGGAGGATGGAATGCACGATATCGAAGGGAAGAGTTATTGTAAACGTGACTTCTTTTTTATTAACCATGGCTTTTGGAGGATGATCTGGATATAATTTGGTTTAAAAGGACCAAGTATTAGAGTTATGAATTCTATGGTTTTGTTTTCTTGTTGAAAGCCATAGATTTGATTTATAGAGCTTCGTGTCAAGAGGTTTCCTTCTTAAAGAATTGTATTATACAAAGGATTCAAGAGTCCTAATTTTATAAACTAGAAACTGAGCCACGCTAAGCCCGCATTAATTTTTTAATAGTGTAATATCTATGATTATATTCAAGTGTGCTGAAAAAATAAAATTTGAAAAAAGGAAAAGACAAGAAAAAAGATTTGTCTAGAAGGAAAAAAGTTTGAATCAATGGGAGAGTGAATCATCATAAATTGGAATAGAATGAAAAGAGAAATAATCATCATTGAAAGAATATGAATGATAGGAAAACTAAATCATCATTCTTAGTAAATGAATACTAATTATAATGAAACCAAATCGTGCTTATTAGTAAATAGTATAATTAATTTTATCTAATTTAAATTGTAGGTTAGATTGAAAAATTAATAATAATATGTCACAGTGGAACACAGAAAAATTATTAAATTAAATTTGTAATTAAAAGTTTGGTGTTACAAAATGCCCAATACTGCTTCTTTTATATATTAATATAGATAAAAAAATGAGTACTTGCTAGCAATATCACTGGGAGAGCATGTTTAGGATTCAAGACACGATTCTCATATTTTCCAATTTTGTACGTGGTCTTCACTCTTTAAATTTCCAAAAGAGGTTTTATGTAGTTCTAAGAGTTTTGTGTACTTAATTGTCTTTTTTATCTCTAATATAAATCAAACATAGAAAAGACTATATACTTAAGGAACCAAAAAAAATACAATGAGACAATTTTCTAAAATTAATTAAGATTACTTATCTCATTTGCAATTTATACCTTGATTTTGAATATAGACCCATATCTACTTTTTATGAATTCGCAACATTACAAATTTTACAACTTCGAAATCTTCGAATATTATAAAATTTTAAATATTATTATAAACAGTAAAAAGATAACAAAGACAATGGACAGATGATATAGCCAGAGCAAAATCCCTAAAATCAGAGCAATAATTATAAAATTTCATTTTTACCCTTTTGTTAATAAAGTGAGTCACATAAATGTTGGCTGTTTGTCCAATTCATCTCCTAAATTGTTGCTACCATACTTAAACTTATATCGTTTCTCGGAATAAACCCACACACATCTCCCTTGATGGCAATTTTTATTTATCAATTTAATACTTTCTTTCCATAGTCCCCAAATATATCTCGAACTATAAAAGTCTCTTTGCGTTAAAATTCCCTTTACTAGTCTTTTTTTGGTTTGAGATATAAAAAGATAAAATTGAGGAAATCAAACAATTGGTTAATGGTGCTTTCTGTACTAAGTTATTCCATGGATAATTAAAATTAAGAATTGCACTTACTGGTACTATGTAAAATATCTTAACCAAAACAATTCTTTGGAGAATAATAAGCATTTTACATGGAGATATTACTTTTCTTTTTCGTTTTTAGTTCTGAATTACAGACTAAAACCAAATAAAAAAAATATAAATTAAGTGATACAATGTTATTTATGAGACATATAAGAATAAAATCACTTTACACCCCTATTTATATATTATTATTGACCAACCCAAAATATTATCATCCATAATACTCCAAGGAACATAATTTATCTATTCAAGTACTTCATTCTTGCTTTGCATATTTTATTGACTAATCATTTATTTGTAGGACATTTTATATAAAAGTTTGTAATCTTGATTACTTTATTGAAGTATTTTTTCTAATTATTTGGGGGTGGGGGGGGGGGGGGGGGGGAGAGAGGAATATATATAAAATAAACAGCTAAATAATTTTGTTAACTATATTTTGATTGATAAATTATTCAAGAAAACAAAACGTATTCATATATATACTATATTTATTTAAAGAAAGATAATCTAATCATGTGATAAACATGATAGAATATTAT
Source organism: Misopates orontium (assembly GCA_946800315.1). Taxonomy (NCBI): domain Eukaryota; kingdom Viridiplantae; phylum Streptophyta; class Magnoliopsida; order Lamiales; family Plantaginaceae; genus Misopates; species Misopates orontium. The sequence continues at coordinate 50,891,350 of OX326947.1, read as the reverse complement.
TCTAATTAAGTTTCTAAAGATCTGCTAATTATTGACGTATCAAAAATGAAAAAATATAGATAAATATCTTGAAGAGGGCATAATAGAGAATGCCAAAACATTTCTCTGAAATTACTCTGTATTTAGAATTTTGTTCCATCTATGGTGGTATTTGCAAATGTATATAAAAGGAGCTTGTTGGCTTTTGTAGCCGCAAAAACACATTTTTAGTGTTTGGAATAATGACTTTTGCTTCTGCTTGTCTAAAAGGAAGTAAAAAAAAAGCACAAACTGCAAAAGCATGTCCAGGAGTGCTTTCTCAACTGCTTTTAGAATTATGTTATTTTTGAAAGGTCCTTAAATAAAAAAGTTAATTCTCATTAATTTTTGCAAATACATAATTAATAATTTAAATAGTTTTTTAATAAAATTTGCAAACACCCCCAAAACAATGTTTTAAGTTTAAACTCCCCCCCCCCCCCCCCACCTTCTCTCCAGATAAATTCTCTGCACTCTGTCCCAAAATCACATAAACCCTAAAATCAAACTCCCATGGATTTCTTCAAACCTAAAAACCCCCAAACGACGTCGTATCAATCTCCACCTCACAACAACAATCCGCTACATCAAGCACTCACCTCACTCCAATCCCAGTTCTCCAATTTCCTCACCAACCTCCAATCAAATTCTCCTCACAAAAAGTCCCCATCTTTTGCGACAATTTCAACTGTAAATAGCCTCAAGAATAATATCAGCAGCTCTAGTGTGACACAAAATTGTGCAATGTCAGCTGAGGCAATTGAGGAGCGATTAGCCGGTGTGCCCGTTTACGCGCTGACGAATGGCTCCCAAGAATTCGTTCTTGTTTCGGGCACGAATACGGGTAAAAATCTAGGGTTGTTCTGTTTTAGTGAAGCTGATGCTGATGCTGTTCTGAAGCAGATGAAGTCTGTTGATCCTTCTATGAGCTCTGGCTCGCAGATTGTTCCGGTTGCGCTTAGTAAGGTATATGGATTTTTGGTTACGTGTTATTGCGAATGGGTGGTCTCAGAGGCGTTTGATCGAGCACGTGGCGTGCTAACGTGTTTTTTTGTTATATTGGGTCGTGAATGCGGTTTGTTCTTGTTGGTTTTATTGTATAATTTGGTTTTGTGGATTTATCGAAGTTCTTGTTTGCGTACAGGGACTAAAGATAAGATTTTTGAAGTTTTCGACTGATTAAGTGTGAAATTTTGCGTTTTGCTGTGATTTATGTAGCTGATTTTTTGTTATCTCAATCTAGTATCTTTATGGGTTTATGTCTTTTTGGTTGTTATTGAAGATTAATAGAGAGGTGTGTTTTCAGATTTTTCAGCTTAAAGTTGATGGTGTGGCCTTGAGATTGATACCCGAGGCTTCTCAGATAAAGAATGCGTTGAAGGTAAGAGTCTTGGTAACATAAGTATGTAGTTTTGATTTTTATGGGAGTTCAGTATTATAGCACTTTTCTGGTACAACTTGCTTGTATTTTAAGCAATCAGTTTATAGCTTGAAATATAAATAGCCAGGAATGCAGAGAGAAATTATTTATTTTCAAGTTCTGATGCTCTGAGCTAACTTGTCGGTTAGAGGTATCCTACAAACTGTTGTTCTGCATTTACTCAGCGATATCATCATATACCCAACTTGTACTTCTTGATTGTGTTCCGTGTTATCCATTCTAGAAAATGTTGCCTCTTCTGTTAAGAACTTTATAGAAAACTTGATTGTGGTGGTGCTTTCAACTGGAAGTATAAAATTGTCCCGAGCACGGCTGTCGGATTTCCTGTTCTGTACTCAAGTAATTTGTTTTGGATCTTCAGGAGAGAAAAAGGGTTGGTATTGCAGATGAGAGCTTCCCTGGAGTTCCAGTTTTTCAGGTCCGCTTTTTGCTTCCTGGGGTTCGAGCTTGTTTGCATCATTTGAGTATAATTTGGAGTAATATTCTTTTTCAGGTTTCAGTTTCTCATGTTAAACTAGTTAATATTTTAGTGCTTATTATGTGACATGTAATAATAATTTGTTAGTGGACTATTGAAGAATGATAGAACTAGGGAACTTTGTTTTTGAAGTTCCGCCCAAAATGTAAAAAGAAATTCGTTACAGAATTCATGATACATCTATGAATGTACGCTTATTTGGCGATGGAAATTGTAACAAAACCTTCATTAACTGCATAAATTGTATAAGAAAATTGAAATCACGTACTTTATTTGACAATTACACTGCAGAATATATGTTTCTGATACTGATACCTGTAACTGACATCTAGTTAATGATATCACTTGATCGGACAAGGTTTATAAAGGGTTGTCTTTTGAATACTTTGCCCATTAGTGAACTTAGAGCAATATTTGTATGGTGAGGGAGTTGTTTTGGGTTCATTAGTGGGTAATCTCAATTTGTATAGGTTATCAAGTAATTATATTGATTTTTTTTTATCAAGTCTTCTATCAATGATCCTCATCAAAACATAATCTTGCAGTCAAAGAGCTTGGTTTTGAGGAGCCAGAATAAGAGATACCGGCCTATTTTTTTCAGAAAGGTTAGAGAAACAGACCACTCTATTTCCTGGTTGTTCCCTGTATTCATTAATTACGTCCCCCCTGATGTTTATCAAATGCACAGGAGGATCTAGAGAAGTCCCTATCAAGAGCCTCACGTGATCAGAAACAGTTGAATCCTAGTCTGAGGGGAGATGTTCAGGTTGAATATCCATGTTCCCGTTGTGATCACAACACTGCTTTCATAAAACGTTTTTATGGTTCTTGATCTCTGTATAAATTCTTTGATACTCTTTGATAGGTTGCTGTTCTTGAGGACATAATACGAGGAATGAAGGTGAGGATGCACAGTTGATCTCTAAACCCATTTTATTACCTTCTTAGTATGCTAGATCAACTTCAAATGTTTTTCTCCTCCGTATAAAAAAAAGTACAATGTCATAAGGGATAATTACACACGCCTTGAAGATTGGTCTAAGTACAGAGACCTTCCCCTAAGGTATGAATAAGCACAAAAACACCTCCTAAAGTTTTAAAAACACTACAAGATAAGAACTTATCTACAATAATTCTCCATCTTCAAGGGGTATCTATAATTATTTAAATTTCAGCAGAGCCTATTTGTAAAATATTTTGATCTCTCAAGGTGTTTCTTTGATTATTCAAGTTGTAAAAGAAGTTTATTTACTAAACTTTAGGGTTGCAAATTTAATTAGCGTTGTAACATTTCCAACTTTTCTCTTACTTTGCAGGATAGCTCGACATCAACATGGGATGATGTCGTTTTTATACCTCCAGGTTTCGATGTTTCGACTGATCCATCTCGAAAATTTTAAGCAGGCAAGTAATGGGATGCTCAGTTATTATGCCAAGCTTTAATTCAATGCCTGATCTTAACAGGGAAATGAGTGTATGAAGTTGTTATAGTGAGCATCTTGTAGTGATCCAAACTGATCAAGTATTTAATGACTCTTTTATCATTTTCATGTAGTCCTTTTTATGAATAGATCAAGGAAGTTTCATTCGTGTTTGTAGTGTAGTACAATAGAGAAAAACAAATATTAATTAAAAACAATATACTTAGCAGTTGTATATTTGTATTTGTATATGAATGTGAAGCTTATCTCACAATCTGGCTAATGAGCAATGACATTCAATTAAGAGATAACTACATTTACACCCCTGATGTGTTGTCTAATTGCAAGAACTTTTTGTGCTGTTTGAATAGTTACAGAAGTACCTTTCAGTATTTTTATTTTTTTAATGAAAAAGCAGCAACATAAGGAATGTAATTAGCCCTTAGTAATTAATTGCTCTCTTCAATCCCACTTCGTCTCACCTCGGTGTCACATGAAGGTGTGACCTACAATTCCCCTTTTTTTTTTTTTTTTTTTTAATATATTGATATTTAAGCTAATTATTTAAATACTTCAATGAAAGATCATACTTAATCATAATTAACCTAATCAAGGAAAACTGGAAAGGCAAAATAGAAAACAAACTATGTTAAAAAAAAAAACCAGTCATCTTCTCAAGGAAATAACATAAATAAATAATAAATAAAAAAAAAACTGATTTTTTTGATTGTGTTCCATTAAAGCACCACGAGTAAAAACAAACCATTAAAAAAACAAGGTAGAGAAATTGTCTTTAAGCAATTCACTTTTGTGGTAAACGACCTGGTAATTTCTCAAGCTTGTTTTAGTTTAATTTGTATTGTTCTAATGGCAACAGTGAAAGTTCACAAAAGAAACTGCTTGTTTCGGTTTTGATGAACGGCTTTCCTTGAAAAGATGACTGGTTCTCATCTTCAAGGTAATTTATTTTCTGTCTTTTTGTTGCCTTTCTTGTTTGATTTAGTTAAAGTAATTATAATTAAGTAAGATATTTCACTAAAGTAATTACATAAGTAACTTAAACACCAATGTAAGAAGAGGAAAAAAACTTCCTTTCTCTAATTCCAAATTTTAAACCATTCAGTTAATTTAGGATTTAACCCATAATTTAAGTTATCCTTATTTCTGCAAAACTTATATATATGTATGTATGTATATAATTATGAATAATTCATTAAAAATAGCTTGATATTTTCGTACTTTTTTTAATTGACTGAAAAAGTTAACTGGAGTCAAAAGAAAAATAGATTGTTTTGTGGTAAGAGAATATTGAGTATTATAATTCAGGAATGATAACTTAATGAAAAATAGTCTATAAAGGAAGTTTAAATAGTTAACTTTTATCTCATTTAAATAAGAAATTTAATACTCATTTATAAAACTAGGATTCTTGAATCTTTCCTAAGATAGAATACTTTAAGAAGGAAAGTTCTTGACAATAAGCTCTATAAGTAAACTCTAACATTCAACGGGAACAATGTCTATAAAACCGACAAGGCTCCTTTAGTTATTCTTTTTAAACTGGCAAGTTATGGTAGTAAAAAAAAAGGCCATGTCTACAATAGCTCTTCCCCTTGATGTCATGCATTCAATCCTCCTAATACTACCTGTAAAATCTCTAATCCGATTTAAAACCGTGTGCAAATCATGGAACGACATAATCTCGGATCCCGACTTTGCCAAAATTCATCTTATGCAATCGAAGAAGAGTTCCAGAAACCAGAATATCTTTATATCGGAAGGTGATGAAGAGTTACGTTTGGTTAAATTTGAAAACAACAAATTTCAAGTTGAAGCCATACGGGAACATCATTGCCTGGGAGGGCTCTTGTGCTCATCCGATGATGGCCTACTACTTTTACGCACCACTTGTTCGACATCCTATTTGTTATGGAATCCGTCGAGTAAACAACAAAAAATAATCCCACGCCCTAACAGTTTTGACCGAGATTGGAAAACCTTTGGGTTTTTTCATGATCCAATCTCAGACGAATACAAAATTGTAGCTATAAGTCGCTGGTACTACGCTGTTTTTTCTTGTAGAAGTAGAGTTTGGACTGAGGAAGAAGAATTCCCCTACACTAATTATATTGTTAAACAAGGAGGGGTTTTTGTTGATGGACTTTGCTTCTTTGTTATGTTTGACATGTGCCGTTATCCTCAGAAGATAGTTTATTTCGATCCTAGAGCCGAGACATTCAACAAGTTGCAGAAGCCAAGAGAAATAAAGGATTCTCATGATTATTGTTTCTTCCTGACTAGTTTGAGAGGTTGTTTGTGTTTATGTAACGATGCGGATGATGGGAGACAGTTTCAGATTTGGATGAAGAGCGATCACAACGTTGATTCTAATTCTTGGACAAAGTATATGAACTTCATTAAGCCTATCACTGCACTTGGGTATATTGGGGCAGCTCTACTACTTTTAACTGAAAGGAATGAGCTAGTGATGTTTTCGGACTACGAGGAAAGTGAATTCGGCATCTATAAATCTATGGAAAACAGATATGAGAAACTTGATATTTGCACATCCATGTTTACTGTGTCGAGTTCAACGGTCGTTTCATATGTGGAGAGTATGTTCTTCCCGATCAGATAAAAGCTTCTGCTCAACAAGAAAAACAAAAAAGAGGAGTGAGTTAATTTGATTCATAAGACTATTTTGTCATTTTTTTATTATACTTAATCATCATGATCGTAACGTTTCACGGTGGTTTCGAGTGATTATATGATTTTTAGATCATAAATAGCATGTTTAACTTGGCGAATCGAATAGCTTTTGTTTTTGACGTCGTTTATGTTTATTGTAGGCTTGCAAATCAATTTACAGCATTTACAATTTTTACTGGTTATGTTTTAGTAGAATTTGTATGATGATTGTGAATGTTATACTTGTGACAACTGTTTTTATTTTATTGTAACAAAAGAGCTTTTTGCAATAAAAAATGAGACTTTTCGCAGGGTAATTCAGCATCAACCTGGGAAGATGTTGTTTTTATTTCCCCAGGTTTTGAATTTTGATGCCTCAACCAATCCGTCTCGATAATTTTAAATCTTGAGGTTTTATTGCTCCACTAGAAATAATTGCTATCGTGCAATTTCTATATTTTCAATAGATTTGATGTCCAAACATAACAATAAGTTTCGGCCAGTGAAAACATAAGAGTTAAGACTCTTTTTAGTTAATATAGTAACCTACAAACGCAAAAAATACTACCACTTATCCAAATTGTTATAAGACAATATTCCATTTGATCCTTTTGGAGTTTCAAAAAAATTTAAGCTTTAGCATTTGTCCCGTTCCTTTTTATGACTTCCGGTTTGTTTCATAATTTGAGTTTCCATGGCATTTCCGAAACTATTCAAAATTCTTAACTATTCGAAAGTCATGTTGGAAACAGTACTTTTTTGTCAATGGAATTAGCATTCAATGACTCGCCATCTCTATATATAATTATGGATCATTCGGAAAAACTATATTTACTTATTTGAAAGATTGACTTTGAAATTTTATTTACATATTTTAACTGACATAAAGATTTACTTGGAGTAAAAATAAAAATAGATAGTTTATTCATGGTAGAGAATATTAAATATTATAATTCAGGAAACGATTACTTAATGAAAAATAGTGTATGAAGGAAAGTATTTGATCGAGAGAAGTAAACTAAGAAAACCTCAAAAGCTGCTCATTATAAAACTTGGACTCTTTTAGAAGAAACCTTCATAAAATCAAATTAATCTATGGTCTCTGCATCTTTAATTAGTCTTTCTAAACTAGAACAAAAGCTATGCATGGCAGTAGAAAAAGAAGCCATGTCTACAATAGCTCTTCCCCTTGATATCGTGCATTCTATCCTCCTAATACTACCTGTAAAATCTCTAAAGCGATTTAAAACTGTATGCAAATCATGGAACGACATAATCTCGGATACCGACTTTGCCAAAAATCATCTTATGCAATCGAAGAAATCCAGAAATCAGAATGTCCTTGTGTGGAATTATATGTCGCGCGATGAAGAGTTTTGCTTGGTTAAACTTGAAAACAGTAAATTGCAAGTTGAAGCGATACAGGAACATCCTTACCCGCGCAAGCTCTTGTGATGACGGCCTACTACTCTTAAGCACCACCTGTTCGACAACCTCTTTGTTATGGAATCCGTCGAGTAAACAGCAAAAAGTAATTCCACTCCCCGAAAGATTTGATTGGGACTGGAGAGCCTTTTGATTTTGTCGTGATCCAACCTTAGACGACGACTACAAAATTGTAGCTATAAGTCGGCTTTGCTACGATGTTTTTTCTTGTAGGTATAAAGTATGGACTGAGAAAAACATATTCCCCTACACTACGATGTTTTTTTCTTATGATAGAGCCCAACCTTTATCCTTTGCAGATTGTTTATTTTGATTCTAGAGACGAGACGTTCAACAAGTTGGAGAGCCGAGAGAAATAAAGGATTCTGGGAATTCTCATATCTTCCTTACTAACCTGAGAGGTAGTTTGTGCTTATGTAACAATTCGGTTTTTGGGACACAATTTCAGATTTGGATAATGAGAGACCACGTTACTATTGATTCTAATTCTTGGACAAAGTATATGATCTTCGATAAGCCTTGCAATGCCCCTTGGAATTTTCGGGTAGCTCCGCTATTTTTAACTGAAAAGAATGAATTAGTACTGAAGATATTAGTAGGATATAAGCTGGATAGTGAACTTGTCATCTATAAATCTACGGATAATAGTTATGAGAAACTTGACACTCCGACTTGTATGATTCCCGTGTGGAGTTCAATGACCGTTTCATATGTGGAGAGTTTGTTCTTCCCGATCAGATAAAAGCTTCTTCACAACAAGAGATGAAGGAGTGAGTTTAATTGGCATATAAGACTCTTATGTTCGTTTTATGATTATACTTTAGTATCGAATACTTTTGCTTTTGATGTCGTTTATGTTTATTGTAAGCTTGCATGCAAATCTATTTACAGCATTTACATATTTTTTCTGATTGTGAATGTTAAACTTGTTACGACTATTTTTATTTTATTGTAACAAAGAAAGCTTCTAGCAATCATATGTGAAAGTTTTTGCTAAACTAACCTTCGTTTCTGTGACAGATTAAGCATTTCTTACAAATTTTTCATTGTGACATTTCTCCCCTATCTTCTGTCTTTGGGAGAAAGTACACTTTTGCGCGTTTTGTCTTCGAACAAAAAATAATTTATTGCAATTGCTAACGGAGTGCACTCAGAATTCTACTCCCAGATTTGGATTCAATTAGTTATGTATACATTGTCTCATAAATTGCGTCTCATTTGAATTACAAAATATAGTATTTATATATTTATCACTATATATTTTAATACAAATATGTTTCTCAACCAATTCTGATATAGTGAAAACGATTAAAAAGAATAAAAGATGATCGCCTAGTGAAAACGATAATATGAAGGTGTGCTGCACTTGCTCATACTTGATACGTACGTAATTATGAGTGTTTGTGTGCTTTTTTTTTTTTTTGGTCTTTCTGTACCTTTATAATAAATAAAAAAAAACTGTTGTAACAAGTTACTCTATTTTTATGTTTATTAGACACATCATCGACAAGAATCAAGTAAACTATTCCAAGTCAACAAGAATAATTTATTTATTGGCCAAAATTATGAAACGTACATGAGGAATTTGTTGTTAGCATTCAAGCCGTTTGCAAGATCTTGAAAAGTAGTAGTTAATAATTTAAGTTTCAAAAGTCCTTTCAATTTATAATTTGTTTGTGTTTAAGAGGTAATCTAGAAGTTAAAAACTTTGAATTATTTTTAGAAAAGTTATTCATATATATCGGAATATTTTAAAGTATTTTGTTTTACTGAGTTTGCAAATACCAATATTATATTGAATCGAAGATTGTCATTCGATAGATATATGATTTACATAGAGATTATTTGCTTTCTTTACCTTTAACCAATATACATGCATAGGCAGATCCTTACGAGAAGTGACACACAAAACCAGCGATTAAAAATAGACCTAATTATAAATATATCTCTATAACATATCTCAATATATGGAGATTTATTATTCCCTTATCTGTTTTGGTATCATTAGTTGGTATATCTCTTTCTTTTGTGGCAGATTCTCTTCTCCGCCGTGAGAATATTCTTAAGGAAGGAAGTATTATGACTTCCAACATCAAAGCCAGAATTTCAATAAGGGGATGATATATAATATACAGAGCAAAATCCTTCAGTACAGAGCAATTTTTAAATGTTAATTAATGAACTCTCTTTATATTAGTTTTCTTTAATACATGATTGGCACAATCTTTAAAAACCATAATTAAAGCATTCATCTTTCCTAATTATAAAAAGAGAGATTATCTTCCTACTTTTAGAAATAATTACTAATAATGTAAATAAGTTACATCTTAAAAAATATAATTAAGTATTAGATCCAATATGCTTTAAAATTTCGTATATAACATTCTAACAACTAGACAAAGTTTAATAATATTATTTTAAAAAGTCTAATTTGTTCACTAATTATAAAAAAAGAATGGGGATTTTCTCTGAAATCATGTTTATGTTAAAATTGTTCACGTCTTACACCCCCAAAGAAATTTTTCTTAACAAAAATTATGACAATGAATTTGGTTAAAAACAAGAAACAAATTTTGTATTCACCAAAGCCATAATGGCTATGCATACACTAACTCCATCCTCCGGATAAGACGAGCTACAGTGTAATGTAAAATTCTTTGTATATGTGTAAGCAACACATTATAGCAAACAATAACTAATGAAAACAACTTGTTCATCATAAATCAAGAAGAAAAGAAAAAGAAAAAGAGACACATAATCAATTTATTACAAGTCTCCAGCAATTTCTAGGAATCCCATGCCTCGTTGCTATTCCTGTTGTCCGACTAATTGTTTAAGAAATAATAAGGCTTAGTACATACTAAAATTTTTCAGTATAACATATACGAACAACATCATATGCGTAAAATATCACTTAAATCTTGAAAATAAAGTCATAGAAGACAATTGGTCATATGAGTATATATATGTATTAACATGAGTATTTAGAAATAAAAATAATAGAGCTCGCCTGTTTTTTAACAAATTTTGGCGAAAAAGTTTGCCGGAAAAAATCTTAAGAGATTATTCGGTCATCATGATAGCAATAGAAACCAAAATTTTGGAGTAAAAATATTAAAAATTAGAGTAACTAAGTATTTTTCTATTAAGTAGATTATTTACATGCTTTATTAACTATTATTAAACAAATGAAGGTAATCTTTCTATTTCACAATTTGAAAAGATAAATATTTCCAAAGATTCTGCTAATAAATTGGGATGTGTGAAAAGGAAATGAAAAAATAACTAATATAAAAAGGGTATAGTAGTAACTATTAGCAAATTGCTTTGTATTGAGGGATTTTACTCTGTATATATCATCTCCCTTTCAATAATTATATTTGATGTACCATATTTCGGTACCGCCACGTCATAATATTCGATATAATACCACGAACGTATTTCGGGACATATTATGCCACGTAAGCACCATTATTTTTTAATGCAAAATTACAATTCAAGGCAAAACTCAGAAATCGGCCCAAGTAGGCCCAAATTGAGCCCAATCGAGATCTATTTGGGTCCGAAAAGGCCTAATTCGAGCTATATCAAGCCCAGTTCGAGCTATCTGGGGCCAAATTTGATCTATTTGAGGCCCAGAGGCCCAGTTCGAACTATCTGGGGCCAAATTTGATCTATTTGAGGCCCAGTTCGACCTATTTGAAGGCCCAATTCGAGCTATTTCAAAATAGGTTTAATTCGACCTATTTAGACTTATAGTTCAACTTGGATTGCACTTCTAGCCGAATAAGGACTCTTATTACTATATAAGGGGGTCCCATGCCTCATTCTAAGGTACGTTTTTATTTTCCAAGCATTTAATTTCGAGCTATATACATCGAATTCGAGCTATAGAGCAGTAAATTCGAGTTGTTTGCAATAGCTCTTGTTCGATCTATATAGAGTGTATTTCGAGCTATTTTAGGGTAATTCGACCTATTCGGGTGCCTTCATATTGGTTCTCAATACCATTTTGAGGTGTGCTTATTCGACCTATACAGCTTAAATTCGACCTATTTGAGCTAAATTCGACCTATAAATTCGAGTTATTGTCTCTCACGACCATATCTCGCATTCCGACCTATCTGACTTGAGCGTCGGAGTGCCTTCGCCGAAGAAGTCAATGGCTTAGTTTACGTGTGGTGTTGAGTGCAGGTTCCGAACTCAAAAGCTGCTTGAGCATCCATCAGGAACTAAAGCAGTCTGACGTGGAGTGTTGGAGGATTGACACGTATCCAGACGAAAATACCCCACATCAATATTTATAAAGTGCCTAAAGTTGCGTCCATACGCCGTTTTCAAGGTTTTTTCTTAAAGATTTTTCAATTTTAAATAATTTCCAGTATCTAATATTTCTGTATCTAATTAGAAAGTAGAAACATATATAAATCATAAGATGAAAGTTTAATCCAAGCCGAAATTCAACTTTTCTTTTGGGATTAGGATACAAAAATCTCCTGTCAATGTACTTCAACATTATGTAGTACAAAAATTACTATGCCATATTTTCCAAAATATATACCATTAACAATATTTCCAAGGTTCGTACATGAAAAATGTTTGATTTTCCATCAGTGCACTATATCTACAGTTTTTTACACATTGTCAACTAATATTCCCTGAATATGAATAAAGATTGGCTTCTAATGAACTTAATATCTTAAATTATTAATACAACATTAGAATAGAAATGTAATAGAAATTTAAACTTTCATTTGTTATGTTCACGAGAGGAAGTAATTAGTTCTAGTAACTCTTAACTTATATTCTTTAAGCTGCTATATTTCAAGTAACTATGAACAAGAAATGATTAATTAAGACAATGGAGATACTAAGACTAAGTCAGACAGGTATAAGAATTTGTTCTCGTAACAACAAATGTTTCAATATTATTTGTGTTCATATAAATTCAGTTCGACACAATTCACTCTCAAGTAAAGATTAGATTGTAACATATTACTACCAAAAGAAGTTAAACAATGCATGCTAAAACAGATACCTAAATCAGAGCAAAGTTCGTAAGAGAAACACCAAATCGAAGTTTTGATTCAATTTTCAACCAACCGGTCGTTTTGTTGGTGAATTTTGGTTATTAATATTATTTTATTAATTTGGCGCAGTTCTAGCTAGGACCTATGACATTTTATGTTTTTGGAGTTAATTTTGTAAACTTTATCATAAGTACTAAGTTACTAACAATGTTTTGTTTTCTCCTTTTTATGGATTCTTTAAACTAGAAGTTCTACCAACTTTATCCTAAAAAAGATAGACTCGCCTAGTCTAATTCTATATTCCCACCAACCTTACTCAACTTTCAGATAAAATAATCACTTATAGAACATTTTCCTTTTCTAAAGCATCTTTCAGTCTATCTAACTCCGAAGCTCATAATTTAGCCTCGAGTTACTTTATAATGATTGTTCCAAGGATCCTATTATCTTTGCAATTTCTTTTCTTCGTTGTAGGTAGTCTTGATGGGTTTATATATATGAACAAGGTTTTAAGCTGTGACAACTGAATCTTAAAGACATAAAGATCATTTAGAATTTTCTAAACATGTTTTAATATTCAATGACCTCAAATTAAATAGGAACATGATTTCAAATATTAATATAAACATGTTGCTCAACCAAGAAAGAAGATGCATGGTAGTTGATGTGAAAGAGTCTAAAGCATCAAAACCCCCCAATTTAATGGGTTATTCCTATTGTGTTTTCTTAACCTACAAAAAGGAGATAACATCCTCTAATTCAATGTTGTCAACGGTGTTGAGCGTAAGTGGGGCGATTCATATACTTGGAGGCGAGGCATAAGTTCCGAGACCCATAAATATTGAAATTTTATTTTTAGTATTAGTAATAGTGCATAAAATGCAAATAAAAATTTAATAAATTAAAAAGAGAACTCAAATAACTCTAAGAAATGTTCAAAATAACTTGTACTAGGATATTTTCACTAGTGTTTTCAACTAATTAACATACAGATTGCTACTTACTTTCACCAAATAATAATATTTCAATGTGAGAATAATTGAATATTAAACAACTAAGAAGTAGAAAGGAAAGAAGAAAAAAAAGGAGAATTCTGGCATTCTCTTCTAAAGTCTTCTACAAACTTTTCAATTCCACATATTCTAAACAAAAATCCTCTTTTGTTGTGCCTTATGGACTTGCTTTCTTAATATTTAATTGTGATGTGGCCCACATCTATTTGTGTTGGGGCTTAAGGCCCAAAAAACAGCTGCCTTTTTTTCTATAGTAGAAAAATGTACGCCCAACTTTTTGGGCGCATAAAGCGTGTTTTTCACGCCCTGGGTGACGCCTCAAAGCAATGCTCCGGGGCATTTTGAAGCATATTTCGCCCAAAACACTCCCCGAGCGCGCCCCGAGGCGGGCTTTTAATAACACTGCTCTAACTTACTAAAAAAATGTGCAAACTTCCTCCTTTCATTCGATTTGGACACATTTCTGAATTTTCGTCTATGAAATCTGGCCTCGGAGAGAATTTGCACATCTGTTAGTAGGTTGGAAAGTGTTTTCCCAATTGTAGGTTAGAAGGCATATTTCAAATAAGCTCATATACCAGGGGTCTAATGAGATTTACCATTGATCAAAACGGATGACTAAATATTTTTCGAGAGATTTCCTCCACGTGGTAGTATAAGGTCCTTTAGCTATTGTTCTTGATATATGACCCGCCTTAGCCTATTCCTCTTTGAGATGTGTCACAAAATAGTAAGATTCTACCTATTTACAATCGGTACATGTGGGGTGACTAATGGTTTACGATTTTTCATTAATAGTAGTTTACGTTTGACATAGAATTTCCCTTAATAACGTTAATAATGGTTCTCGAAATCGAATAGCAACTTGGTACTTGGTAGATATATTTTTATTCTTCGTAGATAATATTCTTATAGTGATTAGGAATTTCCCATAATAACGTTAATAATAGTGGCAGAACAGCGACTTGGAATAATTTTTTTTTTTTATTAGTGATAGATATTAATCTTATATGTGTCTAGTACGTAGAACAGTTAGAACAATGCAACCTGTTACGGATTTAACCAAGTTGATAAACCCGTGATTACATTTGAATATTTTTTACAGTTCTTACATATATTAGAACTTTACACGCCACTTGCAAACTAAAACAAGTTTAAACCCCCATACTTCCATTAATCATGTCATCACATATAAAGTACTAATATTCAAACCACTTAACAATGAAGCAAAAGTGGGCCCTAGTGAGTGACGGCAGTGGGCTTGATTGGTTTGGTAAATGGGCCACAGTAAGTCACCAAACACTCAGAATCAAAATGGCCCACTTTCCTACCCAAATTATTCCTCCAAACACTCTACACTAGCAGTAGCTTTCAACTTAGCTAGCATATTCTTTTAGGCCAACACCTAAAGTTACATTAATGAAATCATTCCACTTTAAAATTTAAAAGAATAATTTGAAGAATGAAATATTTCTGCTACTTCAAAAGTTTGAGACTCAATAATAATGTAGTCACGAGGTGTAAATTGTGCCTCTACCGAAAACGAAGTAGTGCTTTATCCGCAGTAATTTAAAAAGTAATTCACACTTTTGGTATAATTTTATATTTGATGATCGAAATACCGTCATATAATTAATATTCACCTGATGAAAAAAAAAATTTATTCTTTTTGTCACTGTTTAAGAAATTTTTAGTTATTTTAAACTGTAAAAATAAAAATCAATAATTTAAAAAAAAAAATTATATAAACCACAATCTGCAGCCCCATATGACAAGGCACTTTGCCACTTTCTTTTTTACATGGTTAAAGCGTACGTAAAACTGTCATATCACATGAGGTTCGTTATTAATATTCATCGATTTTGTTTTAGCTTCTCCAACTTTAACGTTTGAACTTAGATACACATTAACATGTAGACATTAATGCGCGCGCCTCTTTTAGTAACGGTTCATATGCAATTGCAAAGTATGCATGCACCTCCCATCCGCACCTCTACTTGATTAAAGAGGTTAATTCCTTCCCCTTGATCTCAACTTAGATCTAAAGGGGAGTGATTTAGTTTTATACTTATAGATCTGTTAAACCATATTAGGCTAGCCTAGTGTGATTTAATCTATTGACGTGATTTGTAGACTGTTGCGTCCATTGCGTCTAGTGTAGATGTTTACAAGTGTGCGCTCTAATAATAATCTTTAAAAATGGTTTGAAAATTTGACATACAATTATTCGGAAAGTTATGAAATATATGTGGTGTGCCATAATTTTGTACTTGCTACATGCTAGCTCAACAACAAGTATAAAGCAAGATAAAGAGAGAAAGACCAAGTTCATGGAAAGCTAATGATGTCTAGTTTCATATCCAAAGTGCAAATTGCAATTCAGATCTTTATTTAAGAATTTATGGTAAAATACCGAAGCAACGCAAAATTGAAAGATGAAATTCACCTCATGTCCTCAGTGATCTTTGCCCACCAGTTCGATCTAAGACCCATGTTTAGACCTCAGACTCAATTCGACATGTATGAGCTGGTTGAATTCGATATAGGGCCTCAAATTCAAACTGGAAATGAGATATCGTGAACCCTAATTCGAATATCAGACGAAAATCTTGATTATTAAGGTGATAAACTTGGAGTTAATCAGCTATAAATAGCATGGACCATGAAGCAAAAAGGTGCATCATTTTCACCATTTACTAGTGCAAGGACTCCTAAATTAGACTGAGTTCCAGTTTGGCCTCAAACTTATGACAAGAATCTGGACTCGATCGGAACTTGACCTAAGCTCGATCCCACGAGCTCATTTTGACCTCAAGATACGATCTCACTAGAAATCGAATTCTGACTTAAGCATTTGGAAGGTTTACGACGGATCAGCCTAAGCATAGGTCACATGTGATGTCTCTATGCAGATTTAGATGACTCAAATCTAATTCAAGTCCAACTAGAACTTAGATTAATCTGACGTGGACTATTTAATCATAAGTATCAGTCAAATTAGTTGACGAAAATATTCCACATCAATATGTAAACTCATTTTAGCTTTGAAAGAATAATTGGCCGTTGCATTAATTTGTGGTCATTAATAGGAATTAAGACTAAAATTGTCTTCCCATAAATAGAAGTGGTTTTTACTCACGTGACGTTCTGAGAATTGTTAACCTGGAGTAAGGCTAGGGAGTGATGGGTTAAATACTCGCTCCCACAACTATATTTCAATTATTTTCGAGAGGTATCTAGATAAGAAAAAAATTGTTCCAGGATGTCAACTTCGTGACAACTAGTAATGAGACAGATAATACCCATAAGTTTCTGGATTTTCCCTGTTAAAAGTTTCTGAATTTCCTCTTAGGATATGCATGCATTCAGTTTTACATGCATGAATGAAGGTATAGTCGTGATTAGTGATTGAGCTAATTAGTATATTAGCAACAGGGAAAATATTAATTTTGGTCCTCTGAACCAGCTTTATCATCGTGTCATAATTCTGGATAAGAAGAAATTCGAAAGAGTCGAAAGGAATATTGCTTTCATAAATTCGTATTGAGACACATGTATAATAACACGTGCAATTGTTACACGAGAATGGATGCATCAAATTAGTTAAAAAAAACTCGAATTTTCCAAATATTAGAGTATCGAGTTCTCATGATTTTATCTCAATCGCACATTAACAATAATAACTAATTGACTTCAAGTCTACAACACATCTTTCTTGCAACTTCCCATCAATTATTTCTTCCTTATTATTACCATCACTTGAACCTATCCAAACTTACGAAATATCATATTCACACACATTAAAGGTGCTACATATCTACAATCAATTATCAATTTAAATTTGCTCCAACGGCACTCTTTTGATTTATGGAGTAGATATAAGTTATAAAAATAGTACGGTTGGCATCCACCGAATGGTTCGAAATTAATCAATTCTCCTAAAAGGGACAGAATCATTGTTTGGATGTTATATCCTTTAAACATTAAAGTACAAAAATTCTTAAATAAAGCCAACCAAATGACAAAACAAAAGGTAGCAGCTTTCATTGCTATAAGCTGGCACCAGCTTAAAACTTAAACTCGCCCACTCCAACTTGGTCCTTGCGCGTCCCATCCATCCCCCATTCACAAGCATTTTGCTACTGCATTAATCACCCCACCTCTATGCCCCCCTCACCCACCCCCACCCCAAAAGAACTTTTCTTTTTTTTTTTTTTACTTAGGCTAGTTGGATAGGAATTTTTGTAACCACTATGGTTACAATTATTATTTTTGTTTGTACCATAGAGTTCCGAAGGACTACTAATTGTAGTTGCGCAATAGAATGACAGAAAATCATACATAAAAGTAACAAAAAGACGCAAACCGTTCGTCAGATTTTTCAACGTCTGCGAACACCGTCGAGTTAGGACTTTTCACTAATTTCAATGTGCTAGGGTACAATCACAAATAAGTAGTCTATTTATATTAGACACACAAGTGTAATTAAATTTTATGTCGACTGTCAATAGTACCAACGAAAGCTCTATAACTCGATAATCACATTCACATTTCAGGGCTACCTCTGACTCAAAAAAAAACTTTCGGCACAATGAATCAAACACAAAATGTCTTGCTAAATAGATTGACCTTACATATCAATATCTATTGAAGTTTTACACTACCGAGCCAACATTTAGGTTGTGAATACAATTATACTGTATATTTGGTTGTGTCCAATTTGTTGAAAAATGTAAAACTTGTAATCATAGGAGCTGAATATTACGGAGCAACCCAAGACACCCTTTATGGCTATCTAAACTATACTTTATTAAGAGTATCATTGAGTCTAATTACAATGCAAGAAAAAATGAAGCTTCGTCCAAAGTTAGTAGGCCAATTATCCATATGTTACTTAATTAGTGCTCAACAATTTTTATTCATATTGTGTAACTTTTTGAACTCATTATTAATTTTGAATATGAAAGTTATGATACCGTGCTTAATCAACCCCACCCCCTGCTCCCACCTCTCTATATAATTACACTTACATTTCAAATACATGGTCCCCCTCCTCCCACCTCTATATATATACACTTCCATTCCAAATTCATCATCAAAAGCAAACTACCACATTCCCATAAACGTCTAAACTAAATGGCTTCTATCTACAATAGATTCTCACCATCATTCTTGGTTCTTAATCTAATAGTACTAAACATTTGTATTGTTGCCAATGCTGGAAATTTCTACCAAGATTTCGACCTAACATGGGGCGACAAGCGTGCCAAGATTTTCCAAGGAGGCCAGCTTCTTTCTCTGTCCCTCGACAAAGTCTCCGGCTCCGGATTCCAATCCAAGAAAGAGTATTTATTCGGAAGGATCGACATGCAACTCAAACTTGTCGCAGGCAACTCTGCGGGCACGGTCACCGCATACTATGTACGTTTATTTTCTTCAAATTTTGTATGTCGTGGTGAAATTAAGAATGTATATACCTTACATTGTGCTTGGTATGTGTCTGTTTTCAGTTATCTTCTCAAGGGCCGACGCACGACGAAATCGACTTCGAGTTCCTGGGGAATGTCACTGGACAACCTTACATCCTCCATACTAATGTCTTCACTTTAGGCAAAGGAAATAGAGAGCAACAATTCTATCTATGGTTTGATCCCACCAAGAACTTCCACACATATTCAATCATATGGAATCCTCAGCACATTGTGTAAGAACATGCTTCATTCTCAATATGTTGTGGCAAAAAAGAAAACTATATCATCCAAAAAAGTTTGTGATACTAAATATATCACAGAACTATTAGTCACAAGTTCCAATATATAAACAATTATAATCAGAAAGTCTATCATAAACTTAGCTTAGATCAATATCCAGTATTTATGTGACACTACACAAACAGGACAACATATCTTTACACAAATACACAAAATGCAACAAAATACTAACCAATTTCATTACACATTTTCAGATTCTTGGTGGACAACACTCCCATCAGACTTTTCAAAAATGCCGAATCAGTTGGTGTTCCATTCCCAAAGAACCAACCAATGAGAATCTACTCCAGCCTCTGGAACGCAGACGATTGGGCGACGAGAGGGGGCTTGGTGAAAGCTGATTGGTCCAAAGCACCCTTTACCGCATACTACCGCAACTTTAATGCGCAAACATGCACCGGATCATGCAGTTCCGGAAGCTCCAAGTTCTCGAATGGGGCGTGGCAGAGCTCAGAGCTCGACGCGTATAGCCGGAGAAGGCTGAGATGGGTTCAGAGGAATTTCATGATATATGACTATTGTTCGGATTATAAACGATTTCCTCATGGATTCCCTCTAGAATGCAGGCAGTGATCATAGAAGTTTATGTAGAAAGAGTGTCGGAGTTTCTTTATTAGTGCTTTTCATGTTATTATTGCTTATTCCTTTTGTGAAATTTTATTTGTTTTTGTAAAAATAAATGAATAATTTTTTCTCAGTCATATCAACATCGTAATTCATCCTAGTACAAGTACAAGAAGGGTCAAGAGCAAGACCATAATTAGACAATTTTATTAAGTATCATTAAGAATCTCAGGCTCCACCATATTACATTCTGCGAATGGCCAATAGATAATTATTCCTCTATAACAAAAGTAGGAATTTACTCTATATGTTAAAAGGAAAAAAAAAAAAACATCAACCTACCACTTGTGTTTATTAGACTATGGGAAAAAAAGATTAACAAATGACCTCTATTACATAAGTTTACAAGTCATATAGATACCAGTATGATTTTGAACTTACAGACCAAATACATAAAAGAAACCAAAAAGAGAAGAAGCTAACTACTTTTCAAATAGGAAGTCTTTTGGAACCTCTTTTTACCAAAAGCAACATGCGCAACTTGCATAACAACAGAGAATTATTTATCTTGTTAAGCTCTATGTACCTCATATTACTACATGCTCAGGTACCTGAACCTACACAGCAGCATAATCAAAGAAATTAACTGTTTGTTCTACCGAGTTAACAAAAATCTTCGAGAAAATTATCATGTAGATTGCTTATATAACAAGAAGTACTAATCAGTTTCACACAAACAAGAGCTGATGTTATTTGTATGAATTTCTTAAAATAATATTTCACAGACATTTTGGAACAATAAGAACTCGTTTTTGCCTGAGACGATATTATTGCGCAACAATATTATTTATACTTGAGCATGTTGTAAGAGAGATATGGAGCAGGCTACGTCACATTCCTGCTTTAGAAAGCTTAGTTAATGTTTTGGCAATCTCGTCGGCTGTCGCCTTCTCGTTAATGGAGGCGACCAGTGGGCTGTCTCCAGGTACTATGTCATCTCTTAGGTAGCTTCCAGGCGTTCTGAGCAAATCTTCCGAACCTTTCTCCACGGCCCCTTTCATGATCACAGTCTTGTGGGTCCCGGCAATTAGTTCCTCGTAATCCGTGTCACCCGTTTCTCCGAGGATGACGTACATGTTTGCCACATTCAATCGCCATCTGACAAAAAGATACCTGTAATAGGAGGGAAAATGATCACCAATCAGAATCCGGAAAGTAAACACTATTTAAACGCAGCATCCATACGACGCAAAAAATCTGGATGCATTATGGTTCTCGAGCTCCAGATTGGTGCAAGGCTTACAATATTATGGTTACCCCATAATCAATAAATTTATAAAAAGAACATGTGGAAATAATCTCATTGATGTGACGACTGCATATGCATAAGTTTATATAACTCTATCGGGCGTTTTTTCCCGATGGCAACACGGTATAACAGGTAAACAGGACTGTTCTCTTCCCGACATTTCCGCAACGTTATACCTTTTTTGCTCTTCTGGGAGTTAGAACTAATTCTATTTATGCACTGTAATGCACGTTGGGAGAAATAAAATATCTCTACTGCGCTACAAAATTTATCTTGTACGTGCCGGGTTATGTTTTTCCTTCAACTGGAATTATGTGTATTGGTTTATACGGTCCTCCTAATGAACCAACATTATATTCTGACATATTATCCATCAAGCCTAATAAACATTTGGCTAAGGATATGTTTGGTTTAGATTATTTGGTTTCCATATTTTCTCGTCAGGTGAGGAAAAAACGACCGACACATTACAAACTATATGGAATTTAATGCAAATCTGAAAAAAAAAAAAAAAAAAAAAAAGATCAATAGCTTGTGGTATATACCTCAGTGCCTGTGAACGAGACGCGAGGAGAGGTATGACTTGCATTCTTGTAGAGTTTCTGCAATACATCAAATGGCAACGAAGACCCCTAATCCTGAGCTTCTGCCTCATATCATCTACTTTCTTGGCCTGTAAAGTAAAACATAGAGCAGAAATAAAGAACAATTCAACCACGAAAAAGATTGCAATTCTTTAAAATGAGGAGTTCACGTTTCCTGAGATATAATACTTACCTTAGTAGGATCCTTTATCAAGAACGAAAGGCAGTGGGAGTTGCTCGATTTCACATCTTCATCAATCGCACTTGAAGGGCGACTGGATTTGGCACCCTCGGTTGTATTCATTAGCTTCAGAATGGTCTTTTTCAAACCATCATACCCCCACCGGTACTCAATATGCGATGCATAATCCGGATCGGGACTAAGTTTTCCATTCTCTCCATGAGTGCCGGGATAATACACTTCGGTACCACTACTACATATCAAAGCATCAAAATCATTTACTTGAACCTTCCCTGACTTCAAAAACTCAGTCAGTTCCGCCACCGGCATAGCTGTCGAAAGTGCGAATCCCGTAAATTTTGCAGTTTGCGAATCTAGCTTAATTGCCTTGAAAATCTCTTGGATTATTTGAATCATCTTTTTCTCAGGCGCCCCTTTTTTGTCAAAGCAATCTAGTGCTATGACAATAAGTTTACGGCGCCTCCTCAGCATAGGAAACTTGTCAGGCAGTTTCTTTTCGGCGGTAGGATTTTGCGCCGCTGGATTTTGCGCACTTGGTTCTGGTTTCTTGATTTTGCTCAAAACACGCTGAACTTGGTCTTGCACGTTATCACCGGTCGCCTTCACGTCTAGTGATTCGTTTAAGGATGTTTTTTCCCCGTCAATTGATAGCCTTAAGGACATATCTTGAACATCTTTAAGTGAATCATTTAGGGACTCCTCCATAGCTAATTCGTCTGCGGGGGTGTCGGTTTGCCACTGAGGATGCCTCATACGACATGCCGCGATCCTTGTTAAGTATGTCCGGCAATGTTCTGGCCATGAAAATAGATGTATGTTCTTCAATCCATTCCTTCTGCACTCGACCCATAAGTTCTTTTCTGATACTAATTTAAGAAGAGCATCAGCGATTGCTTGTTGATCATGGGGATCCACCAGCAATCCATTATTCAGCGCCTATATTATATAACAAAACAAACAAATTTAATTCTCGCGATATAGTAATTCCAAGTATTATTAAATTTCCACAAACATATATCTGGAAAAAACAGATAAAGCAATGTAAAAGTAACAACTACTCAGATTTTCATTTCATCATTGTTCTTTCATTTTAGATAATTCTCAGAGGGCGAGGAAACATTGACCATATCGTTATATATAGCAAAAGAACATGGAGAAAAGGATTTAGATGAACATAGACTAGGCGTTACTCATTACTCAAGGAAAGCCAACGACTTTTACCCGATGAATATCGACCGGGCCACCATTCTTGGTTGCAACCATTGGCAATCCATGTGCAGCAGCCTACAATCTCAAAAAACAAGGTTTACCAAATATATCTACAAAATAGAACAGAAACGGGAAGCAGTATGACTTGAACGAACCTCGATTAATGTAAGTCCAAAGGGCTCAACTAAAGCTGGGTTTATGAAAACTCCCTGTCAAGTTGTCAAGCTCAGTAATTTTAGAACTAATGATAGAAAATAGTTTAAGAAACTTTAATGAACAAACATCAATAGAACCTTTGTTTTTCCAGCTAGGCGGTATATCTCGGGAACATCAGTTTGCTTGTGATGTTTAGGGAAGGCCACTTGCCCATATAAATCATACTTGTCGACCAGCTTTAGTACTGTCATGAGCACACTGGCATTCCCGCCGCCCATCTCATCTATATCATCCCGATTTCCCATTATAAGAGTCTGCATAAAACACATGAATTAAGTCACTCAAAAAACCTGGCAAAATTTGTCTATGTTCATGTAACAATAACTGATTATGTTGATTAACTTACAAGATTAGCGAGCTCTCGTAATGGACGACATTCTCCGAAGGCTTTAACAAGAGTAGTTATATTCTTCTTGGGATCAGGTCTTGATAAAGCTAGAATCATTGGCTTGTGTGGATTAATCAAAAAACGCATCACCTGAGTTAACATTGTAATAATTTGTTGGTCCAACAATGTCGCATGCAACCTAGAGAAATGAGTAAAATCTGAAGGCTAACTAAAATACATGCAGAATTGGAGCTTACTTCTGACCATATCGCAGGGACATTTCTGGGGGACAACCCCTCAGTAAGTGCCGCAAGGTCATCTGCTTCAGTGGCATCTTCTTGGACCACGACATTGCTAAAGTCCATCCCTGGAGGAATCACCTTCATAACAATCATGAATATTAACCAAGAGACAAAAAAATTAATTCCAAGCTCGAAAAGTTCACCTTGAAGTTTTCATTTACGCCCGTATATATATTAGGAAAAATTACATTTACACCCCTTGTGGTTTGGCTTACTACAAACACTTTCCCAACATTTGAACTATTATAACCACACCTCTGGAAAGTTAGGAAACATACAGAAGTAATGGGGCCATCTGTAGTATTTTTCAAAATTCAGGGTAGTCTATGTAATTATTTAAACTTCTTTGGAGTCTATATGTGATGTTTCTTATAATTTCAAGTTTCTGAAATCACTACGAGGGTATTTTTGTTAGACCAAACCTCCAGGAGTGTAATATGCGAACAACTAAGATTGTTTGGAGAATCCACGGTATTCATTCTCCTCTAGAGGCATGTCTTTCATTATGAAGCAACAGACAATGATGTGTATATAAATGACTACGCATTTTAAACAAAAGATTATGTCAAAGATATAACAGCGCAGGTTCAAATATTAACTGAAGACACTTTCCAAAATCTTTCTAAGTCTTCTAAGTGTATGAATTTCAGTTCCACATGCAGAAAAATTACAGAGTAAGTTTAGGATTTATTACAGAGTAAGTTTAGGAAATCCAGGAACGGTCTATAATTAGAGAAAGTACCACATGATCATGCTTACCGCCATTCTAGGCATAAACCGACCATGACAATTCACCCCACGCCTTGCACGAGCCCTCAAAACTCTCTCGAGCTTGACATCAAACCCATCATACAATCCCCATTGCTCTTCAATCTCCTGCTTAGTACTCGTGATGACAAGCTCCGCAGCATCCAAGGAAAGCTCTTCCGCTTCGATCCTCCTCATAATCCTATAAATAGAATTAATATCCTCTTTCGATTGCCTCCCCTGCTTTAGAAGCTGTTCAAGCTTGTTTCTGCCCAACGAATGCCCTGTCAAAACCATCGGAACATTTAAAGCACCCGAAAGAAGAGCCGCACTATCCCCTGCATCCGCATAATGGCCGTGGATCACATATGGCCACACGGGTTGTCCTCCACCGATTTGTTCTCCCAAAGCCTTCGACATGTTGAGTATATGTGCTAATGCTCCGTCGACAAATTCTTGAATGTGAGGCCATAGTAGTTCTTTTCTAAGATACTTGTCTCGAGGACCAAAGGGTATTCTTACAATATAAGCACCACTGCTTTCTCCTAGGTCGGCATCATCGGCTCCTGTAGTAAGCATCTCGGTTGGCTCACCGTAACTCCAATCTACTTCAGGTGACGAAACTTGTCTTGTGAAAAGATCCACTCTGTATACACCAGGCATTTTAGCAAGCGCCCGAGCGAGTTCTACGACATATTTAATCTGGCATTTCATCAATGTAAGTTAATAAACAAGACTTGACAAATAATTATTACGACATTTAGCATGTATTCTAATACCTGACCACCAGTATCAGAATCTCGACCAAGCTCCATATTTTCACCCCCACGGACCAAACCATGTAAACTGAACAATATGAGATTTTACGTCAGAAATTATATGCACCATGCCTCGTAGTTGCACAGTAACTAAAACATTCTATAATGGTCCTCCATCTGAATATCACAAAGCTCATCCAGATGGAAAGTAAATGGTCAGATAACGACACGGCATTATTCAATTAAACAAAATTAATAATTCAAAAATTGAGGTGCTCCAGATCACTGATATTAAATTCTTAATTTTTAACTTCTTACCACATAATTTGCTTCAAGCTATCAAAAGGTTTAAAGGTACTAATGAATCTTAAAAGCAAGAAATGAGAGCTAAGACGCCCTTACCTAATGAGAACAACATACAGCTTCTTTTCCTTGTTACCGTCTGACCATGCTTCCAGGTTAGAGACGTTTCGCTGGAACTTTTTCCTGGGGCTGTCAACTGAAAGTGCCTCCCCCATCACATCTCCTTTCTCTCCTTCAGACAAATCTTCAGACATATCATCTGTCACATCCTTTCGCCCTTGTTCTCGTAACAACCTCCGGTTTGCTAACCTTTGCAAATCATCCCATTCCAACTGACAAAGACAAAAATTTCAATAGTATACGCATTTATAAACACTCTTATTATACAGATAAAACCAATGTGGAAGCGAATCTATATGGTAACATCTTCAGCAAATTGTAAACTTTACAAAGCTGGTTTATATATGAATCATAAAATTTTAGGATGAACATATTAAGCTTCAAAACCCAGTCAGGGCAGCAGCATTGTTAGATACAGTCTAAGCAAATTAAAAAACAAAACAATCAAATTATCAAGCTTTTAATCCCAAATAAATTGGGGTAGACTATATGAACAGAAGAAGAATCATGTCTAGTCGAGCACAAAAATTGTTAAAAATTAAGTTTCATCTATAAAATAGCAAAGATAGAAAACGAAGTCCGGACATTGTTGATGGTCATTAAGTTTAAACCTTTTTTCCTTATATGGCCTCAATAAAGTTCCACAAAATGAATGGAGTGATGGACAACAAGCACTCACACTCATAGCTGAAAAATCTCCTCTTGCAAAATGTTACCACAAATACAAAACAGTATTTGACAAAAACACCTTTTTGAAACTATCCTTTGTATCTTGCAACTCAAATCTAAAATATTCTCTGACAATGGTCACCAAGAAACAGAAGATTCATGATCACAATACAACTAATAATAAATGTGAAAGAAACAACAAGATCTTATATAAATAATAACCCTTCCCCCCACCCTGACACCAAAACACAAAACCCCTCTGACCCTCTCATCAATCTCGATCTATTTAATTATCAAAAAATGTCACGTGTCAGTCGTAAAAAGGTACACATGAGGGGCATGTCGAAAAAGGCAATTACAAAATTATATAAATGGTTAATCTATCTACAAACTTAAGATTTTTAGACGAGACGACAATTCAATGCAATACATAAGTGCTATCAAAAACCCTTTTGAGACAAATCTCAAAACACACACTTCAAGGTATAAACACACACACAAACACATATCTCTGATAAATATAATTAAAAGACCTGTTTCTTTTTCCGGGCAAGGTGCCAAATGCGCCAACACATGTTCTCCAACCTGGAACTCCTCTCCCTCGTATTCCTCGTCGCGACAACCTTGATCCATGTCCGATGAAGATCAGTCTCATCAACACCAGTCACAACTTCCTCAACAAAATACTTCGTCGGATTAAAATGAGTGCCCCTCTCAGCTCTCACACCCGAATTATTACTATTATTATTAGTAGTAGTTGCAGTAGTAGAAGAAGAAGCTCCTTTACTCTCATCATTAATGGCAGAAGCTCCACTATCCAAAATCGCCTCCAAATAACCATTTATCCACTCATTACCAGCCATTTTTCGTCACAAAATCAAATCTTGAATAATGGGTTTTCTTCAAAATCGAATCTTTAATAAAGGGTTTGCTTCAAAATCAAATCTTTGATAAAGGGTTTTTTTCTTCACATGCAAATAATGAAGGTGTGAACTTTTTTTTTTTTATTTTATTGAGTGTGTGTGTTTTAGTGTGTGTGTGTGTGTGTGTGAACAGGGCAATGGGAGATTGGTTTTGTGAAGAGGTGAGGAGGGAGAACCACATGGCAGTTAGAGGTGGGGCCTAAAGGTGACACGTGGCGTGAGGATCTTGTTGGTGTTTAATGGGTCGTCATGCATTTTTTGAGAAAACAGGGGAAGGATAATTTGAGTTTTTTGTCGAATGTTGAAGTATTTGGTGTACGTATAAGGTATAATATATTATTGAGAGTTTTTTAATTTGTTTTTGGTGAATTATAAATAATGATTAGAGAGAAGAGATATTGAGGAAGAAAAAAATGGTGAAATTTTTTATGTACACATGTTTCAAGGTTGTCCGGTTCCCGATGATGGGGAAGTTTCTGTTACCGATTTGTCGCAGGTGAGTGTGGAGGATGTCTGCGTGATGAGGTTTTCTCACTCTTCGTCTGTTACGCTTTTGATGCGATTCTTCAGTGATTTTCTTTTTATTAATTAATTTTCACCATTTGTTCTATACTTTTATCTTTTGCTTTTTTTTTGCTAAACAATTATCGTCTTCTGCTTTACTTACACGAAAATGTTGTGTAGTCAATTTGAAATATGATCACTTACTTATATGCACCAATGCACTAAGATTATTGAGATGTTAATGTTCAAATTACATTCCAAAACATTTGGTTTAGACTGATTCCAAGACTTGTTTAGTGTTAAACTAAACCCAAAACGTTCATAAACATAATTGCTTAAGGCGTAGACGTGTAGTTTTTATCGGTGTTGTCAAATTCGAATCGAGTCGAACAATTCAACTGATATCAGATCGATCCCCGTTTAGTTTGGATGGGATATAGAGACTCGAATACTAAAAGGAGTTGGTGAAGTCGTTGTAACTAGTCTGTTCACCGATTGAACCGGCGAATCAAAATTTCCATTCGAGTTATTGTTGTTATTTGCACAAAATACTATATTGCACCAAATATCTCAAATGTTTGAAAAGCTAAAACTAAAAACATATATCACCCGCACATTAACGGCGATTAATGGTCCAACACATTTTGGAGAAGGAGAAGTAGTTAATGACATATAAAACAAAATAAATCATGGGGAAGGAATGAAGGTCTATAGTCAATTAGTCATTAATGGCTATTACAATTAATAAATTAAATTTATGGAAGATTGATAAATACTAAAACAGAAGAAAGAGAAATGGTGGAATATTTTCTCCATTTCTCTAACTTATCGGACAAAAGAGGGAAATAAATTATCTAATCCTAAATTCCGTAAATTAGCTTAATTAGTATACATATCATTTAAGTATTTAAATGTTAACATTAGTCTTATGTTTTAAGAGAATAAATTATTTATGATTCAATTCTTTAAAAAAACTACATAATTTGGGAGTGCCTTCGAGTCACTAAACATAGTGCTTTAACGTATTAACGTTAAGTTAAATCTTATGTATTTACCAATGCCTTTATGTCATATTGATGTACTTTAATGTCTAAATGCTAAGTTACTAGTTACCCATTTACAAGTGTATTTATTGCAAACTTTATTTGCACCGTACTACTAAATTTTTGTGCATGTATTTAAGAGTACTTTCAAAAGTCATCACTATACAACAAATTCGTATAGAAAATGAAAGTACAAAAAATTTAGCAATTTTTTATTGTTTTTGTTAAGTAAACTATTTTAATTAAAAGAAGGCTACAATACGTTAGTCACCATCAAATTGAAGAAAATAACACTAAACCTTATGCATGCACTAAAAGTAAAAAGTCCTCTTAAATAAAAGAATTTAAGAATAAATAAAAATTCACACTGAGATATTGGTGAACAAGAACGCCTTAACAACGAATAAAAATCTTGTTCCTAATATGATTCAGGGTCGGAAAAATATCCAATTCTACGTAAAATTCTTAGCTGCCTTACTAATGCAATATTCAATACATACAAAATATAAATACTGCTGAAATTAAAATGAAAGGAGAAAAGAAAAATAAACTTATATACTTTGTATACACTTCAAAGTGCACAACAGGATACGCATAATGATAAAACGCTATAGCGACGAGAAAGCGGCCACTAGTTACAAAGCTCCAATAAGGTAGTTACAAAGCTTCAATAAGGTATTGAGAGGGCGAGTCAAGTACAGAGTAGCTAAACATTTTGCGGAACGTACATAACACGTGCTGACTTCTTAGCGAAAAAATAATTCTCCTACCCTAGCTTGCAGCATAGTAGTAGTAGTCACAGATGCTGCAATTGTGAGTTCCCTCTAAATTTGTAGTTGGTCACATAAAGATCTCCGCATCGATTAAAGTTTTGATTTCAATGTATATTTCGATCGGCTAGGTTTCATTTGGACAAAGTCAAAAAATGGTAACGTTTGTGTAGTTTTTGCAAAAACATACGGAAATTCCGATTTATGCATCCACATAAATTGCAACTTTCAACCACACCAAAATCGTGCTCCCCCTTATAAATCGCATTTTGTACTCAGCAACTCTACTCAAACATCTCAACAAAAAACCCATTATAAACCCTAATTTCACATTCCACACACACAATCAAAAAAGCCCTAAAACTCGAAACAAACAAAAAAATGGGGAAAAATCACCAAAAATCCAGCAAACAGAAGCAAGAAGATCTTCTAAAAACCCTAGGAGACTTCACCAGCAAAGAGAATTGGGACGAATTCTTCAGCATAAGAGGCAGCGACGACGCATTCGAATGGTACGCTGAGTGGCCACAAATCCAAAGTTTACTCACGAATCATCTATCATTAACTTCTCCGAAGAAAGAGGATGTGAGCGTTTTGGTGCCGGGATGTGGAAACTCGAAGCTGTCGGAGCATTTGTACGATTTAGGGTTTAAGAATATTACGAATGTGGATTTTTCTAAAGTTGTTATTTCGGATATGTTAAGGAGGAATATTCGGGAGAGGCCGGCGATGAAGTGGAGGGTTATGGATATGACCAACATGCAGGTGAATTTGAGCTCAAGTTTGGATTTTTATTCGTATTTGAGAGTTTTGGATTTTGTTGGTTGTTGGGATGTTTTGAAGTGTTTATTAAGTTGGGAGTTATTGAATTTGGTAGGTTGATTAAGCAAGTAGAAAGTTTTCAGTCGGGTTATCGTCCAAATTACGTAAAATAGTGGACTTACTTAGCTGAAGGAGTCTTGGGATTTATTGTGTTTAGTACAATTGAATGTATAGGCTAATGCGTCCGTAAAATTACGTGCTCAACTTTGTTTCTTGAGTTGCGGATTATTGGCTGTTGACGTGTTTGAAGTATCTTATTTAAGTTGGAATGTTGAGATTCTTGAGTTTAGTTAATGGATTAAGCAAATATGAAGTTTTAAATTTTTAGTAAATGGATTAAGCAAGTATGAAGTTTTAAATTAAGTTATCGTCCAAATAATGTGCAGTATTGCCTTAACTATGATATATATTGGCCAATTAATGAGTAAGCATACATACATTCAGTTGGACAGGAATGTGCTAATTGCATGAGAGTAGAAATTTGCTATTAGTTCGAGAACTCTTATATCGGGATTTGCTCAAAAACTGTGATCTCTTACCCTCAAAATTTGCAATGAAACACCTTATGATGCAGCAAGGATACATTTGTGATTGAGTTATTTTGCTGCCAAATTTTCATTGTGATTCTCTCTTTGTTGCTTGAACATTTACATTTAGTTTCTGTGGGGAATACTTTTATTCAGTTCTCAGAGTTGATGCTGATTTATCATACTTTGTTTTCATGTCCCTGTTTTGCTCACTTATATTATTTACTTGCTTCTTTTTTTTTTTTTTTTTTTCTGAGAAATGCGACTTTGTTTCAGTTTGCAGATGAGAGCTTTGATGCCATTGTTGACAAGGGAGGGTTGGATGCTTTGATGGAGCCCGAGCTTGGCCCCAAATTGGGAAATCAATATTTATCTGAGGTTTCAAATTGTCAAGTTTGAAAATGTTACCAACTTCATCTTGTTCTCTGTGCTCTGTTTGTCATTTATTTAGTATTATATATTAGAATTCAAAAGCATGATCATGGCACATATATTTTTGTGTATTACCAGGTGAAAAGGCTGTCAAAAGCTGAAGGAAAATTTATCTGTCTAACCTTAGCGGAATCCCATGTTTTAGGTATTGTTCATCTTATTTATATCTCACTGGTGGAAAAGTTTCTATTCCAAAATTGGTAAATTTTTAGCTATAAGTAGTATAACATGAAATTCCATCCCTGTATCTCACATTGTTTGATGCAGTGGATAGACTTGATACTTACTCTAGTCATCTGAATTTCTCTCAGATCTACTTTTCTCCAAGTTCCGATTTGGATGGAAAATGAGTCTTTATGCCATTGCTCAGAAACCATCATCTGGAAGCTTAAAACTGCAGACCTTTATGGTGGTTGCCGAAAAAAATATTTCTTCTGCAATTTCTGAGATATCATCATTTCTGGATCATTACTCTATTGAATCTCATGGTAATCAGGTAGGAGAACTGGTTTCTTTCTCTTTTTCCTTCTTCTGTTTCAACGAGGAGAGCAATTTACTTGTTTTTTTTTTGTTAGTCCAAAAAGGAGCATGCACTTGTCTTGCTTTTGGGAAAATCTTGATTCACATTATTCTCAGAAGAAACTCTGTTTTTAACTTTCAAGTTTCTGTATACTCTGCAATGGACTGCTCGTAATCTGTTTTGCTTGCTCAACAGTTCATTTTGGTATAATGACTTTCTTAGAAAAATTGATTTGCTGATTTGACATGTTTAGGCTCATCAACTCTATGAAGCACTTGAAAGAGAAAAAAGAGTTCGCTCGGAATACTCCAATGGCACTGATATATTATACTCACTTGAAGACCTGAAAGTAGGAGCTAAAGGAAATCTTACGGAGCTTGAACCGGGTCGTAGGGTAAAGCTTACTTTAGGTGAACCCGGTGTTTCCAATTTCTTCTATAATGGTGTACTTCTCGATGCTGGGCCAGAGTCAGGGCCTTTCTCCTACCATTTTGGAGTGTTCCTTGTCCCAAAAGTTAGTTCCTTTTCTCCAACCCTTAAAATTGTGTATGCTCTCTTCATTCATGCTTGAACTTAGCTGATGAGAGCTTACGATGAGTGTTCCAGATTTTGTACTTTGTCATTTTATTTAACAATTGGGAGTATGTTAAATAAGAATGTATTTTCTTGATGGTTTTTCAATTTAAATATTATTGACTGAAGTTTAGATTTCAGACTCGAGCTCATGAGTGGCTTTTCTCATCAGAAGAAGGACAATGGGTTATTGTTGAAAGCTCAAAGGCAGCCCGATTGTTAATGGTACATTTGCTTAGTCACCAATTACTTAACATGTATACTCTTGGTTTATATTGTTTAATTTCTTTTCATTTTTTACGTACTAATTTGTATGTCTCAATTTTAGATATTACTCGATTCCAGCCATTCTAGTACTGCCACAGAGGATATCCAGGTAATATTAATCTTTTTATATTTTAAAGTATCACTCATTTGGGTTACACTTCAAATTTTCCGGTATCTTATATTGTTTTGTTCCTTTTTATAGAAGGATCTCTCGCCATTAGTTAAACAATTGGCACCGGCAGATTGTGTTGATGGTGTTCAGATTCCGTAAGACATCAAATTTCTTTTGTAATAATACGTTTACTACTTCCATATATTCCAGGCATGTGGCCTTCTATTTATGCCCTTATATTCTAGTTATTTACTCATCATGATAAGCTGACCTCGTTTTAGTGAGAGTTTATTTGATCTTTAATAGGATTATTTCAAAATTTATCTGCATAGTTCTCTTACATCGTGGTTATTCAAACTTATAGCTGGGGGATAAGGTGTTATCGAGACACCAAGTTGGACAATTTCCTTAGTCTTTTTTAATTGGAGCACCAAGCTTTGTCGCTTATCTATAAACACTGTACTTTATTGTTTGATATAGGCCTTGGTTTATCTTCACTTTTGTTGATACTTTTCTGAACTGGATGGAGCTTTAGTCTTACAGACCATTCTTGAACTGCATTACAAAGGAACTTTTTTGCATAAGTTTGAGACCAGGGGGAAAGGCTGTGGCTAATGAAAGTCTGAATGGGACTTCCATAGTTGGAGGTTGGTTGGATACTTGAAAGTCTCTTTTTATAGAGATGAAGAGTAATATACAGTTTATTGTTTGAGTTTCTCGCCTTTATGGGGATACTTTTCATACAATTAAGATATAAGAAGATTCTAGAATAAGTTGCAAGTTCTCGGGAGCTGTTCTGAGATATATAATTTATAATCATGTGCCTACCGCGCAACTAGTCAGAGACGCTGAAGACAGCACACTCTTGATAATATGCATGAAGAAATAACATATGTTGGCTCTTTAACATGTAATCGACGTGTATTAGCACATAATTGATGTCATTAGTACCTAAAAAATTTTGTCCTCTTCCATGTTTATTAATCATGTGCTTGATTTTTTTATTTTTTTGATTATCTGCAAAGATTGTCTGGCTGGTTTTTACTCTTACTTCCTTGGGTATTAATATTCTGTCCTTCACCGTAACATACTCCAATTTTTGTTAGTTAAGCATTAATCAGAACTTAATAGACACATACAGAATCTCAGCAAGCCTTGCAAGAACATGGTTGAAGCTACGATGTACGCAGAAAATGACATAAAAGGGAACCAATTCAATCATTTCTGCCTGTTAATATTTGAGCCTGAGGATTGCAAATACTACTTTCTTTCTTCCTCTTCTGGATTCATTTTCTCTAACACGATAATATGAAGAATTTTTTCTTCCCTTTGGGCGTTTTTAGTTTCTGTAACTTTATCTTGGTTTGGGAAAGGCTTCGGTTTTTGCTTTTTAATTCAGATTTTATTATCTATGCAGTTTGTTATGATTCTTTTTCGCCTGCTCATATAGCTGCTACTTGACACAAATTCAATAGTATACTGACGTTTATCAAACTGGTCTATTGCAGGTTTATGGCTGCAAGTGATGGAATTAAGAAGCGAGATATTGTACATGAGGTTGAGAACTACAGATAATATTTTATTATATAAGGACTCTTTATTATTATTATTATTATGGTTTTGAATTATCATTAGAAGCATTTCATATCTTTCGCTTTTGCTTGATACCCATCTTTTCTTTTTCCTTTTTGCCTGAAGCTTTAATGGCTTTCTCCAGGTTACATCTGACTTGACCGGTCCAATAGTTGTGGATGATGTGATCTATGAAGATATTGATGATGATCTTAGCCGTCTCTTTCCATCTAAGGATTTGATCTTCCGACGCCTTACGTTTCAAAGAAGTGAGAGTTTGGTGCAATCTGAGGCTATTTTATCATCACCAGGACAACATGCAATTCCAAGTGAAGAACAAAAGAAATCACAGACTGCTTCCAAATCCAGGAAAAAGGGGAAGCAAAAAAACATTGAAAGTCACACGTCTGATTCTCCGGGTGAGAATCAGATATCTGTCTTTTGTCGGTTAACTTATGAAATTCTGATACTTCTGATGAAATTTTACTCAGTACTGCAAAGAGTGTTTTTCCCTTCATAAAGGTTGAATCTCATACTACTCTGCTTATATAAGCAGTAGTGCCTTCTACAACCAAGAAAAGACAAACAGATTGATTACTGATGTGCGTTTTCAACTTTTTCCCTCTTGGCTGAGCGATTGATCTTGTCTCAAGTGTTTAATGTATGTACCAAGGCAGGGAAAATATGCCCTGTAAATATTAACTTTCGTGTTTATTAAGATGCTGTGCAAGTATAAATAGGTGGGAACTGTAGGTCTAGCTCCTTTACAATTCTGTCGAGACGCAAATGGACATATTTCTAATTGACTTCTGTCTGCAAATA
The DNA here is from genome assembly GCA_946800315.1 of Misopates orontium. NCBI lineage: Eukaryota > Viridiplantae > Streptophyta > Magnoliopsida > Lamiales > Plantaginaceae > Misopates > Misopates orontium. The sequence continues at coordinate 50,855,846 of OX326947.1, read as the reverse complement.
AATCTACTCAAAATATTTTCCTATGAGGTGCTTGAATGGTGCAGTTTCTCCTTTTCACATTTAAATGTCATATTGTCACTCTGAAAAATAGAAGTATGATTATCAATTATGAAGTTTACTACTGAACAGTGTTTAATCTTATTTACTCATGTAACATCCTATTTCTTTTCTGTACACAGCATCGAACAGTGAAATGAAAGTTGATCACAGCTATTTGGCAAGTTCGTATCACAATGGCATTATATCCGGATTAATGTTGATATCAGTGCATTTGGAGGGAGCTGCTTCACCTGGGGGCATGGTGAGCTTGTTATCTCTCTTGAAAGCACCCTACCGTTAAATGGAGAGGGAAGAAGCTTATGTAGATAGTTCATTTGTAGAGCATACTGTACTAAATATTATCGCCCTCCCGCTTTTTTCATTGTCATTATTTTGGGGTAAGGAAGTGGAGTTGGGGTGACAGTGCAAGAACGCATAGGTCAATGGTGATAATAATTAAGAAAATTATTGCTGCTCTTTTACCTCTAAGAATTATATTCTGCCTCAGAGGGGCTATGCTTATGGTCGGTGGGGTTTGTATCTCCACACCTAGGAGCAGTCCTCATGGTACACCTGGCTTAAGTTTTCTTAAAAGATGCCTTGAACTGAAGGTGCTTTGATCCTCTTTTCAGGTCAAAGCAGTTGTTATTGGCCTTGGAGCAGGATTACTTCCAATGTTTCTCAACAAGTGCCTACCTTCTCTAGAGATTGAGGTGAGTTATGAGATTTGAAACCAGTCCTAGTACCATTTTGGCTTTCTGCCTCGATTTTGGGCTAATCTTTAGTTTTGGCAGGTCGTCGAATTAGATCCTGTGGTTCTGGATCTTGCTAGAGACTACTTTGATTTTGGAGAACATGAACGTTTGAAGGTACTTCATTACTGTTCTGTAGTTCTGTCGTCATTTTGATTTTGTGGCTTATATTTCTGAACGTTGGAACTCAAGTGCTTTATGCCACAATTCAGGACATGGACGTTGATCTTGAGACATGAACCAAAAAAAGAAAAATCTTTACCTGAACAATGCACCACACCAAACTGTAGTTTAGGAAAAATAGATCATTGAGCTGTTAAGACGTAATTCCTCCCTGTGAGGCCTATATACCGTATACCGAATACTCCAGTAGGATTGAATATAATCTTATGCAGCCGTCTAGATTTATCATGTCAAGTTTATTTTGCTCTAATTCATCTTTTCTTCTTTTCCTCTGACCAATGGAAAATCCATTTGACTCTCTGTAATCAGAACTTGTGATTTGAACAAATCTTAAACTTGCAGATTTGACATGCATGAGTAACTTGATAACATAAAGGCCATGCTTCTTCAATTTTACAACTATGTGCAATGATCTTTATTTTCTCTCTTCTTGTTGATAACGGTAGCATGGAATACAGGGAATGATTCCCCTTTTTCCTGATCTTGGTTTCAATGTTCTTGCTGGATATTACTAGACTTGGTGCACAGACAATAAAGATTATTTGTGATGTGATTCCAAAGAAAATCACTAATTTTGAGTTGCTATTATTTGTGCTGTTGTATTTAGGTACATATTACCGATGGAATTAAGTTTGTCAGAGACAGAGCGGATTCCGGAGCAGTTAAAATAGCAGATACTAGTTGTAGTAACCAAAATAACGTACTCGACAACGCCTTAAATGGCTGCAATGTAGTTCTTGCAGAAGGAAAACGTTCTGGAAAAATTGACGTACTTATAGTCGACGTGGACTCATCAGATTCAAGGTAGCGAATCTTTGAATAATTGCACTTCTATCAAACATCATGCGCATTCTTACAATTTTTTTCACTTTGTACTCTATTTCTGCAGCTCTGGTTTAAGCTGTCCAGCCTCAGATTTTGTGGAGGAATCTTTTCTTCTGGCCGTCAAAGGTTCACTTTCTGAGAAAGGCTTATTCATCATCAACTTGGTCTCAAGGTCTGCTGCCGTTAAGGATGCAGTCTATTCAAGATTAAAAAAGGTGAGACTAAAGCAACAATCAAATCGTAACCGTTGTTTTCTACGTCACAAATGTATGCATCTTATAACAACTCAGATGTTGATGTTTTTGAAGAGTAATGATCATATGAGTTCCTTTTAACAAAAAATCTGTTTTTTGTTTAAATAATTGCATCTACATCCCAAAAGTTTAATCCAACTATAGAAATGTTGCTTGAAGTATAAATAATTATTGAGATCCCCTAAAGTTTACAAAACTAATCCACAAAGTAAACAAACACCACAAAGACACAAGTTGGATCCATCTGTAATGTTTGTGCAGACCTCAATACGCTACATAATTTTCAAACCTTAAGAAGGTTCTTGTTATTAGGCCAGGCTACAGATGATGTAGATGTAATAGTTCACACATCGTTGTTCTTCAATCCCACGATTTCCATTAAAGCTGTCGCTCTGATCGAGTTTCTGCATATGTTGTACTGATTTTTTATGTCTTCACATTTATTTTTGCAGGTATTTAGCAACCTCTTTTCCCTCCAGCTCGAGGAAGATGTCAACGAAGTGGTTTTTGCCCTTAAGATGGATAATCCCATTGAGGAGGATCGATTATCTGAAGCCCGTAATGTTCTTGCAAAATCATTAGAGATGGAAAAGAAGCAGTGGAGCCAAAGAATCATAGATGCCTCAAAGATGATCAAGCAGCTAAGATGACAAAGGAAACTGTTCAACATATTTATCTGATTCACCTCTCTGTAGTTGCTTCATGCGTCTATTATGTGTTAGTGTATGTCAAAATTTTGCTATATCTGGGTTATTTTTGCAATTTTAAAGCATTTGTTTTGTTCGAGTATGAAATTAAATGTCGACGAAATTTGTATCGAGATGGTCGACATATTTCTTTTTGGATTGATGACTGATGAGTGTACTTTAAAAGAAAGTTAATGAGTTATCAATTTGAATAGTAAAACGGTCAACGTATTACTCTACTCTTTACGATTTTTATTTTGGTTGAGATAAATGAATTATAGTGAATAGCCGCGTTCATTAGTTTATCAATGATTTGATGTTATAAGTTAAAACCAAACTTGTGTAAATATATACTAATAATGCATAGATCATCTATGGTATATAGATGCTTCAATAAACAATTTTGAATAGTACTTGGTATCTTTTGCACTATATCTTATTTCGATAGTCTTATACTTTTTTAATGTTATACGAACAATTAATGTTAATGTCTGGTGAAGTGTGTTTTTAAACTTTATTAATAGTATATGTTAATTTTGATTCGTTACACTTTTTATATAAATGTAGACTACATTGTTTGTAGTATATAATTGTATATTAAATAGATACTCATCCATTTCGTATGATATTCATCTTTTAAAATATATATATATATATATATATATATATATATATATATATATATATATATATATATTTATAGCATTACGGGTACAATAACTACTGGCGCGAAAATATGATCAATCTATATATATAGATAGATAGATCATATTTTCGCGCCAGTAGTTATTGTACCCGTAGTGCTATAATTGTATCCGTACATCTTAATCAGTTTTTAATGCACGAAGCTGCAAATAAAATTTATCTATTTATTTTTGGATATCCGACGTTGTTTTTTCTCTGTTGTTGTTTTTTCTCATATTTTACAACGTTTTCTTGGACGTATACGAAAATTTAAAAATATTAGATTTACGAGATTCAGATCTCGTGTGATTCAAATTTGGATTTTAGCAGAGAGCTCTGTTTAGATCTTCTTTGTTCTCCTTTTTAGTTAATGAGCTGGAGTGCGTCGTCATCATTTAATAATAATTTAATAATCAGTGTCATTACAAATGTACATTATAAATAATCACTACTTATCGCAAACTAAGATCTCAAAAAGCTACAATCATAAAACCGAATCAAAATCGATGCAGTTGTAGAAATTGATCAAATTTGATATATGATGCAGGTTTTTTCGCCAAATGACTTGGATTGATGAGTAAACTCTTCATGCCCTACACGAGTTGTGCACTAATTAATCTTGAAAAAAGATGTACCTTTTTTGTTGAGCTTCGTAATAAATAAGCGTGATTATTTCTGAGTTTTTCGCTCGGAGCCTCGGGATGTCTTTCTTATCCTCATTTGTGTTTTTCCTATTCCGCCTGACACGTACGTGTACGTGTCATGCAGTTGATGTTTACGTAGCGATTCCTATGGCACACCGGTATATATTATTTAGAAATGATTGAACACAAATTAATTAATTGGCATAGAGATTAATTTCTATGTTTTGAATTACTTAGAAATAAGTAAAATTAGAGTTGTAATTAAAATACTAAAAGAAATTCAATTAACATGCTAAAATAATATATCCATAGCATGTTGGTTTGGTTTGCAGTAGTGACTGCGATAATGATGCATCTTTTTTCGTCAATTGACTTGGTTTTGATGAGTAAACACCTCACGATACACAAGTTTTGCGCTAATTAATTTTGAAAAAAATATGTGTTTTTTCTATCGGGCCTTGTGGTAAATACGGGTGGTTATTTCTAATCTCAAAAAAACATGTGCCTTTTTGTGTTGAGTTTTATGATAAATGTATGTGATTATTCTTGAATTAATCGATCGGAGCCTCGGGATGTCCTTCTCATCCTCATTTGTGTTTTTCCTATTTTACCTTGTTTGACACGTGTCATGCAATTGGTGTTTACATGGCGATGCCTATGGCACACGAATATATATATTATTTAAAAATAATTAATCACAAATAATTAGGTAACATAGAGATTAATTTCTATGTCCCAAATTACCGAGAAATAAGTAAATTCAGAGTTGTAATTAAAATACTGCAAGAAATGCAATTAACATGCTAAATAATATATCCATAGCATGTTCCTTTGGTTTGCAGTAGTGAGTGTGATAAATGATGCATGTTATTTCGTCAATTGACTAGGTTTTGATGAGTAAACACCTCATGATACACAAGTTCTGCACTAATTAATCTTAAAAAAAGATGTGCTTTTTCTATTGGGTCGTGTGGTAAATATGGGTGGTTAATTATGATCTTGAAAAACTATGTACCTTTTTGTGTTGAGTCTCGTGATAAATGTAGGTGATTATTCCTGAATTAATCGATAGGAGCCTCGGGATTTCCTTCTCTTCCTCATTTGTGTTTTTCCTATTTTACCTTGTTTGACACGTATAGTGCACTTGTCATGCAGTTGGCGTTTACGTAGCGATACCTATGGCACACCAATATATATTATTTAAAAATAATTAAACACAAATAATTAGGTAACATAGTAATTAATGTCTATGTCCCAGATTATATAGAAATAAGTAAATTCAGAGTTGTAATTAAAATACTAAAAAGAAATACAATTAACATGCTAAATAATATATCCATAGCATGTTGGTTTGGTTTGCACCAGTGACAGTGATAAATGATGCATGTTTTTTCGACAGTTGACTTGGTTTTGATGAGTTGACACCTCATGATACAGAAGTTCTGTACTAATTAATCTTGAAAAAAGATGTGCCTTTTCTATCGAGCCTTGTGGTAAAGTTGGGTGGTTATTTCTAATCTTGAAAAAATATGTACCCTTTTGCGTTCAGTCTCGTGGTAAATGTAGGTGATTATTCATATATTAATCGACCGGAGCCTCGGGATTTCCTTCTCATCGTCATTTGTGTTTTTCCTATTTTACCTTGTTTAACATGTGTAGTGCACGTGTCATGCTGTTTGTGTTTACATGGCGATTCCTACAGCACACAATTATATATTATTTAAAAATAATTAAACACAAATAATTGGGTAACATAGAGATTAATTTCTATGTGTCGAATTACGTAGAATTAAGTAAAACCAGAGTTGTATTTAAAATACTAAAAAGAAATACAATTAACATGCTAAATAATATATCCATAGCATGTTGGTTTGGTTTGCACTAGTGAGTGTGATAAATGATGCATGTTTTTTCGTCAATTGACTAGGTTTTGATGAGTAAACTTCTCATTATGCACAATTTATGCACTAATTAATCTTGAAAACACATGTACTTTTTCTATCGGGCCTTGTGGTAAATATGGGTGGTTATTTTTAATCTTGAAAAAATATGTACATGTTGAGTCTCGTCATAAATGTAGCTGGTTATTCTTGAATTAATCGATCGTGGCCTCCGGATATTTTACCTTGTCCGACACGTAACATGTACGTGTCATGCAGATCGTGTTTACGTGTCAATAGACACGTAACGTGTAGGTGTCATGCAGTTCGTGTTTACGTGTCAATTCCTACGACACGCCAATTTATATTACTTAAATATGATTAAACACAAATTAATTAAGTGACATAAATTAATTTCCATTTCACAAATCACTTAGAAATAACTAAAAGTTAGAGTTGTAATTAAAATTAAAATACTAAAAAAAATACAATTAACATGCTAAAGAATATACCCATAGCATGTTGGTTTGGTTTGCAGTACTGAGTGTGATAAATGATGCATGTCTTTTCGTCAATTGACTAGGTTTTGATGAGTAAACACCTCATTATGCACAATTTCTACACTAACTAATATTGAAAAAAAATGTGCTTTTTCTATCTGACCTTGTGGTAAATATGGGTGGTTATTTCCAATCTTGAAAAAATATGTGCATGTTGAGTCTCTTCATAAATGTAGTTGATTATTAATCGATCGTAGCCTTCGGATTTCCTTCTCATCCTCATTAGTTTTTTTTTTTTTTTTTTTTTTCTATTTTACCTTGTCCGACACGTGTACGTGTACGTGTCATGCAGTTCATGTTTACGTGTCAATTCCTACGGCACACCAATTTATATTACTTAAAAATGATTAAACACAAATTAATTAAGTGACACAAATTAATTTCTATTTCGCAAATCACTTGGAAATAACTAAAAGTTAGAGTTGTAATTAAAAATTAAAATACTAAAAAAAAAATACAATTAACATGATAAATACTATATCCATAGCATGTTGGTTTGGTTTGGAGTAGTGAATGCGATAAATGATGCATGTCTTCTTCTATTGACTAGGTTTTGATGAGTAAACACCTCATTATGCAAAATTTCTGCACTAATTATTCTTGAAAAAATATATGTTTTTTCTATAGGGCCTTGTGGTAAATATGGGTGGTTATTTATAATCTTGAGAAAATATGTACCGGTTGAGTCTCGTCATAAATGTAGCTGATTATTCTTGAATTAATCGATCGTAGTCTCCGGAGTTCCTTCTCATCCTCATTAGTTTTTTTTCTTTTTTCTATTTTACCTTGTCTGACACGTGTACGTGTACCTGTCATGCAGTTCGTGTTTTATGTGTCAATTCCTACGACACACCAATTTATATTACTTAAAATGATTAAACACAGATTAATTGAGTGACACAAATTAATATCTATTTCGCAAATCACTGAGAAATAACTAAAAGTTAGAGCCCTAATTAAAAATTAAAATACTAAAAATAATACAATTAACATGCTAAATAATTTATCCATAGCATGTTGGTTTGGTTTGCAGTAGTGAGTATGATAAATGATGCATATTTTTTCGTCAATGATTAGGTTTTGATGAGTAAACACCTCATTATGCACAATTTCTGCACTAATTAATCTTGAAAAAAGATGTGCTTTTTCTATCGGTCCTTGTGGTAAATATGGGTGGTTATTTCGAATCTTGAAAAAATATGTACCTATTGAGTCTCGTCATAAATGTAGTTGATTGTTCTTGAGTTAATTAATTGATCATAGCCTCCGGATTTTCTTCTCATCCTCATTAGTTTTTTTTTCTTTCTATTTTACCTTGTCTGACACGTGCACGTGTCATGCAGTTCGTGTTTACGCGTCCATTTCTACGGCACACCAATTTATATTACTTAAAAATAATTAAACATAAATTAATTAAGTGGCACAAAGTAATTTTTATTTCGCAAATCACTTAGAAATAACTAAAAGTTAGAGCTGCAACTAAAAATTAAAATACTAATAACAAATACAATTAACATGTTAAATAATATATCTATAGCATGTTTGTTTGGTTTGCAGGGGTGAGTGTGATAAATGATGCATGTTTTTTCGTCAATTGACAAGGTTTTGATGAGTAAACACCTCATTATGCACAATTTCTGCACGAATTAATCTTGAAAAAAGATGTGCTTTTTCTATCGGTCCTTGTGGTAGATATGGGTGGTTATTTCTAATCTTGAAAAAATATGTACATGTTGAGTCTCGTCATAAATGTAGCTGATTGTTCTTGAGTTAATTAATCGATCGTAGCCTTCGGATTTCCTTCTCATCCTCATTAGTTTTTTTTCTATTTTACCTTGTCTGACACGTGTACGTGTAACGTGTCATGCAGTTCGTGTTTACGTGTCAATTCCTACGGCACACCAATTTATATTACTTAAAAATGATTAAACATAAATTAATTAAGTGGCACAAAGTAATTTTTATTTCGCAAATCACTTAGAAATAACTAAAAGTTAGAGCTGCAACTAAAAATTAAAATACTAATAACAAATACAATTAACATGTTAAATAATATATCTATAGCATGTTTGTTTGGTTTGCAGGGGTGAGTGTGATAAATGATGCATGTTTTTTCGTCAATTGACAAGGTTTTGATGAGTAAACACCTCATTATGCACAATTTCTGCACGAATTAATCTTGAAAAAAGATGTGCTTTTTCTATCGGTCCTTGTGGTAGATATGGGTGGTTATTTCTAATCTTGAAAAAATATGTACCTGTTGAGTCTCGTCATAAATGTAGCTGATTGTTCTTGAGTTAATTAATCGATCGTAGCCTTCGGATTTCCTTCTCATCCTCATTAGTTTTTTTTCTATTTTACCTTGTCTGACACGTGTACGTGTAACGTGTCATGCAGTTCGTGTTTACGTGTCAATTCCTACGGCACACCAATTTATATTACTTAAAAATGATTAAACATAAATTAATTAAGTGGCACAAAGTAATTTTTATTTCGCAAATCACTTAGAAATAACTAAAAGCTGCAACTAAAATTAAAATGCTAATAACAAATACAATTAACATGCTAAATTATATATCCATAGCATGTTTGTTTGGTTTGCAGACGTGAGTATGATAAATGATGCATGTTTTTTCGTCAATTGACAAGGTTTTGATGAGTAAACACCTCATTACGCACAATTTTTGCACTAATTAATCTTGAAAAAAGATGTGCTTTTTATATCGGGCCTTGTAGTAAATAAGGGTGGTTATTTCTAATCTTGAAAAGATATGTACCTGTTGAGTCTCATCATAAATGTAGCGGATTATTCTTGAATTAATTGATCGTAGCGGATTTCCTTTTCATCCTCATTATTTTTTTTTTCTATTTTACCTTGTCCGACACGTGTTCGTGTATGTGTCATGTAGTTCCTGTTTACGTGTCAATTCCTACGGCACCTTCTCTCTCTTGCTCGCCAATTTATATTACTTAAAAATAATTAAACACAAATTAATTAAATGGCAGAAATTAATTTCTATTTCGCAAATCACTTAAAAATTAGAGTTGTAATTAAAAATTAAAATACAAAAAAAAAAATACAATTAACATGCTAAATAATATTATATCCATAATAGTAGCATGTTGGTTTGGTTTGCAGTAGAGTGACAGTGATACATCAAGTCCCACATTTATTGCAAAACGGCAACAGCACGTGCAGTAGTTGCTCTCTTCAATACTTCAATATCTGTCTTCTCTTCTTCTTTACTCCACCAAGTTTAAGTCTCTAATAATTATTTATCAATAAACCAAAAAGAAAAAAAAAAACAAGTCTAATTCTGCAATACTACTGTACTAATCAGCTGAATCACAACCATAGAGTAAGTTTTGGGCTTTTTCTCCAGTTGGGTTTTGCTCAAAATCAGTTCTTTTGGAAGATTAATGGCAGTAAGTGTTGTTTCAAATATTTCCTTTTTTAATCTATCATATTTACTAATTAATGTTGTTTTTTTGATGTTGCTAAATAAATGTTGTTGTTCTATTGTTTCTGTGGTACAATTATTGGTTGTCAATTAGTTGGAACTGAGATCTTGGCTATTCAGATTAATGGGTATTATGTTGTTTGCTTTATCATGTTAGTTTTTACTATTTTAATGAGGAAAGATTTGTGCTTTTTAATGTTTAACTGGATCTTAGTTGTTGTTATGCATTTGGGTTGTATATGGGAGTGTTTTTATCAGAACTCTGGTTGGTTTTGCAGTGCTTAGGGTGATACTAGAGGGAATTTTGATATAACTAGAATCTGATGAATTGATAAGGTTGCACGAAAATTGTTATTCGTCGATAACTTAGCGTGGAATTGCATTTTCTGGTATTTGTGGGTGTAATGAATCATACAATGTTGACTACTGAATTTAATTTGATTGAGTTATAAGGAGAAAAAAATCAAAGAAATTTAGATCCAAATCAGTCTAGATCATGGTTTCTGTTTTCGTTTGTTATTTTAGCTTTCGCTTTTTTTTATATTGGTTATTGATTCTTGCAGCAGCGTGCACAAGTACCAAAATTTGGCAACTGGGAAAGTGAAGAAGTTCCCTACACTACTTACTTTGATAATGCCAGGAAGAACAAGAAGCACCAGAATGACCCTCTTGAAAACTCTGAAGTTCAATCAAAGGGTGAAAAAGTATCTGAAGCAAAATCGCCAAAGCATGAGGCCCTCCCTAGCCAAGAAGAAGTTAAACTGAGGGTATCAACTGGTTCCCCGATGCACGCTAATGCAACAGGGGATAAACCTCACAAGGCCCGAGAAGTGCATAGGCCAATGCATGAGCGTCGGATGAGTAGAGACGAAGTTGATATGAGAAAACTTACGGATTCTCCGTTCCGCCACGAGGGTGCAGGCTTGAGAAATGGTCTTGACTCACCTCGTCACAATCTTGGTGCCTTAAGTGGTGGAAGTACGCCTAGGAGGGCTTCTCGGCAGAGTGTGGGGTCTGATCGTAGCGTCGATCAATCACCACTGCACCCGCATTCTCAGGCAAAAGTTGGAGGGAAAAACAGTGGATTTTCTTCTCCTTCTTGGGAAAGGAAATCTACCGCTGAAGGAACCCATGGCCTTGCACCCTCTACGCCAGGAAGATCGCGGTTGAGATCAGTCACAAGAGGCGATGCCACAGTAATTTATTTTTGTTTTCTTGACATATGCTTCATTAAACACCATCTTATATTTGTAACTTGCTCATGTTAGAAACTAAAGTATCGAGTAGATGGTTAACTCTTACCTAGACCAGGTCTACGGATCTTGTCGTCTATGGTTTTGTCTCATCATACATGAGATTAAATTGTAGCATAATGCATAAACACTTGTCACAAGGTTTACATTAGATCAAGCCTAGGTAACTATTTTCCAGACAGATCATATATTACATAACTAATTGTGAAATATTATTGAGCTGTCTTAGCTTGATTTATGGTAGGAAACAAGAACATTGAGTGAAATGATTAAGTTTTAAATAATGGGTTGTTTTCCACTGCAATGAGAGAGTCGTGTAGAGAAGACACTTTGTGTATTCTGTCTGAAGTCATTTTTATTGATGTAGATCTGTAAATATCATATTTTTATGTTAGTTTTCAGGAAATAAAGATTTATATGTTCCACTGCCATTCTGGCATTGGATCTTCACGTTTCTTTGTAATGAAGTCATCATTTTCTTTTCTATATGCAGCCTGATCACAGTCCGATTGTTCCTAAATTTGGTGAATGGGATGAAACTGATCCTGCAACAGCAGAAGGATATAGCCACATTTTCAGCCGAGTGAGAGAAGAGAAACACAATGAAACAGGAAAGGTACCGATCATGCCGACCGATGCATCTTATGCCAATGGCCAGAAACAAATTGAAAGTGATAGCATAAAGGTAATAAATTTGGGATCCTATACTCTTATAGGCTACGCTTTCTTCATTACAAAAAAGATACATTCGTTTAAGTGGATCTTATTTGGCTTCTGATGTTAGAATCTCATTACTAGTTTTATCTTTGCCCTTTCCAATAGGGATGCGGTTGCTTTTCTTGGGGCAGAAGATGACAGAGAATTTATACTTGGTGTGTAAGACTTGTATACCAGCATATTGTAAGAGTCTACTTCGTTGTATAGGGTTACATTTTAACCGTTATGTTCGCTGCAGACTCTCTTGTTCATGAGTGACAACTATGGTTCTGCAACATTACCTTTTTCTGGCATAATATAATTCTTTTTCCTACTGTAATTTGAATTGTTTGGATTTGCAGTCCCCTTTTCAGTTAATATATGTAATATGGAACCCGAAAATTTTCTGGTAGATACTTATCTCTCCATACAAACTTGAGTGGTGTAGTAAATATGTGGATTGCACTTTAAATTCGGAAATGCTGTGCATGTAAGTGTCTTTTATCTTTGTTTAAGTTCATATCCGTACTTTAGTTATATGCCCAGCATTTATAAGTGTATTGTATCATAGCTCACTGTCAATGAATGGTTCACTAAGCTCTGGAAAGCAAAAGGCTTAGGGAAAGGAAGAGTTTCAAAAGAAGTGCTGCTTCTTGTTTTTTCATCTTTACATGAGTAACTATTTTGGAGATGCATTTGACATCAGTCGGATGAAGAAACTGCAAGTTACAATCCTTTAGACACGGTTCTCGAAATTATAGACAGCAGTTCATGAAAACGTTGTGCATTTAGATTAAGCCTTTAGGAAAGAGTATACACATTAGATAGCATTGTAAAGAATGCTACGGCAACTGAGGACAAGTTCAATACTGGATTTGATGCCTACAATGAAAATATTAAGAGTATCCTACGAAACCTAAAAACTTGTCAGCTTACTGCTTCTTAATTAGCACTACTGGACATCAGTTCTTTCTCTTCAATAGGAACTGATATTCCATCTTCAGCAAGAACTGCACAGTTCTCCTCGCTGGATACTAAACTTTTCTTATCGTCCAATTCACCATTTCCAGGATTTTTGTCATTGAGTTGGTCCAATCCCGTCTGCAACTCAAATGCTTTTTCATCAGCCAAAATCTCTATATCCACATTCTTCAGTTCTGTATCTGCTTGTGAATACTCCCCAAAATCCGAATCTTCCATGTTGCTTTTGTCACTTTTATCGGAACTTATCCCATTCTCCTCTGGCTCTGTGTGAGCTGAGGCCACACCTTCAAAGTGAAGGTCGACCGGAAAATCAGTCGATTTGGTATCTTGCACTGGAGGAGGACACTGCTGTATAGGGATTGCATTTCTGACAACTTGGCCAGTCTTCAATCTTTCTCTGTAGTCCTCCATCTCTAATTTGTATCTTTCCTTGTCTTTAAGAGCTTTTTCCTGATAAACCTGAATTGACCCCAGTTGAGAACATGATAAAGTAGTTAGTAAATACTCAGGGCAAAGTACAAAACTTAGTATAAACACTGTAGACATATTATTCTTCATTACCACTCTTTCAGGTTCTTGTAGTTTGTTCCATAATTCGCCTATCATCCTACTGATCTCTCTGTCCCTGCCACGATACAGTGGTTTGAGCCTCGCATGCTGTTCTGCAAAGAAGAAATTGTATCCGCTTCTATTAGGCTTTGGATGAGCAGGATCCCTCTTTCTGATTTCAGACTTCTTCCTTCGTTTCCGACGGGGTAACCCGTTTTTCCCCAATGCATGGTTCATAGTATTTACTGGAATTCTTTGCATCTGATGTTGACTATGATGGTTTGGGAATATTGGTGCTTCATTACTTGGAACCTGATAAAGAACACCTTTGAAGTCTTCCGATCCAATTTTGACTGTTATAAGATATCCACCTTCGAATTTTCCATCGATCACCCCGCAGACTGGGGAACCAGCTGTTGGTGCCACAGGTACTGCAAGTGCCGAGTACTAATGTTAGAAAGCTATTGCATAAAGCGCGAGATACGACAACATATGTACATATATAGATCAACCAATGAAGACAGACGCCTAGAAATGCTGGCAAAAGAAAATGAATATCTATGCCCAAATTTCAGGTATCATTATAACAAAAATCCTGGGGTTATACTTTGTCATGTTCATAAATAATAACTGCATGGGCTTAACATATTGTCTTCTACGTTGCAACTATGGTAGTTTGCTGTAAGTAAACTTTACTGTGATCTCGGAGATAAACTTCAGACAGATATAGTACAAGTTTTTCGCTTTCCACAAATTTTGTAAAGTTTCTCCAAAGAAATACTGAGTTGGTTCAGAATTTCATCTCATTATAATGCATGTTTGTTGGATTTATGCAAGATATATCTTCTCGGAAAACTAATATTATAACTGCAATAAAACCTGCTTAATTATAACACAGTTTACCACAACTGCAGCTGAATCTTTAGACTACTGGGTCTGTAATACAGAATAACCTAGTACTTAGTGATATGATCATTCAGATATCTGTTAAATTAAGTCGAAATTCAAAGTTATGGTTCCTGTAAACGTGCACTGAACATTCAATCCTCAAAGAGATTTGGCTTTAATCGCATACAATAGACAGATAACATGAAAACTTCTCAACAATTTCTGGTTCACATTTCAACAGCTTAAGTTGAATAACTCGAAAATACTCAAAACAATAAAAAAGGAGTAGAGAAGCAGAGCCAACCTTCAGGTTTAGAAACTGCAGCATTTGCTCTCTGTTGTGGCAAAGTTGCAAAGTCTTGTTGTGGTACCGATATCATGCGTTCAGCCGACCCCTGAGGTGGAGATGTGACTGACGAGACATGTTGCAGACCATCTGCAAAAAGTGCAAGCCCCGTATAAAAAAATTAAAAACCTCAAATTAGTGAAGATGAAATCTGAAAGCCTTCTACGCACCAGTAGAGGAAGGAGTCCAGCACTTGGCCTTAAAGTAGTAAATTTGTTCGTAGTGGTAAAGCAGCGAAATGTAATACTTGCGGAGTATAAAAGAAGCATTTGTTGCTGAAGATGGAAAACTGAAAACTGCAGTAACTTCTTTCCACTTCTTCTCCTTCATCACCTGTGCATGAAGTTCAACAGCTTTCAACCATTTAAGTAAAGAGTCGATAAAGTGGCTCCGGAACATTCTTTGCATGACAACTTATCAGTCTCATTCCATTCTGTCAATGGCATACATCCAAAATAAAGTGACTCTGAAGCTATCAAGATGTTAAGACTCCAACCAGTTTGTAATCAGACCAAGCTTTAACCTTATATTAAGAATGCCATAAAATTGCTTATGATAGTTAATAAGATAAACGGACGTTTCCATAACATATCACCATTAACCTTTTTTGAAGGTACTGGATTTGTACAACAAGACCATAACTATAACATATTTCAAGAGTAAAACAAGGTTTGCATCCAACTGAAGTACATTTAAGCTTGAGACTATTCGATGCAAAATTTAGGAGAAAGCAAATGACAGAGTATCACAAATTTAGAAATATCTACTGCGAAGTTAAAAGTAAAAAACAAGCTTACGAATGTGTAACCTTTGAAATGCCGCCGCGAGAAGTAACTTCAACGAAGAGATGAAACAAGTCCAAGTCCCTTCCCCCAACAATAGGTATCCTGCATTGAACATTCAAGTCAAAAAATCTAATGCATAGCTGTCCTGCAAAGAACCTCTAGATATGCAACATTCTTGATCTGTAAAACACTTTAGAAAATCCAGCAAAGGTTGACAGCTGTGCGTGTGGAAAAATTTGAAATATCGTGGCAAAAGTCTCATGCATGAGTTCTTCAAAGAATACACAATCTTCAAAAGACTCAATAGTTTATCTTCCAAACATCAAAGACAATCACGCAGGGAAACGCCATATTCTTTCACGGGCGATCAAAGTCGATACTTCCTTTTTTCGAACTAAAAAAGAACTTGTGCATCAGAAGCTATCTAATTGAAATGTCATAAACCCGTGGAATCTTCTCAATGTAGACAAAATCTTGAGCTACATAATGTCCCAATGTACATTGGGAGAGTTGAGAATCCTTCCTTTGTCATAACCATGGGTTTAAATTACTAAATGTTGCAGTTTTTTCAACTCAATGAAAACCTATACATTGCAAAAACTCTACAAAAATTGCAAAAAGTTTCTAGTATCTAGCTACTTGAAATATATTTCGGAATCCACGCTTTAATTTATGGTCATAATCATAAAAAAGCACAATATCTATCATCTGAGATTATAGATCCAGACATGCATGTTTTGAAGACAAATCTTGAAACATACAGAAGCTGAAAGCACAAACATAAATTGCACCAAAATGTGTCAAAAAGATAAGCAAATCGATGTAATAATCTTACATGAATTTAGTCCCCGTTGCAGCATGAAGCTTCTTCAAAGTATCCATAAAGTTCTCACGAGAGCTAACAACATCTTCAAATGTAGTAAGAGGAGGTGGATATGGATGATAATTAGTAGTTGCTGCTTCTTTCATAGGCAAATGGCTGTTGTTGTTCATAGGAGATGATTGCATTAAGAAATTGTCACCTCCTCCTCCACCTACCCCTACCCCTACCCCACCCCCTGGCATTCCAAGCTCAACCATCCTCCTCTATTCCTTGTTATAAAGCCTAAACTGCAGACACATAAACAACAATGTCATTACAAATAATTGAAATAGAGAACATATAAATTCACTGAAGATAGTTTAATCTCAAAATAAAACAAAGGCCAATACTACATAGAGTTGGAAAAAAATTACTATAATAAAATGAGCACTGTAAATTCACTAGAAAATGGTTGATTTCCCAAAAAAATTGGAATACTATTTAAGAAGTTGAAAAATTGCTACAGCAAAATACTTAAATCTAAAAAAAATAATAATAATAATAATAGGACCAATACTACTTACTATAGCAAAATGGGCATATAAAATTCACTAAAAAGTAGTAAAAGACTGCTGGCTTTCTATGCAACACTCATGCAAGAAACATGTATGACTACATCAAACACAAAAAGCTATTCCTTTTCAAAAAAAAACAAAAACAAAAAGCTATTATTCAAAATTAAACTAAAAATTCATCAAAAAATAAAACCTAAAAGGATAAGAATTTGAAGGGAAAGAAACAAACCCATGAAAGAGTTGAAGGCAAAGAGAGTTGGAGCACAAGAAACAAAGTGCAAATCTGGTAAATGGTTAAATTGCAGGTTCATTAAAGAGACACATTTACAGAGAAGTAGACAACACAGGGTTTGATATGAAATTATAAATGTAGTAGAGTTATTAAATGATGAAGTAAATTTGTTAGTCCAAAATTCTCTCCAATCCTCAAACCCCAAAAAAGCACATAGTACAGTACAGCAGTCAGAACCATTACTTCCTCCTCGGTATTGAAGGCATAACAGAACTAGAAAATAGTAATAACTAATAAGAGCCACAGTGCATATAGTTTTATTGCACATAAGGTTAAACAATAGACCCTATTTTAGAGAATATTATTTGATGCAACCATTGATGTATGTAAGGCCATGCAAATAACACAAAGAAATTGCAATGCAATAGTTGTCTAAAATAATTTATCATATACTAAGTCGTATTGCAACAGTTGCATAAAATAATTTTTCGTATACTAATATCTCGTCTCTATTTTGTTCTTACTCAAATAATTAAATTGATTTGCATCACGTCACGGTGCAACAATTGCATAAAATAGTCTTTAGCTTTATGCTTCACCTAGAAACTGAAAAAGTTAAGTATGCACCAAATTGTTGACATTGTGTAATCAAAACACCATATTTTTCAAAATTGTAAAGAATAACCTCCTAAATCCAATTCTAATCATTTATCTATATCAATAGCAGAATGTATGCACAATTCTATAAAATTATTCCCCCCTAAGAGCCTAAAAGCAGTAATACTTCACTCTCTTTCTTTTCTCTCTCACACACAAACACTTGCAACAAATGTGCAAATATAACACAGCCCATAAATGAACTGTATATACTGCAGGCCTAGATTCAGCCGTGTAAAATCTTTTGGCTGACATTGGGAAGATATGACGTGCATTGACTATGATAACAGTAAATGACAAGAAAAAGTGCAAACATAAAAAAAATCCATTATTATAATATAAATTAAAATTGCATGCATTGACATTTTTCGATAATTTACAGGTCTATTCTATTCCCATGCAGCCCCTTTTCTTCTGACACAGTCCCAGATTACAGAAGCAAGAGATTCGTGGGCCACTTTTGAAAAAAAAAATACAAAATTAAAACTAACCATGTTGATATTTCAACATCAGTACCTCTTTTCCCCCTCAAATAAACAAAAGATCACAACTTTAATCTTGTACAATACAAAAGATTCCTTCATTATGTCAAAGCATATAGCAAAGATACAAAAAAGGGATTCTTTTTCTATGTAGATTAAGCATAAAAATACTATAGATTAACCAAAACCAACGAATCCTTTTTTTTTGTAAAGATCACAACTTTAAATTATCAAAACCATAAAGATCACAACTTTAATCATTTACAATAAAGATTCTTTCATTATGTCAAAGTATATAGCCAACATACAAAAAGGGATTATCTTTCTGTAAAAAATTACAACATCTATGAAAGAAAAATAACAAAAAGATCACAACTTTAATCATGTATAATAAGATTCAAAAAATGGATTCTTTTTCAGAGAAAATTGAATACCTATAAATTTAATAGTCTAAAGTTTATTTGGGTAACAATGTATAATGATAAATAAGAGGATCAAGAAATTTGAAGTTGGTACAGAATAGAAGTTACCATAAAATGACTTCAAGAGTTGGCTGCAATTGTTGAACTTTTGTAATGTTTAATATTGTCTTTTTTCTTGTTTGCTTTTCTGAGGGATCTATAGTTTATTTTGCTCTAATAGATTTGGATGGGAAAAAATATTAAGGTAAGTTTTAATGATGATAAGATGAAGATGACAACATATGAGATCTCATATTTATAACAACCTAAAATCAAGAAAGTTACCTAATTGCTTTCGACGGTTATTTTCTGAGATCTATAGGTCAATTTTTTAAATGTATTAAGGATTCAATTCCACCATTTAGCCGCTACATAATAGGAAGTTATTGAGAATTTCTTTTTCTCTTTAGAGGACACGTTGCATATGTGTAGTTATTGTTTTTTTCATATAATTTATATAAATTGTTTATTTGTGGTCAATTTTTATTTTTTTTTCGATAATTATTTGTGGTTAGATTTGGAATATTAAGATATGGATGAAATTATGGAGACTTTATGGCTATCGATTAAATTTCGGTTATTTGTGTGTTTTGATTTGATAAATATATTAAAAACATTCTGATCCTTAGAAATTAAAATAATAATATGATAGGTGCACTAATATCCATGTAAATTTAAAATAAAAATCATCTACATCTTTTGGGGAAAGAATGAGAACTTGATCAACATTTTCACCTTATGTAAATGAAATAAAGTTCTTCCAAAAATTAATTTACCTATTGTCTCTCTATTGCCGAAATTTTCTTGCCAAACTTTTTAATTTCTTTAAAAACTCATTATCAAAGAATGACATGAAATATTTACTTCTAATGCGGTTATATCATTATGATATCTTTTTTGCGTACCCAGATAAAATATTTTGCTTGATAAGTGATAATTTTAATTTGACTTTGCAAATATATCAGGCTGATTTTTCTATACCTAAAGACCCATAGATATTCATGTAGCTTATTGATAAAATTTAGGCAGAAATCATATTTTCGCCTACTAACTTTGGCGATTTGACACTTTTGCCCTATAACTTTTTGGGCCGTGATTTTGCCCTATAGGTTTCGAATTTCACTGCAAAATATACTCAATTGAGCTCAAAATGCCCTATAGGTTTCGAATTTCACTGCAAAATATGCTCAATTGAGCTCAAAATGGGCTTTTCGCCTACGTGAACGCCAAGTTGTTAAGTTGCTTGTCTAGGTGTAAAACTGCTTTGCCACGTGTATTTTTCACATCAAAATACGTTTTTATCAAAAGCTATTTGACATTTTTTACAATTTTGCTTTAAAAAAATTAAATAAATTCAAAAAAAATATCATTTTTCTTTGAAGAATTGCACAAACACCCCTGGACTATGCAAATTACACAAATCTCTCTCTCTCTCTCTCTCTCTCTCTCTCTCTCTCTCTCTCTCTCTCTCTCTCTCTCTCTCTCTGTTATGTGGGTGTGTATCGTATATATTCTTTGAATTATTTGAAGGACCTAATCCATATTGTTTTTTGTTTTTTAATTTAACATGAAAGGTAAACAAATCACAAGTAAAGAACAAAAATGAATATTTGATTACGAACAAGTCTTGGTTCACTTAATTTGGTATCGGCTGGAGTTGTAGAATTAACCATTTTTAGGGGGATATTAATTACTTGGTAAAAATTGATACTTGTGAAGAGTGGAGTATGAGGAGCGGCGACGAGGGTGATGAGCTGGTGTGAGTTCTTTACTTTTCAGGTTAAATTAAAAAATAAAAACCAGTAAGGAATAGGTCCATCAAATAATTCAAAGAATATATACAAAACACACCCACATAACAAAAAAAAAAAAAAAAAAAGAGATTTATGTAATTTGCATAGTCCAGGGGTGTTTGTGCAATTCTTCAAAGTAAAAAGAGAATTTTTTGAATTTATTTAAATTTTTTAAGCAAAATCATAAAAAAATGCCCAATAACTTTTGATAAAAACGTATTTTGTTGTGAAAAATACATGTGGCAAAGCGTTTTTACACCTGGACAAACAACTTAACAGCTTGGCGTCCACGTAGGCAAAAAGTCTATTTTGAGCCCGATTGGACATATTTTGCATCGAAATTCGAAATCTACAGGGCAAAATCACAACCCGAAAAGTTATTGGGCAAACGTGCCATATCGCTAAAGCTAGTTGGCAAAAAAATGATTTCTGCCTAAAATTTATACATTAGGTATGTTTGGAGATTACTAGAACATATCTCTCTCGACCATTAGTCGTTGTCTTGTTGATCCATACAAACTAGTTTTACCATGATCATTAGATCATATACTTATGGATCCTTGACCCTCTCAAGAGATAACTAAGGAATCTTTAGTGAACAATATAAATTGAAGCCTTAAAAGTTGCTTCAAATCATAGCTTGGGTGTGCTTGAAAAAAGATAATTTATTTAAAGAAGGCTTCTAATATACCAAAGAAAAGACTCACTTACTTTAATATTGTGAGCAATTTCAACTTAAATAAAGTTTTTTTTTTCACAATAAAATTTGAATATCAACCTCAAAAAACACTCCAAAAGTGCAAAATGTAAGCAAAAAAGTAGATTTTAAACTATTTTGAAGTATTTACAAACACTATATAGTCTGGAGTAACTTTGTTGACTACACGAAAACTATGTATTAGACCAAAAATCTTCTAACTAGCGCTCGAACAACGAAATATTGCGTATAATTTTGTACCGCCTACACTCAAACAACATTGTTAAGCTTGTCGGTTTATTTCTGACTAAGATCTTCAAGCTCTCGCTTATAGAGAGAAAACAAAACTATGAATAATACGTGATTTATGCATTATGTATGAAAGTACCTCAGTATGCCAACTAATGAGCTCGACGCAATAATGTGTGTTTGTCTTGAACTTGAGGATGTGACAATCTTAAGTCCTTGCAATTTGAGAATATGAATTGACCAAGGGCTTAATATATTTGTAAAACTCGTGCTAGATAAATTTCAATGTATAACACGTGGTCGAACGATCAAACATGACATAAACAATATTATTTCATCATCATGCACTAATTCTTTTGACTGCTTAGCAATTAAGAAAAATCCTGAGAGGGATTTTTAATATATTAAATTCAATGTCTTTATATAGTTCGATTAGGCCCAAATCACTGGATAAGTCGTGTCTAATATTTATACAAAATCACAGATGTAGTAGTGGTCCAGAGAACTTTAGCGGGATAGGCCCATCGTTATTGTACTACTGGAGTCCACCTAATATTTTGAGCTTGCTAATCCGAGCTATATGAAGTATACAATATTTTCCCTAACATAAATAAGGAATGTTGATTATTCCTTCATAAAAATTTGGTTTCGCGTGTTCAATTCAATATGAGTTATGACTTCATACATGTATGACCAGTACTTTTTTTTGATGTATTTTCTTTAATTTCACCTTTTTTCTTCATAATAAATTATACTTTTTGCTAGATTTTCGGTTGAAAATATTATAACAACAAATATTTAGTTCTTTTAAGTATTATCTTGGAAATTGTCAAATTTATTCTGCAAAACTGAAATCTAATTTTGCTATAATAACTCTTTTCACGCAATTACCAAAATTTAAGTTTAACAATCCGTGTTCTATCTCATAATCTCATTAGAAGTTATATTGCCATCAATTGCTTTTTGTACAGTATTTCGTCTTTTTCATACCATCAGAGTTAAAAAAAATTGACAGGATGTCTACGAGTTTGAACACTGAACAAGGGATGAAAATTCGTCTTTTTGTAGATGTCTCGTTCAGCTGAATATTAGATATTTTACCACAATACTTTGGGCAAATTCCATTCACCTCCCCTGAGGTTTCTTCTCTCACCATCCACCTCCCCTCTAGTTTCAACTTTTCCCTCCACCTCCCCTCCTTTAGTTGATTGCTAGTTCATAGTTTTAATTGAGGGGTAAAAGTGTCAGTTGATATAAAAATAAAGTAAATTATTGAATATCTATTTACAATACAACTAAATAACTTAATATATTAAAAATTACTAATATACAATATTAGATCTATTCAAGTTATTAAATTTTATTAATAATATAGATGTTAATGCAAACAAAACATAACTTTAGAAAATGTACAAATGTATTCTGGCTTACCTCAACATAAAAATAAGAAGAAAAGAAATAGATTCATGGTTATGTAGACGATAATCGAATTCAAACAATGTTTAATTTAGGAGAAAAAGATAGAAACACGTGGCAACCTTATCAAATAGAGTTGTACCGTAAAATTAGGTTAAACATAACTAAATCCCATGTAAATGGTTTCCACAATATAGTTATTTAAATATAATATTTTTTCGTTTAATATTTTTAATTAGGTAATGTATATAAATAAAGGTTATTAAGTTTCAGGATGTATAATAAAAATAGATTCATATAACTAATAATTCGATATTTCATATATCTTGTAAACAATATAACAAAATGAATGTAGGTGTATGATTCAATGAATTTTAACTAGTTCATAAAAATACAAGAAACATAGATTATTGAATCATTAAGTTAAATGAACATATTTATTTTCTTCTTATTTTTCATATTGAGGTAACCCCAAATACACATATTTTCCATATTAATTATGGTTTTTTTTTTGCTTACAATCAACATGTATGTTATTACTTAAAATATAATAATTAAAATACAAGTTTTTTTATATAAATTTGTCATCCAACATTGTATATTAATAATTCTTAATTTTTGTAAGTATTTTGGTTGTACTATGAATCAAAATTAATAGTTTTTTTTCTTATAAATTGACACTTTTACCCCTCAAAAATAACTATTGACTAATAGTCAAACAACTCAGGGGAAGTGGATGGAAAAAATCTAAACCAGAGGGGAGGTGTATGAAAAAACTTCAAACTAGAGGGAAGGTGGGTAGAAAGAGAAGAAACCTCAGGGGAGGTAGATAAAATTAGCCCCAATACTTTTGACATATTTTAAAAAATCGGAAAAATTATTTTACAAACAACATAGAAAAGAAATTTATTTTTATTTTTTACAAAGTCGAGAACAGATTTCAATACTTATCAAAGAAACGTTTAAATACTTAGATCCATGTATTGAACTACTAAATAAAGGAATTGCAGATTAAGAAATGACAAGTGTCTTTTCTTTTTCTTTTTTAAGAGGAAAAACAACACGTGTCTTGATTATTTGATATCTTAGCCTTTAAATGTCAAAATATTAGTATTTAAACCATAAGCCTCTCTCTCATATTACTCATTTAATTTTATCCATTTTACTCTATTTAGCCATTTTATGGTTTATGACAAGTTTTTCCAATAAGGTTGCTGTCCTAGTCAGCTACTCATCTTTCTGCAATACTTTTATTTCTTCTTTGATTCATTTCAAATTTCAATTGAGAAGATTAAAAAACACTAAGAATTGAAAAAAAAAGAAAAGGTAAAAAAGAAGAAGAAGATGCTGGAGAAAATTCGTTTGCCTCCAAAGCCATCAGTGAGGGGGAGTAATTGGGTGGCTGATGGCCCAAATTGCCAAGGATGTTCCTCACACTTCACTTTCATCAATCGCAAGGTTGGTTCAATCTTGATCTCAAAGCTGGCTTTTTTATTATTATTATTATTATTCATATGCTTAATTTGAAGACCCATTTCTCCAATTTTTTTTTTTTTTTTTTTTTTTTTTTATTTTTTGAGTTTTTGGGACATGGGTTTTTGAGAATATTGTTAAATTGTGAATGTAAAGTCTCAGTTTGTGTTATGTGATTTTAAAGTTGCGATCTTTATTATATTGATTACAGATGAGTGACTATTGTTTCTCGATTTATTTAGGGTTTAATGATTGAAAGCAATGATCTTTTTGTTTTTTGTTTGATTGAAAGTTGTTTGTTTTAGCTTGTTTAGGACTTTTACCACACTTTAATTCAAGAAATAAGTGATATCATTTAAGGTCCTCTATTGTTAATTTTGGATATTCTCCATGGATGGATGTTCAGCATCATTGTCGGAGGTGCGGGGGCCTATTCTGTGGAAGATGTACCCAGCAAAGAATGGTGTTACGTGGACAGGGTGACTCGCCGGTGCGTATATGTGATCCCTGCAAGACTTTAGAGGAGGCTGCACGGTTTGAAACGCGATACGGGAGTAAAAGTAGAGCTTCAAAAGGTAATTGTTTTGACTTTTTTCTATGAGATTGTTAGATTGGTTCCATGTCAATTTAGGTCTGTTAGTTTCTTGCGTCAGAGTTAGCTCTAATCGCTTTTGGTTCTTTCTGTTGCTTGGCTTACTATCACTTTTATAGCAGGGTTTAATGTTTAATGTATTCTAAGCTGTTAGTTTGTATATTGCTTGGTTTATGGTGCTTTTGTATTTTATATGTTGGTCCTACTCTTTTAACTACAATAATCATTAGAGGCGAGGTCTATGAAGCATTAGCTAGTTAGGTTTCTTTAGTTGTTCTTTTGTTAACGCTGGTGAAACCGAAGCCTGTTACCGAGTTGGCTAAAGGAAAATTTTGTTTTTTGCCACCTTATAATATATTTATAAAAGACATCCAATGAACCTGCGTAGTTTCCGTGTACAAGTAATAGAAATTTATAAGTAGGTAATTCGTTGAGTAGCTGACTTGGGCGATAATATTGAGAATCCTTTTGATGTATTGTTCTCCACACGTATGTTTGAAGTAGTAGCAGCTTCTGCTTCATTTGTTAAACATGTATGTTTTTCTTTTTTATATTGAACTTCTGAATGTTATTGGCGTTTCGGAACCTGGAGAGTAGCGTTCTATAGCTTATGCTGATACAGCAGGATTTGATATGTAGCGATGCATTGGATGAGTTTCAAGAGTTCTGTTCTTCAGTTTGTTGTATGAATAATTTAGCCATTCATTTAGATATGTTGTGGCTCAGACTCTGGATCATGTAGATTTCACTGTGCAGTTTGTTTTTTCAATGGGTCTAAAGATACTAGTGAGTGTTATAGCTGAAAAAATTATTAAATATAGACTTCCCGTACATGTAAGGGTTAATAGCTCAAATTGGCATGGTCATTTAATTACTTACAACTGCTGGCCATCTTTTGAAATTTGAATGCAAAATATATTATAGTTGAGTTCTATAGAGAAGGGACCGCATCTTGTTTTTACGCAATAATGAGAGTCTACGTTTTTTGCCGGAATACATTAGCTCTCTCAGGGTTGTGAAATAAGAAAGACCAGTTACAAAATTTTATAATTTCAGTTATTTGAGTCCATGTCATGCTGCTCCTTAATCCTACTGCAATTAAGTATTATACCTAGACTCAGTCTCTTTTTTCTTACCATTGGTGTAACTAGGAAATATTATTAGCGTGGTAGTCAATATTATTGCATATGTACGTGTAAGATGCTGATGGGATCACATCGCACTGAATGTTTTTTGCTGTTTGAGTGTTTTTAATTATATGCTAACTGGAAGTTTATTCATCAACAAGAAGGTATTCCAGCATCATAGGTTGTCGGGCAAAATGTCATAAACTCAGTGAGGCATGTAAAATATAGAACTAATGTGGCTAGTAGCCCGATTCACTTAAATATGAAGAAAAAGAAAGAAAAAAGTGAAAAATGAGAGAGTATATATATCACACAGAATCCTTTTCTAGTCATTAAAGAATTCATAGCATTGATTACATTAATTTGAACAAACCACACAGCTCTGATAAGAGTAGTCTCTGATTTACGTGAGATAATACAAAAAAGGCCGACAGAATTTTGTGGACATGAATAATAATGTGAAAGAACAGAGAATCAGAGAGCGGGAGATTATAAAAAGGTCTGCCGTCATAACTGGAATCTGTTGTAATGTCTTTTGAATGAATAAAAGAGAGAACTCAATGTAGAAGTATCGAATTTTATATAATATCAGTAGTTACTGCAGTAATTATTCCTTATCCAAGACCCTTCATGCTTGTCATACAAGTGTTGCAGGTGCTAGTCAAAGTATGCACTATGTAACTATATTTTTCAAATATTGTTGCCTTACAACATATAGCAATTTCCAGGTGGCTCCAGAGTCGGTTCAGTGAAAGAAGATGAAATTTTAAACCAGATTCTGGGCAATGAGGAAAAAGCTTCCTCTACACAAAGAACAGTCAGCAGTGCCTCATGTTCAAACATTCCTGATTTAGGTGCTCAGATTGAAGGAGGAGATGTAGCTAGAAAGGCAGAGGTAGATTCTGCTACACCTGAAGAATTGCGCGAAGAAGCAATGCTTGAAAAGAAGAGATATAAAACATTAAAAGCTGAAGGAAAACCAGAAGAAGCCTTAAGAGCCTTTAAAAGAGGGAAAGAGCTCGAGAGACAGGCTGAAGCTTTGGAGATATCTCTGAGGAAAAATCGAAAAAAGGCCTCATCTTCCAGTAACTTGGACGATGCTCGGGAAACGAAAGATGATTCTAAAGGATCTTCAGGAAAAGGTAATTTCTCGACTCAAAAGAGTAAAGCAAAGGACGATCTCTCTGCTGAACTCAGAGAACTCGGATGGTCAGATATGGATCTCCATGACGCTGAAAAAAAGCCCGTAACCTTGTCTTTGGAGGGTGAGCTCTCTTCCCTCGCGAGAGAAGTTTCTCAAAAGCCAAATAAAGAGAAAGGAGCTATTAGCAACGAAAGGTCTCAAGTTCTTGTTCTTAAGAGAAAAGCACTTGAACTGAAGCGTGCTGGGAATCTTGCCGATGCCAAGGAAGAATTAAAGAAAGCTAAAATCCTTGAAAGGAAAATTGAAGAAAACGAACTTTTGGGTGATACTGATGATTCTGATGACGAACTTTCTGCACTTATTCGCAGTATGGATGCTGATGAAACCGATGATTCTTCTGCTAGACATAAATCTGATCTTAATATTAGTTTTGATCACTTTGTTGGCATTGGTGATGATCTTGTCGGTAACTTTGAAGTGACGGATGAGGATATGGATGATCCAGAAATGGCTTCGGCTTTGGAATCATTGGGTTGGACTGAAGATGCTGCAGATTCGAAGGACTTGTATGGACAGGGTGCACCTTCTAAGAATGGTATACTGTCAACTGAGATTCAATCTTTGAAAAGAGAGGCTGTGACTCAGAAAAGAGCGGGCAACAATGCAGAGGCGATGGCACTTCTGAAAAAAGCAAAATTACGTGAAATGGAACTTGAGAGTTCTAAGAATAAGTTGGTTGCTCCAGCTTCTACTGATGTTCAGAAAAGTTCAGTCTCATACTCTGCAATAGAGCCATTCTTTTCCACCAAAGAAAATGTTGTACCTCCTAAAAGTAAGCTGACGATTCAGAAAGAACTTCTTGCCCTGAAAAAGAAGGCTTTATCTCTTAGAAGGGAAGGTAAATTAGAAGAGTCAGAACAAGAATTGGAAAAGGCTAAGGTCCTTGAGCAGCAGCTTGAGGTACTGAACAAAGCTCCGACTGTCACAGTGCCAAGTACAATCACTCGGCAAACTTACAATGATACACACGCTAGTCTTGGTGATGGAGACGAGGAGGAAGTGACGGATCAGGATATGCACGATCCAAGTTATCTTTCTCTTTTGAAGAATTTGGGTTGGGAGGATGAAGAAAATTTGAAAGTTACATCCACCGTGTTGAAAGAAAATGTTCGTATCTCAGAGCACACAAATGGTTCTTCTGTTGCACAATCTAATTTCAGTGTTGAAACTGGGATGTCTAGAAAAAGTAAGAGTGAGATTCAGAGGGAACTGCTGGCATTGAAAAGAAAAGCCCTTACCCTGAGACGCCAAGGAGAGGCTGAGGAGGCTGATGAGGTGCTAAAAATGGCAGGTTTCCTAGAGGCGCAGTTGCAGGAACATGAAGAACCAATACAAAAAGCTACTGCTGAAAATAACAAAGGAAATGCACCTTTTAGTGCTCCACAAAATACTAGATCGTCCCATCCGGTAGATCTGCATGAAATGAAAATTGGAGATCAGGGAAATCAAGATAGCATTAGACGTGCGATACCTGAAGAAAAAGTTAGGGAGAATGCGAAGCCATATATTCATGAACCAAGTGCTTCGGAGGCAATTTATGTGCCCCCTCCTAGTTCCCTCCGACAAGAAATCCTGGCTCACAAGAGGAGAGCAATAACCTTTAAAAGAGAAGGAAAATTGGCAGAAGCAAAGGAGGAGCTTCGGCAAGCAAAGCTCTTAGAAAAGCGCATTGAAGAAGATGTCTCTCAAACTAGCACCAACTCTAGTGACGCGTCGGCTTCCAATTCTTCACCCGTTGTCAAGAAAGAATCTAGTCCTAGTCCAGTCTCCAAACCTCTGTCTAGTCGCGACAAATTCAAACTACAGCAAGAATCTCTCAGCCATAAACGTAACGCACTTAAGCTAAGGCGGGAAGGTAGGACAGCAGAAGCGGATGTTGAATTCGAACTGGCAAAAACGCTAGAAACCCAGTTGCAAGAATCCGATGAATCTCATGATCCCACAAAATCTTCCGGAGCTTCGGTGCCTGTGGATGATGTAATGGTTGAGGATTTTCTTGATCCTCAGCTTTTGTCTGCTTTACAGTCAATTGGATTGGGAGATGTCCAAACTCAAAGTTCTGTTAGAGAAAGACCAGAGACGACAAAATCTGATACAGATAATACCGAAGATGCTAAAGTAGAGAGGGAGCTATTAGCAGAACGGATTAAAGTAGAGAAGGTAAAGGCGGTGAACTTGAAACGTTCTGGAAAGCAAGCTGAGGCCTTGGATGCTCTGAGGCGGGCAAAGCTTTACGAAAAGAAGTTGCAGTCTTTAACTTCAACGTAACAGATCTAAGGATTTCGTCAAAAAGCTGGAATCTTGTGAATTCGTGTTCTTAGCTCTAGAATGCGTAGATCAGATGACAATGGGTTGATTCACTCCAGATGGCTGAGTTATGCTGCAGGAGGGATTGAAGGTCAGGTATTATATGGTGGTGTGCTTGAGTCATATATAAATTGTGTCGACCCGTTTTGTAAACTTTTACAGATTGTGCAATTATTCATTGGAGATACCATTTCCAATTTAGTGACTAGTTTTTTTCACCTTATTGATTGAGATAAGTTCCCATCTTTTCTTCTCAAATTTTGGAGTTTGGCATCACGAATATTCTCTAATTTGTGGAATGAAACTAAGTTACTATCTTTGACCACATTTGGATTTGTCTATAAATATATTAGGTTTGGTTTTGGTTATTTCATCAAGCTTGTTTAGTGAGACATCAATTGCTTTGTGACGCAGGGAAATTTCGTCTAAGTTTACAACTTTGACTAAAGGTAAATTCGCAATGTAGCTCTCAGAATTGTTAAAGCTTATTAGAAAATTATACGTAAAAATCAAAAATAAAAATGACACATTGTGTTATAACTGATATATGGTTCCAATAGATTACTAATTGACAAGTGCAGATGACATCTAGAGAGTTAGTCTTATGTTCTGAAGCAGAGTGTAAGCATAACAAAGTGTTTGCATGTTATACAACATAAACCCGTTTTGGTTCCAGAAATAAAAACTATGACAATCTGAGAATCATACAACTATACAAGTTACTAAGGTCAATATGAGCTCTCTAGATTGCAAATAATCCTTTGTGAAAGTCGAGAAGATTAAAGAGTTCTATATGACGAAAATTTGCAAATTTTCATGCCATGAGGCGAAGACATAGCAACCTGAAAGTCTCAATCTTCTGATAAGTAAATGAGTTAATTACAAGGAAAATTTATTCAACCAAAAAAACCGGAAGCAATATGAAAATGATATGAACAGACGATGGTGTGAGAATCATAGCATGCAAACAAGGTACGAATTGACTTGAAATTCATATTACCAGTAAATGGTTCCATTATACAGTATCATCATCTTCAATTTCTGGCCTAGGAAATGAAACTAGATGAAGAATTTAAAAGATCAACTTATTCACATTTTACAGTACCAAACAATCATGTTCTGCACTTCACCATACTTACAGCTATAAACATTGTTGGCTACAGATGGTCAAATCTGAACAAACAATTTCTTTAGAGACAAAAAAAAGATTTTGGTGAGTTTCGCAGATCAAAGCTACATTGCTTCGGTTCAAAATCCTAAGACAAACTAAAGTGACAGTGGAGACAACAACAAATGCAACGCATACAAATTATTAGATCAACATACAGTATATTTCTGGTCAGATAAAACTTGAAAGAGTGTAAACTAAAATGTACATGCTCTTTTGATTGATGGAGAATAACTGCTCTCAATAGTAGATTACGATACGGTCAGTCAAATTCAAGATTCATTAGTGAACTCGAGAGCAAACAAACTAAGCCAAATAGTAATTTTTGACACGAATCCAAGTACTCAATCAATCTCGTATTAATCCCTTGATAGCAGCAAACAAGCTCTACGTACACTATACTTTTCCCTTGGGGGGAATTACAACCTGAAAAGATAGCATCTCAAGTCTAAAAACATCTATACACCTTTTCACTTTACAACAGCACCAGAACTCTGAATTTATACAGCAGCAGATCACAGAACATGTTTTTAATAGAATTCAGACGATTCCAAAGATCAGCATCTTCAAAGCTACTAACACCGAATTGCAAGAATTACGCCAATTTGTAGTAAAAATGGCTTCCAGAGTGAAGGATCTCAAACCTTCCACCACACGGGCATCTGAAATGAATCATCACGCCTCCTCCATTATTCTCATCCACCCACACTGCTTCTTCAGTGACATCCTCAGATTCTTCATCCTAACCCCAAAAAGTATAATTAAAATAAAGTTACCGCATGTTCAAGAAAATTAAACAATATCAAAACCGAACTGAAATTCATGTTACCACTAATTATTACATTAAAGAGAATAATCCAGTTAACGAAACTTTTGCAATTTGTACCTTGTTGCAGTCATCTTCTTCAGGAGTAGCCTCTTCTTCTTGTTGTTGTTCTTCATGCATGATTTGATAACACCATGCAGTCATTTCTTGCATTTTCTCCTGCATTCTCTTCAGCCTCTGCCATAAACCAATTCAGAACCGTTTAAATAATAAAATCTCGAAAATTAGATAATCCAGATATATATTTCTTTAGGGTAAATTGCTATATCAGTCCCCAAACTTTAGGTGGTCACAAAAATAGCCTTTCCATGTAAACAATCATCATTTTTTTTTGATCTACATCTCCACCAAAAATAAAATACTAACTCACAACCAAAATCACAGAGAGAACAATGTCACAGAGTTGCTTACTTGATGAGTAAACACAATTACAAAGATATACAAAGACTGAAACTTAAAAGAAAATGGACGTAAATCACTAATAATCAAAGATAACGAACTACATTCGCAAGCTATAAAAAGATAAGCGCTAAATCGCAATAAAACTGACATAGATTCCAAGCTCTACGAAGATACAAGACAGTTGCATTTTACTAAATCTCGAGATTGAGTAATTCTGATATAGTATTCTTTAAAACAGAGCTATACCTTGGAATCAGAACTTTCTTGATTATCAGAAACCGGAGAAGGTGACAATGTACTTGCAGTGGGTGTGGCCAAAATCTGGTAATCCGAGGGAATCGGAGCAGACGAAGTGCGTCTGAGAGGTGGCGCAAGAGGCGGAAGAGATGACGAACAGGGCTTATTCGGTGCCTAAAATCAATTACCAAAGACAACAAAAGATAAAAATACGGAACAAGACGAACGCAAAAATTACTAACAACATGAGATAAAAAAACTACACCCACAAGCTACAAACAAATACAGACTTAAATGATGAACGCAAATTACTAAGAAAACAGAGCAGTAAAAGATTATTTTTACGAGGACTAAGCTTACATTCAACTGACAAATACTGAAACTAATCTTGAAATTAAGCAAAACCCATTCTGCATCTTACTAGTAACTACTGAAACTAATCTTGAAATTTAACATGTAATTCACAAATGTAATCTTCAAAATGAACCACACACCTTAAAATTGGGACTTTCTTGAACAGAGCATGGAGAAGGCGATGATCTATTCGCAGCGGGTGTCGCCAAAATCTGATAATCCGACGGAATCGGAGCCGAAGAAGTGCGTCGTAAAGGCGGCGGAAGTGGCGGCAGAGACGAAGAACAGGGCACTCTGTTATTATTATCTGACACTGTCAATAATGTCCCATTGTTACAAATCTTGGAGCTGTTCTCGAGTGAGAGAGATCTCAGTAGCTCAGTTGAAGCGGCTGCTAGCGAATTTAGCGTTTGATCGTTGATGGGTTCTGATAAAGAACGCTGAAGGGGCAGTAAATTGACAGTGGTTGTTGGTGAATTGGGAAACAGAGCAGTTCTTTTTGTGAAGAGTTTTTTCTCGATTGGTGAGGATGATGATGATGATGGTGAGCGGCGTTTCTTTGACGGGGTGGTGGTGGTGGTTTCGGATTTCATGGCGGATTGATTGCAATTTCTTGGAGAAAATTTGGTTCAGATTACAGAGTATTTGTGTGTTGAAATGGGAGCTGAAAAACAGAGTGTGTGTGTTGAAACTTGAAAGAGAGTGGCCAGTTTATATAGGCAAAATATTTGAGTTGGGAATAATTACACTTGCCCCTATTTTTATTTTATTTTTGGAATAAATTAAGAAGTTGTAGAAATACTCATAACTTAAAGGGGGCTGATGAAAGTATGAATCTTTGGGTTCTAATAGACTATTAGGAAAGTGAAGTGAAATTAGATATAGTTGTTTGCATCTATATCCTTGAAACGTGATTTGATGACAATATTGTTCCTTTGAATTTGAGTAATTAGAAAGACAACCCCAAGTATTTGAAGGAGGTGAAAGAGGATTTACATTTTGATTATTTAACGAACAAAGTGAAAAGCTACTTTAATTTGAAATTAGATTAATTTGTTCACTAAAGTGAACTAATTAAATCCGAGAAAAATCGAACTTCCGAATTGTGGCGCTTGTGGAAACGTTGTCCAGCACTATATCTCGTCCATGTTGGCCTAAAGGAAGTCGTTTTGTCACTAAAACAGACATTTAATGTGGGATAGAGTTGATGAAGACGATGGCATTTCATATAGGCGCAAAAACGTGGAATTTAGTGGTCATGCTAACGAGAAGTGGACAATTCAAAGCATTTCCTCGACAAATTGACAAAAAAAACAGTCGCTTTTGTTTTCGTATTCCAAATATTAAGTGACTTCTCGTGAAAAATTGCTTGAAAGATCAAATTGCATAGATTTGCAAGTTATAAGATCGCAACCGGAAAATCGCACCATACTCGGACCAAAATCAATATCAGTGGATCGTTGCATGAGCCATTTTGTAAAATTTCCAACATTTCAAACTATGTTTTGAAAATATGAAACTCTGGGGTCCATATCAAAAATAAAAAGAAGTTAGGTATAATTGCATCCACATCCTCAAGATTTGACCTAACTACAACTTCAGTCCTCCAAATCTAAATAATTACAAAGAGGTCCCCAAAGTTTTTAAGAAGTTGAAAAAAGGTTTATATTATATAAACAGAACAAAACCACAGATTTGAACTACAAATAACACAAATGGAGGCAGAAGCAAATTGGGAATCAGATCCAGATGCGTCGTTCTTTGATAGAGATCGACACATATGCTATCTTCAGATGATGTATCAGCTGCTGCCATCGCCATACGAAGGCCAAGAGATTAACCGATTAACTCTCGCGTACTTCGTTGTATCTGGCCTCGACATTCTTCGCGCACTCGATCGAGTATAATTCTCTCTCAAATTGTTGGAACCTAGCTGTTAATTTTGAAGTTTTGATGATTTTAATCGGCTGAGATTTTAGTGGATTGAAGATTGTTATGTTTTTAGGTGTGTGAATGGATTGAGTTAGGTTATGGAGATATGGATTGTAACGAATTTGATGTTTTGGTTTGGTGAAATTGGTGTTTGTATTGGTTTGGTGTGTTTTGTGATGTCATAATTATGTCATTAGCATAGTTTATGGAAAATTTGAGAAATCTGAGAGGCTCCTGAGAGTTATAGGTGAAGACAGCTTGTTTTACTTGACATAAAAAAATGATGTTTGGATTAGATCAAATTTGATGTTTTTTTGGTCGAAATCGGTGTATTTCTTGGTCCAGTATCAGTGATTTAGTATGATATATTGATGTCATAGTTATGTCATTAGCATAATTGTATGGGAAAGTTTGAGAGTTCTTAACGCTCACAAGAATTATAGTTGAAAACAGCTTGTTTTACTTGACATGAACAATTTTAAGCTGTAATTTGATATGATTGTTGATGTTGAGTAACTTCCGCTAGGTATCTTCCTTGATATTGTGTTGTGTTTTTTTCCTTAGATTGATACAGAAGCTGTAAGTGATTGGGTTATATCATTGCAAGCTCGTCCGAAGAATGAAGACCAATTGACAAATGGTAGTGTACTTTGGAGTATCTTTGTTTTTTAACAGACCAAAGGCTAGAATTGAGATGATTAGAATTTTACATAAAAATTTACGTCTTTCCAGGACAATTTTACGGCTTCCATGGTTCTAGGAGCTCCCAGTTTCAATCAAGTGATAATGGGGTAAGTAAACAGATTGTTACTTGTTTAATTATAGGTGTAAATGGTTGAGATATCCTTTTTGTTTACAGTAATTAACTGCTTGGTTTTGCGTCTAATTTTACCTTTTGCAGACAGAAACTCCTAATGGCAGCCACCTAGCCAGTACGTACTGTGCACTAGCCATATTAAAGACCATCGGCTATGATCTTTCACTTATTAATACTGAATACTTATTGAATTCAATGAAGAACCTTCAGCAGCCTAATGGATGGTACTATAATTCATCTTATTTTCTTGTTTTTAAATGTTGGGTTGCCTTCTTGAGTTCATCTGGAGCTTTTGGTAGGTGGTGAGGATATTTGTATACCCTTTTTCCTTATTGAAGGTTGGCGAGTCAATATCTATTCAGTACTAATTAGCCTAATATTGGACTTGCATCAAATGTCATTCTTGTTTATAACTTCTACTTGTTATTGAGGGTGTAGTCAGTAAAGTTAGACTATGAAGCAGATATCTCTTTACCTATGTTCTTCAAACAGTTCATTCACTTATATATTTGTCATGTAGAAAAGTTACTCGAGTCCGTTATGGATGAAGTTGAAAGTGTTTATTGGAATCGTTTATAAAGTAAGAATTATACGCATGAAGCAACAAACTAGGTTATGTCTGAACAGGCAAGTACAGGGGCTCTCTAGGTTCACTAGTTTTAGCCATAGCTACTGCAATCCGAATGTCAGTCCTGAGATGCTTCAGAGATTGCAACTTTATGATTGTAGATCATACAGAACTCAGTAATAACATAATTATTTCATTTATTGGGGTCATATATAATAATACAAAGTTTAGAATAGATTGTATATTTTACATAGTATGGGAGAAATTACCAAAATAGACCAAATATTTACTGGTTGTATCTGTTTCAATTTCTGGCTGATGATTAATTAACTTATTGCATCTCATGTACCCAGTTTTATGCCAATTCATTCTGGAGCAGAGACAGATCTTCGTTTTGTGTTTTGTGCAGGTATACAGATTCTTTATGATTCTTTTAGATTAGTTTCTTTTTTCTTTCTGATGAAAACTATATATGTAATTGATGTATCAGCGGCCATTTGTTCCATGTTGAAGAACTGGAGTGGCATGGATAGAGAAAAAGCCAAGGAGTATATAAGAACTTGTCAGGTATATGGTTTGACTACTTGGTTTGTATCATCTTTCCCTTTTATCTTCGATATTATGGTGCTGGTCATGTCTTCTTCTAAAGCTCGGATTTGCTTCCTTGCAGTCTTATGATGGTGGTTTTGGATTGATTCCTGGTTCTGAATCTCATGGTGAGTGCATATGAAACTTTCCATTTTTTGTCCAATGTCATTGCTTTTATATGTTTCTACTCTGTGCCTGCATCCTGCTGGTCATGTTTTCTTGTTTTCGATATAGTTTTTACCACAAGTGTGAAAGTTAATTGGGGGCTTGAATTGTGAAAGATGGGATTTGATCTCAAATTATCTGTTGAGTTTGTTTTTTTCCGAGTAATATATTGGATCCCACTTTTTACTGCCTTTTGTGCATGCAATATAAGATCTCCACATTTTGCCACGAACAGATTAAAGGGAAGATAAAACAAGATTTCAATGTAATTTAGCAAAAGTGCATATAATTGTACTTCCTTTTCATATCGGTGATGCAATTCCCTGTCAGAGGTTTTAACGGCTGTATGACTGAGACATTTCCCCAGAAAAAACTTGCGATTTTAAATTTTTTGATCATTTAATAATCTTTTTGGAAGTTTCATATATTTTCATAATCAGCTTAATGATCCACCA
Source organism: Misopates orontium (assembly GCA_946800315.1). Classification (NCBI taxonomy): domain Eukaryota; kingdom Viridiplantae; phylum Streptophyta; class Magnoliopsida; order Lamiales; family Plantaginaceae; genus Misopates; species Misopates orontium. The sequence goes on along the minus strand of OX326947.1, from coordinate 50,818,798 downwards.
TATAGTTTCACATACTTGAAGTTTATTTTGTCATACTTATCGCCTACTGCAAGTAAATTTAATTGAAGAGGTAACATGTTTATCCTTCCTCAATTTTTTGTCAGAAGAGAAAATATTAGGAATCTTATAAATGGACGAACTATATCTTACTTCCTTTTAGCTAGGAATATCACCCATCTGTTTGTCTGCTAAATTATAGTGGAAAATCTCAGTTTTTCTCATGTTTCCGGCTCTTTTGTTCTCTAATTGACTACTATTTGAAGCAATATTTCATTTAATTGAAGTACTCATCCCTGCTTCAGGCTTCATAATACTAGCAATATATCTTATTCTCGTCGATAGTGTAACAAAGTTTGCAAACTTGTGCACTTGTCAAACTACTTCTTCGCATTTTTGCATTAGCTCCTCTAACTTGCTTCCTGCAAATTTTTGTAACACTTATGGATGTGAATTATTTTAGTGTCACAGGTGGCGCCACTTACTGTGCCGTTGCATCTCTTCAACTAATGGGATTCATAGAAGAAGATATACTGTCTAAAAATGCTTCCCGCCATGTCATCGATGTGCCATTGCTTCTGGATTGGGTCTTGCAGGTTTATTTCCTCATCTGTTATAGAGATGCCAAAAAGATCTGTCAATGTTGAAAATCTAGGACTCACAATCAGCCTACAGAATAGACCTGGAAGTTTGCAGCGCTATTCAGTAATAGGGATTAGAAGTATACACTTGTGTCTTTACATGTGAATTTACTACCTACTTACCTAGCAATTCGTTGTGGACGAGAGGAAGTGGTCCTGGTGAAGGACAAAGTCAACTCTTCCACAGGTCCTTAGAAGGACAAACCTTATTTGAACAGTAAATTCTTTCTCTTGGTATTACGTGGGAATTCTGAACTTATATAGAAAGTATTTTCCAAAAAGATAATGTTTCACGATAATACTAAATGTCGATGCAATTGGATATGCATATAACCTTTTGGATTTATAAATTGGAGAGAATGTCAGCTTGTGATAAATTTCTAATTTTGAATACTGGAACCATAATTAGAGACATCTGAGGTTCAAGATTTGACATTGCCATAATGAATCAACTAGTTCTATGAAACTAATTGTGCAAGTTTTTATCTTAGTTGGTTTTGACCGAAACATTATTGAAATTCGCTTACTTTATATTGGAGTTTCATATGAGTTTTGTACTGCGCCTATCATCCTCGTCTTATGTGATTTGTATTTTTCTTCTTCCAACTCTGTGACAGAGACAAGCTTGTGATGGTGGGTTTCAAGGTAGACCAAACAAGCCAACTGATACGTGTTACGCCTTTTGGTATGTCTCATAATCCTTTTCGTAGGTTCAATTTGTCGAGTATTGATTCTCATTAACCGCTATACTTCTACCTCTGCAGGGTCGGGGGGGTTCTTAAGATCTTAGGAGCAGATAAACTCATCCACAAGACAGCGTTACGTGGATTTCTATTAACTTGTCAATCTGAGGTGCTTTTGTTACTCCTTTCAGTTTTGGTACCCTTTAACTGAACCATTTCTAGTATCTAGTTTTGTCATGTTTCTAGGTGAAGCAAATTGACTAGCATGCTTCATATGGTTGTACATAGAATGCTTTGAAATAATATGCATTCTTTGGAAAGTAAATATTGTCCAAATTTCAATCAAGTTTCCTTAATCCGTATGAAGTTTCCGGAAGGGGTCTCCTTATATCAATTATTTTTCTGGTTCCAGTATGGTGGTTTCAGTAAATTCCCAAGGATGCTGCCAGATCTTTACCACTCATACTATGGATTCTGTGCATTTAGTTTGTTGGAGGAACCTGACCTCAATTCTTTAAGTGTTGAACTGGGTATGACAGCCATTGCTGCCATTGGAATCTGATGTCCTCTCTTGCTCTTCTTGAATCGTTTGGGTCGAACCTCATAGTCAGCGATATGGGGCAGCTAAGAGTACAGGAGAATTATTTATTTAACAATACCGCCCACTGCTTACAACAAAATCAGCTAAAGGAGTTGCAGTCCCTTAAATTACGTATTTTCTTTCTCTCTGATTCAATGTAACTTGCTAGTTTAGTGTGGGGCCACATGATTGCTCGACTCTTGGAACAACGATGTCTGTTAAGATTAACTTATAGGCTGGAATGAAATATGTTTGAAACTGGACTTGTGAGAGGTTTGTTAGTTTTTTTTTTTTTTTTTTTTTAATTGTTGGGTTGCATACGTAACTTGTAAGAAGTTTGGAAGAACCTGTCTTAAAGATTTGATCTGTGACTTGTTTGGTATTTGAGGTCAAGTCTGACTAAGGTTGATACGTATGTGTATCTAAAATTCCTATTTCGAGTGAGGAAGAACTCCTAAGAATTGGAGATGAGAGGGTTTAGAGATAATTAAAATAAAAGACTTTTCATTGATTGAATCTGGCAGAACTCCTCCATGCCATATTTAAAGGAATACAACCCACTAATTACATGTTGACTACTAAAATTAAGGAAACAACTTTAACAAAATTTGAAATAATCAAATAACTGAAATTTAAATAAAGAAATGACTAAATGAAATAATTAATATAAACTAGAAACTAATTAGGCCCGTATCAAAGGTACTTTCTTACTTGCATCGGTTAGGGGCGGAACTGATATTCAATCTGTAATTTTTCTTAATGCATGCATTTTCGCTGTTGTAAGGAGACCAATTCATCAATGGCTTTAAGATGCTTGGAAATTTCATCGTAATTAACTTGAAATAACCTACATTTCAAATGCACCAATTGCAATGTGGACCTCCAATTTGGGAGTCTTGAGGGATATTCATATAATCATAGCGTGAAGTTGAAAAGTATTATATAATAACGTCATCACTCAATAGCATTAAGTGTACAAACTACACACTGATTGGTGTAACTCACCAATGGATCTAAATTTCGGTCACAAGTATTATATTACACTCAATGGCGTTAAGTACTAGTCGAATTACAAATTGATTGGTGCAAATAACAATCAATGGATCTAAGTTTTGCTTCCATAGTTCTGATCTACTAAATATTAAAAGACCATGAATTCATTTAGTTACTTTGGTCCATGATTAGACTTAAATGAAAATCTTACGTAGTGTAGGATAGTTTAAGCATGATAAGTAACTCTCGGGATTGTACGACCCAGTATGGTATTCCCTGCTACATGACACTATTATTAGACTAATTTATTCCTCAATGTGGATATTACACAACTTTGTATTATAATTCGACATCTTCAAAGTTATAAAACCATTTCCACCACAATAGAAAAGGAACCATAATGTAATTCATAACGAAGGATCATTATACATCTACATATTTCTTATACATAAGATAGCTACTTTTATCATACTGAAGAGACTGCATCTCATAGGTTTGTTCTCTTACCAAATTTGCAAAAAAATCATAAGCGAAAACTTAATGCAAGAATCAAGACGAAGCAGGAGTAATATTCAAAACCTCTGAGACCAGTGATAGCTTAAGGAATAGCAACTTAGGTAATGGAAAAAGGTTCTGTTCAAATACTTGAAACGAGAAAAAAAATTCAACACACGGAATAGACTTAACATCTAACAGAATCAAATCCAACATGCATATCATTCTCCAACAAAATTGTCACTTAAACGAACTATATATGATTATATCTCAATACTTGATGGCAGAAATAACATCGAGTTGTGAACCCAGCTTCTCTGTGGCAACCTTCTCAGCTTGGATTCTCAATTTCGCCAACTGCTTCTTCCTCTCATATGCGACCTGAGATCTCTCCTTCCTCTTCTTCTCCAGCTCCTACAGGGAGCAGGAACAGAATAATTTAAAAATACATTCACAGAAGAAACTAAAGGACCGATCTGGGAAAATACCTAACCTAGTGTGCCATTTTAACAAAATGAGTGAAGACTAATCAACAAAGTAAATGCAAGCCTAAACATGACAAATATGCCTTACCATGAATTCAACAGAGAGTAATCCAGAACAACAAATTTCATCAACACATAACTAGAACAAGAGTAAGAGGAAGATAACCACCAGAATGAAGGAATGAATTTAGGCCAAGTAATATATTAAGAGAGGTTCGACAAGATCCCAAAGAACAATAGTAAGAAGTCGTTAAAAACAACAAACATATGCTTCCCACAAATGGTGTATTGACTATCAAATTAATTGCCATATCGAATTTCATGTCATGTCCTAGTCCTAAAAGTTTAATTACAAGTTTAGAAAGTGCAACAGGTGAAGAAGTTGGAGTTTGAACTTACCCTGATTGTGTCGTAGTGGTTCCATCCGACTTCTGATGAGAGTCTACCCAACAAACAGTATTTGTGGCCAGCCTGAAGCCTCAAAACCCTGATAATCCAGCAAATATTAGACTTGAGAACGCGCAAACATTCTGAAACGAGTAACATATAGACTAACAATGTACTCACTTGAGAGCGTCGGGAATAACCATCTTCTTGGTCTTGTCATATGGAGATGGCACACCCTCATAAACCTTCAAACGAGCAAGGGCAGCTGCTCCTCGCTTAGTCTTGTGGGGGATCATTCTGTAGAAGCAAACAAATGACATTTAAAACAATTGTTAAGACCACACAAACCAAATGCAGAAAACCCACAAAAACCATATCTGCCCAGTGAATGTCATAGATAACTATCATATTCATTACTCTACTACGCTAGAACACTTGAGTTATCAGATCATTATTTATCCATAAAAATCCAAAGAAAGACACAAATCGAGACCATTAAACTCAGTTTTGATAAATACTGAAACTTGGATGATAAGATAGCAGTTGCATATAGATATGTCAATAACAAACGCTACACTAACTACCACAGCAAACCATGCAGGCAAAAGCCATTCCTACTGAACTACTTGAGAACGATGCGTCAACATTAAGTGACCACTTTAGAGATTAAAAGTTACATACATCCAACCTTAATCCTAACTACAGCAACACAAAATTAAATAAAGAATCGACTCAATTTTTGACTGAACACCTATAAAAATCTAACAGCCAATATACGAGACAAATAATCGACTACCAGCATAAACTAGATCAAACTGATTTACAAAGTCCCAATCCACAATCTACAAACAAAACCCATAAAACACATACAACTACTAAACCAATAAAGCACATACAAATAGACATCAAACAAAAACTCACAAAACAAAACAACTCAATTACATTGCAAAGATCTCATCTTTTTTTTCAAAAAAACACATACAACTCAATTCAAAAACGTGGATTAAAAAACATTACGTACCCACGGATAGTCCTCCAGAGGATCTTAGACGGAGCGCGAAAATGAATCGGACCGTGAGAAGGCTTAGTGTTCATCCTCTTGCGAAGAAAACGCAAGTACTTCATCTTCTGGCGCACGAGTCCACCAGATAAACAAATCTCTTCGCATCGAACGACAACCACTTTTTGCCCGTTCAAAAGCTCCTTCGCCAAAATCGACGCCAATCGGCCGAGCATGTGGTGCCTTGCGTCGACCACCACCTTCTTCGCGCATATTCCGGAACCTGAAACCATGTTTTTTGCTCTGTTAGCGGCGGTGCAGCAATGGAGATTAGGGTTTAGAGGGAAGTGTGTGAATGATAAAGCTAATTTTATATTATAGGTTTTGTGGGTTTTTTTGATTTGATGGGCCGCTCATGGAGTTTGGGCTTTTGACGGGCTTTTTTTTTATAGTTTTTATCATCCTTAGCCCATGGAGTTTGGGCTTTTAACGGGCTTTTGTTTTTGTTTTCAATTTTCATCATCCTTTTTTTTAACTAATTTAGGAGGTTCATACGATATCTGAGCGACACGAGGCGGGTTGGGAGACGTGCTATATTCTTATTTTTTTATTCTAATTGTGGTACAACATAATATGGTTATTAATCTTGTTATTCATATTATATATTAGTATAATTAATCTATAATGCATCAAATATAATATATAGTGTATAAATAAGGTTCAAACACACTGTTGATTTAATCACTTACTGTTGAAGTGTCAGAGTATCGAATACGAGTAATGTTATACGGTATGATCTATTTTAATTATTGGTGCAATATATGGATGGGAAGTTTGTGGTATTTGTAATATTATTTTAAAAAAATTGAAAACTAAAAATTGTCGATAAGTTCTAATTAAAGTATCAATTGATTGTGTAAGTTACTTACTTATATACAACTGAATTTTGTTCGTGGGTTTTATGTTGTAAATAATATGGAGATCTTGGCAGAAGTAACATTAGTATACTACCTTACTCATCCACGGATTCTTCAATTTGCTTTCTTCCTCATAGAGGAAATAAGTAAGGTAGTACATGTGGATATATTACGTTATACTTGGCTCTCTCCAGCAATAAGAAATGACACGCGTCATCCAAACAGACTAGTCAAAACCACAAGGGACGGGTACTCACGATGTGCCTGATCTACAAGCAATAAAAAACTATATAGAAGTAAGGGTGAATCGATGGCTCCGTGTATACACTTACGTGTCAACATTTGAGTTTTGGTTATGAGACCATCAATAGTCATTAGTGAGTTGATATTCTTGTATCTATCAACCAGATAAACAACATCGCCCCAAGGTGCGCCTGAGGCTTTTTAGACCCTCAAGTGCCTTGAAGTAACTTTTTGGGGTTTTACTTTCATTTGGCTTACATCCGAAGCCGAAACACACGTCTTCTATACCCCAATTTTACGAGACTTACAACTCGAAAAGGACAACAAATAAGATCGATTCTGTATATTTATTTTAACTTTTCATCCTTATTTTGTTTAAAATTAATGTAATTGACATAAATAAATTAACATACATTTGACATTCTTACTTGATATTTTTCTCAGTTTGGTAGTTCTCTATATTTTGTTGATTTTATGATGATTATTTCAGGGGTTTCATTGATCCCTAGTTATGGATTTCAAATCAGAAGTCAAGATTGAGTCATTTATTTGTATAGTGCTTATGAAAGTTAATTTACAAAAAATATTTTTATACAACTTATATAACATGTGAATAACTTTTATGTGGTTTTTATAACATTATATTGGCAATTTTTTTTTTTAAATTACTTGATGGACATCTTAATATATTGTTTTGTCTTTTTAATTTAAGTTTAATTTTTCAACATGAATATTTATTTTTAAATAAATAAATAAATATTAAAGTCTGTGGGGGTTTACGCTCCTTAATGCTCAACGTCTTTTAGAATACTGTCGAAAAATTCTCGTCCAATCATCTATGTCCGATAATTTAACATAGCCGACCGGGTACACGAAAAATTCTCGTCGAATCATATAACTGCGATAATTTAACATAGCCGACCGGGTACAATCGGTGCGAAACTCCACCCCTAAATGAAAGCCTATGACTAACCCAGTAACCCTTCTATAAAATGATCACACTAATAGTTGAACAATCACATTCGCCAACATACTCTCGAGCTTGAGAAGAGCACGACTATGTTTTTTCTCCACAAAAATAGAACAGATGATGATTGTAAAAATCCAACCTTAAAGAAATTCTAAATTAGACCAAACTTACTAGAAAGGAAAGGATAAAAGTTTGCTTTTTTTTTTTTTTTTTTTTTTTTTTTTTTTCTCTCCTTCCATCCATCCTTCTACCCTCAAAAAAGTTACATAAAAACACCTCACCAGTACTAGAAAAATATTTGGTATTCTTATCAAAATCTTGACTGTCAAAGTTAAAATTCATATTGCTCTTGGTTAAATAATCCATGTTAAAACTGTCATCATCGAGTATTAGTTCTATGAACCATTATTGAACGTTTTACCTTTTCATTTTATATATGTATATATATATATATACATATCAATTAAGTTTCATAATACTATAAAATGCATTGGAGAGTCTAGCGGATTTTATTCATGCAAATAAGATATAGTATTGAGTATATGCAAACTCGAGACAGTACCGAGGGAGTTCACAACTCGAGCATCAGATGAGAACCAAGGGCAAGAAATAAAATCAACTAGACGCCAATATAACATCAGTAACAGCTACATACGCAAAGGGGAAATAATATTTCGAACGAGTCAGAAGAAAGAAGAATAACACACTCCAAAATGAAAAACTCGTCATCTAGCAAATCCAGAAAAAGCATATCATTCTTCAACAAAATTGTCACTTCAAGAAACTATAACATTCTCCAACAAAATTCTCAGTATTTAATAGCAGAAATGACGTCGAGCTGTGAACCAAGCTTCTCTGTAGCGACCTTCTCAGCTTGGATTCTCAATTTTGCCAATTGCTTCTTCCTCTCATATGCTACCTGAGATCTCTCCTTCCTCTTCTTCTCCAGCTCCTATAGTAAGCATAAACAAAGTGGATAAAGATTACCATTTGGTACATGTACATGGAATGAGCAGAGCCAACAGTTTAATGCAAAACAATCTGGAGTATCAAACAAATCGCGAACAAAAAGGTATTTGAAACGACGACCAAACTTGTAAGCTACAAAATTGCTGCTTCCAAATTTAGGAAGTACAGTCGAATCAAAATAATTAGATGCCGCTAAAGATAGAAAACATAAGTTATAGAAAATGCCACAGAAACGGAATAGAATTCCAACTTACCCTGATGGTGTCGTAGTGGTTCCATCCGACTTCTGATGAGAGTCTACCCAGCAAACAGTATTTGTGGCCAGCTTGAAGCCTCAAAACCCTGATTACCAAGCAGTTCTTAGATGAGAAAACGTGTATATACTCGAAATTAGAAACAGAGAAAAGCTTAGACAATCTTACTTGAGAGCATCAGGAATAACCATCTTCTTAGTCTTGTCATATGGTGATGGTACACCCTCGAACACCTTCAAACGAGCAAGTGCGGCAGCTCCTCGCTTGGTCTTGTGGGGAATCATTCTATTTATAGAATTGAACAAATGACAAACATAAGACTATTTCAACACATAAGCCAAGATCCATAAAACAAACACGAGGAATGCTATCGCTGCCTAAAGAATCTAATAAGAAACTACAATATTTCCTTACTAATTTTCTTCAAGACCCAGGGAAAAAACTGATTTGCAATCTGCAGCAGTCCTCTCAAACTATAGAATAGAATGACCATGGAGAGGAGTCGACGATTACAGGAGTAAGAAATGAATATTTGACTAACAATAAAGTTCAGGATACAGCCAAAAAGTCGCAAAGAGACACGCGTCTAAGCTACGAGAATCCAGCATTACTTATAAGTATATGAGACCCGGCACTATACGAAACACAACTACGAACTTTTCGATGATCTCAAAAAAGTGATAGATCATCACTACATCAGCACATATCAGTTGACCAGACTTCCACAAGATAATTATCCAAACTAGCTAATCGAGCCGAGAAAATGACATAGTAACCGATACACACCACACATTATAAACACAGAATGCTGAAGAAATCAACAGGTCTGTAAATACTACTAATCGAGCTTCAAAAACATTCAAACCAACACAAAATCGAAATGTAAAAATGAAACTCAAACACACTCAATTCAACTAAAAAAAACAACAAATTCGTCAAAAACCTCACCCACGGATAGTTCTCCAGAGGATCTTAGACGGAGCGCGAAAATGAATCGGACCGTGAGAAGGCTTAGTGTTCATCCTCTTGCGAAGAAAACGCAAGTACTTCATCTTCTGGCGCACGAGTCCACCAGATAAACAAATCTCTTCGCATCGAACAACAACCACTTTTTGTCCGTTCAAAAGCTCCTTCGCCAAAATCGAAGCCAATCGGCCGAGCATGTGGTGCCTTGCGTCAACCACAACCTTCTTCGCGCAGATTCCGGAGCCGGAAACCATCTTCTCCGATTGTTTCTTCTCTCTCTCACTCACTCGAGACGATGGATTAGGGTTAGGGTTTATACTACAAAATCGAACGATATATATTTGAGTTTAATTGGGTATTGAGTTGTAGTTGGGGCCCATTTATTATGTATGGGCTTATTTCATTTGATATGGGCCTATTTAGTATGGGCTTGTTTTTATGAGCTCTATTATCACTTTTTTTTTTTTTTTTAATCAAATATGTTTATGTCACAAGGTTTAAGATGATGAGTTGTATTGTATCTTTAACCATGATCCATATTCCATATGTTTGGATCAATATTTGCTAATTAGAATTTTGTTTCAAAGATTTGTTCGTCGAGGAAAATTATAGAATGAATGAGAGCTGTAACATGATCCTAGTTCAACCGAAATCGAAAAAATACGATAAGTTTTCTGATATAATTGTGTTTGTTTCACACACTTCACTTGATCACTTTGAGTAGGCCCACGAGAGAAGACAAATGTTGGTTTGATTGCCATTGCATGGAACGTCGGCTTGTCTTTGACGACTCAAATGCATTGGAATTTTTCATTCCGATTCCTTCACAAATTTAATAATTTTTATTAGTGGTACCATGAATCAGTCTATAATTAGGAGAACATGGAATATGGACACCATACAGTCGTTTCAAGAAAAAAAAATGTTACTCCAGCCATTGTGAAATAGACATGTCATCTATAATAAATTCATTTTACGTATCTGTCATTACAAATGAGAATATGGAGGACATGTGTCCTATCTATAAACACTAGAAGAATTTAGACGTATATATTGTTAGAACAACAAGTGTACAATTGTCTCATATTGTAAAAATATGTGCAAGGTGAGTGGTTTATTAGTAGGAGAACTCATGAACCTAATACCTTAAGATTTTACGTCAAGATTTGGTGGCAAGTCCACTAATGTGTGTTCTCACTTCGGTTCACGTGTCAAATATCTTCATTATTGTTGCCTCTCCTGGCACTAATAAGTGGTATCAGAGCCAAGGTTTAACTAGGGACGATAATGGAGATATTGATAAAGGTGCGGATTTTGGATATGTGTGAAACACGTGGTGTAGAGTGAAATATGTTTAGAGATCATTGTCACAAAAAGATCGGTTCCTAATTAGTTGCTAAATTGGTCCCAAAACTACTCTTCGGGACTTTTAACAACGCGTTCGAGGCTTACTAGCAGAGCAAAAAAGATATGTCTCTTGCACCTCCCAATTACTGAGCTAAGGCCTCAAAAAAAAAAAAAATAAGGTATGTTTTTCATATGGGAATTTTGCAACTTAAGTCCTTTAATGTGTATGTTCTCCAACTTTAGCCATTTAATGTGCATTTTCTCTAATTTGGTCATCTAAAGTGCAAACAATTCGTAAAATGGTCCTTTTTGACTTAATTCTAAAATAATTAAGGGAGAATTACACAAAGTACCCCTGGACTATGAGTAAATTATACAAACTACATCTCATGTTTGGAAACTTACACAAACTAAGCTTGTTATTTTTTCACTTTAGTCGGTTACCTTTTTAGTATATTTTTACAAAATTTAAAAGGGAGAATTATATTTTCAAATAAGATATTTTGAAAAAACAAAACAAAAAAAAACTTATAAAATTTGACCAAATTTGATTAACATTTTTTTAAAAAATTCTGAAGATATTGTTTAAAGGTTTTTCTATATTAATATATTTAATAATAAACTACAAAAACGAAAAAAAATATATATATCTCTCCATCAAAGCAGATATCTTATTTTTATTTTTTACAAGTAAAATTAAAATTGCAAAAAGAAAATAAAAATACAGAAGCTCAAAACTACACAGTGCAGCGTGCCACCTCCACCCATGCTCCTGCCAAATGCTCACCAGATGCCGCCAGCTCCAACAGCCGGGAGACGAAGCACCGGCGAAATCGAAATTGATGCTGATTCTCGGTGGTGCTCCGGCGAAGCTCCAACCCAATGGCTTTGGTTTCTTTTAATATTGAAAATACAAAAATAAAACCTCTTAAAAGTTATTTTAAAGTTTTTGATTCGGTTACATCAATCTAAACTAATGAATGACAAAAATAGCAAAAAGTAATCTTTTATTTCAATTAAAAAAACACTTTTTTTTGTTTTCTTTTCAATTTTTAAATAGAAATATAATTTCTAAAATTAAGAATACTTTGTTTGAGGATAACTTTGAAATTTTAAGTAAACGTTTTTGTAACTTCATTATTTTCTTTTATTTTGTGTAATTTTCCTGACATTAGGGGTGATTTGTGTAATTTCTAAACAGGGAAAATGCACATTAAGTCAAAAATTCCCTTTTTCATATTTGTCTATGATTTTTAATTCATATTTTGTACCAAATATCTTTTTTAAATGAAGTAGTTCTCAATTTGAAATTCGTTTTATTCTTCATACTTTAATAATCTATACCAAATTTATCATCATTGTTTTTGGGCTTCGTTTTGTTATTTAATTAATAGTTTGTGCTTTATTTAGACTTATCAATTAACCATAATATATAGAGTATATTGAAGGCATCCATATCTTCATGCATCTTAGATAATGTGCATGTAAACCACATGAAATAAGTTTCTTTGTGCTTTTTGAAAATTTTCATTGCGGCAAATCTTTTTTTTTTTTTTTTTTGCTTGCAAGAGTATCTTCTTTAATCTTATTTTTTAATGATATATGTATGAATTACAAATAATGTTAATCTTTTCAAACTTTTGTCCAACGTCTTCTAAAGAACTCTTATTTAGTAAGCCTAAATATACATCTTAATTTGAACTCTAATAAATAATCCTTAACACAAATCAATATTTTAGAAAAATGCTTTGGACTCGACCACAAGGAAAAAATTGTTCTAAAAAGATTGAAAGTAGTTCCTTGGGGCTTAACCTTCACATTGAGATATTTTCATGCTCCACCAAAGTTTTTGTACAAAAACAAAGTTGATCTCCTACATGTGAAAAATGATCCTTGCACAAATGACCTTAACCACAGAGGTTGGGCGAGAGCATGGCTAAAACTAAAAATAAGAAGAGTTCGAGGCTTGAGATTAAAACCGGTGAGTTGTGAAACAACTCTTTAATTATGTCTAACTGTTATTAGGAACACCTCGTAAATTTGTAAGGACTTGGATAGGTTTTTGAAGAATTATTCTTAGCAGTTAGATCAAGCTGATCTTCGTGTAGATTGAGACGTTGGAACAGCATAAATGAGGATATGATATCATTTGCAAACTATCTAAGAGTTGAAGGCAGGACAAAGTTTGCTAACCCAATTTTTCATTTTCTAGAAGAGATTTGTGATTGTGTTGCTTCTAAAAGAGATTTGTGACTGTGTTTCTAGAAGAATACATACATGTTTACATGTTGGATCAAAATCCAAGATTGTTAACAATCTTAAAAATATATGAGAAATTAACCAACTCCGATTTAAGCTGAACCGATGTTTCAAATCTGTATCCCACTTCATATATATTTTTAGAAATCAAACTACTTAGAACAAAATTAACTTCTTGGAACCAACCCAGCCCATGTTGAACCAAAACCTAAATCAATCTTAAATCTATTACATCTAACCATAAAATAGAGAAAATCATAAACAAAGTATAAACACCGATGCCACTTAAATAAAGCCCGTACAAAATGAGCTGAGACCTCATCAAATGAAGCCTATTGAAACCTCATCAAATAAAGCCCATTAAAGTTTGGGCACAACAATAACATCGCCAAATATAAATACATGATACAAACCCTAATTCACATTCGTTGTCGTTCTCGCACTAAGCAGTTTGCTTAGTGCAAGAGAGAGTTATAGAGAGAGAAGAATTTTGCGGCAAAAATGTTGTTTGGCTCCGAGAACTGTATGTATCATAGTAATAGGGCTTATCCACAAATTAAAACACAACAAAGAAATATAAATACCTAAAAAAACTAAAACTTGTGAAAAAGAAAACAGATTGATATAAACAAAAGAACCAGACACTTGCATCGACTACTACTTTCTTAGCGCAAATTCCTGAACCAGACACTATTTTTTTGCTCTAGCGACAGAAAAATGTGACTCCCACGACTCTCTACAGTGCTTTCTCTCTCTATCAGTAGAGGTGGACGACGATGGACTAGGGTTAGGGTTTTTTACAGAATCGAGTGATTTATACATTTCAGTTTAGTTGGGTATTTGGGTTGTAGTTTAGGCCCATTTATTATGGGCTTATTTGAGTAGATTTGGGCCTATTTAGTGTGGTCTTCTTTTTATGAGATTTGATGTTATTTTTCTTTCGTTTATCAAATATATGTTTAGAAATGATTTTGTGTGTTTACTATTCAAGCTTAGGTTACAAGATTTAAAACTATTGATGAGCTGTATTTTATGTTTAACCATAGTACATATTTGATATGGCTGGAATAAGAGCTAGTTAGCATTTTGTTTAAAGGGTTTGTTTGTTGAAAAAGAAAATTAAACAATAAATGAGAACTGTAACATTTGATTCTAGTTCAATTGAAACCGATAAGTTTACTGATATAAGTTGTGTTTGTTTCACACACTTTGCTTGATCATTCTGAGTAGGCTAATGAGAGAAGATCAATGCAGGTTGAGGCATTTTGATTGACATCGCATGAAACGTCGACTTCTTTGTGACGACTCAAAGTCATTGGAATTTTCATTCCGATTCCTTCACAAATTTAATAATGTTTATTTGTGTTATCATAAATCAGTCTACAGTTTGGAGAACATAGAAAATCGTTTCAAATGAAGCGTTTGCAAGAGTGTATATAAAGAGTTCATTCACTACTTTTGTTAAAGATCACATTAAGTGACTTTTGACAAAAAGTCGGGGGTGTTTGAAAATCTTTCCAAAAAGCTACTTAAAATATCAATTATTTGTTTGCAATAATAAATGAAAAGTGACTTTTTTTTTTTAATTTTTTTTAAATATAGTATTTTCAAAAGCAGTTGGAGAAACACCCTAAAATCCTGCTTTTGGGGCTAGTTCCTTTTCTATTTTTTTTTTTTTTTTTTTTTTATACAAGCAGAAACAAGAGTTAGTGTTGCAAACACTAAAAATGTGTTTGCGGCTGCAAAGCCAATAAGTCATTTTCATAAACATTTGCAAACACCACCTTAGTCTTGACGTCTCGTAGCCTAATCTGTTCAAGTTGCTTAACAATTTGCCCCTCAAGATATTGTATTTAGCACTTTGGACTCCAAATTAAAATTAACAACTTACAGTGTAAAGTGCAAAACATACTTATTTAAGTGTGCAATGTATCAAAAACAATATATTGAGGGTCAAAGTATCAATCACCTTTAACATAAATTATAGCTTGAGATCAGCTAATTTTGGAAAGGGTTGTTGCACCAAGCCCCAACCTATGAGGTCTATTGCACATTAATCTTCAAATTTGTGAAAATGTTCGATATGCAATTGATTTTTTCCATGATGTCCATTCACCGAACAAAAGTGCAGACACAAGGGATACAAATTGCACAAAATCAACAAGTCTAATGGTATATCATACATTTTCATTGGTAGAAGAGCAAAAGATCAGTAGGTGGTTTTCAAAAATTGTGACTACTTTTGATCTCACTATTCCTATAAATCAAATATCGCAGACAAATTTCAAGAATTTGCGCTACTAATTTAGTAATTTTATGATACCAAAATTAAATTTACTAATTTTATGATATCAAATGTATGACGTAGTAATTCTGATATAGACCAAAAGTGGAACTTTTCTCCAATTTCATAGTACAAAACATATACAAAGAAATAATGTAACTACTCTAGGTGTAGCAACAAAAATCAAGTCTTAATCATCTTCATCCTTGCGCAATAAATTCCTAGTCCTTTTATCTAAGCAGGATCGAAACACGACTTGAAAACACAACCTTATCCATGTTTCAGGACAAACACTGAAAATATCTAGCATAATGCCCACCAAGTTTAGTCAACAGAAATTCAGAAAGCCACACCAATGATCCACAGGAGTACGAATAATTTTAATTCTGAAAATCATGGAAAACGACATCACCAATTCCAGCTTCCAGTTAATGTGAACAAAAGTTAACACTAAAAGCCACAGCAGTAAATAGATCAAAAGTGCCGGAAACTTAGAACTCTAGATAAATTGATACACACTGAAACAATGAAAACGAGGTTTATGTCCTGCGGTCTAATTCCTCTGTTTCGTGAAAAACGATAACATGGCCATCATAGTTTTCACATGTTCTTGCTCTCACCCCCCCAATTTTTACATTCCATATAACATAATGAAGAAAAAGCGATCGACAAGCAGGAGAGAGCAAAACCCGTTGAGCCAGATTCGCTAGACTTGGAATTGATTGCATAATTTCTCCACCACAGCAACTTAACCAACCATTTCTCATACAAGCAAATCATGACGTGTATTCAAATGGCTGAGGAGGAGCCGGTTCTTCATCAACAGCCATGGCCGAAGCTGGTCCTTGTTGCGCGGTGGCTGCTCCAGTGGCGGCATTTGATGATGTAGATGAGGGCGCGTCTGTAAGAGACAATACTTCAGGCTCATTTGGACGAAGATCTTTCAACAGCACAAATCCTGATGGTGCTGATCTCACAGGCACATATCTGCTTTCTTCAAGGAATTTGATGAATTTTTCCTGGGATGGGACCACTCGGGCAGGGTTGGTCAAGATTTCAAATGATGGCTCTGGTTCAGCTTTCTTCTCAACAGTGCTATCAACCTGAAAATGGAAAACAATCATCAAATCTTGTCAGAATAATGATAAGCGTTTTTATGGATAATCACATTTACACTTCATAAGGTCTCCGCCTAATAATTGAAGCTTTTCATGAGGTTTGAATAATTACTTAGGCATCCCTTGAAATTTGAAAAAATAAAAAATAAAATTACTCATAGCTCACTCCACCCTGGATTTTACATAAGACACCTTCTATCTCTAGCAGTATGAAAAAACGGTACATATAGGCTTCAAAGGGTTGTCTTCATAATTATTCAAATTTTGAGGGAGGTTCCTGTGATAAGACCAAACTTCATGAGGTGTAAAAACAATTATCCCCCTCTTTCCCCAGCAAAAGATCCATTAAGCATTAATTACGACATCCCCTACCACAAAGCTCACTCCCAATGGAATATCCAAAAAGAACGGCTAAAGAAGGAAAAACAACAAAAAAAGGAAGAGGCATAGACCGCAAGCAACGTCCATGTCCACAGAGAAAGAGAAAAAGCAAAAATAGAAGAGTTGAATTATATATCACTGCATCACGTATAAACAGCAGAAGCATGTATTGACCTGCATGGTGTCCCCTTCCTTTTCACTTGCTTTCCCCTTTCCTGAACTTGTAGCAGAAGTAGGTTCTGCCTTCTCAGCTGCTTTCTCTGCCTCTTTCTTGCTCGCCCGGGCCTTGGCCCTTACTGAAGTTGATAAAACTGCAGTGGGTAGTTTTACTGCTGAAGTACTGGTTGATACGGTTGTAGGCTTGGGATACTCAAACAATGACGGCTTTGCATGGGATAGGAACTCGAACTTTGGCACTTTCAGGTCATAGTTCAAACCAATGAGAGCAGTGGGTGAAAATGCCAAGCTAGCAAAATATATAAGTGGGTACCAGTACCAGAACTGACTGAATACAGCAAGACCAACAACTGCAGTAATTTTATCATGTTTCGTCTTTGAAAGTAACTTGATGCTGACATTCCTTCCACCAGCATCAAGAATTCCAGAAGCTAAAATAGCACCCATCTTGCTCATTGTGTCTTCATGTTTGTCGAGAATAATTTTCTCTAGTTGTCGCCTAAATATAAAAGAAACTGTAAGCTGAAGAAAAAATGTAAGCATACGCAAACCACGGAACATTTCAATTAGGTAACATACCTAAATGCACCAACTCGAGAATCACTTGCTTCGCTTATCTGGACCATCACCATTGCCATTGCGATTAGAGCTCCTTGACGAACAAAGTCCACAACATCCGAAGTCAAAGGCTCTAGCAGTGATATGGCCTCACTAAGACCAGTACCAGCGCAGGAAATTCCAACAGCCATTGCAGCTCCATACCGAACATGTGGGTTGTAGGATTCGGACAACAAGGAAACAATACGTGGAGTCTGCATTTGGAAGAAGCAAATACAATAACACACGAAATTAATTCAATCTAGCAAACCAGCGGCACACCTACTTCTGTCACTACAAGAAATGGTCGATAAGTGGGGTAAATATACAACGGAAGACATTCGTTTGTGTTGGAAAATTTAGCAAGGAATCAACAACTGGCATGTTTTGATATACAAAATCCAGAGAATCCATTTGATGGATCAGCTTAAAAGGAACAATACAAAAAAATGAACCTACCTGTTCAGGATCAGAATACAAAACAAATCCAAGGGCAAGAACAGCAGTGCGTCTGACGTCATCACTCACATCCGAGACAGCAAAGTGCAGCAGTTGACGTATGGCCTTATTGTTGGCTGTTCCTCTATATGCTAATGCCAAGG
Source organism: Misopates orontium (assembly GCA_946800315.1). Classification (NCBI taxonomy): domain Eukaryota; kingdom Viridiplantae; phylum Streptophyta; class Magnoliopsida; order Lamiales; family Plantaginaceae; genus Misopates; species Misopates orontium. The sequence continues at coordinate 50,800,453 of OX326947.1, read as the reverse complement.
CATACATGCCACCGTAGCGCAATATTGGGTCTTGATCCCGAGTCATCTGCTCAATGAGAGTATCAGCTTCCTCCTCTCTTCCATAGACTGTCAGTGCTATCCCCAATGCCAAACCCCTATTAATATGATGAAATGGAACAAGTTAGTGAAGAAATAGCGCCAAAATCCTATGCCTGACCTGATATGCAGAATCCAACTTCACCTAATAATTTTCTCGTGCTGCGTCTCATGTGCATAAGCAAGCATTTCAGCAGCTTTTTCACTTGCAGTTCCAACCATGAGCAAACCCATACTTATCCCAGCTGCCTCACCAGCAACAGCACTGTCGGTGTAGAGAACGTTCTTTATATCATCAAAGATTTCACTATCAGCGGTGCCCAAGGCTGCCAAACCAAGACCCAGGCAGGCTCCATGTTGAATTACCTGTACCATTCAATATCTCTCACATATTAGCAACTGGTCAATGGAGAAATTATGAGTTTGCGTTCAGATAACAGAGTCATTCGACAAAGCACATCACTGACCTCAACATTAGTGCTTCTGAGGCTCTCACGAAGAAACTGTTTAATGCCCTCCCCATGGTTGGCATGAATTAAACCAAGAGCATATAATGCACCACCTTCAGAGTACGGACTGCCGCCGCCACCAGCCCCACCCTGGGGCAAGTAAGGTGCCATGAGTGATCTTCCTTGCTGCAGATGGCCTCTGTGGATGACACCTAACCCTGCTGTCGCACTAAATTTAGCCCAATTAGTAGCCCTACTCAGCCAGTCCTGAAATTGGCACATATGATGGCAGTTAAAAACATATTTAACTTACTAAACAAAATTAGGCGGAAATATATTTGGGAGTTACATAGACAAAGATTTACCAGATTCTCCCTGAGAAAAGTGTCCACAGTTGTTCCCGCATGCATAATAGCATTAGCATATATAGTTGCACTATGGCATACACTATTTCTCATCTCAACAGATTGCTTTATTGTCTTCAGAATGAGAAGATCAGATCTGTACAAAGAGAAGTAACCCAATAATCAAACATTTGACCAACTTAGTTAAGATTGTGTGAAGAAATTTTGGTTCATGACAACACATGATAGTAAGAAACACCATGGAATTAGAATATACTCACTTGTTATGACTGTATAAGAATTGCAGTGTTAATTGTATTGAAGTATCGCCTGACAAAATCCCCTTTATCTTTGTTAACCTCTCAGCATAAGTTGCTTCAAGTGGATCAGGACTTGTTACACTACTATCAGCTTGAGGCCCCTCTGCCATTTGAACGTCTTCTGATGTAACAGGAATGTCGGCAGAATCAGGCTGAGCAGATGCCGACGGCACAGGCTGTGAAGGCTGTGCACTGGGAGTAAGCAGATCTCTCACCTTCAAAAGGAAAGCTTGGTGCTCATTTTCCACCAAATCAAATGCTATTTGAAATGCCAATAATGCATCGTCCACATTTTCAGATCGTAAGAGTTTTTCCAATATGCTTGCAACAGCATCAGGCTCATCTAAAAACATTAGGCGTTGACAAATGCTCAAGTAATCGGGAGATGCCAGTTCTTGATATACTTTTACTAGAAGACGGAGCACCTGCATGACAATTATAGATCAGAGTAATCATTTTCATCGTCTTCCGTGCTATGAAGAATTTTAGGTGCCTGATTGGCAAAATGGAAAACTAAAGAAAAAGCGTGTAATCATCCTCAAATATATATATATATATATATATATATATATATATATATATATATATATATATATATATATATATATATATATATATATACTGTTATTTGTTGGGGCGGGCCTGGGGTGTTATTTCAACCTATGAAACATACATAGCCAAGTAAGGAAAGGTCCACATACTCCAGAGATGAAAGAGGTATCAGCAAATTAACACAACAGATAACAAATCGACATAATCATAACCCTAGAGACCTTTCCCTTCCACAAGTTCAATGCGGAATATGTCTAATCAACCACCCAAATGTGTAAAAGCATCTCAATAACTAAATGAGCATAGAGATCAGCATTTTTTGCCATTTTCATTTAATCACGAGTAAGTGTTTTCCACTCAAAAGCACACCACTAAAAACTGACAAGAAGCATCATCTGGTCTCACCATATACACAATAGCCCAAATCAACAAAATTAGCTGGATTTAAACGAGACTTCACTCCTTTTTATCATCAGATTAAAATAAAATCAAACATGCAAAAGTTTAAAAGATACAAAGAAATCAATCTGCAAATAAATCAGAAAACTGAGATTTGGAATTCATTCATGCTTTTAATATATGAATATGACCAAATTTGTGAAATTATGGTTTCCTTAATACTTGAACTTCTTAATACAAATTATACAAATATTCCGACTCGTCGAGGGTCCTTTGTCTAGGTTCCAATATGAAACTAGCATCTGGATTATGTAGTACAAGAAAGCAAACACAAATATCATGCAGGTACTTGTGGATGTACTTCAGAAAAAAGTTAGATTTTAAACAAGAAAAAAACTCAAATAATAGCAAAGGTGTGCTGAAACATGGCAATGGAATGTGCTTAATGGGTTCACCTCACTCCGATATTCTCTGCGGTTGACAAAGGAATGAGATACATCAATGCAGTAATTAATAGTAGCATGAATGTTATCACTCTTAACAACGGCTTCTTCAAGTTTATCGAGCCGTCTGCATTCAATGGCCATTCCTATAGCTTGCTGATATTTTCCATCTAATATACATCTGAAAAGAGGCAGAAGGGATGCAATACATTAGCCGCAAAACCATGTTTCATTTCAGGTAATGCAAATACTGTAATTCCACTCACTTATCAAGCATCCTCTCAACAATTGCTTCTAGCCTTGGGTCAACCTCTTCTGATTCATCATTAGACTCAGCTGCTTTAGTCTTGAGACTGGCGTATTCATCAATAGCTTTGGCTGAAGTAGAACCCAAAGCAAAATAAGGAGAACATAAAAAAAAAATGGTACTAAGACTTCTCACTAAACAAGGTACGGAAAGCAATGGAGCATTATAATTACAGAGGTTTAAAGGTAACATAGAACATATGAAGTCTTACCAAGAAGAGTATGAACATAGTCTGAATCCTCTGAGACTTCAAACAAAGGACCAGCTCCAAGAGCATAGGATAACGAATCGTTAAGTTCGCCCAGGTAATAGAAAACCTGATGACAATCCACAGTAATGGTACATGCAAGAAGAAACAGAGATACAGATGTTTAAAGTCGAGTATAATTAACTATTCGTTACTCTCCGATTCTAGAAAGTTGGGAATTTATTCACATCCTAGACAATGCTAGAGGTACGACAGGTTAAAAAATACAAAAGAAGCAACATTACTATAAGGCCTAACAGCATACTCAACCAATACTTCCCAAGATAACTTATTATTTCTGCATTAGCTCTGCTCCTCTTTCCTAGCAAGAGTTTTTACTGTTGCAAGTAGTTTTACTAAAAATAAGATGATGCTATACCAGATATAGTTGTTCCAGACGGTCACAATACGAGTTACCAACTTTCTGTAAATATTTTGACGCCCAAAAACATGATTGTTGTAAGATACAATTTAGAAGGACAGTCCCCAGACAAGACAACACAACGATGACATCAAAAAGGTTGTCGAAAATGTTAGGCTACGATATTGCTTCCAATATGTTACTTGAGAGAATTGACTAAATCCAATCTTATGTATGTTTTTTGAATATTCTTCAGAAATAGCAACAGAGGTAGGTTTTACATGCATTAAGGGGGATAATGCTAGTAAATAAGTATGCTCATCAATCTATAACCAATAAAGTATTAACCAAGAGAATTTGTCCTGTCCATTTAATCAAAATAATTGCTAAGAATTTTACCTTTGAAACAAGCAAGGCAGCTAGTTGCCTCTGGTCAAACTCCTCATCTTCATATAAGCTTTCTCTGCAGGAAGAATTTTTCCTTAAAGTCTAAAGCTCACAGGCAAATGAACACAGACAGAATAGATTAATTATGCCTAAAAAATTGGAAAAGAATTGCATTTACTAAAACAAGCCATAAATTTCCATGATGTCAGTCTCAATTCAAGCACTTGAAACATAGTTCCCAAACTTAAAAAAGAAGTGTTCTCAAATGTTAAATTTGACAACTTTCACAACTCAAGATAGTAATTAAATTCCTACAAATTGCATTTTGCACAGTTTTCACCATATACTTATTTATCTTGTCTCTACAAACCAATTCTCGTAAATTAGCTTTCGATTAAGACCCATTAACCAAACACTGTTAAATCTTCTTTACCTCCTTCTACCCACTTTCAATATTCGTTCACCATTTCCAAAACACCAGAATCCCAAGCCTCCTAATTTCACACCGTATCAGAAACAACCCAATACTGCACAAAATACTCCACGGATCCCAAAACCCACGCCCACCGACCAATCTCCCACGCCCAAAAACACTGATACCTAAATCAAAACACTATGCAAAATCCCAAATTTATCCCAATTTGACGACGAAAATTCACACACAACACATCCAACTTACTAATCAAGGACTCAAATTACGAGCTAACTATACACGGCATCCAAAACGCAACCCAATTTCCCATCTTTCACCAAAAGCCCATGCCTAAGTACACTCTAATTCCCAAAAACACACAATACAGAATCCAAAACATCTCGATAAATCCCAAACTTACTTCAATTCCATTGAACATTCACACACAACACACAGAGACAAAAACACACTCCAGCATACTAATCACGAACTCAATTTACAAGCTAACAACACAAAACACCCAAAATGCAACTCAATTTCACATCATTCACCAAAATCCCAAATCCCCCAAAACAACACAGCGCAAATCCAGCTCCAACACTCCTCACATCAAAAACAAACGCAGAGCTGAGAACAAAAACTCACATTACGGGCACAGAAGTGGAGATCTCGGGCCAGAAGTGGTCCACGTAGGCGTTGAGATTCGAGAGCGCGTGCAGCTTAAGCGCCGGATGAGTCTCGTTCAGCATCGCGAGCAGCCCGCCGGCGGAGCTCATCATCGTCGACGCCGCAGCCATTGAAATTAGGGTTTGGATCTGAGGAGGAGATTTAGGGTTTTTTGGGGAAGTTTTTGGGGTGTAATTTGCAATTTTTTGAAATTTTGTTTGTGTGTGTTTTGATATGGGTTTTTGTTTTGAGATTTCTTGGACGAAGGGCTAAGTATATTTTTAGTCTTATTATTGTTACGATACGTTAAAGCTGTATTATATTTTGTTATACGAGATGTAAAGTAAAAGAAACAAATTATTTTGTAAAAAAAAAATTACGAAAGTATTTGTTGAATTGTAATTATAGATTTAACTTTTTTTTTTTTGGGGGTGATAGTCACAATGGATTAAAGTTTCGTTTCGACAGTATGTTTCGATTTTTTAAATATTAGAAAATTTCCATTGTTTCGATATATTTTCGATATGTTTCAGAAATTTCGTAAAATTGTATGCACAATAGATGTAGAAAATATTGTATGTTTCTTTTTTGCATAGTCAAAAATGAAAACGTTTGGATAGTTTTCAAAGAAAAGAAACTTTCGTCATGATAGTCACACAGATTGTCTTTTGAAGTTTGGCAAGAATTATCTTGATTTGAGTCGTCTAATTAAAATAGTTTTGTGAGCACTTTTTTTATTATTAATTTATAATTTTCCTAATTTGTATTCTAAACTTTGGTAAGGGTTTTGTAATCGAAAGTCGTCTTCTTACCTGATGATTCAATTTAAATGTCATTGAATATGTATGTATATGTATATCATTCAATTTAGCCCAATCCTTTTTTATGAGTTTCTTTTGGAGCATTTTTTGCATTTTAGATAAAGATTTATGGAAATGCTTATATAATTGATTTAAGTGGAACTTTTAGATAAACAAGAATTGAGTAAAGCTCTAGGGACAATTTAAAAAAGTCTCAAAAATCTACAATCTCTTTTTTAATATCTTGTAGATCTAATCATACAGTAAAATTAGAACTTTGATCAATGGATAACATTAGAAAAGCTAATGGAATCAGATATAAAATCAAAACTAGAGAAAAGTAATATAGCTGATCTTATGGTTGGTATTTAAACTAGCTACACTAATCATTTGTGATACGAGTATATCTTTGCCATTTTTATTTTTGTATGGAGATGGAGACTAAAATGAAATTACTTATCTATACATGATACTTTCTTATATTCACAGGTTTACGCTGTCGCGTTTAATTTAAGATAATTAATTATGAAATTTGATCAGTGCTTTTAGTTTTTTGTCTTTCACTTATACAGCGCTATCGAAAATAACTTTACAATTAGTTCTCATAATCAAAATCTGATTATATATAATATAAAGAAACAACCTTTTTGTAGATGCATGGATTCATTTCTCTAGATACAAGCCGAAATTGGGTTTAGCCCAACGACATTAGTGGGTTTTTTTTGTATCATCTACAGTTCATTTCAATTCTTTTTGTTGATGGGCATGAGAACAAAGTTTTTCATGGATGTTTAAATAGATGGTACATTAATGATTGATATCTTCAATTAGCCTATTCAGAGTAATAAACTATTGATCCATGATCCATCCATGTGATGATACTTGGATTTAATTTTTTGCCACACGCTAAAGACAGAAGCAAACTATAATATTTTTTTTATATTTTTAATGAAGCTCCTTAAAACTGAGTTTAGTAACCAAGATAGCACCAAGTCGTTGATTCTAATCCAACAAGTGCGAAAAGTTGGATCTCAAGCATTATAAGTTGGTAGAGTTCCATCAATAATAGCGACCTTGTTCTTGATATCCATGTCGTTTGAAAACATTTGCTTCTTGGTTTGGATCCTTCGATCTAATTGAAGTAGGTGTAAAGGAGGAAATTGAATTTTGGAATGAGAAACAAAGAAGAAATATCTTCATTATAATACGACCAGATTATGAATGAGAAATTGCGTAGAATTTATTGAACAATAGCGATGAAATTTCGTACACAAGGAGGTGAAGCACAACAAAAATAGGTCTGTGTAAACGGTGGATGGTACTGTAGACACGCAAAATTTATAAAATATAGTTTAGAAATTAACTTGATTTATGCTATTTGAACTTTGGGATTTTACTAAATTAACTTCCAAAAGAAAATAGTTAAGTTAATTAATTTCTAGTATATTTTGTTGGCCAATTAAATGGTGACAAGTGTCATATATGATGTGTTTTATTTAAAATATTTCTTGATAAATACAAAATAAATTTGTATTTATCTTGAAAATGGAAGAACCAATATTATGCTTCCACGTCATCTTTTGATCTTATCAAGACTCTACTTCTACACCTATAAATAGATGTCATCACTCAAAGCAAAAAAAACAACAAAAATATCATATTTTGAAGAGGAGAAGCTCTGGAAATTCTCACTCAAGTTCATCATCTTCGAGGAGTTCTTCGCGGGGATCAAGATCGTTCTTCACGAGGATTAAAGCTGTGGAAATTCTCCCTTTGATTAAAGCTGTGGAAATCGCCCCAAATTTATATTTTGTTGGCCAATTAAATGGTGACAAGTGTCATATATGATGTGTTTTATTTAAAATATTTCTTGATAAATACAAAATAAATTTGTATTTATCTTGAAAATGGAAGAACCAATATTATGCTTCCACGTCATCTTTTGATCTTATCAAGACTCTACTTCTACACCTATAAATAGATGTCATCACTCAAAGCAAAAAAAACAACAAAAATATCATATTTTGAAGAGGAGAAGCTCTGGAAATTCTCACTCAAGTTCATCATCTTCGAGGAGTTCTTCGCGGGGATCAAGATCGTTCTTCACGAGGATTAAAGCTGTGGAAATTCTCCCTTTGATTAAAGCTGTGGAAATCGCCCCAAATTTATCATCTTTAAGGCGTTCTTCGCGAGGATCAAGATTGTTCTTCACGAGGATTAAATAAAAACTCCATTTGATTCAACATCAAGCTGCAAAGCCGTTGGAAAACTGTTTCTGAGGATCGGACTTCTGCTAAAGGAGATCAAACCTCAATATATTTAACGAATTCAAAAGAACTCAAGGCGAAGATCATATTGTTCGTCGCGAGCCTCAAGTCAAGTTCAACTTTAATTCAAGATCAAGCTCAAACGCCCTTGAATCGAAGTTCAAATCAAAGCCACGTGGAAGAGATCAAAATCAACTCCACATTGAAGTCTACCAAGTTTTTTTCAAGTTTATATGTTTTAGAAAAGAATCAGAGGATTGTTGAGATTGTAACCCCATATCTTTTTCAATAAATATAAATTTTATTTGTTCTAACTTTTCTTGTCTTTTATGTTAAGGACTTGAAATTTCATAGCAACAAATTTTGGCACGCCCAGTGGGACAATCTCTACCTCTCATCTCTTTTCTAGCAAGTCTCAAAAAACCAATTTTTGCTTAGCAATGGACAAGTCAATGGGGGCAAGAAGTGAAGGTTCATCTCAATTGATGATTAAAGCTCCACTTGTACCGGGGGCAAGGCATGAAGCTGATGAACCAACTCAATCACCTTCAATGGAAGAGCGAGTTGCTGCATTGACCAAAGCTATTGAGGACTTCACCAAGCAAGTGGATAAACGTGAACAACGCTTGAATTATATATTTCAAAAGCTAGAGCTCCAAAATGGAAATGATCAAAAGACTGAAGAGCTTATTGACAAAGTTGATGGAGAACATATATCAAGCGAAGAAGTTCAAGGCCCCTCTCATCTCCAAAAGTTGAAAGTTCTAAGGAACGACGGTCAAAGCATAAAGTCAAACTCTCTTGAAGGATTTACTCTAGAGGCCAAATTGATCACAAGCCAAGAAATTCAAAGCTCCCCTCATCTCCAAAAGTTGAAACTCTTAAGGAACGAGGGTCAAAGCAAGAAGCCAAATTTTCTTGAAGGAGCTACTTTAGAGGCCGAAGCAATCCCAAGCCAAGGAATCCAAGTCTCTTCCCAAGGTCTTGTTTCTGTTGATCAATTGAAAAACTATGTTAAAGAAGTTGCAAAGAACTATAAAGCTCAACCTAAAATATTCAAATCTTACATGAAACCATATACTCAAAGGATTGAGCAATTGCAAATGCCTGAAAGTTATCAACCTCCGAAATTTCAAAGATTTGATGGGAAGGGAGATCCGCGACAACATGTTGCTCACTTCATTGAAACATGCAGCAGTGCTGGAACCGATGGAGATCTTCTTGTTAAACAATTTGTGCGATCCCTAGAAGGTTTTGCTTTTGACTGGTACATTGGCCTTGAGCCAAACTCTATTGATAGCTGGAAAGATTTGCAAACTAAGTTCTTCGACCGCTTTTATAGCACTCGTCGCACTGTAAGCATGATTGAGCTTGCCAATGCACATCAAGAAGAATTTGAGCCAGTAATTGAATATGTCAATAGATGGAGAAATTTGTCCTTAAGCTGCAAAGAAAAATTGTCTGAAACTTCTGCTATTGAAATATGCATTCAAGGGATGAACTGGAGTCTTTCTTATATACTTCAAGGAATAAAGCCTAGAAATTTTGAAGAGCTAGCAACTCGAGCGCATGACATCGAGATAAGTTTAAAATCTGCGAAAGACGAACATTCAAATTATATCCCTGATACTGAAGATGATGATGTAGATGAAGATGATGAAGAAGAAGGCATGACATCAAATTTTGTCTCTGCCGATACACTCCTTGATATGAGCTTAAACTATCTAAAATCTTCAACTTAAATGTCGCTTCTTGTACTCCTTGATAAGAGAATAAACTATCAATAAACTCCTTAACACGAGTATAAACTGTTTAAATATTCATAAATAAATAAGAAATCATGACTCCCTGGCAAGTCAACTCTTTAAGTCTCCTGGGCACGAGCAAAAAGGTCTGCAAATTCCTCAAATCTTCAAGTCTCCTAGACACGAGCAAAAAGGTCTGCAAATTCCTCAAATCTTCAAGTCTCCTAGACACGAGCAAAAAGGTCTGCAAATTCCCCAAATCTTCAAGTCTACTGGACACGAACAAAAAGGTCTGCAAATTTTTCAAATTTTCAAGTCTTCCGCTCTCCTTGGCACGGAAAAAAATCATATTCCCCAAATTGTTGTTTCAAAGTCTTCAAGTGGACGGTCAATGCCTCCTTAAATTACTTCATCAAAACTTGCACAAAGAAGGGATAATTTGAGCCTTAATTTTGAAGGAAGCTCGTGACGGAATTTGTTTTCCTAGTCCGATGTTCTTTAAAAGGGGCCTGCAAAAAACAAAAAAAACAAAAAAAAAAGAAAAATGAAAAAAATAAAAAATAAAAAAGAAATAAACGTCTGTGAAATCGTCGAGGTTCTCTGGCAAGAAAAAAAAGAAACATTGGAGTAACAATCGTCTAAGATTCTCTGGCCTCCAAATTTTTGTTGCTGCTCACTACACAGAAAAGGGAATTAAAATTTAAATCGTTGTTTGATATCGAACTCAAAGAAAAAAGAGTTGTTCGTTCCTTTTATATAGAAAAAAAAAAGAAGGAGGAAAAGAGGAAGTTGAATTGGAGTAGAATTCAAGAATTAATGTTCAAGTTGATCAAGATTAAACTCCTAATCTTCAAGAAAATCTTGATATTCAAGATAAAGCTGCGAATTTTGAGGATTCTGAGTGAATCAAGAGTATAAAAGGAAAAGAAATCCTTCACAAATTTGTTTGTGCATATACGTGTGCAAGTGTTCTTCTATTGAAGACGGTGGGCCAAAGCAATTATCTGGTGTGTTGGTCTATGTGGATCTTTATGTAGTCGGATCAAGTGTAGATGGTCTACATAGACCAAAAGTTTTTTAAAAAAGGAGAGAATATATTGACCTAACAACTCCTTAGCTCATGGAATTATATGGTGTGATGGTGTACATAGACCACTTGAGTCCGAATCCTGTGTGGTTGGTGTAATGCACCAAAAGAAATAACAAAAAAAAATGAAAGTGAAAAGATGCGTCACACAACTTGTGGAGGAATTATCACCTACGGTGGTCTGAGTAGACCACTCAAAGAAGGAATCACATGCTGGTGGTCTACATAGACCGAAAGTTGAAAAAAAAAAAGGGTCAAATTGGTCCCCAAACTTATGCATATTCAATTTGGGACCCTAAAAAAAAAAAACATTGACATCATGGCCCAACTAAACCATAATTTTGACATGAAGTACACAACTTTATGTTAATTAAATTCATGGTCGAGACTTATTCACTTCAAGAGTAAATTAGACTATTTACGTGAACAAGTCTCGAGGGGGCATTTGTAGACACGCAAAATTTATAAAATATAGTTTAGAAATTAACTTGATTTATGCTATTTGAACTTTGGGATTTTACTAAATTAACTTCCAAAAGAAAATAGTTAAGTTAATTAATTTCTAGTATATTTTGTTGGCCAATTAAATGGTGACAAGTGTCATATATGATGTGTTTTATTTAAAATATTTCTTGATAAATACAAAATAAATTTGTATTTATCTTGAAAATGGAAGAACCAATATTATGCTTCCACGTCATCTTTTGATCTTATCAAGACTCTACTTCTACACCTATAAATAGATGTCATCACTCAAAGCAAAAAAAACAACAAAAATATCATATTTTGAAGAGGAGAAGCTCTGGAAATTCTCACTCAAGTTCATCATCTTCGAGGAGTTCTTCGCGGGGATCAAGATCGTTCTTCACGAGGATTAAAGCTGTGGAAATTCTCCCTTTGATTAAAGCTGTGGAAATCGCCCCAAATTTATCATCTTTAAGGCGTTCTTCGCGAGGATCAAGATTGTTCTTCACGAGGATTAAATAAAAACTCCATTTGATTCAACATCAAGCTGCAAAGCCGTTGGAAAACTGTTTCTGAGGATCGGACTTCTGCTAAAGGAGATCAAACCTCAATATATTTAACGAATTCAAAAGAACTCAAGGCGAAGATCATATTGTTCGTCGCGAGCCTCAAGTCAAGTTCAACTTTAATTCAAGATCAAGCTCAAACGCCCTTGAATCGAAGTTCAAATCAAAGCCACGTGGAAGAGATCAAAATCAACTCCACATTGAAGTCTACCAAGTTTTTTTCAAGTTTATATGTTTTAGAAAAGAATCAGAGGATTGTTGAGATTGTAACCCCATATCTTTTTCAATAAATATAAATTTTATTTGTTCTAACTTTTCTTGTCTTTTATGTTAAGGACTTGAAATTTCATAGCAACAGGTACCATGTGAAGCTTATGTATAGTTTGATGAATTGAAGCATGAGCCAGAGAGTATCTTGATGGAACAAAAGATCGAATCTAGTAAATTCCAGTTTCCATCTAACTTGTATTAATGAATTACAAATCGGCTTTGATGCGAATATTTGTACCTAAAACAGTTTAAACTACATGGAACGAAAACTCATCCTCCCGAGCTAACTAACTCTATTAAACTAACTTTAAAAAAACTAACTTAACTAATATTTGAATGATTAATTAACTGAGTGTATCTTAAGTACATCGTCGTTAACTAAAAATTAGATAGAACATCATAATTATAACTTTTTTGATTTTTCATAGCGATCGAAAAACCAAACTCACACATTCCAAGGCAAAGATGAATCTTGTGAAAATGAAAATTTAATCCTAATCCTAATTAGAAAGATACCAATTATATTGAGAAGAATAAAAGATTTATGGTAATTAGAATGATACCAATTTTAAGTGTCCTTGAAGAATTAACATTACGTATATTTACGTTGGTTATATATCTTTTATTTTGGAAATTTAATCCTAATCCTTGTATAGTTTGAATTTGTAAGCATGTGATCAAACGAATTATGATAGAACGCGTATGATTCATTACCTTTCCTAAGTGAAATAGGAGATAACCCCCAAACCTATATATACACACAAGGCCTCAAACCGCATATGAATTAAATTAACTCTTCGTTTTCTTTATCCAAATTTGTACAAGTTTATTGGCAATGGCAGAGCCAAATTCAAGCCAAGAATGCGGCACGGCTATGCTGGCTCTCAAAAGGGAGGAATTTAATTACAATCAACTCGTCATTGAGATTCATGTTTCGAGAAGTATATTATTATTACGTGATCGCGAACTCATTCGTATTTGCCAGGAGTAGAATCTTTAAGTATTTTCGTCGGGAATTTCTCTCTGGCTCCGCAAACTTTCGACGCCCAACTCATACACACAGCGCTCCAAAACTCGGACGTTCCTTTTTCTTTAGAAACAATCCATTGGCTCGAAATCTCATCATGATAAGTTTGAAAATATGGATAGTGTTTTGAATCGCCTGTCGGACATGGCCCTTGATTGCGTGCAGCACAGACGCAGGATGGTGATTTACATTACAGACAAGGGGAAATTGAACCCCAACAAATTTTCGATGGTTGGCTCGCGGATGGCTTTAACGACATCTATTGCATACAAGAGTCGAATATGGGAGACGATCATTGTTACGACAAACGTGGGAAGATGACGATTCAACTATGGAATCCAGACCAAGAAAATAACTCATGTTGTTGTTCTGGATGTATGAACGAGTTGAGAAAAGGGACGAATGTTTTCCGAATGTCATCGTGCTCCCATATCTTCCATGCTTCCTGTATTCTCCGGTGGTTTTCCGAATGTTTTATTGTAAACCCTGTCGAGGCTTCAATGCTTTTACTAGTAGTATTATCAACTAATAATATTTATGCTTTCTTGCTAATTAAACTAGTTCTTTTTATGTGTGATATATAATTGTTCTTGCTTTCTTGCTCATTAGCATGAGCCTATTGATTCAGTCGATGTTATAAATTGCCTCTCCACCACTTATAAGATTGGGCTTTTGGAACGTAGCGATACTATAAAATCTTTAAAAAACACACATAACCTGAAATTGAACAACTAATCAAAATTCAATAGACCTGGCGGCAAACATCGAGAAAATCGATCACGAAAACTATAGAAGATAATAATAAAACAAAATACAAATTCTTACAAAATCAGAGAAATCAGAAAGTGATAAATCTAAGTCTAAAAAAAGATAAGAAAGGAAAAAGAAACAGAGATTGGTTCAAGTCTTGAATATAATTAATGAGATGAGAATTTTAGGATTTTGATGAAATACTATATAACCTTTTCCGCCATATAAATTTAGTAAAGCTTAGTTTTTCATGGCCTAAATTCAACCGCAGCGATAAATCCACATGATCAATAAATCCATGCGGTGAATTTAAATCTTTGCAAACTGATCATAGTTTCATGGTTCTTTCCTAATTAATCAGTCCTTACTACTCATCACATAAATCCACATGAGGATATAAACCACTTACCAGGTAGAATATAGTTTTCCCTTGCAATGCGGAACGCGCGCGTCGTCACATCACGGAAGATTCTTCTTGCCCTCGCTGCTCCGTGCAGAATGAATCTCTTATTCACCTTCTTCGCGACTGTCCTCCTAGCCGTGCCATCTGGGATTCTCTGCTTTCGGGCTATGATAACTCGCGGTTTTTCCAGCTCCCTTTACATGATTGGCTTTGCTCCAATCTCTACCAACGTTCTTCCTCTTCTTCTTCTGGTATTGCTTGGGCGGTTATTTTTGCCACGGCCTGCTGGAAGATCTGGGGATGGAGATGCAAGAAAGTCTTTGAAGACTTTGATATTTCCCTCGAGCGTGCTGCTCGCTGGATTCGACAAGCAGCTGCCGATGATACCGCTGCATGGAATAAGCTTTCTTCGCTTCAATATCCGGGCATTCAAAAAGTTTCCCGGAGCCTTTGTTGGACTCCGCCTGAGTTTGGTATTATCAAAATTAACGTTGATGGCAGCGCTTTAGGCAATCCGGGACATATCTCTTGTGGTGGAGTGGCTCGTAATTCTGAGGGACATTGGCTCTTCGGGTTTGCAGCGAATGTCGGTTTTGGAAGCATTACAATGGCTGAACTTTGGGGGATTTTCTATGGACTATCCGAAGCTAGAAACCACGGCTTTGATCACATTCTTGTAGCCTGCGACTCTAAGGTTGCGGTTCAGCTCACTACCTCCGAGCTTCATGACTTTCATCCATATCGTGGTCTTATTGACTCTTGCCGCAACCTTATGTCGCTTTTTATCTTATGTACGATCCGGCATGAATATCGAGAGACTAACTTCGTTGCTGATCGCCTCACTGACTTGGGTCATAGCGCTCCTTTTGGAATTCAGATCCACCATCATCCTCCGCCTGCTATTTCTCCTTACGTTTTCTTTGACACCATTGGTGGTATCAGCTATAGAACTCTCGCCGTCTAGTTGATCTTTGGGTTTTCACCCTTCCTTTGTAGCAAAAAAAAAAAAAAATAGTTTTCCCTCACATGGCCTCTTTCCCATTACATATACATATTACACATGCATCAGAGATTTTTGGCTCCTTTTCTTCCACATGAGTTTTTCTCTTTTACCTATTATACATTGCACATGAGGTTATTTTGTCGTTAGCTCAACTTTAATATTATATAAAATTGTATGTTATCTTGAAACGAATTAAAATAAGAATTACATAGATATGTGGAGGATATTTTGTATGAATGCCCTTTTGCTTATCAAGTGTGGATGGAATTGCATTACTGGTTTGGTATTAGTACTGCTATCAGAAGAGGAGTTGCACGTCATTTTCTCCAACATTTAGAGGTTTTCCCAAGGAAGCAAGGTAAAGATAAGTGGCATAGTATTTGATTCATAACAATTTGGTCGATCTGGAATATGCAGAACAAGATAGTTTTTGGTGAAGAGTAGGTGGACATTGATAAGCTTGTGGATCTTATTAAAGTCAGGTCTTGGTGGTGGATTAAGGCTCGTGATAAGCATTTTGCTTTTTCTTTTTTGGATTGTTGTAATTTACCGATGAAATGTTGTGGGGTCCATAAAATTCAGCTATGTACCTTCACTTGAATTTCTTTGTGTACCTCCACTAGAGTATTTCTTATACTCTGTTTTGCTTTAATAAAATTTATTTTGTTTGCTGATAAAAAAAAAAAAAGAATTACGTAGATATTTTATTTAAAGAAAATGTTTTCGTGGAAACTTTTAACTTTATTATCAACCACTCCCATTCAATTCTTAATTCATTTCTTAGTATATATAATATCTAAACCAACCAAAGCTATCAAATACTTTTTATTATTTGGCTCCCCCCCCCCCCCCCCCCCCACACACACACACCACAATATCCAAACATTAGAATAATTCCGCGAGTCATACAAAATAAAGCATATAAAAGCATCATATTAATTAACCCCAATTAAGTCTCTATCCATGACCCCACATCATTTAATTACAAAACTATTTGTACCAATTTGTAACTTTCCTCTGAGTTTATTGCTAATTTATAATCTTAAGTCTTAACAACTATATTCCAATAACGCGTACGTGTATGTCATTCTCTGCTTGACGAGTCTGCCCAAGCATACGGCAAATTGCAACAAACTATACTAATGATTCCAAAATTTGTACCTTCCAAAGGCTTGCACTACTATATAATAAGATGAAATTACGTCATTTAAAGTATCAATAATTGCTTATATTCTAATAAAGGAACAAAGTTATTTTGGCTTAAGCTGATTTTCACACTAAGATTTAGGAGAATACAAAGAAAGAAAAGCTATGGGGTTGGAGAGCAAGGTGTATAGCCATTCTGAAGTTTCTGCTCACAACACTAGTGAAGATTGCTGGGTCATCATCAACGCCAAGGTATTATTCATTCATACATATATAAACATGATATTTTACTTCATAGTCATGCTATTTTTATTTTTATTTTTATTTTTTTATACATACTTTTGAGATTTTGGATATATCATATATATCCATCAAATCAGCCGTTGAGAATGTATGTAGTATATTTTATCTACGAAAACAATAGTTGATGAGATAATTGTGTGCGTTAAGTATATGAATCTGAGAGTTTATGATTCACAAAATCAATAGTTGAGATATTTTGAGTGCTCGAAGCTCTTAAGAATTACTATACTTTTTCATTTATTTATAAATTTTCGATTGATTGAATTACTACTAGAAGATCATATGTGCAGAGCACTAGTCTGATTTTAAAGTTGGAACGTATACATATTTATTGAAATTTACGAAATTTGGAGTCTAAAAAGTAAAAATTAAAGAAAGCGAGAAAAAAAAAAGTTGTAGCCAATCAGACCTTACTTCTGGCATTCAAATTAAATTTTGGATCATAACTGGACCAAAAATGTATCAAATACAAAAATTACTTCCATATATTCGCAAAGCTTGAGAACAAAGCACAGTTTGTCAATAATATGTTCAACTTGTAATCAATGTTGAAGATCTGCAATGACTACTTCTGAAAATTTGCACTAATACGGATAAATATTCAAAATGATCATCTTATCTTATCAATTCATATCTTGTCTATTAAAATAGGGTAGTTTTGTACCTATTAATATGTTAATTACTAGCGTCTGTCGAGGAAAACTTCCCATTTGACAGCAAGTTATACTATATATATCTTATTGTGAAATGTTAATATATATTATAATTAATTGCAATAATAGGTTTACAACGTAACAAGCTACTTGAATGAGCATCCCGGTGGAGACGAAGTATTATTAGCAGCAGCAGGTATGGAAATAGTAATTTCATTTCTCATTTATATACTACTCAATATTTTAGTAAATTTGGAACCAATTTCTAACTACTTTAATTGCACGAGTAATTCACCATTGAAGTAAAAGTATACTTCTCCCAAGTTTGGACCTAATATTCATAATTTTTTTTTTAACCAAAAGCCCCATTCTCTATAGAAATTGTAAAGATCGTCTACAAACATTGGTCACTGCAATATATCAATATTAGAATATGCTAGGCATTGAAAAGTCTATTATTCACTCTCAACTACATAGTGTAAGAAGTAACTAAAAATTAACGACATCATACTAGCATGAAATAGTTCCTGGATCATTTCTATCCGTTGATATTTTGATATTAAATACTTTCCCAAAGTTCCTTTTCGATACTTCAAAAACAATACCAAGTTCTAAATCTATTTTTATTTTAGGGAAGGATGCAAGTGAGGAATTTGAGGATGTCGGGCACGGTAGTGCAGCTAGGTTGATGCTCGACGAGTTCTACATTGGAGAGGTTGATCCGTCTGTCAAGCCCGCCGTGGAAGCCACCACCCCCAGCCTAGCTCCGTCGACAAACGTGAAGGAGAAGTCGTCGGAGTCGAATTATAAGCTTCTTTATTTTCTTATAGGCCTTGCAATCATAGCCTTAGGTGTTGGAATTCACTTCTTCAACTTGTCAAGCTAGAGTTTGATTCTAATAGTCTTGGCTCATTTATATATTTGCAATAAAATCATAATGAAATGATTTGTCAATTTAATTTCACGGCAAAAGGAGTTTTTATACACTATTGTTCGTATGAGTGGAGGGCTCATGTTTATGATCATAAGTGTGTGTGCTCGTAAGTCGTGACAAATGCTTTTAGTTCCGGACAATGTTACTTAAATATAATGAATTAAATCCAGATTCTCTAATGGATGCAATTAGTCTTTTGACAACTAACTACTGTAATAATTATGTGTAAGTTACTTAATGCTCAAATCTCTGCACACTTGCATATATGACTCCCGTGGTATAAGATAAGATTAAGATCATTAAAAAAAAATGCAACGCTTTCCTGTTCACAAACTTCTGAGAGAAAACTAAAAGATAGTAACTAATTAATTAGAGTTTGGTTGCATCATTAATAATGGAAAAAAAGAGGGGCCAATGAGTGTGATCGAATTTAATGTGAAGCAACTCCGATCCACTGCGTATATATGCAGCTGTAATCACGAGAATTGCTAATCAATAGACTCACAATGGATAAGAACATAATCCAGTTATTTGAAAACTAAGTATAATACATGAAACATATATGTGCGTTTGAAGCATATAGTACAAGCGGATGGTTGGAAGATATAAATTTACTCACCTTTTTGAACTACATGCATTCACTCCTCTATAAGTAGGCAGTTGAGTTGAAGTGGACCGACCATGTGATCACTCGTTCTTTTCGCTATAAATAACCTAAAATTGTGTGATTGTTTGTAAATTGTGCTATATATAGTTCTTATTGCATGCATGTGAAAGAAACTAGCTTTTATGGTCAAAATGAGTGCTTTATCTCGTTCAGTTCTTGGATTTGCTTTGTTGATTTTGATCGTTGATAATGTAGTTTTTGCTGATGTGAAGGGAGTTGGGAATGATGGCGATGAGAAGTTCTTGCATAAACCATTTCTCGGTAAACGGCTTGGGGGAGGTTTTGGCCATGGTATTTATAAGAAAGGGTATAAGCATGGGTTGGGTGGAGGGATAGGTCGCAAGGGTCGTTTGGGTCATGGTGGAGGTCTAGGGGGTGGGATTGGTCATGGTGGAGGGCTAGGGGGTGGTGCCGGTGGGGGTTTGGGTGGGGGTGGGGGTCTAGGAGGTGGGGGTGGACTTGGTGGTGACGGTGGACTAGGTAGTGGTGGTGGTTTAGGAGGCGGTGCCGGAGGAGGTGGAGGACTAGGCGGAGGTGGAGGTTTAGGTGGTGGTGAACTTGGTAGTGGTGGTGGTCTAGGAGGCGGCGCAGGTGGTGGTTTAGGAGGCGGTGCCGGAGGAGGTGCAGGACTAGGAGGAGGTGGAGGTTTAGGTGGCGGTGCAGGTGGTGGCTTAGGAGGCGGTGCAGGGGGAGTACTAGGAGGTGGTGGTGGCTTCGGTGGTGGTGGTGGAGGAGGTCTAGGTGGCGGTGGTGGCACTAGGGGTGGATTTGGAGCAGGTGGGGGATTTGGTAAAGGTCTAGGAGGCGGTGGTGGAGGTCTTGGAGGTGGTGGTGGATTTGGTGGCGGTGCCGATGGTGGTTTTGGTGGTGGCCATTAAATTAGCGCAACGAATATTTTGTACGATTATTCGATTTTTTGTGTCACTTGTCAAAATTACGTGACACACAAAGTGGCATAAAATAGTTATTCATAAATTGCATTGTTTTTACTACTATTGTTTTGTGGAGTGTTGATAAGTGAAGAGTTTGTTGGTGAATATTTCTTCAAAGTATATATATATATTTATGTAATTACATAGCAATCACGAAAAATAAAGGCGAAATCCCTTTTGCTTGAGAAGCTTTATTGTATTAATATTGTGTACTACTTGTGATAAGTACTGTATCATTTGCCATAAGATCACAATAATAAGTGTTTTTCATTCTTGTTGTTTATGGCATTTAAATCTTCCTGCGGTGAAACCTTTTTCATGTATATCATATCTGTTAACGTTGGGTATGGATATGGAATGAGTGAATTGATTAATGTTATGTCACATAAGAGAAAATTATTTTTAATTTGATGTACTCACTGCACTGAGGCAAATTGACATTCAAAACTCTACATTATTGTTAACGGTTTGAATTTAACAAAATCTGGAATAAACTAAACGTGTGAAGGGAAGAAATTCTTAATTTGTGTTGGAAATTTTATTTGGCATTGAGGCCTAAATCCAACTAATTGAAATTCGAAGTGAGTCCAATTGAGATAACTTTGAGCCCAACTGAACTTAAGTGTATGAATGCAATTTCATTGAGGCAAGTGAAGTGAAGGTGATAATTGTCTACATAGGAAAAAGTTCACTTCTTGAAAGTGTTTATCTACAAACACAACTGAGTCTCTAAATATTTTTTTCTTCACATGATTTCTCTCATATGTGTCTTAACGAGATAGTACGATAGAACTGGTCTTTATATAATATTGATCTTTTTATCCTTTTTAGTATATTTTTTTTTAAAAATTGGGTTTTAAGAAGAAACAATATACATTCCGCATAAATTGAGTAGATTTTCAGTTTAAAACTTCATTCAGGTGCATGTTTTACGAGCCATACGTGCCCTTATTTTTTTTTTTTTACCTTCAGTTAAGTAAATTTACGTATAGTGTTGAATTTTTTACTAATTCATCATTGTGTGCTTCGGAAAATTATTACAATGAGTGATTCATAATAGTAAATCATTTGTATGCCAGTGCAAATTTACATATTTAGTATCAATTTTTTAAAATTGGAATGTGTTAGAATAATATATATGTTAGACGAGCGGTGTTGTCACAATTGTTAATGCCCGTGATTATATAATTTTTTTTTTTTTTTTTGGTGAACAAATGAAACACAAAGCCCTTAGGCTAAATCCTTGTCAATAATGGACACAATAGAACTAGGAGGAGATAAGAACATAGTAATTTCTCCATCCAATCTCGCTGGCAACTTAACAATTGCATCTGCCAATCTATTATTCGACCTTGATATCCAACGAAGGGTATGCTCCCATGGTTTCCGAAGAAGCTCGCGACATTCCTCAATCTTCCCGCGCAATGGATGATCTCCCAACTCCTCACTCTTTATCATCGTGTAAGCCTCCTTTGAATCTGTCTCAATTTCGATTTTCTGAATCCGACGCTCCCAAGCAAGTAATAGTCCGAGACGTAACGCTTCCACTTCAGCCTCAAGAACAGTAGGTTGTGCAACCCGTGCAACGAATCCCCACAGCCAAGATCCTTTGTCATCCCGTAAAACCCCTCCGGCTGAGCCGCTATTTAACCTCGTCTGAACCCGACCATCAACATTTAATTTGAACCATCCCACAGATGGTTTCGTCCAGGATATACTTCGCGCAACTCGCCTCTTCCTGTATAAAAAGAGAGAATCATTCACGAGAGTTTGGATATAAAACAGCGTCACTCCAACTTCTTGCTCTTTCCCCTTAAAGATCCTCTCATTTCGAGCCTTCCATATGTTCCAGATACAAGCAGTAAAAACAATAAACCATGGTGTCCTTGGAAACTTCGTACAGAATTCCTCCTTCATCTCCAAGTTATCTCGCAACCACCTTTCTGTACTTGTATGAATGAACTTAAACCATTGTTCCGAAGGCAGAATTCTCCTCCAAACTTTCCTCGCTGCTCCACAGTCACGAAGGATATGAATAGTCGTCTCTTCAACGTATGGACAGGTACTACAAACACCAATATTCGTGATCCCTCGCACACACCTCAATTGATTTGTCGCTAACCTATTCTGCGCCGCGAGCCAAATAAAGAATTTGATTTTCTGACCACACTCTATCTTCCTCACCCAATCAACTCTATCCCCAAGCCTAGGCGCAATAGAATACGTCCGATGGAGTGCTTTATACGCACTTTGACACGAGAATAAGCCATTTCCAGAAGCACTCCAAATTCTAACATCCGAAGCCTCTCGTAATGTAATTCTGATTCCCTGAATTCTACTCTTCCAGACTTCCGGTATTTGAGTGTGAATATTCTTGAAATTCCAGGACCCATCATTCAACAAAACATCCACCAATTTAAGGTCCAAATCTGCCGCATTAATGTGTGGAATAACATCACAGAGACGCACTTCTCCTATCCAATTATCAAACCACAGCGAGATATCCCTTCCATCGCCAAGATTATATAATTTATTACTAAAGTTGCTCGCTATCATGTCAAACATTTGATTTGTTAGTTTAGTGAAAAGTGAAAACCATATAACATTGAGTAACGATGCAATTAATCCATTAACAAATGATTATTCTGAATATTTCAATATTGCTTCTAGTCCTTGCACGCCTCCCGCGCCACAAGATTAAATTTAGAAAATAGCAAAAGAGAAGAAATAATGTAAAGTTTTCTTGATCACAACTTAGAGAAAATCAAAAGATCATAATTGCTGATACGTTGAGTGCATTATTAACTAAGAAAGAGGGACCACCACAAATGTGATCGAATTTAACGTGAACCAACTCATATATATATATATATATATATATATATATATATATATATATATATAAAATAAATGAAGAGGTGTTTGTGACACCAAACTTTTGATTTCAAAGTTTAACCTTATAATTTGTGCTCCACTATAGCATCTTATTATTAATTTCAAAATCTAACCCTACAATTTAAGTTAGACTAAATTAATTATACCATTTACTAAGAATGATGATTTAGTTCCCCATAATTCATATTCTTTAATGGAAATTACTTTTCTTTCCATTCTACTATAGTTATGTTGATTCTCTCCCATTAATTCAAACTCTTTCCATCTAAGCAAATCTTTTTTCTTGCATTTTCATTTCTTCCAGATATGTTTTTTTCACACTTGTATATGATCATTATACTTACAATATGAAACATTAATTAGCGCGGGGCTCCGCGTGCCACAAATTCTAGTATATAAAATAAAGGAAGAGGTATTTGTGATACCAAACTTTTGATTTCCAAGTTTAACCTTATAATTTGTGTTCCAATATAGCATCTTATTATTAATTTTCAAATCTAACCCTACAATTTAAGTTAGACTAAATTAATTATACCATTTACTAAGAATGATGATTTAGTTCCCTATAATTCATATTCTTTCATTGAAAATTACTTTTCTTTCCATTCTACTATAGTTATGTTGATTCTCTCCCATTAATTCAAACTCTTTCCATCTAAGCAAATCTTTTTTCTTGCATTTTCATTTCTTCCATATATGTTTTTTTCACACTTGAATATGATCATTATACTTACAATATGAAACATTAATTTGTGCGGGGCTCCGCGTGCCACAATTTCTAGTGTATAAAATAAAGGAAGAGGTATTTGTGACACCAAACTTTTGATTTCCAAGTTTAACCTTATAATTTGTGTTCCATAGCATCTTATTATTAATTTTCCAATTTAACCCTACAAATTAAGTTAGATAAAAATAATAATTTTATTTACTAAGAATGATGATTTAGTTTCCTTATATTCATGTTCATGTAAATTATTTTTCTTTCCATTCTACTCTAATTTTGTTGATTCACTCTCCCATTAATTCAAACTCTTTCCATCTAGACAAATCTTTTTTCTTGCCTCTTTTTTTCTTCCACATTTTATTTTTTCCTTCACTTGAATATGAAAATATAGTACTTTACAATATAAAAAAATTAATGTGCGCTGGACTCCGCGTGTCCCAATTTCATATATATATATATATATATACATATACGAAGACCATAATGAATCAAGTCGACTAATAATGGATAAGAATTAAGAACAGAGTCCACTTATTTATTTACCCTAAACTCTAAAGTCAAATCCAATTCCAAATCCGTATACTTAAGTATAAATGCATGAAATACATGTGTGTCTTTTTGACTTTTTGTAACGTAATTGGGGGGGACGAGTTGTTGGAAGAAATAAATTTACTAACCTTTTAAATATATGTATTTACTCCTCTACTAGTGGGCAGTTGAGTTTAGTGGACCCACCATTTATGATCCTTATTATATTAATCGTACTTTTGTCACTATAAATAACCTAGTAAGTTGTGGTGCAAGTTCTCATGCATGCATGAGTAGGGATTGTTATACAGCCAAAATGAGTGAGTTTTCTCGTTTGGTTCTTGCATTGTTTTTACTTGTTTTGATCGTTGATGGTGTAGTTTTTGCTGAAGTAAATGGAGTTGGGAATATTAATGGCTATGAGAAGTTTTCGCGTAAGGGTGGGCCGATACGTCCTCTGTGTTGGTGGTGGTGCAGAGGGACACCTGTTGCGCCTGAAGATGGACATGGTCCAGCTGGTGAACCCACCGACATAGGTGGAGGTGGTGGTGTCGATGATCGGAGTGGGGGCTCGCGAGGCGGTCTAGGTTAAGACTTAGAAGCTGGTGCCAAAGGCAGAGGCGTTGGGCATGCACTAAATTAGTATAACTAATGTTTGGTCTCTTTTGTGTGTTAAATATCGTTTGTCCCAACTTTCTCATGAATAAACTAGTCTATTTCCGAATTGCACTTTTGTGGAGTATATATTAATAAATGAGAAGTTCGTTGATGATTATTTATGTTATTCTTTATTTTAATTGTGTTTATACATAATTACGTTAATGGGCAAGGCCAAATAGGTAAAAGTAAAGCCGATCTCCATCTTGCATGAGAACTTTATTGTGTACAGTCGAGTGAATTGTCAAATTAATACGTTTGAAAAACTATAATTTATAAAGTAACACTTTTGAAAAAGTAATTCTCAAAATTACTACTTTGAGCAAAATATTCCCTTTTTAACAAATGCTTTTTGTGAAATAAAATAACGCCAATTTATAATTCATTTGTACACGTGCAAAAATATTAATTCTCTCTATCTCTCTCACTCTCTCTCTCTCTATATTGAAAATACTAAGAAAAATGAATATTAAAATATGTGTTCGTCTTTCTGACCAACCTCCTGCCCCACTTTCCCTCCCTAAACTCCAAAACACTCACATGAGGTTAACTATATATGCGGCCTTGGCACTGTACATGGAGTTGGTGTGTTTGTGCGCCTGAAGGAGGGGTGAGGAAGACGAGTATTCTTTTTCTAAAACCCTAAATAAACTATAATTTAGTGTTATTTTGCCATTTGTTACACGAAGACAGAGGTTAAAATGGAGTATATTATTTTGTGTTAATAAAAGCAAAAGCATGCGTCTCTAAATTAGTTGGGTATCTATGTATTGCCTTTAGCTATTACTGGGTATTTTTTATAAAATAATAAAATAAAAGTAGTCATGTATATGTACAGTCTAAAACTTTTTTGTCTCGTTTATTATAATTTATAATATATACTTCTTTGAGAATTCTTTGCGCTATATTCAAGTTTGGAATTGATGCGCTTGATTTTCCATCACATGTATTTCCATTCCGTCCGTTGCAATTTACGTAAAACTTATTGTGTGTCGTCATTTTTTTTGGGAGCATTTTCAAAATAATATTATTAAAACATCTAAAATGAAGAGTTGTCTTTGTTTTCTTTTCAAATAACACATCCTTTTACTTGGACTTAATTTAATTTAAAAATTTTGGATTAACTAGATACTGCATAACATGGCCATTTGAAGCAGTGTCTCTATTATGAAATGCTGTGAAAATTTCTATAAAAAAAGAAGATGATTTTCTTCTTTACATATGCTACATATAGTGCTTTTTCATGAAAAATATACTGCACTATTTTCCCTCAAATTACATATTTGTCTTTGAACCAGTGAAAGAATATAGATTTATGATTGAGCTCCATTGTATCCTAAAATAGTTTTTTGGTAACTCGTTTGAACTTAATTGGGTCAAATATTTTCGAAAAGGTTGGATCAAACTCATCTGCACCTCCACTATAACATGCAATTTCACTATTAAATGGTCATAATATATATGCATTTTCTTGATGACCTTGGCTCCATCATCTACTTCTTCACAATAAGAATGAGGAACTGGATCAGGAACCAAATCCAAAAGGCTATTTGTGTTACTGCTATATCCGACTTCAGATGGATAATTTCCGGTGTTTAATTGATTAATGCGACGTAAGCAAACTCCAGTAGTCCAGTACTTGAGCAAGTGTTACATCACATTGCAGAATGTTGTTGCACACCAAACTCTCCAAGAGATTTTCCAAGTTCCTTTAAGTGACTTCTGTTTGTCCATCAATTTGAAGATGACAGTCCCCATCTTATACCAAAGAGTGCGCAAAAAAATGATTCATGAATTTAGAGTTGGTTATAAAAAAGATGATTGATCAATTTGAGCAACTGTTTATTTTGATTTATTTAGTCCCTCACTTTTCATTTCACTTATCATGTCCTGAGAATTCACGACTTGATAATTAATAGGACATTTGAACTTACAGTTTAGTGTAATCTTTCTGACCTATTTCTTTAGTTCTTTAAATATCGATCTTTGAGTTTTTCAACCAACTTTATAACTTTGTATGGGAAGTAAAATAAAGAACCTTACGCTTCAGGTACCCATTATTTTTCAGAATTTGTATGTACTCATCTATAGTATACCTAAAATATAACATATTTAGGTACATCATTATTTTACTTATAGAATAAACTATATATAAGAAAATTGCGTTAATTAAAATATTCTTGATACTTAATTAAAGAAATTCTGAACACGTCGAATTCCCGTGCGGGTTTCTATATGATTACTAAAGTCATTCGTTGAATATTAATTATATCAAACATTAGATTAAATTTGTTACTTTAATTGAAAATATAAAACATTAATGGGTGACGATGGCGATTAATCCTTTGACGACTAATTAATATTCTGGACGGTTGAAAACCTTGCAGACTTGCATGCCTCCCGCGCCTTAATTAAGGTAAGATTTAGAAATTAGAACATCAAATAAAAGAGAAAAAAAAAAGAATGTAAATTAAAGCTTCAGTGAGGGACCAATAAATGTGATCGAATATAATGTGAGAAGCAACTCGGACTTTGCGTATATATGCAGCTGTAATCCCGAAGATTATATTAATTATCAAGTCGAGTAATAATGGGTAAGAACTGAATTTATTTGTTGGCCCTAAAGTAATATCATTTCCAAATCCGTAAACTTAAGTATAATTCGTGATTTATAGATGTGTATTTTTGTAGAATAATAAGTAAGTACGTAGGTGGGTGGTGGGAAGAAATAAATTTATTAACCTTTTAAGTACATGTATTAACTCCTCTATTAGTGGGCAGTTGATCCTTGTAATCGTTCCTTTTGTCGCTATAAGTACACCAAAAAATGTAAGAATGTTTATAAGTTGTGCTAGTTCTCGGTGCATGCATGCATGTGTAGGGATTGTTACACATTGAAAATGAGTGGGTTTTCTCGTTCCGTTTTTGCAATTGTTTTACTTGTTTTGATTGTTGATGGTGTAGTTTTTGCTGATGTAAACGGAGTTGGGAATAATGGCGATGGGACGTTACCGCATAAGGGTGGGCCGATAGACGTTCCTCAGTGTTGGTGGTGCAACCTTGGTAAAGGTGGAGGGGGAAATAGTGGGAATGTTAAGGATATTGGTCTAGGAGGCAGCGATAGTGTAGTCGATGGTTTTGGTCACGACGAGGGTCATCATGAAGGTGGAGGAGGTGGTGGTGGCTTTGGTGGCTTCAACAGAGGCGAACGTGGTGTACGTGACGGAGGAAATAATGGTGGTCTGCGTCCCGGGGGCGATACTGGTGGTAATCAAGATCCAGCCTTTGGTTTAGACAGGACGCCTCATGAAGGTAGAGGAGGCCGTGGTGGCTTTGGTCGCTTAGAGGGAGGCGGAGAGGGTAGTACTGGTGGCCACTAACTTAGAAAAATTGAATTGTTTGTACTAATTTGTGTGTTATTTATCACAAATACAAGTACTATTTGTACCCTCATTCTCATTAATAAATAAGTGATCGTCGTTTAATTAAACTGTTGCAATTCTACTTTTGATGAGTGTTTATATGAAATATGAATGACGGGCGTTAATTATTATTCGTAATTATTCTTCCTTTTATAAAAGTGTATACTTATGTAGTTACATAAGAATCACGATAATGGATACGTACGCCGCCTAAAAAGTTAAAAATTAAGGTGTGGAAGCTCATTTTGCATGAGAGTTTTGCTGTGTACCGTCTACCGTTTATAAAATCGGCATTGTAGTTAACTTTCTTGATTTTATATTAATAATATCTTCTTTGCGTGAAAACTTTTTCGTATGATTTCATCATGTTTGAAAGCCTTATATCATATGACTAAATCAAAGAGTTAACTATTAATGGCGTACAAAAGAAAATCATTTTAATTGATGTAGATACACCGCAGAGAAGCAAACCGAAATTATAAACTAAATGACAACGTGTTAAGAAGGGAATATTTTTTAGCTCACTCAAGTTTGTGAAAATAAAAATAGGTGGGGAATGTTCCATTTTTTGGGGCACAATAAATAACCATTTCCTAATGTACACATGGCGCAATCTTACTAGCGGTACAAATTTTGGCATAAGATATATATGTCCATGGCGTCCCTTAGTACCAATTTACTTATAATTAAGTTGTAGCTACATCGTTTCGATCAACTTTACTAATTTTTAACATTGTAGCATAAACTTTGCTATTTACTTCTTCAATTTTTGTTTTTGCTTTATGTGCTATTAATTTTTGTCTTTTGCCACGAGTATTACACCTACGTTTATGCTTAGTCCCTCTGAAAATTAGGGAAATGAAAATAAAAAGGAAAGGAAAAGAGGTTTTAGGAAAACTTCTATATAAAAATAAGTTTCTCCTTTGCTCTGCATGGGTTTGCATCATTGTTAATTTTCCAGAAAAAAAATGATTATATTTAAATTTCTGGGGAAATTAACATTTAAATACTAAAAATCTGATTACATTTTAAAATATAAAAGTATGAGATAAAAATAGTACTTTAAAAGACATTTCACTGAATTATTCAAATATTTGTTTTGAATATTTCCTTAATTTGTGCTTGTAAACTCAGTACAACATTGAAATAATTTAATTCAAGAAACACATTGCTAATTTTGATTAACTCTTTTAAACTTACAAGTGTTATTAAAACATTTAAGGTGAAAGAAGATAATAGTGCATGGTGGAATGAAACAAAATATATTTATTATCTAATACAGCAAAAGTACAAAAAATTTTCATATATTTCCTAAATCAATTTCCTTACATGTTTAGATTTCTTCTTCTTTCTTTCGCAGAAGAAATGATAGGGGATATCAGTATTGTATTTTTAGTTGTTAAGTTAGAATAAGTCGGAACTTATTAATTTTTATTTTTTGAGTTGTTTGGTATTCGTTGTGTTGATTTCATTCTTCAATTTTCACGTGAATCAAGAACTATCGGGTTCCCTTGGCTAGCTCTTTGATCAGTTTTGTCATATATATCTGGATTGCATATGCAAAATTAATTAACATGAGAAACTGTAGTTGATAAAGCGACGATTCACAGATCTTTTTTGTCAACATGAAGACGTCTTTCAGAACTTCTAACCATATAGGGACATGTTTGAAAATACTTAATACTTAATAGTTCATAATATGAGCGTTTGCATAATGTTAGTTAATTGAGCTTAATAGGTTGTACAAAATCCTGATTTTGATATAGAGTCGGACCTATTGAAACATTCAAATCGGTCTTATAGACGTCTTATAGTCAATCATAGGTGGAGAACTTAAGTAACCATCCGAAGACAAAGGTCCAACTTATAGTATGGATATGCATGCAATTTTACTTATAACCAAACAAAATAAATTAAACAATGAATTAACAAGGCAAACATATAGTAATGACAATAAAATAAGACAGCTTATTAGTCTCTATAAACGCTAGTCATTGTATTCTATGACTTTCAAAAGTCATTGTCCCAATGTAGTGTTTGTGTCGTGTCCTTGCCCGAACACATATCTGTACCCGTGTATTCTAGCTAATATTATAAAGTGAGAGAGAAAAGAACAATGTTATGCTTTCATTGATCACAACTGAGGAACCAATATTATGATCGAATTTAATGTGAAGCAACTCCCATCCACTGCGTACGTATATATGCAGCTATAATTACGAGGATTATAATGACGTCTACTTATAATGGACAAGGATTATGAACAGAATCCATTTATTTGTTCACCCTATAAAAAGTCATATCAACTACAATCCGTAAACTGAAGCATATATAATGCATGAAATTAAGCGGATGGTTGGAAGATAAATTAATAAATTTGCTAACATTTTAAGTTATGCATTTACTATTGTATTAGTGGACAGTTGAGTGCAGTGGACCAACCATGTGATCTTTAATCGTACTCTTTGTCGCTATAAATACCCTAAAAGTTATAAGAATTTTTGTAAGTTTGTGCTAGCTAGTAATTAATTCTCTTTGCATGCATGTGTAGGAATTGTCATACATTTAAAATGAGTGTTTTTTCTCGTTTGGTTCTTGCACTGCTTTTAGTGGTCTTGATCGTTGATAATGTGGCTTATGCTGCTGTAAAACCAGTTACGAATGATAGAGCTGAGGAGTACACGCGTAAGGGTGCGAAGTTAGATCCTAATTGCTTATTCGGCAATTTCGGTGGTATTGGTGTAGGTATTGGTATAGGTATAGGAATTGGTGATGGGAGTGGTGGAGGGTATGGTTATGGGGCTGGTGGAGGATATGGTAATCGAGGTGGTGGAGGAGGCGGGATAGGAGGTGGGGGTGGTATAGGAGGTGACATTGGTGGAGGTGGGGGTAAGGACATCGGTGGAGGTGGTATCGGAGGCGGTGGTGGCATAGGAGGAGGAGGCGGAGGTGGTCCGGGTGGTTTGATTGACGGTATCCACTAAATTAGTAAAATGTATTGTTTTAACTATTTTGCGTGTTATTTCGTTACAACCGTCACGAGTCATGTTTGTACCGGCATTTTGATCAATAAATTAGTTTATTTGCGAGTTGCATGGTTGTGGTGTATTGAGAGAAGAAAAAGTTTGTTCTTAGTTATTCGTGATTATTCTTTCTTTAAGCATATATATATAGAGATATAATTACACAAGAATCATATTCATAATCAATGATTGATATGACTAAATAGTTAAGATAAATACAAACTCCTTTTGTATGAGAACTTAATGTGTACCATCTATATATCATATATATAAGTTCAATTATGGTTTTACTTTCTTGATTAATACTATATATGGCACTTACTAATTTGCTTTTTAGATATAGATTCAAACTCCCTACTTGTATTTTTTTTAGACGAAATATAAGTCTTTGATGTTCCTTTAAAAATAAAAACACATAGAAATTACAGTTTTATCTATAAAAAAGAAAGCATTTTCAGTTTCGCGTAGGTAGCTGTAAACGTGATTACTTAAGTTTCAGGAGTTGGTTGGAGTGAAGAATTAATTAATTTGCTTCATATCTTTTTTAAGAAATCAACTGTATTTTCACCAAATCACATCACTTGACAATAAAATCTTCATAAATCCTGTTATTTCTAAAGAATAACACAATCTTCATAATTCTCTCTCTCTCTCTCTCTCTCTCTCTCTCTCTCTCTCTCTCTCTCTCTCTCTCTCTCTCTCTCTCTCTCTCTCTCTCTCTCTCTCTCTCTCTCTCTCTCTCTCTCTCTCTCTCTCTCTCTCTCTCTCTATACATATACCAAAGTTACTCGTTATTATGTCAAATATTTGATTTGGCACTTTCATGAAAAAACATACTATGTACATTGAGTGGGTTTGCAATTAATCCTTTTACGACTTGTTATCCTAAATAGACCTATACTCTAAACAGCTCAAATACTTTCACACTTGTATGCTTCATGTGCTATATCACATGCACAGACATTCTGAATATCACACTCGGACACTTTTTGGACACTATGTCGAACACTCGTCGAGGACCCGTCTGACCGTATCTAACACATTTAAACTTCTATGACGTTTTATATTTAATGGTGATAAATTACAAAACATATAATATAAAAAGACTCGAGTTAAAAGGTCTCGATTGCCATTTTTATTTTACAATCTTTCTACACTATATTCTAATTAATTATCTTACTTTAAACCGAATCCTAATTGCTTATAAATAGAAATATTAATATGTATACTTTTCTTGTTTAGCGTTCTTTTAAATTAATTGGACATGATTTATAAGATCTCTTTTGCATTAAAGTTTTAATATATACTTTGCTAGAACCGTTACTTTGTATATTTAATAATTATATGATATACTTAAATAATTTTTTTTATATCCTATGCAAAATAGTTATATAAATATAATTTTCAAAAGGTGTTTGCATGTGTCGTGTCCCTGCCCCAACACATACCCGTATTCGTGCATCGTAGCGCCCTTAAGATAATATTTAGAACATTAAGAAGAAGAAGAAGAATGTAATTCTTACCTGATCACAACTGAGAGAAGATCGTAATAGCCGTTTGATTGTAGCAATGAAAAAAGAGGAACCACTATTCTGATCTTGTTAAAAATATGAAGCAACTCCCATGCACTGCGTACCGCGTACGTATGTATGCAGCTGTAATTACGAGGATTATATTCACGTCTACTTATAATGGATAAGGATTATATATGAACAAAAATCCATTTATTTGTTCACCCTATAAAGTATAAACAGTCAAATCGATCAACTCCAATCCGTAAACTGAAGCATATATAATGCATGAAATTTAGTGGTTTTGATCGTTGATGAAGTGGCTTTTGCTAATGTAGAAGCAGTTACGAATGATAGCGCTGACGAGTTCATGCGTAAGGGTGCGAAGGTAGATTTTTAATGCTTTTGGGTAATTTTGGTGAATCATGTGGGGGTATATATTTGCATAGGTATAGGTATAGGTACATGGGGTGGGGATGGTGGAGGATATGGTAGTCGAGGTGGTATCGGTGAAGGTGGTGGTATAGGAGGTGGGCGTGGTATAGGAGGGGACATCGGTGGAGGTGGTATCGGAGGCGGTGGTGGCATAGGAGGAGGAGGCGGAGGTGGTCCTGGTGGTTGGTTCGATGGCAACCACTAAATTAATTAGTAAAATGTATTGTTTTGACTATTTTAGGTGTTATTCCTTACAATCGCATGAAACACGAGTAATGTTTGTATCGGCATTTTGATAAGTAAATTAATTAGTTTATTTGCGAGTTGCGTGGTTGTGGAGTATTTAGACAAGAAAATGTTTGTTAATTCCTAGCTAGTTATTCGTGATTATTCTTTCTTTAAGCATATGTATATAAACTTTGATATGCATGATGAAGTAGCAATAAATAACTTCACAATCATCTTCGGTATAACTGTATGTTGCAAACAAAAGCTCTCATGCTTGCAAGTGCTGGTTCGTAATCATTAACTTGAAAGTATGAAGTCGTGTCAAGTACTTTATAGCAACTTTGGTTATTTTTTGAAACGACTTTGTAGCGACTTTTCATGACTTTGAAGAGAAACGTCCAAAGCAATCTTTTAAGCTTAGTGATAATTACAAACACAAATTTTTATATTATAATCATAATTATGATACAAGCGCGGCAGTCTTAACTTACAAAATTTGGAACTCTAGATGAACTATGAACTACACAATCTTTAAAAAGCTTCTGTAAATATCAATAGTTTTTATATCAAGCCTTAATAATACATAAAAACCCAGTATGGATATTTTAGTGGCATTATTGTTCATATGGCCAACTTTACTAGTTTTTCTATAATTAGGACACTGGTTAGTATTCTTAACTATATCGATTTTCTCATCACTAATTTAGAGTATCAAACTTTGGAGTTCTAATGTAAAAATGTAATTTAAGAAAATAAACATGTTGAGAGATTAAAAGTATCCAGTGACTTTGTGTACTATAGTAAATAAGACATCCAATTGCAAAATGACCACCCAATAGATTAATAATAATAATATATTTGAAAACACAATAAAAAAAAAAAAATCATAAAAAGTACTGTTCCTTCCTTCATTCCCTCCCTCCACTCCACCGCCCTAGCTAGCTAGCTCAGAGGAAGCTTGGAGAAAAAGAGTACACATCTCCACACACGCGCGCGCGCACACACACACAACATCTGGTGGACTTACGCCGTTTTACTCTTCTCGTAGGTTTTGATCGACGTTTTGTGGATTATTCTATTCGCTAGCGATATCTGGTGCGTACATTACGAGTAATTTGCTCTGTTTTGTTTATGTTTTTTGTTCGTTGTTGTTCATGAGTGAGATTTGTTGTTGCTTCGAGAACTTGATTGGGTGATTTGACTTAATTAGTAGTTACTGAATTGACCTAAGTATGCGAAAGTGTTGGATTCTCCGAACTATGTGCTCTCTAGTGAGGCTAACGGTGGCAGTTGCGTAGGAGAACGTTTTCTTTTTTCACACTAGAAGGATTAGTAACAATTCTTCATAGTTTGTTGTTAAGCGATAACCTAAGAAACAATGCAGAGCGTAACTGGAATTTTTTGTGTACAAGTTGTGTGGCAAAAGCTTGCTGAATTATAATGCTCTTACAAATTGAAAGTGATCAATGATCGTAGCCTCAAATTGTTCAGTCATGGCACGTGATCTTGAGTAGGAGTTGCAACCTTTTAGGCATGGTAGAGAACTGACCTAATGAACAAGTCAGTGGTGGTCTGTTTATCATTCCATATCAGTTGACTACATTATTGGTATTGAAATTTAGTTTATGGTTAGTCATGCCACTTTTCTATGACTTGATCTTGGAGGATGCTTCTATTTCCTATGCAAGAAGGATTAACCTTGTGACATCTTGCATTTGCTGGTGCTATGAGCCTTGATTATTGATGTTAAGCTTTATTATTTTGTTTATTGCAATTGTTTTTCATCTGCACATACCATCTGAGACTTATGGGGCACTTGCTAGCTTTTCATCAAAGCTCACCCTTGCCATCATGAGCATTAATCCACAAATATCGAATTTCTTAAAGTTCAGGTCCAATAGCATTGTCGGGACAAAGTAGAATTTGACCTTTGAGTTCTCTCTGTCCTTGTTTGTTTCGTTTTTTTCCTCATTCACATATGTCTTTACTTCACGTATGCTATTGATGTTGAGCTATCATGTAGTCATATCAAATTATGCCAGACCACAATGTGTTCAAATTAACGTTCTTTACAAAATAGGTTATTATAAATACATATATAAATATTCGTGTGTGTATGCAGTGGCGGAGCCAGGGGAGGGGGGCATATGGGGGCCGCCGCCCCCCCAGCTCCGACCACCTAGCCTATATACATATGTATATATTATCATAATTATATATTATATATTGTATAAAGTCCAATTATATTATATTATATTATATTATATTATATTATATTATCATATGCAACACAGTAAATTTAATCCAAAATACTCTAAAATTAAAATCTGATACCTATAATGTTTTGTATCTTTTAATTCATTTAATTCTCTAATTTCATAATTTTTTTTAATAGCTTGTTATACATCATTTTAAATTTAATCTTGAACTCCTTACACTCTTCTCAATTTTTGGACGTCTTATGTATATATTTATGTAGTTTTATTCTATAAAATTTTAGCTAAAATTGTGTCACATTGGAGTTACTTTTATAAAAAGAATTATTAAATATTTGTTTCTTAAGGTATTAGTATTTTTACGATAATTTAAAATTTTAAAAATCATTAATAATAAAAATATTCGTATTTACAAAAAACAATCTCAACTGGATCTCGCCGCCTAACCTAAATTCCTGGCTCCGCCCTTGTGTGTATGAATGAGTTAATTTGTTTCTTCGTAGTCATTACTGCAGTTCATTTATAAACCATATTCAAATATCAACATCTCCTCAGCATAATTATGCAAAGTTGTTTATGTGTTTTGACTGGGGAAAACATGATTTTGATTAAGAAAAGAAAAGTAAAAGAGAACTCAGAGTTGGATTTTGAATAATCCAAATTTGGAGAATTTGCACATCTTTTTATAATAGGTTAGGGGTTTAATAAGTTTGGGGGCATAGTTCGCCTATTTAAATAAGTTTAGGGGCACTTTTCTATACTTCCTACCATCTTAGGGCTTTAAAGCAATTAACCATAAATTTCACGAAGAATTACACAAACACCCCCGAGTTATGGGCTAATTACACGGACACCCCCTCATGTTTGAGAAATTACACAAACACCCCCGAGTTATGGGGGGTGTCTGTGTAATTAGCCCATACCTCAGGGGTGTTTGTGT
The DNA here is from genome assembly GCA_946800315.1 of Misopates orontium. NCBI lineage: Eukaryota > Viridiplantae > Streptophyta > Magnoliopsida > Lamiales > Plantaginaceae > Misopates > Misopates orontium. Next base: position 50,763,912 of record OX326947.1, on the reverse strand, counting down.
AATTCTCCCTAAATTTAAAAAACAATAGAGTTAACCCACGCTTTTGATGTCTTTCAAAATTTATAGCCTTGTGTTCAAAATGTCTAGAATTAATGTTTTTTATCCAACAATTACTACAACTATTATTGTTGGCTAGATAACACTATAGATTCGTATTTGTTGTCTAAGCCTCATTTTATTGATAAATAACAATCAATGTTTTCAAAACCGGACCAGACATTGAGCCGGAAGCGTAACTGGTTACATGTTCGATCGGTTGAACCGGTTTAATCACTGGTTCGACCGGTAGACATTAATAAATAATATTTTATATTAAAAAAAATACTCCTAACATTTTCAAGTTACTTCCCCTAAGAAAATGTAAACCATCACATAGTGTTTTGAAAATCGAACTATTCATATGGTAGTGGCCTTATGGTTGGTAATTTTATTTATTCAATCAATTAACGTATTAGTTCAATTGATATTGTGCCAATATTTAATCCAATATTTAATTATTGTTATATTTAAATTGTAAAACTTATATGGAGTCATAAAAATTAAACTAAAAAAAGAAACTTGGTCATCCTTTTTTTAATATCTCTAGCTTCAAATCGGAATTGATTGATTTTCTCTAAATATATGCCATTTAAGCTACACATTTGCAAAAAATATGAAACATTAGGAAAGATATTATAAACTTAGTAACTTCCACCCATCAAAATCTCACCATATACCACTAATTGAATAATTTATGATTTTTTTTCTTTAATATGTGTTAATTATTTAAGTAAAGTTCTAATCACCTAATCTTTAGCCTCCAATTTGATATTTTCCTTGTTCTTTCTTTCCATTCTCCACGGCATTTTTTGTATAAGATTTATCCTCTCTCTTTCTTCCTTCCTCTCTTCGTTTTTGTTTATTTTCCGTTCATTGTTCTTTCATTGAAACTTCAAGACAATCTACAAAAGATGTTGTTTAATTGATGGATCGATTTGATGCTATTACCTAAAGGTTAAAGGTGCGGTCTGCGGCGGAAGGGACCCCTAAAGCGGCGGTGGAAGTGCGACGGGAGGGGCTGCTCCTTTTCCCTTTTTTCTTATTCTTTTGAGTTTTAAATGAAAAAAAAAAAAAGGAGCCGGGTCAAATCACGGTCCGGTTGACCGGTTGGACCGGGTTCAACCGGACTTTACAGCGGTTCCGCCCGCTTTAAGCCATAACCGGTTCACATGTCACCTCCGGACCGGACGCACCTCCGGTCAGCGGTTAGCCCGGCCGGACCGGTTTTAATAACATTGATAACAATAGAAGACTAATAATGAGTATACCATGACGTAGAAAAGAAGTAGAAAATTAATATCAAGATTCAAATGTCATTTGACATTAACCCCTGAATATTGTTTTTAACATTTATTATGAAATTTTGTTGTCACAGAACTTTGAAACATAGGAAATGGATCAGAGCACGAGACGGGCGCATCTCAAAGCCCTCCCCTCTGCCAAGATGTATGTGTTTACTTTCGGGGCTAGAGCTAGATATTAGTAATTTTTTTTTTTTTTTTTTTTGGATGATAATGATATACAAATGTGATGCAGGTACGAGACCAGTTACCTCCATGACGACGAGGTGACACATGTTGCTGCATCTACACTCGGCTTTTTCATATCGGGAAGTAAAGATGGTAAGAGTTTCTTATACAATGTTGGATATCACATTTCTTTCAAATTTTGTAACTAAATTTATTTTACGTAAAAAGTCTCTTTTATTCTATTTATCCAAAAGGATCGAGATCTTTTGCAAAATTTCAACTCAGTTTTACGTAGAATTAGATCAAAATATTAGAGAAAATAGACGAAAGTAAGAGAATACATAATATTGATTTTCTTTCATACACTTATTTGCAGGACACCTAAAAATCTGGAAGAAAAAAGCAATTGGCATACAACTTGTAAAAGATATCCAAGCTCATGATGGTCCCATTGAAAGACTAGCCGTGAGTCCTGTTTTATGACTATATGTGAATATTACTTGGAGTTTGTGCTTTTCTTTTTGTTTATTTTATGTTAATGCTTCATTGGAGTTCATGCCCTCTTGAACTTAGGTGAACTTTGAACTGATGTTGCTCGATATGTACTTGAAAAAATTGATATGCGTGACCTATTTTTCGACTTGCAGGTTAGCGGAGATGGTACACGTTGGTGTTCCATTTCGAACGAGAAATGCGTGAAAGTGTTTGATGTACATAGCTGTGGTGAGCTAGCCCAGATATCCCTTGATTTTGTACCCGACTGTGTGGAGTGGCTTAACAAGTCACTAGCTATAGCTATCAGTGACCGCGGGTCTCCTTCCGTACACATTTATGATGCTTTATCAGGGGCATCAAAGATTACTCGAGAGGTATTATCCTATTTCAATATAAAACTTTTGTAATAGTTTACTCCACGAAAAAGAAAAGCTTTGAAAGAAATTAAGAAATCTCCTAAATTCATTTTTGTCCGGATAACCTCGTTCCCAGTAATAGCAATGAAGTACAACCATGCACAGGATACTTTGATTTCTGCAGATGCGAAAGGATTCATTGACTACTAGGATCCTTCATCACTCAAGTTTCAAGAAAATGGGCAAGTTTTTTAGTTGAAACATGAATCAGTTTCCTATACATTGTTAGGTAATATAATTTTTTGTATTTTTATTTCCCCACAAATAATTCGATTTTTGTATCCTACATGCAGATCACCTTTAGGTTTAAAAGTGACACAGACCTTTTTCGATATTTTAAAAAGCAAGAAAACTGTGTCTTCCATCGAGGTAAAGTACATACTTTGTTTGACCATCATTTATTTTTTTATGTTATATCCAATTGTCATTGCTCGTATATGAACTTTGCAGGTCAGTCCAGATGGAACGCAATTCTCGGTGACATCTCATGATCGAAGGATACGCGTATTCTTGTATAGAACAGACAAATTGCGGTGTAGTTGCGATGAATCTCTTGAGGTAGTATTTATGTCGTTATTCTAATACTTTTTAAATTTCATCTTTTATAACTATATTTGTATACTTTCCTTCTTTCAGGTTGCTCCAAATCTTGAAAGCCTTGATACTGAGATGGATTGGACTCGAGGTCTGAGTTTTATATGCCGATTGAATGTGGAGAAAGATTTTCAGGATACAAAAGATGCACCACAACCTAATGATGTATTCGACACAAACTCGAACTTTCTCATTTTTTCCACCTTGATGACTGGGTCTTTCGTCACTCAAGTTTTAAGACTTGTATGAATCGCTCGACTGGCCAAAACCCAACCCGTCAAACCTATACCAATCCGTTTTTTTAGTGTAAAAGCAATATGTAATGTTGGTAACCCGCCCAAAAGTGAGCAACTAGCGGGTTGGCCTAAACCCTAAACTCTGATAAACTAAGGTTGCTTGAAAAGTGAAAGAAGACAATAATGTGTAGGCAAAAACTTATATGTATTGTAGAAAAGTGAAATCTTGTTGCTTACAATGATTCCAAACACTCATATTTATGCAAGACTACCTCGTCAATGGGCGGTGGAAATCAACTTAATCTAACATCTATTATTCGTCATCTAGAAGGTTCTACACCATTCTAACTGACTTTACAAATCTTCTAGACTCATCTAAACTGCCCTACAAACTTTTAGAAACTTGTATTTACACAAAAGCCCCCGAATTCACACATATTATTTTAAGAAACTTAGGGATGATTTTTATTTATGTTATTTTTCTAGTATTTTATGAGAGGTTTGATGTAATTAACTTATTGTTCATGTTCTTCAATGTTTGGGCAACTTAGTTTTGAACATGATGCTGAATATTTTGTGCAAATTATTGTTATTTTTGAGCATGTTAGTTATTGTTTATTGGACAACTTATTTTTGTATTTTTTGCACTTTTGGAGAACTTTTTGTTTGTTATTTCAATGCCAAAAAATCGTTGTTTTTCCTCTCACAATAAAGTTAACAACCCGCCTGAAACTCACCTCACTAGAAAACTACACGAGTTTGTTGACCACCTTATTATTTAGAGGTAATTGCAAAACTACGATTGTTTTACATTTAGTTGGTACATAAACACTCTACATAAATATTCAGTAAAAAATATACCATTTAATAATTTGAAATTAGAAAGTACATCCTTACAGTCTATCAATATTAATCATTCTTCCGGTAATTTATCACTAAAGAAATGGGTATTGGTCACTTCATCCAATGTTGTTAAAACCGGACCGGACCGGCCCCTTGTCCGGACACCGGTCGAACCAGTTCAACCGCCGGTTGAACCGGTTCAACCTATAAAACCAATGAACCGGCGGCTCCACCAGTTCGATGCCCGGTCCGATTTTAAAAACATTGACTTCATCAAACAAAAATTGATGTACTAGTCACATCATCAAACAAATTTCTTTATAGCATTATGGTGCAATTTGCACATATTTTATAGGTTTGGGGCAATTCGTCAATTTTAATAAGATTGGGGGAAACTTGCCTGTTTAATAAGTTTGGGAGAACTTTGCAATAGATCATACTTTTTTATATTGTTGCATCTACGATCGACTATTTTATGTCAAGAAGTAAAGATGGTAAGAGTTTCTCATAGAATGTTGCATATCGCATTTCTTTCAAATTATGTAACTAAATATGTTTTATGTAAACAATCCGTTTTATTCTATTCAAAGGATCAAATTTGCAAGATTTTAGTTCGTTTTTTATAGATTAGATCAAAGTAATAGAGAAAATAGACAAAAGTAAGAGAAGACATACTTAATCTACCTTATTTATTGATTGTCTTTAATACATTTATTTTGACGACACGTAAAAATCTGGAAGAAAAAAACAATTGATATGGAGCTTGTAAAAGATATCTAAGCTTATGATGGTCCAATTGAAAGACTAGCATAGAGTCATGCTTCATAACAATATGTGACTATTAATTGAAAGTTAATGCTTTTCTTTTTGCCTTTTCTGTATTAATGCTTGATTGAAGTTTATGCCCTCTTAAATTTAGGTGAACTTTGAAGTAATGTTACTCGATATGTACATGTAAAAGTCGATATACGTGAATTGTAATGACCATTTTGTTTAAGTTAATTTAGAAATATGAAGATAGTGGTCTAAATTTTGAATGTCAGTTAAATATTTTAAAAAGAATTTTAGGATACAAAAGTTGCACCACAACCCAATGTTGCAATTGATGCAAGCTCAAACTTTCTCATTTTTCCACATTTTTTGTAATTAAAGTAAGAGACTAGAAGTGCGTGCTTTATTTTTCTTCTTATTTGTAAATTACAATGTAATAAGATTATTGTTACTTTCTCATTTTCATCTTATATAGTTTTAAGTTTCTATGTACTTTGTCCTCTTAAATGTAAACCTACATGTCGAAAAACATTCGAGAGTCCTAGAAAACATGGAGAAGAACATTAGGTTTTTAAGAACTGCGTTGTATCAAGGTCGATCTTCTATAGACCTTACTCTCATGTGCTATGCTTTCAAAATTGATAGAATTTACCTCTTTAGGTAGTGACTTCACTATATGCATCTATATCATTTTTAAACACTTGATTTTTCTTTTTAAGTATATATGATTTTTTTTAATTTCTAAATGTTTGGCGCAATTGCTGATTTTTGACTTTCAGTAAGAGAAAAATGGACCTAGTGATGCAAGTAGCATCAGATATGTGGTGAGCACTAAAGAAACTTTACTACCAAATAATTCGATAAGTTATCCTCCTTATTCTAGTAGTTATTAAGAATTTTGAGTCATTAGCATACGCATAATGACCATTATTTTAGTTTAATTTTCAGCTACAAGCATTTTTTGACAGATTTAAGTTGTTCTTTATGCTTATGCTTTATTATGTTTGTTATTAGTGATAAATGCTACTGCTGATTTTTCAGTTGACGGACAAACAATGTGGTGAAAAATTGCATTTGAATGTATTCTAACACATGTCCAAGAGCAGTGGAGATATTCACAAGAGTATGCATGAGTTGCTTTTTGTGAAGATTTTGGCTCAAGCATTGACTTTATCCTTGAATGCATCAAAGTATGATATACTAAACCACTAAACGTACTTGAAGGTGTCAGAAGACGATATAATGAACCACGAGCCAACATTGGCCGCCTACCTACTTCCAGAGACTGTAAAGGTAAGTCCTAAATGAGGCAATGCTCTTTTTGTATTTTGGAAAATAAAGCCTTTGATATCTTATTAACAACTTGAAGAATGGCTACAAAGTTTATCTTATTGTTATCACATGTTTCTCATATGTAGTGTCAATTTATCATCAGGTATGGAGCGTTGCACTATACATTTGCTCTATATGTCAGTATGTACTGTAAATTTGCGATATTTATTTATCTTCTTATGTACTATATACTTGAAATATATTGTTTAGAATCTATATAATTGTATCTTATTGACATGACCTTCAAAAACATCATCCAAATTCCAATCATCCGCCTCCCCAGCTCTTTCATGTATCATGTTTAAAGTTTATCACCTCCAATGAACCCTTTGTATCCCTATCATATTGAAACACATAGAAGCAAATCGTGAGCAAAGTGGAACTCCCGCAAAGAAAAACAATGTTATCTTACTCTAGAGGCAGTGTTGTCGAAAGAAAAATACAACCTCATACATGCAAACACGCATATGTACATGCAAAGTATATGATGGCACACAGAAACATAGTAAAGTGAGAAACGTGCTTAAGTGTCGTATCTGGTGCATAGCCCTCTTTTCTTCCGGTCTTAGGCTCAATCCTTTCCGAAACTCGATCTTGCATTCTCAAAAGTTTTGATTATTTGCTAGCACTCTAAACCATAGGGTATTTTGAATTGTGTCTATACACCCATAAAACCAAGAAATCGAGATGGGTATATAAGGCTTCTAATATTGCCATGAACACACAAATCTCGATGACAATGACCAGGATTGTAGCATGCATTAATTTTACGAGTTTGTGGCGCTATGACAGAAAAATGGATACAAAATGAAGTCATACCTCTTGCGCTATATGACCAGACTAGAAAACATGTGTTATAGAATAACGACCATGCCGACACTGACACTTTGAAGTAGACACATAACCTTTCTCGTTGAAGTTTAATCCAAAGAAATGTAATCATTTAGAAGTCTCCATAAAAATATAGATATAGAGGGTGATATCTAGTTATAACAAAGGATTTTATTGTACATGTCATAGCTCTAGCAGTTATAACCTATTGCAAGCATAACAATCTTATAGTCAATTTTCACATGCCGTGAAGCTTCAACTGGTTAGCCTACATATTTTCTCATTCAATTTCTTCATGCCACTTAACTTGGAGGGCTAGGTCCAATTCTCACATAAACTAATAACGAAAGTTGTCGGCAGGGAAGCTTCATTTGAAGCAAATATAAGCGATGCAAATAGCCTATAATATTTATAGAACGCATAAATCAATGAGCAAAAAGTGTTTATAGATACCACTTAGATGGTGTTTGCAAATGGTTATGAATAACGGCTTTTGGGCTTTTTGGCTGCATAAGGATATTTGTAGTGTTTTCTACACTAAATTTTGCTTCAGCTTGTCGTAAAAAAATTGCGAAAAAACACAAGAAGCAAAAGAAGAGTCTGAGGTGCTTCTCCAACTGCTTTTGAATACATGTTATTTTATATATAAAAAAAAACACTTTTTATTAGTTATCGCAAACACCTAATTTAATGCTTTAAGTAGTAAGAAAAATTACAAACACTACCGACTTATTGTAAAAAATCACTTAAACTGATTATACATAAAAGTAGCAAACAAGCTATTTGTATAAACTCGTGCAAACACCCTCTTAATTTGGTCCGAAGCTGCTTCTGGACCAGAATAGAGTTTGGCAAAAATAGTGGGAAACTGGCTTTTTGGAAAGGAGCAAGCTATGGTGCAAAAAGAATTGGGCCTTAGAGTTGCGGCCCAACTGTTGGTTTAGCAAAGGGTTGGGCAGAATATCTATCTGGTAGGGCCGAACCTGAGTATTGTTGCTTAATAACTTTTTAATCGTTCATTAGGATTCAACATAGCTTGGGTATTTTATATAGTTTATCAACTAAATTTCCATTTATAATTAGAGATACACTTGGAAATTTTAGGACTTGGGCGTTTTGTATATTACCTAATTTTATACTTTGCTTTTGTTCTTTACTTTGTGACATAAATACAAACTCTGTACTTGTCTTTTTAGATGAAATATAAATATTTGATGTCCCTTTAAAAGTTTAAATAATAAACTTATATTTTTATCTATAAGAAAGCATTTTCAGATTCACGTAGCTGTAAATGCGATGCACTTGAATTTTATGAACTATTTGGCATATAATTAAGTTTACAGCGAAGAAATCGCTACTATTTTTTAAAAATCAAATGTATTTTCACCATATCACATCTGTTGATAGCAAAAAACACCATAATTCCTGTCATGATTTCCAAAGACACCTATAAATAGTTATAGTTTATGAGGAAGAAATATAATTCCTAAGCAACTTCATGTATAAATTTATAGAACATCACGTGAACATTAACGCAATACTACAACATATATAGTTTATCTGTTAAGTGATATAAAGTTTATAAACTACATCACGTTTGAAAAATTATATAAACTGCTCCAAGTAATGTTTGGGGTTAACACTTTACACGGTTACACCATTAAAATGTTAAAAAATTAATGTGATCTTAGCAAATAATTTTTGTACAATGTCCAAATATACCAGTTGGTCACATAAGCATAACTAATTATTTTAATGTTGCACTCTAACTTGAAGTTGCTTACTATTAGTATTACACCCATTTATTTAGAAGTAAATAATCACTACACACTGCATGAAATAGAAAAAAACTACCCTAAGCTTTTTTAATATATTAGAATAATATCATTGAACCCCACACACTTTTGATTACATAACTCAATTATTATTGTACTTATTTAATGCATAACTAGTTAATATTGTTAAATTAATTTTATGCGTAATTCTTTTATCACAATCGATGATAATAAACTATTAAAATATGCAAGAACAAAATTACAATATTGCTCATTTTCTTAATGTTCTCAAAAGACTTTAAAAAAGGTCTCAAGAAACTGTAAATAAAATAAAATTACACACATATTTAATATGAAAAAATTGTCAAATCATTCAATTGAGGCAGAAACGTTCTACAATTAAAATAAAAAATAAAAAAATCAAAGTGACAAACGACGGCGTATGACACTGTTGTTGTTCGTCTTCTCTTCAATCGTCTTCGTCTCGCATAACCACACACAGAGATCTCACGCTCCCAAATCTCTCTCTCTCCTCTTTCTCTCTCTACAATGGATCTTCGTAGAGCGTACACTCTCTCTCTAATATTCATCCTTGCTCTCAATTGCAAGGTCTATCTCTATTTTCTCTCTCTACACGCGCACAATCGATTGGATCTTTTGATTTGGAAATTAATCTGACTATCAATAGCTTTTGTGTTTTGATCCAGGTCATTAATGGCGATTCTTCTGTCATCTTCCTCGATAGTTCGACCAGGAATTATCTTCGCAATTCACCAGTACAGGTAATTTTTAAACAGTTTTTGATGTTTTCGATTTTTGATTTTTATGGTCAAATATTAGTATTATGATGCGGACGGTTTGATTTTGAGGCTGATTTGGTTCTATAGTTGGTGATGATTTGTTGAACTTACGGATGGAGTATTCTATTGACTGCGCCTGCTTTGAATTTGATGGATTTGGATTGGTAGTAGGATAATAGTTTCGAAGGGATTTTATTCCTTTTTGTTCATTCAGGCGAGTTTGAGATCGAGATCATTGAGATGAGTGTGTGATCGATGTGCTCGACTGATTGTGATTTGGAGGCTATTCGAACTTAGATTTAGTTTTGGATCATCAACCATGAGGCGCAATTGAAATGTTTGTTTGACCTGGAATCCTGCAGTTAGAAAGTCGCTCAGGAGATGACAAAATACTAGGCGTAGGCTTTATTCGTCAATTGTAGTTTCAATGAGGCAATCATGTTAGAAGCTAGATTATGTGTTGACCCGGTGTGATAGTGGTAAGTACGAACTTTAGTGGATTGCCGTGGTGCAAATTTTGGTTACTGATGCATGATTTGATATGGTTGCTATGAACCTAATTTAAATTCTTACCAAGGTGGTATAATAGTGTGATGCTTTTTTCTTTCTATTATATATTTCCTGTACTTTTTGTTATATATGGAAGGCTCAACTTTTTGTTATATATGCAGACTGATGCCTTATCACCATTGGAAGTTGGTGCTGCCGCATCTGTGTTGCTTGGTGTAGCACCCCCTTCTGGACTTACTGAAGATAGCTCGTCCAAGGTTACTTAATAAACTCATATATATCTACAGTAACCATGTCATCCATTGTGTTGACGTACTCTTTTTGCAGTTGAATGAGGTGCTCATGCCTAACCCGTTTGATAGACCTCGTGCCATATTAATGCTTGAAGTTTCAGGAGCTGAAGGTTTGTTGCTTCACTAATATCTAGATGCCGTCAGCTATAATTAATTTACTTTTATGTGGTAGAATCTTCCCCAACACTTGTTATGCATGCAGGTGTTCAACTTACTGTTGGCTCAGGCAAATCTCTTAGTTTCAAGGTTGAGGGTACTGAAAGCACAGACATTCAGCTGTCAGGTAACCTACCTTTTGATGGCTAAATAGTTCCAAAGTAATGAACTTTTTTCGAATCTGTTTTTTTTTTTTTTTTGATGCAAAAACTTGTTCGAATCTTGATTGCCATCTATTACGCATATTCAGATGATGAAGTGTCATTGGTCTCACTGAATGAAGCCTCAAGTAATAATGAATTCTCGGATAAAGAACTAAGTGATTTTGTTAGTCTTCTCTCTCTCTCTCTCTCTCTCTCTCTCTCTCTCTCTCTCTCACACACACACACACACACACACACACACACACACACACACACGGCCGCACGCACACACTCTCCTCCTGTAATCCTTACTTTTCTGATATTCTGCTTCTATACTCAGGCATCTTGGCTTGGTGGATCATATGTTGAAGACGCGTCTGGGCCATTAAATGGAGAGTTAATTATCCCTGCAGCTAATGGCGCCTTTCTGAGACTTCATATGTCAAAGGTTCTTCAATCTCTATAATTTCAATTTCACCAACAATTACCTTTTCTGATATTCTTAACGACGTGTATTTTGACACTTTTGACAGACAGCTGACCGCGAATTTACAGTTAGTCTTTTATCACTCATTAACAATATTAGAAGGGCAACGGAGATGCATGGAGTGCTTAAAAAAAGTGAGCCCAGTCCAGCAGAGCTCATTACTGGGAGATTTGATGGAATCAAGGTTTTTTATAGCCCTCTTATTTTATTTTATCCAAGAGTTGCAATAACGTTATGCAGTAAATCGTGAAAAGGTTCTTATGTACCAATCACTGAATCTAGCTGAAACCCGAAAATTTAATTGTGGTCCTCAATAATCCATCTCCATGGAATTTTAAGTATTTATCATATGCTGGAAAGGGGTAGCTTTATCCTTGTCTCTTTCCAGGGAGTGGCCCCTTCTGTTATTCAGCCAATCCCCTTCCATCGGAGAAATAATTTCATGTGTCGTGAAAATAAAGTATCGAGTTTCTTAAAACTTTTAATCTTTTCAACGAGACTCCCTTTTATGAATTGGTGGGTTAAATGAAGATATTAAACAACCGAATGATATCTTGGAAGTTGAGGTATGATCTCTTCAGAGGTGGGGGTAATTAGGAGTAGTTCTGTGAGTTTATAGATGATCCATTGAAGGTATTAGGTCTAGTCCTGTGAGTTGATTGTGTTTATTCCCTTGCGGTGTGGATTGATCAACAAAAAAGGTTTTACATTGTCTTATTTAAAGCATAAAGTTCTCACTCTATGCTGATTGGAACTACTTTCTGGAGTTTTTATACACTTAACACTTGGGGAGCAGTACATTTTTGTTAGTCTATTTCTTTTGCATCACAGTTTTCCTTGATTGTCACAGGCTTTGCAAGACCATTATGGATCAGAAGGCGTAGCCCAAGCTGCACTGGAAATATTTGTTACTTCTATTTCAAAGATATTTGATTCCTTACAGTCAGCATATGAAGGTTTGACGCCCTTTTCTTTCATAGTGATGTAAATCTTTATCTCAAAGTTGCATCTTTTATCTAATTTCCAATTTTTGAAGAACTAAAATCATTGTCCCGTCATAATTTGTAATGCTTGACATATTACAGCAACAACCAAATTTTTAATTCAATAAGCGGAGGTAGGCTATTTGTACCAAACAAAAATCAGTTGAGCACACAAATTTGCACTATACATGATAATTCTCCGGAAACAAATTTTGTTATAGTTGTGAAGAGTCGATGTTTTTCTGTTCTGCTGATAATTCTTCTTGTAAATTTCAGTAATAACGTATTCTGAGGTTTTTTATCTTAAAACTAATACTGTTATATGAGCAGGAAGGATTGTTGGAGTCCTTGTCCATGACGGACCACGTGCCTCTGATGTGGAGAATATGTTTCATGTTGCAATAACTCCTCGATCATATGCACGTTCATTGGAGGAAACAGTATCCCCCATTGACATAAAAATTGCTGAAGTGGCGTTTGTGCGGTTGACATTGGCTTGGATAACAGCAATCATTCTACTAGTTGCCACTCTTATGGGGGTAAGTTACTTTTGAGAGAGGCTTAGCATCTTCTTTATGTTGAATACAGATTTTATTTTAAACCTTTCACCTAATTAGGTGAAGTACTAGAAGGGAATAATACGATTTAGTAAGAAAATGAATCGCAAAATATAATAAGATATTCTAATGGTAATATAGTAAGATATTCTAATGTTGAAGAGACATTGAAGTTCTGGGCTGATAGAATTTCAGTTCATGGGGGCAAGCAAACTGCACTTAAGGGGCAGGATATCTTGCAATGTGGTATTCTTTTCCTTGAACTTCTTTAGATTCTTGTTGGCTGGTGTGTTTTGTGCATTGAAGGTTTGGAAGGAGCCAGTTACTATTTCTGAAGCACCGCCCGCATATATTTTGTTTGCTTTAGCTCGTCATTATTATTCTGTCTCTGATAGTTGTATGTTTTACTTGGATAGAGAACATTGAGTTGAAGCTTTTCTTTAACCACATTAAACATTTATATATTTTTTTTGGTTTCACAACAAGATTAGACATGTGAGGTAAAGCTTCTCCGTTCCAGGTTTAAATACCTATATGCCACATAGTTGGGTTGTTTGTCCTAAAACAGTGGGTATTGTTTTTTCTTTAAAATCTAGCTCATAAAAGAGGTACAATAACACAACATAATGACCGGTTCCTATTCTGGGTAGCATTTGGCCTGAATGCTTTGTGAAGGTTACATTGTCTATTTTTCTTCTGTAGTTTTAATACTGGGAAAGTTGCGATGTGCTTTGGCCTAGTGCACTGGCAAATAATGGTCACAGACACTTATTTTCTTGAACTGCTTTGTTGTCTACCAGTTATGATGAGTTTATTTTTCTTCATCTCCTTATATTTTCCCCTTCTAATGTTGAGCCTTAATGAAAAAACTTGAGGAAAAAAACATTGCCATGAGATTTTTTTTTTCTTTAACTTCTGCTATAATCTAATTTCTGTGCTTAGTCCCTGAGAGCTACAGAGAATGGACTTGGTTAGACGGGTCTAGGGGCATTATAACTGAAATCGAGGCTTTTGCTTTCATCTAAAGTCAATATGGGAAGTTGATTTGGTGAAAAATATGAATATTTCTGTGGCATCAGAGGCAGAGAAGTTCACCTGATGTGCGCAATTGAGTGTGCTGAACTGGCCCAACCCGGTTTATTCTGTATTTAACTTTTATTGCAGAGCACTAAACTGGCATAACTGGTTTAGCAGATGTGGTGCTGGTCTAGTCTCTGCATGAGTTCTATAACATAACCCAGTTTATACTTCTGTTCAAATGATGCTTTGATGAGTTTTCTGATTGTTAGCTTCTTGTATTTTGGTAATGCCATGTATGAACTTGAGACTGTTTTTTGTTTGGCTGCAGATCTGTTATCTTATGAACATGCCCATCACCAAGGACACCCTTCTGTATTCAAACGTGAAGCTCGACTGAGTTTTGGTGCTAGCAGTTATTGTGTCCATTGAAACGCTGGGAGTCCCAGGCTGATACGAACCTTCATGCATCCGAGAGAAAATTCGTGTTGTTGATCAACTATTTACACTTGTGACTTCAGTTGAGTATTCTTGTGATTGCATAGCTTCTCAGGCTTTTGTGTGATAAATTATTAGTTGTTATTTCAGACTTGGTATGTATTAAAATACCAGTTGAAGGGAAAAAACTTAACGTCTGGAGGTTTATCCTGTATTTTGGCTCAAATAATTGACACGGAAAAACATATATTTTTTTGGTTCTGTAATTATCAATAAGCAAGTGAGTTTGAGCTTTAGCTTCTGGTTGAAAAATATATTTTTTTTCAGTTGCTCGTATCATGGAGTTTTCTATTAAATGCTGGATATCATATTTAAAGTTTGGGCAGCATTTTGGGTCTTGGGAAATCTTGAGGTATTTCACGTGCTAAAACTTATAGCTATACTAGGTAATATATTTGATATTATGATTATTAAATCATGACCAGAAAATTCACAGATTTGTCAGGACAACAGTTATCACCACCACCTGGTCTCACTAGTCACTACTTGTTTAGTTTATCCTATAAAATTTATGTCCTTCCCGACATGAAATGTATTTCATACAGTTGTACATGTTTTTAGTGTATTACGTGTTAAACCAATAAAATTACATAGATTTCTGAAATAAAATGTAAGGCATTAAATACTTAACAATACCATTTAAACAATTAAAAGAAAAAATACATTAACTACTTCAACCGAAACAACAATTATATGCAATAAACTCTCTTATTTTCAGAATAGATCAAAATCTCTAAACGTTTTAGTCGAAAACAACATTACATTTCCATTTTCAAGTTGACACCGAAACAGAACTTATAGATATTTTTTTCTTTACACTTATTCTCATAATAATTTCAAAAGGCTCAGAAACTACATAAAAAAAACTTTTTTCTGATAAATAAAAAATATACATTGCTTTTTAACTTCCCGCCACCTAATTAATATAATATCATTTAGTTAAATTAAATCTCAACGGTTTTAAACCGTCAAAAATCATCTTCAAAAATATCTCCTCTCCCTCAATTCAATCTCTCCATCTTCAACACCCAATATCTCTACACCTTCTCAAAAATCTACACACACACACTAACACTAACTTTAACATTAAAAAAAAACAGAGGAAAATGCTGTCTTCTTTACTTCCTCTAAGCTCAAACCTCTCACTACCTCTCCACAAGCCTCGATTCCTCACAATTCCCATCATACCCTTTTCAAAGTCCCACATATGCTTTTCCTTTTCATCCTCAAACCAAAGCCCACTCGGCGAAGAAGCGCGGTGGCTTAGGGAAGAGCAGCGGTGGTTGAGGGAGGAGCAGCGGTGGTTACGAGAGGAATCGCGGTGGAGCGTAGAGAGAGAAGCTCTCTTACAAGAGATTAGTAGGCTTGAGGTCAGAGTTCAGGAGCTTGAGCGGCTCAACTCTCTTCAGGGCGCCACCGTTACGGAAACCGTGGCGAATATTGCGAAACTCGTGCAGGTATATCCATGTTTTCATGTCTTGATTGCGTCTTTGTTGCCTTGAATTATTGAATTGCCGTGTCATCTAAAAGATCAAACTTGTAGCCAGACAGATATTCGTGAAAATCAGCGATGAGACATTTATATTTTTGTATATGTGTTCTGTAATACGCCTGTAAACTATTTTTGTTACGCCAAACACGTTTTTGATAAATGGGTGAGAGTGGCATTTTAACACATTTGTTCTTGTTGTGCTTGAAACTTTTAACATTTTATGATAAATGAAAGAGAGTGGGATTTAATTAAACACCTTCAGTTTGGTTATGATACTAAGTGCAATACCATTTCATGTAAAAGCTTAAGTTTCGTGTTCTCCATATCGGTGAATGTTGGCAAATATTAAGAAAGTCTATTATAGTAAGTCAATATGAACAATTTTGATTGGGAGGAATTAATAGTGGTAGTTAAATCAGTTAAATGGTTAATATGTGATTCGTATATGTATGCATATTCTGTTTACAAAATTGGAAACCAAAGGTTTTTTTCGCTGTTATGGTTGTAAGTGTTGATGATTGTTGCTAGACCTGAAACGAATCAATGTTAATCATATTCGTTGTGAAATCTCGATATGTTATTTCTCGTTAGTTTGTTTGTTTATTACACACCGAACAACTCTTTGTTCAAGTTTTTCAGTATGATCATGACAGAAAATCTTGATGGTGATGAATGTTTCAGTTGTTGTGTAGGTGCTGAAGGAAGGTGATTTGGGGAAGAATGTGAATAGAATAGCTGAGAGTGGTTCAGGTGCTGTGCCATTTGTGGTCGAGGCAGCTAAAAAGGATGAGGAAATTATTGTGAAGGAAGTAATCAGTATTCCGGATAAAAAGGTAACGGTGAAAAGGAGAGCATCATTGAGGAAAGGATCCGAAGGAGATGATGTACAAGCTATGCAGGTATTCAATACACTTGCTTGCTAAGCAGTTTCCTCAATTTTACTTTCTCGTGATGTATGGCGCATGTTAGATTACCAATGATAGGCTTAACCATTGGTCTCAAGCCTGTGGGTGAAATGATGAGAGCTAGACTTGCTGTTTTTGGGCCATTATTTCCATGGTAGTATTTATAGTCCTCATGTTGCAAATGATCACTAATTTTGACATGGTACTATATATAAAAGAAGGATCGGAAAATTAGATTTGATTTGAGCTGATTAATATGTGATGTAGCTCTCCGCTAACGCCTATGTTTATCATTAAGTATTCCTTAATCTACATCACCCAGTATTTGTTATCAAGTTCGGTGACATAGTTTTGAAGATTTAATTCATACATTGGCCATCATGTATCCCCACTCATACATTTTCTCTCTTTTGTTAAGTATCTCAGTAGTTAAATATTTGGAAAATCTTGTTGGCTATGTTTGTTTAAAGTAACTCGCTTTAAATTGGACATGCTGCTTATCGACATGCTGCTTATCGCTTTGCCTTTGATAGGAAGCTCTGGCAAAACTGGGATTTTATTCTGGTGAAGAGGACATAGAATTTAATAGCTTCTCAACTGGGACCGAGTCTGCTGTCAAAACCTGGCAAGTACGTCACATTTCAAAATCAGCTACAAAATAAATTCTGTCTTTCCTGCCTTGATGTATTCCCACCTCCTTCTTTCCCTTCCTAACAGGCCTCTGTAGGAGCACCAGAAGATGGTATTATGACTGTTGAACTTTTGGAGCAGTTGCTTGGGGGTTCTAGCTCAGGAATGACCAAAAATCAAGAACTGAAAGAAACTGACCTGAAGAAGGTATACTCAATTATTTGATGCGTAGCCAATATGCAATTCTAAATGAGATTTAGTGACTGATTTGACACGTTTATATATATCTCCTTTTCCTCGTATAATGCTGGCTTAACTTGTTTGAGAAACCTGGAATAAGATTTGAGCTCTGAATGGGACCAGAAAACCTCTTTGCTAATTTTTATTGACATAACTCGTAATTGTAATTTTGCTTTTCATAAGCTGGAGTTACCAACCGGGGCCACAACAGCCAGTGATAATAATCATCAAATAAGAATAAAAGTGTTAAATTCGTCTTCCAAATCGACTGATATTTTTAGTCTGGAAATGTAAACATAGTCAGCTGGGATAGACTTCGGCTAGTTTCCTGAAATATATATGGGGGTCAAAATTGTTCTTCACATATAAATGAGCACTTCTTAAGTACTGATTGTTTGAGAAAAAACAATTACAGTTAGCTTTTGCTAATTACAGGTAGCTTTTGTTAGCTCTTGAATACAAGAAGTACTTATTTAACGGGTTAAACAATCTCATGGTAAAAAACTGGTGATATTAATTTAATAACTTGAGTTCGTGTACTTCACTTCTTAAATAAGATATAATATAGAACACATTTGTCAATATTTTTCGGATGATAAAAGATTATGTAATCTTCATGTTTGGATCATGTATCAAACAAGCTAGGAAATGTGAATAAATGAGTGTCAATCAAGCTGAGTTTCTAGTTATTCATGACCACTCCATTCTGATTTACTTCTGGTGGAAGTATGATTCTTAATAAATGACCATCATTCTTTGAAATTTCTGTTACAAAATACATTTTTATTTGGAAGTCCTTCCGGGTTAAACATTGTTTTATACGGTTTGTTTTTGAGAAATAATAGTAAACTTCATCAACTATTCAGTTTTAGGCAGTCGAACTGGCTTCTTAGAATGTTAGATGTAGTAGGTTATTACCTCGTCTCATATGGGACTGAGTATGATGTTTTCATGAGGCTATGCTCTTGTTTCTATTTGTCAGTATGTTTCGTAGATTGGGCCCAGATAAATTGATATGCCCACTTATTTCGTACCTATTAGCATCGATGTTTTTGTCGCTGCTATATGGTTCATTTTCTTGCATTATATCATCTTCGAACCACACATTGTTCGAACTGTTTGCCAGTTGGGATGCTAGTATTCGTAGATAATGAACCAACAGTCTTCCTGAATTAACATCTTTGTATAATATATAGCACATTGGCTTACACTTCCCTTTTTCTTTGGTTTCTTATTTTTTTTTTATGGAAGAGCACAAATGGAGCCCCAATTGCTTCTTCTATTACAGATATACCTGAAGTTCAGCAGAAAGTTGTGACAGAAGCTGCGGTAGATGAACACAGAGTATTTCTTCTTGGAGAGAATCGTTGGGAAGAACCTTCCAGGCTTCTTAATAGAAATAAACCCGTAACAAAGAGTTCAAGTGGCAATACTATTACCAAGTGTATTTCTTGTCGTGGAGAAGGCCGTTTATTATGCATGGGTACAAGTTCTGTTCGTATTTTTACACGCCTTTAATATGCTAGTTCCCTGAGTGATGCATCTTTTAAGATATATAAAAATCGTTATGAGTTGATAGACCGATTAACAAAAGAGAAGGGAAACTCACTGTGCTTACTTATTTGAGCTTAGTAAAGCCTGTCATGACGCACATGGACAAAGCATGGTTTTAGCATCACAGCATATTACGAAGATTTCTGATGCTCTTACAGTCTCACACTTCTAAAGGGAAAATCGTTCACTATTCAGTAGGTAAAGCCTCCTGAGATAAGCAGCAGTTTGGGTCAATAGAAGCTCTGTTCATTAAAAATTATACACAATCAAGGAGGTCATTTTGTTTTGTATGCCACTTTGTAGATGGCGTGCATAGTTTTGTGTTTGCTTTCAGTCGTGAGATTACTCAAGTAAATGGTGCAACGAACTTTTACTTCTAATCAAAGGCAATTTTTTAATTCTTCCAAGTCTCTGAATGACTATTGTCGATTCATCTCTTGGAATTTCCTTATGTTTATTCTTGTGGTGGGGTGGGGAGCTGGGTATGTTAACTAGTGGAAACATAATTGCTAGATAGAAGTTCGCATTCAAATTACGCAGTTCTTGAATGCATAAGATTTGGAAACTACAATGTATTTCCAACTATTACATAAACGGTTACTTATTCCCTCTGGTTTTATTACAGAATGTGATGGAACTGGGGAGCCTAACATTGAGGAACAGGTTAGTTTCGACAGTGTCTGATCTTTATAAAGTTGTCCTTTAATGATTTTATATATGTTTACAGTGGTGAAGGGTGTTTCTAATTCTCTGTGCAGTTTATGGAGTGGGTAGAAGAAGGATTAAAGTGTCCATACTGCGAAGGTCTTGGACACGTAACGTGCGACACGTGTGGTGGAAGAACGGGAACCGGTGTTTAATGAACGTACTTACTTGATATGTAACATATTCTGTAGGTATGAGATCCAACATTGTTTATGACCATAGTTGTAACTATTCTGTAAACATACTTGTTGAATATTTAGGCATAAAATTCACTGTTGGATATGAGTCTATGACTCTAGGGTAAAGTTCAGTAAATCAAATTTTTGTGTTGGGATATGTAAAAGGAGCCAGACTGCAGAAGTTCTGCTTTACAATTGGAAAATGAAGCATATATGGCAGTTATACCCTATCTATAGACTTGCACCCTGCAATCTTTATGTTTGATTATTTTTCTTTAATACCTTACACGTATAGTTTATTTAACTTTTAAAAACTCATATTATTAAGTTTTTCATCATTTTTATACATTGTTTGCTTATACGAGATCGTGATGCATCGATTTTGTAATTTAGATAAAATATCGAGAATATAATCTTAGTTCTATCCTACTTTATGTCCTGCGTTGTTGTGAAGCTGACACATGGACTTGATCTTAGTACATGAAGGATGGTTGGTTATACAGGACACGAGTGGCAAGAAAAAATGAGACAAAATCCTTTTGGTTATAAATCAGGAGGAAGCTGGTACCAGTGAAGTTTTTTCAAGTGAATCGTTCATTTACAAACAAGAAAAAGAAAACCAGTGAATGGCTTTGGGAACAAACACTTGTTTTAAGAAAACCACAAAAAACATTACACCAACCAAAGAGTAGACATAAAATCAAAGAAATGCATGCACTTCTGCACATCATAAGAAATTATGGAACTTCCTCCCACTTACCCCCTTTATACACAGGTCGAAACTCGATGCCTTCAACGACAAGTCCAGATTTTCCA
Source organism: Misopates orontium (assembly GCA_946800315.1). Taxonomy (NCBI): domain Eukaryota; kingdom Viridiplantae; phylum Streptophyta; class Magnoliopsida; order Lamiales; family Plantaginaceae; genus Misopates; species Misopates orontium. The sequence goes on along the minus strand of OX326947.1, from coordinate 50,743,146 downwards.
TACGGATTATTTATCTCAATCAACCACGCCTCCGCCTCCCCATTAACTCCTTGGCTGTTGTAAAATTTTCCCATTTCTATCTCCATCCATCCATCACTCCTCTTTCTAGCAATTTTCCCAGTCTCCCGCGATTCAGTTTGATCACTGTTCGTTTTATCTTTTAATTGATCATGGACAAGTCTCACTACCGTACTCGATGATTTCAGACCATCCAGTTTCTCATGCCAGAATACTAAATAAGCTGCATATGTTGTGTTTTCAGACAACATTTGAGTTTTTATCTTGCCTTGAATGTGTATCCACCCTATGGATCTTAGCCTTGCCACTTCATAAAATCTGAAAAGATTTTTTTTGTTGTTGCATAGAAGTGTAAATACTTCGGTCTCATTTTTTATTGAAAAAATAATACAAGTTAAACAAATTAAGGAACCTGGAGCTTTCGTGCGATGCAAAGTCCCAACAACCTTTCCAAGAAATCAGAAGTTCCCTTGATCCAACCATAAAACATTTTTTTCCATTTCTTTTATCAAGAGAAAAACTCTGTTTTCAAGTGCACAAAAAGTGTAATCAGTATGCTGCAGTGATAAAAGGCCAAGTTCTCAGGGGCTTAAAAAATAATTAGTTAAATGCAGTGAATTTTAAGAAGAAATTTTAATTTTATTTCCACGTTCCAATGAAAATATTTAGAAACTATTATCTATGAAAGATTGAAAAATATTCTCTTGCTCTAAACCACACATAATGAATTAGGTGAACAAATGCAAAGATAAGCTGAGTTATCTAAAATTAGAAATCTAGACTTTTGTGTCAAATGTGCGACATAATTGAGTATCCTGTCTCTAAAACAAACCAAATCCAAGAAAACCAATGGGCCACGCCATGTATAAATAAGAGATATCTTGCTTTGCAGATTGAATAATTAAAATTATCATAAATTAGTGCATGGTTTTAGTAGGAACGTACAAAATATGCTGATTCTTCAATTATTTCTTTGCTTTTATCCTATATTTGTATATTAATATTCTTATGATGGCTGTTACTTAGTCAATTGATGAATAAATATTCATTGCAAAACTCCCAAGTTAAGTGCTGCAGTTGTTTATGTAAAAAATTGTTACCTTCAAATGTATAGAAGAGATATAGGAAATATTATATAATATATATATAGTCTCGCTATATTTGATAAAAAGACGGAAAACTGAAGAAAGTGTGATATTAATATCTTTAATTCACCAATAAACTCGATCGTCTTGGTTGGAGTAACTTACTCTAGTTGTGCTCAAGGACATTTTTTTCTTTTTAAACATAAAACAATTCATACAAAAATCAAGTATATATACATATATCCTAGGAATTAAGGTCAAATGAATGCAAAGCCTCACTACCCTTTTTAATGCATATTGAATAAACAAGAGAGTTTAGTCCAGTTAAATTGACCAGAATTATCCTATTGTAGAAATCAGAAAATACTTGGATTAATCAGTCTTAGACCTTGTAACCACAATTGGTTTATGCATTAAAGTTGTAACTATTTAATCTATTTAACATTACAATCTTTGATGATGCGGCACAACCACAATCACGTGTCCAGTTGATGTGTCTAGGATAGCTAGGAAGTTTCATATGAAAAACTAACAAATATGTCATTTCAAAGTTTTACGAATACTAACCATTTTCCCTCCATGAATGAGAATAGGAGAGTGACAAAGACTGAAGTAGAGGTCTTTCTTGGTGCCATAAATTACGGGAGAAATTGATGTTGATATGAGTTCTTCGTAGTCCGATGGCAATAATCTCTTCCATACACCGTTGGATTCCGCCGCGGATTTGAACGCTTTGGAGATCATGGACGATCTTGATGCATCCACAGCTGATGTAAATGACATAATTTCAGATATGCAGTCCTCTGGTAGCCTCTCCATATTCTCTCTCTCTCTCTCTCTAGCTCTCTCTCTAGTTTATTAAAATCTTGTATACATATTCAAAAGTACATTCTTACAATTTTTGTTTTGGTAGTAAAATATACTGTCAACGACAGTTGAACTATAAAGACTTGTTTCTCTATTGTCGTATAGTATTTGGTTAATAACTTATAATATTCCGTATATATCTCCAAGAGTTTACTTGTTCCGTGTGAGTTTAAGATGTTTAATTAGGTGGTCTTGACCAAATCTAAATTGGCATGCACGGCAAAGTTTTTAGTTATTATTATAAATTTTTTAGGAACTGTAATATAACCACATGTTCGCATAATAATAGGGAAAAAAGGGTCTCGGTCGGCTAAATAAGAATGATCAGAAGCCCCCACCGGATAAAGACAACAATGCCACGCTTCAGTAACCGTACAAGCTAAATGTTTGATATTCATAACCAGTTCGTGGCACATTGGCTCATTCAGTGGAGCTATAGTCGCATTAGTGAGATTAATTATTGTTAAGTTGAATACAAATTATGTGGAACATAATCAATTTGAACAACAACAACAACAATAATAATAATAATAATAATAATAATAATAATAATAAAGTTCATTTCTGTCTTCTCTTACTTTCTTCTATTTTCTACTGCACTGATCTACTTCTATGAAAAATCAAGTTGAAACCTTGCAAAAGGTTTCAATTACCAATGACGACCCTTCTTGATATATAGAATAACTCGGATTCTTTCATAAAACAAATTTAATTACAAATTTGAAAGAAATTCGACCGCATTAAAGATAATTTTACAAACAAAAAACGTCATATCAGAAACTCTTGCCATCTTTACTTCCTGACATCTATGTTGCACGGATACGGAACTCGGATACGACACGATACGGACACGGGGATATGAATTTTTTGAAAATTACAGGATACAATACGTGCAAGATACGTAGAATATTTTATACTAATATTTTAATTATATAACAACATAATAATAAAATGACTGTCAATAATAATTTAACTTCACTTACAAACAAATATATTTACTTATTCAATTTCAAACACAACGAAGTTATGCAAACAAACATAAAAAGATCCATAATCCATATTAACTCAAGTTCCAAAAATGTAAATTCAAAAATTACGCCAAGATTAAAGAATTATAGAATAACAATCAGTGAACATTCAATTCAAGCTCCAATAACATTATTAAAACAATAAAACCTATCATTGTTCAACTTCATTAGCAAACAAAACTGACTCAAGTTCAGGTTCATCAAGGGAGAGATTCACAATTTCATGAAATTCAACAGCATCCCATGCCACATCCCACATCCTTGACTCTCCTTGCGTGTATTGTGCACTTTTTCTTGATAAAAGACGACGATTACTATGTATAAACACCAAATCTTCAGCACGTTGTGGAGTTATTTTGTTTCTCTTTGTTGTGTGAACGAATGCACTAAGTTCTAGTCACTTAATGTTACAACATTTATGAACAAGATTTTAAAAAACTGACAAATTGCCCCTTAAAACACGGATACGCGTATTGGATACGCCCCAAGGTGTATCCGATATGTGTATCTGAATTATTAAAATTAAATAAAAAATTGAATACACCACGTGGCGTATACGATACGTATCGGGCGTGTATTGTATCCGATACGTATCCGACAATGCATTTTATAGTTTTTTCAAGTATCTGTGCATCATAGCCTGACATAAAAGAAACTGCCAGTCGATGCAGCAACATGTGTTACCTTATCATCGTGAAAGGAAATTGTCTCGTACCCGCATCACATTTGCATAACACGATCCTCATAAAAGGTAATTACTAAAGTGTAGAACCCTAACTAGGCCCTGAAGTAAAGACATACATCTTGGGGGAGGGCTAGCATTGAGATGCGCTCATGTTGTGCTCCGACCCATTTCAAATTAATTCAGTCACTAGATAAATTCAAAGAAAACCAATATTTCCTCAATTAACTATCACTTATAAAGTTATCTTATCTAAGAGGTAAGCCCTATGAAATTCAGAAATTTCTGAAAACTAAAAACAATGCATGGCGGTGTTGTAGAGTGAAAGCTCTGTAAAATTCCAACAACGGTTGCTATTGGCAGAATTTATGGGGAATGTATTCCAGACCTCTGCCATACTTATTTAATCTAAGCTGAGGTAGTGAGGGTGAGTTTGGTATTTATCCTCTTCATTTATATATGACTTGAATTTTTCAACATAAGATGTAAATCATTATGATTAAACATGTACAAACATATATATTTACAAGATCATCTCAATCTTATACAAAATTTTGGAGTAGCTAGCACAACAACTTTAAGACTTTAATGTTTAGTCTCTAAGATTTTAGATTTTTATTTCACCATCGAAAAGCTAGCTCTGAAAATATTTCCTCTATTTCTTAACACATTTAAAGGTAATTTGCAACAAGTTTTTACATATACAATTATTGCACTGGGTTAGGAATTTTGCAGTGTTTATTGAATTGACTACGTACCAAGAACCATTATAAGAATAATTTGCCATTATTATATAAGAGCAAATAAATAATTGAACAATCAGGTTATATTGTACGTTCCTACAGAAACCATGCACGTATAGGATAATTTTATTATTCAAACTGGAAAACAATCCGTTATTTATACATGGCGTGGCCCATTGATTTTCTTGGATTTGGTGTGTTTTCGGGACAGATACTCAAATAAGCAGAACATTTGACATTTACCTAAACAGAAGAGTCCAGATTTCAAATTTAAAATATGCAGAAATGCAAAATTGCCCATTACTTTGACCAAATAACAGGTTTGCCCTATAGTTTTTCAGGTCGGAATTATATCTTGTATGTATCACATTTGTTTGCAATTTATGCCTAATCGGGTTGCAAATGGGCTTTTATCTACATATATATATATATATATATATATATATATATATATATATATATATATATATATATATATATATATATATATATATATATATATATATACATGTGTAAGTGCGTTCAACGTGGTCAAAAGCGTGCTGATGTGTAAAATATAAAATATTTTTACCAAAAGTTACATGCATATTTGCAATTTTGTTTATAAAAACTCTGCTTATCTTTGCTTTTGTTCAACTAATTCATGTACGTATATACGGGAAAAAAAAACATCACATCTCGTATGCTTTACCACATCTCACAAAGTGCCTTAAATGAGAAATATGCTCCTCAATCTATTGAAAAATGTACTCTATTGCTCTTGATTTAGCCTTAATTTCAATAGAGAGTCATCTTCAATTTTTTCTTATATATTTCTTAATTTCGTTTTAGCTCTTAAATTTTAAACTCTAATTATGAGATTTCAAATGAAATTGAACAAAAAAGAGGGTTTTTTATTTATTAAAATTAAGATTAAACCAAGACGAGGTTTACATTTCATATTTTTCACAAAAATAATTTTCTTTGAGAAAATTATTATGTGTAAAAGTTGACATGCGGTACTTTACATCAATTAGAAAAGGTGAGCGACGAAATTCAATTTTTAGATGTGGGACACTTTGCGGGATTGGTGTATATATAAGAGGGTGTATATATATATATATATATATATATATATATATATATATATATATATATATATATATATATATATATATATATATATATATATATATATATATATATATATATATATATATATATATATATATATATATATATATTACCTTTAATGTGTATGTTTTCCAACTTTAATCCTTTAATGTGCATGTGTCCTAATTTAGTCCTCTAATGTGCAATAATCTTAAAATGGTCCTTTTTAAACTTAACCCTAGAATAATCAAAGGAGAATTACACAAAGTATCCCTGAACTATAGGTAAATTACACAAACCACCCCTCATGTTTGGGTAAAGTTTAAATATTCCTTTTTTATGATTATTTGTGAATTAGGATTATCGTAGCCTTGATTTTTTTAGTATATATTTACAAAATTTAAAAGGGAGAATTATATTTCGAATTGAAATATTTTTTTTTAAAAAAAAGAAAAACAATTCTTATGAAATTTGAACAATATTCAATTTTATGTATTACTTTTAATAAAGCTTATATAAGTTTATGAAGATATTGTTAAAAAGATTTTTTCTATATTAATATATTAAATAATAAACAACAAAAATGAAAAAGAAAATGAAATCGGGAAGTTGTCTTCTTGATTAACTCTTCTCGATTAACCACAGTGCAATTGCAGTCGTAGCGCGAGTACTCTAGCCGCATAGCGGCTGGAGCTACGTCTCTACTTGGTTGGGCTGACTAGACCGGAGGTTTGTCGCTACTTCTAGTAGTAGTTGGCAGAAGAATGGGTGGAGGTGGCAGTGGTGATATGGAGGTGGAGGTGGAGGTGGTGGGTTTCATAATTCTTTTTCTTCTTTTTTTGTTTCCTTAATTTAATTGCTTAAGAAAATTTAAAGGAAGGGCATGGATGGAAATTCACCCATTCTGTTAGGACTTTTTATTAGAAGTACGAGGGTAGTTTGTGTAACTTTCTAATATGAGGGGTGGTTTGTGTAAGAGTGAATTGCCAAATTAACACTCTTGTAAAAAATAATTGTCAAACTAACACTTTTGAAAAAGTAAATCCCAAAATAACACTCTTAAACAATATCTTCCCATTCTAACCTTTATCTTTTATCAAAAAAATTAACAAAGTAATACTAATTAAATTGTAGTTAAGGTGTATATATTAAAATCTTGCGTAGTTTTTAGCAAAAACTTCTAGAAATATTATACAAGTTTTTAAAAAATGTATAATTTCATGTTCAATGAAATCTCAAATATTCTAAATTAATTAAATTTAAAAGGAATTTTTTTAAATAACTTCAAAAATATATTCTTAAAACTTCTATTTTCTTCATAAATTTGTATAAACCCTATTATTCTTTTTAAACCAATCAATAAAATTTGCACCAAAAATAAACTAAGCAATAAAATAAAAGAAAAGAGAAACACGTGTTTTAAATATTTGAAAGAGCACATCTGATTTTATTGAGAAAATAGCATACTTATTTGTGTAACAAATTTTATTTTAAGAGAAAGTTTCTAAAGAAAATAATTTTGTTTAAATTAAAAATTAAAATAAAAACAAACTACTCATCTTCCTCACCAACCCACCGTGACCAGCCCCAGCCCCGCCTCCCCCTCCCCCCCCAACAACCACCCGTCCGCAGCGTAGCACAGTCGAATGGCTTATGTGTTGTCAAGTTCAGTGCATTGGTTTCCTTCACCTTCACAAATGCATCTGTTAATACCTTGAGGATTTAGTTTTGCAGTCTGTACGGCTCAGAACTTTTAATTCCACTGCCGAGGGTTTGGGGGTAGCGGCGGCTAGAGGGGGGGGGGGGGGGGGGGAGTGTTACGTGAGGAAGACAATTGCAAAAAACATTACTTTTATTAAACCTATATTTTTAATAAACTATTTTATATATGTACAGTAAATGTCTTTTACATTCCTGCTAATTATGAAACAAAAGAAAAAGGGTAAAAAAGTAATATTTTGTTAAAACGTGTTATTTTGGAAATTATTTTTTTAGGAGCGTTAGTTTGGCAATTATGTTTTTTAAAAGTGTTAGTTTGGCAATTGACTCGTCTGTGTAATTTATCCATAGTTTATGGGTACTTTGTGGATTATTTTAGGGCTAAGTCACAGAAAGAACAATTTTAGAAGTTATTGCACAATAGAAGACCAAATTAGAGAAAATACACATTAAACAACTAAAGTTGAAGAGTATACACATTAAAGAATTAAAATATCGAAATTCCCAAAAAAGGAGTACCCTCTTAACATTTTGGTGGTACGTATATACTTGCAATGACAGTTGAACTAAATAAGACTAATAGTTTCGTTGTTGTCATGTTTGGTTAATAACTTAATTAATCCATATATCCTCCAATATTTTATCGGTTTCGTGTGACATTAAGTTTAATTAAATAGGTGGTCTTAACCAAATATACATTGGTTTGCATGGCAAGGTTATCTTTGATTATCATATAATATTTAGGAACTGAACACGACACAACTCACATGGATGTCAATGTAGCGGTTGAGGATTAATTAAACAAGTTATGACAACTCTCCCGAAACCTGATCAACATGAATACCTTGTCGCATATATATATATATATATATATGTATATATATATATGTATATATATATGTATGTATGTATTATGCAGTATTTTGAAAGGTGTTGGGCGTAATTAAGGTGAGGCGTTTCGTAGACCGAGAGGCGGAGCGTAAGCCCCGTTCGGCGTATGCATCACAGATTTTGATATTTAATTTAGTAAAATTATATATTTATGATAGAAGGTAGAGACTAGAATTAGGAATATAAAGAATAAGTAAAGATATACATGAAAAAATAAAAAGAAATATTAGTGCCAATATAAAATCAAAAAAGATAATAAAAAACGTCATCATACTTTACATATTGTATAAATTTCATATCACCTCATTCCTAGAAAACACTACATAAATGACGAAAAAGAAACTCCAAAATAATGATCATAAAACTAATTTAAAAAGGAAGACGACTTTCAGATTTATAGAATAATTTAGCAATGATATCAAATATGTTCTTATAGACTTGTTAGATTTAGTCAAATATATATTTTGAAAGCATATTAAAGAGGGGAAAATGCATAAAACCCCCTTGTGGTTTTCAAAACCTGCACGGAATCCCCTTGTGGTTTGATAATTACCTAGAATCCCCTTGTGGTTTCAGAAACTCTGCACAGAATCCCCTTGTGGTTTCAAAAACCCTGCACAAAATCCCTAATCCGTTAAACTCCGTCAGAGAGTGGCGACCACTCGCTCTATGTGAGTGTGGGTTTAACTTTTGTGTATTTTTTCGAATTAAAAAGTCTATTTCACCCTTAAAAACTGAAAACATGAAACCCCCTTGTGGTTTGACAACATGCACGAAATCCCCCTGTGGTTTGAAAACCCTGCACAAAATCCTCCTGTGGTTTGAAAACCCTGCATAAAATCCCCATGTGGTTTGAAAACCCTGCATAAAATTCGTGTTTTTTTGTTTTCTTTTTAAACATCCAGATTATTTTTTTTAAAAGAAGTTAAAAATAAATAAGGGTAATTTAGTCATTCTTAAATAAAACTAACGGAGTTATGTTAAATTTAACGGAAGGGAATGTGTGTAGGGTTTTTGAAACCACAAGGGGATTTAATGTAGTTTTCAAACCACAGGGGGATTTTGTGCAGGTTTTCCAAACCACGGGGGGTTTTTAGGTTGATAGCCCATATTAAAGAAGAAAACTTATAAATAAGTGAACAAAACCAACCTTATTTGTTATGTTTCTTGGGCGTAAGCCCAACAGCTTAGGGCGCAAAAGGCGTAATTTCTGTCTCCGGACGTAAGCACCGTGAAGGTTAAGCCCCAAACGAATGCCCCGAGACATTTTGGGGTCAAAAAAGCCTCGGGCTAGCCCCGGGGCGAGTTTTTTTTAAAACAGAGGTATTACGTTTAAGGAGAATCAATTTGTGAAGGTTAATATATTGTAGCAAACCTCGAATTTATGGGATTTTTGGGGTTGGATTTTTTTCAACTTTGGTCCCTTAATAAGCACTGATTCCATCTTTGGTCCCCTATTGAATTTTTTTTATAACTTTAATTAGTCCCCTAATAGAAAAAGTTTTGCCTTAAAACAACAAAAGAGGGGTGTGATTTCAGAATCGCGACTTTTTTTCCACATGAAAACAACCCTCATGTGACCACGTGTACAATGCGTGATTTTTTTTGGCCAAAAAGGAGGATTTTGATGGAAAATGGATCAAGTATGAATTGTGAGACAAATTAGAGGACCAAAGTTGCAAAAAAGTTCAATAGATGACTAAAGATGGAGGCGGTACTCATTAAGGGACCAAAGTTGAAAAAAACACAAATTTTTGTCGCTTTACACCGTAATTTATAAAAACGTGCTATATAATCTCAAACTTATTAATTTTTGTACGATTTACCCCCTTAATTATTGGTCAAACATTCATTTTGGGTTGATACACTCCCAAAACGGTCAATTGGTTTTTAGAACCTGCACGAAATCCTCACGTCAGTTGTTAAATGTCTAAAACCCCCTTATGGATTATATACTCTGACAATTTTTATTTTATTTTTTTATGGAACCACAATTCGGATTCTGTGCAGAATTTTATGAAACCACAACTGGATTTTGACAGGAAAATCATCCCAAAATGTACGATTGATCAATAATTTAGTGGAGCTAATCACACCAAAACAAGAGGTTAAAGCGCATATCCCACATTTTCATAAATTACGAGGTAAAGTGCACCATACCTTATAGATTAGAGGTTTATTGCAATTAGCTTTTTTTTGAATGACTATTGATTTTTTTCTCAATTATCCTTTTATCCTTTTCCCATTTGCAGTAGGCACTACGATGTGAATTCCTTTATGTTTTACGATGGCCTACTTAATTTCGTAAATTAGCATGCATGAAGAATAATGTTTAGGGAGTCACATCGAGCCACAAGTCGGCCACACAACACACGAGTTTAATTGAACTAGTTTAAAAGGCGTGAGGAACGAAATTAAGTAGTAACGTGAAGCATCTCCACCTACGATAATCCGGATTTATAACACCAGAGGAACAATTGAGCCAACATACTAAATTTGATCCCAACATACACTATATAAAGTCAGTGTAATTTATTACATGAGAAGCATGGTTTACAGACCTTGTATTAAATATACACAAAATAATGATGAAACAGAAGACTAATAATTTACAAACTCGAGTTTTAAATGAAACCAGACAACAAAATCCCTATTATTTGCGAAACCCATCAACCAAACACATTCACTTAAAGATCAAATGATTTTGAATAGTTTCTTAGCAACAAAAATACTCAAATAATGTATATAAAGTTTTATTTATATAAATATATTTCTTTAATTCTTCTCTTGTACTGTTAATGTAGTACTGATCATTAATGAATTTATTCATGATTAATTCGAATTTTACATTTGCCATTATATACTTTTATTTTTGGGTTGATGTCTTTTATATTAAAACTTATATATGTATTACTAGTTTTATTAGAAAAACTTTTTTTTTTATCATTTTTACTTATTTTAAATCTGATTTTAATTAAACATGAATATTTTCTTGCCTAGGATTTAACTTAAAATTTGGTTTCTAGCATATATATGTATAAAAATCATTTATTAGATAAACCTTCCCCTATTCAATATATATATAGCATAAAAAGAATTCTGATACTATTAGACATGCAGCATTAGGTTTCCTAATTGAAATTGGAGACAACCTATACCAACCTATATATATATACACACACCGCATAGGAATTAAAATAACACAAATTCGTCTTTAATCAATTCATAGTCAATCTTAGAGTACAAGTTTATTGCCAATGGCAGACACAAATTCAAGCCAACAATGCGGCACCGTTATGATGGCTCTCAAAGGGAAGGAATATTACAACCATCAAGTCGCCATTAACATCCGCGTTTCAAGAAGTATAGTATTATATGATCGCCCTCAAGACAGATTCGTTCGTACTTATCGTTCGAGTAGGAGTAAAATCTTTGCGTTTGATGATCACGAATATCTCTCCGGCTCTGAAGACTTTCAACGTCAATTCATACACAAGACGATCCAAGGCTCGGACGTTCCTTTTTCTTTAGAAACAATCCGTTGGATGGGAACTTCATCCGATCCAATTAGTGTGCCTAAGTTTGAAAATATGGATGGTATTCTGAATCGCCTGTTGAACGTGGCCAGTGATTGCGTGCAGCATAAATGCATGATGGTGATTTCTATAACAGAGTTGCGGATACTGAACGCCGACGAGTATGGCAAGGCGCAACAAATTTTGGACAATTGGCTCGTAGAGTGCAAGAATGGCATTAAAGACATCCATTGCATACAAGATTATCCCCTTGTTTCAAAAGGACACCATTGCAATTATAAGAAAAATGGGAAGATGACGATGAAAATATGGAATGAAGACCAAGTCACAAACCCACGATATTGTTCGAGATGCATGAACTTGTTGAGGAAAGGGACGAAGGTTGTCCGAATGTCATCGTGCTCCCATATCTTCCATGCGTCCTGTATTCTCCCGTGGTTTCTCGTTAATTTGACTTGTCCGTTATGTCCATTGGATTAATTAGAGTATGTAATTTTTCTTTTTTTTTGATTAATTAGAATTTGTCATTGAGTTTTATTGTAAAACTCTGTCGGGGCTTCAATGGTTTTACTAGTATTAATAATAATAATAATAATATATATGCTTTCTTGCTACTTAAAGTAGTTTTTATTTTATTTTATTTTTGTGTGTGTGCGGGATAATAGTCCTTCCATACTAATTGGCAGTTACATTTATTGAAGATAATTTGTGCATGCAAAGATATTGTTAAAATAAACAAAGAGAAGAACGTGATAGCTTTTGGTGGAGACTATTGTATATTGTAACGAGGATGCATATTGCTAACTAGTAAAAGTTTCTTGCGTGATTTTAATTATCATAAGCGTATATGTAGAATTCGTCGATGTCACTTTTGAAGCAGTTCGTCGAGATAGATTGCCTCTCCATCATTCAAAATTGGTCAAGAGGTGCACTGAAATCAAAAGTAATTGAATTGAATATTATTGTACTCGTGTTCCAAACTTCCAATACAAGGCTGTTACCTGTTTTACTACTTAAAAGGAAGAATAAGGACTCATAATTTTTTCTTTTTGAAGTATTCTTGCTCGTTTTGTAGAATAATTTATTTTTGAACCAGTCCCAAAGAATTCAGAACAATGATGTGAAACACATCGAATTAATTCAAAAGTAAAATTTATGAACTTTTAAATCTAATCCGGATTGGGCTCTTTGAAAGAAGCATATCTAGAAATCAATGTGGATTGGGTTTGTGAAAGTGACGTAATTAGAAATTCGAATTGAACTATGAATAGTTTGTCTTTTGAAAAACTTTATACTCAAATGTAAGAAATAAAGTTAAAATACGTACCAATAAAATAAGAACAAATGATACTTTTTTTATTGAAATTAAGTAATGTTTTATAATATATAAGGGATTATAACACACAGAAATAAAATCAAATAATGGCAAAAGAATATTACATAGTAAATGTGATATTATTACTAAATAACAGAAAAAAGAGTTGAAAATAGGATTTAATTATATAATTAACATTTGTACACTACTTAAGTACTTACTTTCCATGTCCACATTAGTAGAACTTCAAACTACTAGAAACTTTGAGTATTCATTTTTTATATATATAATTGTGAAAGAACTTTTTTTTTGTTGAGCTTGATTATTGGATATTGTTGAAGAGAATATGCTCTTTCAAAGTTAGAGGTTTTGTTACTAAGCTTAACTCAAATGGATTTTGTAAGGTTTTAACAATTATAGAGTCTGTGTGTGTGTGTACTGTGTACACACACATACATACATGATCGATAATGGAGTGAAATTTTCTTGGGAGGGCGACCCGCGGCTCTACATAAATACGCTCTTGCCTTTTCATGTTTTCATTTTACTTCTAAAGGATGTTTATGTAATTATTCAAATAGGCGAGAATTTTTTATTCATTTATACTATTATATAATAATTATATAAAGGAAGCGGTATTGGATCCCTTGTGGCACCAAACTTTTGATTGGAAGAATTAATATTACGTATAGTGTTTCTTATAAGTTGGTTATATATCTTTTATTTTGTAATTGTTGTTAATATAATAATCCCAATCCTAATCCTAATCCGTGTATAGTTTGATATATGATTGTAATCTGTAAGCATATATAGTATGTAAAGAATTCTGATACATGCACCAATATCGCGTTTCCTAAGTGAAATAGGACTATAGGAGACAACCTATACCAACCTATACATACACACACCTTACAGGAATTTAATTAACATTTTCGTCTTTGATCATCAATATTCATTGCTTTCCAATATAAGTTTATTGGCAATAGAGGAGTCAAATTCAAGCCAAGAATGCAGCACACGAAGTATACTATTACATGATCGCGCGCGGACTCATTCGTAATTGCCATTCGACAACGAGTAGAATCTTTTTAAGTATTTTCGTTGGGACTTTCACTCCAGCTCCCAAGACTTTCGGCCTCAACTGAGAGAAAATTAAAAGATTGTTATTGCCATAATGAAAATAGAGGGACCAATAAATGTGATCTAATTTAATGTGAGAAGCAACTCCGATCTGCAGCTGTATTAAATTATAATCAAGTCTACTAATAATGGTTAAGAATTAAGAACAGATCCATTTATTTGTTCACTCTATATATTACAAAATCAATTCCAAATCCGTAAAATTAAGCATATTGCATGAAATATATGTTGGAGATTATATACATAAATATATAAATGTCAATCCTCTCTACAAGTATTAACAATGTGAATCGAAGAAGTATTGACGATTTTCATATTGATGATTGTGAATCGAATGATTACATGAGAGTATTTCAGAATCTGATAAAAAACAACAAAAACAAAGTAAAGTTAAATGAGCAGGACACCTCTATTTATAAGGAAGAGGTGATCCGTACAAAATATCAACTAACGGCTATATTATTAAAAATGGTAAGTCGGTAAATAACTAATTTATGAAAAAATTTCTTAAGTGGAAACTTTGGCTCATTTTGTGCATCTGCTAAGATCCCCTCTCAAGATGTGCATGGATGTTAATCAGGTGCATCTTGGACTTCATTGTGTTGAAAGGTTTGAGAGAGAGTGGCTTGGTAAGTATATCTGCAACTTGGTGTTCATTCTTGATATGAAGGATCTTTAGAACACCTTGATTTACCTTCTCTCGCACGAAGTGGCAATCAATTTGTATATGTTTCGTTTTCTCATGATGCACATGGTTTGTAGCAATGCAGAATGCACTCTTACTATCAGTAAAAATTAGAGGAGTCTTCTGTAGAGTGACTTTGAGATCAGAGAGCAGCTGAGAGAGCCAAATGATCTCACAAGAAGTTGCAGCTATGGCCCTGTACTCTGCTTCAGTAGAGGAACAGCTCACGATTTGTTGTTTCTTTGCTTTCCATGAAACAAGAGAGTCACCAAGATAGATTGCATATCCTGTTATGCTGCGCTGAGTTTCTTTACATCCAGCCCAGTCACTATCTGAAAAAGCCTTGATGTGAATGTTGTTAGAGGAAGGATAGAAGAGACCTTGGCCTGGGCATGATTTGAGATATCTTAGAACTCTATGTGCAGCAGTGAGGTGAGCTACAGTTGGTTGAGACATGTACTGTGTTAGACATTGTATGCTGTAGCTAAGATCTGGTCTGGTGATGGTCAAGTAAAGAAGCCTTCCCACCAGTCTTCTATAGGCTTTAGGATCATCCAAAGGAGCAGAATCTGTACTGTGGAGTTTGGTTGTATGATTCATGGGGATATTGCTTGGTTTACATCCAAGGTATCCTGATTCATTGAGAATGTCAAGGGCATACTTCCTTTGACATAGTGTGAGACCAGCCTTGCTTCTTGCTATTTCAATTCCAAGGATGTACTTCAGCAAGCCAAGATCTTTGATTGTGAACCGTGCGTCCAAATGCTGTTTGATTTTGGTGATCTCAAAGATGTCATTCCCAGCTAAGATGATATCATCTACATAAACAAATAGGATAGTAATAGATGAGTCAGTGGATTTGATAAACAAACTACAGTAAGAAATGGTTTGAGAGAAACCATAAGCAAGTAAACAAGTTGTTAGTTTATTAAACCATTGTCTAGAGGCTTGTTTTAAGCCATATAAACTTTTATTTAGAAGGCAAACTCTGTTGTCATTTGGTTGACAATATCCAGGAGGTGGTGTCATATATATTTCTTCATCAAGGTCACCATGGAGAAAGGCATTATTAACATCTAACTGATGTAAGTGCCAGTTATAAGAAGCTGCTAAGGCAAGAACCACTTTGACAGTAGTGAGCTTTGCAATCGGAGAGAATGTGTCAAAGTAATCAAGTCCTTCTTCTTGTGTGTATCCTTTTGCCACTAATCTTGCCTTGTACCTCTCAATGGTGCCATCAGATTTGTATTTAATCTTATAGACCCATTTGCAACCAATGCAATGGTGTCCTTTAGGCAAATCTGTGAGTTTCCATGTGTTGGTTTTCTCAAGTGCATTGAGTTCTTCTGCATAGCCTCCTGCCATTCAATGTGTTTGCTGGCTTGTTTTTAAGTTCTAGGTTCAGTGACCATGGAGATAGCAGCTGTAAAAGCTCTATGAGATGAACCAAGTTTATCAGTAGACAAATAAGAAGTAATAGGATATTGTTTGCCAAATAGATGTAAAGTGCCGGTGAGATTGGATTTATGCAGAGATTTTGGTAAGTCATAAGCATAGGCCTGTAAATAAGCTGGTGGATTAGTGATTCTGGTGGACCTTCTAAACTTAGCATCAGGAAGAACCTCAAGAGGAACAATCGAAGCAAGAGAGGTATCAGTATGAACAGTGTCTCCAGAAGAAATATGATCCGCATAATTATTAATATCAGAAACAAGAGTAACTTGATCTTCAGGTACAAAACCATTTGAGATATCAGTAACCTGGTTATCAGGACCAGTGGAAGAGTCAACTTGATGAAAAGAATGAGAATTAAGAGAATCTTCCATATCAAAATGACTCTGTAAGTCTGGTGTATCAGGTACATTGGAGTCAACTGTGTTCTCAGAATATACCACATGAGCTTGTTGAGGAGGAATGTTTTCAATATGATCATTATTTATAGAAGGACTAGAACCATTGAGTTGAATAAAAGGATCAGTACAAAAAGATCCATGATTCAATTGGTTAGAAGATTGATCTTTTGCAACATGAGTTTGAAAATGAAATATGTTTTCATAGAAGACAATATTCCTTCAAATGAATAGCTTTCTGGTGGATAAGTTCATCAGTAAATAACCCTTAGTTCCTTTAGGGTATCCAAGAAAAACACATTTAACTGCTCTAGCATCAAACTTTTGTCTATGAGCAGTTAAAGTAGAAGCATAAGATAAGCAACCAAAATTCCTTAATAAAGATAAGTCAGCAGGTTTCTGAAAGATCATTTCAAAAGGAGACTTGTTGCCAATAGTTCTGGAAGGTAATCTGTTGATCAAGAAAGCTGCAGTAGACACACAAAAACTCCAGTACTCAAGAGATAAATGTGATTGAAATATTAGGGAACGGGCTACTTGGAGTAAGTGTTGGTGCTTTCTCTCAACCAAACCGTTCTGTTGTGGAGTTTCCACATAGGAAGTTTGGTGCAATATGCCATGAGAATCATAGAAATCTTTTAAAATAAATTCTGTACCATTATCAGTCCTCATGGTCTTGATTTTCACTGCACACTGATTTAAAACAGTATTATAAAAGCTGTAAATATGCTGTTTGACATCATATTTGTGTCTTAAATGATAGATCCAAGTGCAACGACTATAGTCATCAACATTGGTTAAGAAGAATTTATATCCATCAATAGAAGTAACTGAGAATGGTCCCCAGATATCACAATGTATTAACTCAAAAGCAAAACTAGAAACAGTAGAACTGATAAGAAAAGATAGCTTCTTTTGTTTGGATAAATGGCAAACATTACACGAAAGATCTTTATTACAAGTAGGAATGGATATCTGGTGAATAGCACTAAGCTTATCAATGGATGGATGCTACAAATGAGAAGAAATACTAACAACATTACAGGATGAAACAAAAATATTATAAAACTTAGTGTCAAGCAGATACAAGGAATCAATCTCTTTAGCAGAACCAATCATCTGCTTGGAGTTGATGTCTTGCAAAAGACAAACAGAAGATAAGAAATATAAACCTATACTAGTAAACTTAGTAAGCTTAGAGACAGAGATCAAATTATAAGAAAATGTAGGAATATACAAAACATCTTTCAAAATCACAGAGGGCAAAATCTGAACATCACCAATGTGAGTAGCTGTAGTAGAACTATTATTTGGTAAATGAACCTGTATATTAACCAATCTAGGAGGAGTAGAAAAATACTTTAAACTACAGACCATATGGTCAGTAGCTCCTGTATCAAGAATCCAACTTTGTGGTTTGAGATAAGATGCCACTTTAGAATGATTACAATAAGCATGATAAGAATATAGTTTAGAAGTACCAGACACTGCAGAAGTTACTGCAGTAGCTGCAAAGGGAGGAACATCTCCAGTAGAATGAGCAGGTGGCATCATATTATGAGCATTCTTGAAGGCCATGAATTCTGCAAAGAGATCTTTATCAGAAGTTTGATCAGTAGGAGTTGAATTCTCTGAAGAACCAACTGTAGCAACATTAGCAGAAGAGTTTATTCTCTTTCCAGTAGGACCATCCCAACCCGGGGGATATCCTATAATTTGAAAGCATTTATCCACTATGTGCCCACTATACCCAAAGTGAGTACACTTCAGTGATCTCTTCTTATCTTTCCAAGAAGGAGGCTTAGACTTGTTGAAAGCAGGCTGAGAATTAGGCTGATTAGTAGCATTCTTTTGAGATGAATCCTGATTAGTTTTGCCCCTTGTGAACATAGCCAGGGCATCAGAAGTAACAGGACCACGGATATCTCTTTGATTCTCCTCTTGCAATATCAAAGAATAAGTCTTAGAAAGACCAGGCATAGGACTCATCATGAGAACCTGACTTCTGACTGTAGAATATGACTCATGCAATCCAACTAAAAATTTAAGTACACAGTCAGAATTC
Source organism: Misopates orontium (assembly GCA_946800315.1). Classification (NCBI taxonomy): domain Eukaryota; kingdom Viridiplantae; phylum Streptophyta; class Magnoliopsida; order Lamiales; family Plantaginaceae; genus Misopates; species Misopates orontium. Next base: position 50,724,430 of record OX326947.1, on the reverse strand, counting down.
TGTAGTTCAATCATGTTTATGTTGACATTGCAAACACATTTTCCACATGAGCAAGCCACTATAGGCCTTTGAGACACAAACTCATCCCATAATCATCTGAACTGATTATAATAGTCAGTTATAGACAAAGTACCCTGTGTGATAGTAGAAAGAGCCTTTTGCAGTTGATAAACTCTTGATCCATATGTCCTATCATACCTAGTCTTTAACTCCAACCACAACTCATGTGCAGATTCAAAATACAGCAAGCTATGTTTGAGTTCCTTAGAGATGGAGTTAATAAGCCAAGATAAAACCAGAGTATTGGCCCTATGCCAACATGTATTCAAAACTTGATCACTTTCAGGAGGAACATGCAATGTACCATCAATAAACTTCATTTTATTCTTGATCTTTAAGGACATGATGATACTCTTACTCCAAGTAATGTAATTCTTGCCATTAAAGGCTTCACCAAAAATAGAAGATCCAGTGTAATCATGTGTACCAAGGAAGTAAACAGATGTGGAATCTTCACTAGGATTCTTGCTATACACAGGTACAATAGGTGCAGTAGAATCAGACAAATCGCAGAGGAATCAGGATTAGACATAATGCAGAAAATTAGGGTTTAACAAAATCACAAAATGTGAAAATTTAAACCGTAGAAACTCTCTGAAAACAGTAGCGAACAACAAGAACAGTGAAACGAAGAAGATGATCCGATCAATATGATCAAATCAACCGTAAAATGTGATTTTCGAACAAAAAATCACCAGATAGAGCAAATTCGCAAAGCGACAGAGATTAAAATAGAGAAATTGAACGATCAAACCAGAGATTTGAAGATTGCGGAAGCGTCGGATCGTGATCTAGTCGATTGATACCATATTAACAATGTGAATCGAAGAAGAATTGACGATTTTCATATTGATGATTGTGAATCGAATGATTACATGAGAGTATTTCAGAATCTGATCAAAAACAACAAAAACAAAGTAAAGTTAAATGAGCAGGACACCTCTATTTATAAGGAAGAGGTGATCCGTACAAAATATCAACTAACGGCTATATTACTAAAAATGGTAAGTCGGTAAATAACTAATTTATGAAAAGTTTCCTTAAGTGGAAACTTTGGCTCATTTTGTGCATCTGCTAAGAACAAGCTTTAGCTTTTAGTGAGAACGACATTCAATATGGTATCAGAGCTCAGGAAAAGAGGAGGTCCAAGGTTCGAATCCCATCGCCACCCACTTAACAAAAAATAGCATGTGTCAGGCGTAACAAAAAGATTTACGGTCTGCACGTGAGGGGGCGTGTTGGAGATTATATACATAAATATATAAATGTCAATCCTCTCTACAAGCTCTCACTTTTAGTGAGAACGACATTCAATAATATATATGTATGCTTTTGTAGCATAATTGAGCGGATGGTTGGAAGAAATAATTTTGCTAACTTGTTAAATATTTATGCATTTACTCTTGTATTAGTGGGCAGTTGAGTTCAGTGGGCCCACCATGCATGTGTTCCTTAGTCAGTTCTTTTTCTCGCTATAAATACCCTAAGAATTGCAAGATTAATGTTTATAAGTTGTGCTAGTTCTCTTTGCATACATTGAAAATGATGAGTGGTTTTTCTCGTTTGCTTCTTGCATTGGTTTTAGCTTTTTTGATCGTTGACGGTGTAGTTGGGAATGATGGCTACAAGAAATTCTCGCGTAAGGGTGGGTTGATTGATTGTGGTGGCGGCGGAGGAGGCCACGTCGATGGAGATGGTTGTTGTGGGTGTTGTGGTGGCGGCGGCGGAGGCATGGGTGCTTTAGGCCCTTCCCCTGGCGGCGGTCACTAAATTAGTGAAATGACTAATTTGGACCATCATTTGTGTTGTTTATCATAACAACTACGTGAAACACAAATACTATTTGTACTGACGTTTTCGTCAATAAATTAGTTTACTTGTTAATTGCACTGTCACGGAGTAATAATAAAAGAGGAGTTTGTAAATCATCGTTAATCGTGATTATTATATATATATATATATATATATATATATATATATATATATATATATATATATATATATATATAATTACCTTATAATCATACAGTATATAATAGACATGGCTAAGATTAAAACTAAAGGCGATCAAACTCCATTTTGCATGAGAACTTTATTGTCTGTCATCGATATATCTAAGTCCATCATAAAATAAGGGTTTTGCTTTTAAATCTTCTTGCAGTACTGATTTTTTTTTTTTTGTATCATTTTTGTTTATCATGTTTGAGTGCCTTAAATCATTTTATATGACTAAATCAAGGATTAATGTTTAATTTCATACAAAAGAAGTTATTTTTGATGATGTATACACTATTCCCAACTCAACATGTAACGCGAATAGTGCTTCGCTCAGTCAAGCTTGTGGAAAAAAATTAAACTTAGTCTCAGTAATCTAGTGTGTATATATATATATATATATATATATATATTATCATTGTTAACACCTAGGCCTGGAAGGAAAAAACAAATATTTTTATGAGATAAAAATTTTGGAGCGCTGTTTCAGTAAACATTTATGATCCCAACACACACTACAAAGTGTTTAAGAAATAAAATGCTATGTAACAATAGATAACTAAATAAAGGTATAGTTGTAAAATGCATCTTGCCATTTTCCTGCAGCATCCTTAGCAAAAAGTACAATCGAATTCAATTTCTCTTCAGATTAAAACATAGCGTCTTACTTTACACGTCCATCTTGAATTTTCTTCGAACTGTATGCACCAATGAGATGTTACATATGTTAGAGCTTGTCAATTCATCATCATCTCCATTTGTCAACTAGATGTTCATTATAATGTAAATCCTGAAAACTAGAAATCAAATAATTAGAAAAAAGAAACTGAGGTCAAGACCATGAAAAAGAGATTGATTTATCTTTTTGTTTTCTAATCTTGACATTTTCATACCATAACTCCATCATCAAAGCACGGTTAGACGAAGACCCTCGTTCCCAAGGCTCTGTTGTTCCTCTATTATTTCTTTTGCCGAGGCAATAATGGAACTCCCGCAAGATACCAACTCGATGGATTGGAGCGTGTTTCCAATATCGGAGGGGATGTACTTCAGTTCCGACATCGATCTAAGAACAAGCCGTTCGAGAAGTGGGAAATGGCTACTTTCCGCTGTCCAGCATTCCAGGTCATAGGCACAGTTCATTTCCAAGAATTTCAGATGAAGGAATTTCCCCTCAGCCGGGCTCCACTCGGCTCCTCCATAGCATTTAATCAGCTTGAGCTTTTCAAGAAGGGGCAACGATCCAACCTTTGTCGTAATATCGTCCCAGTCAAAACAACAGTACCACAATGTCAGCTTCTTGAGTGATTGAGGGAACACAATGTTCGGGAAGAATCCCATGACTCTCATGAAGAAAAGAGTAAGTGATTGGAGTTTTTGCAGGTGCCAAAGATTGTGTAGACAGTAATAGCTTGAGGTTATCGTCTCAGTTTTTGAGTCTAAAACTATAGATAGTTTCTTCATGTTAGGGATTTTCTTAAGTACCTCCTCGGTACACTTAAAATTTGTTATGTACGAGAGTGTTTGTAGGTTTTTCAAAACATAGCCATGTCCCCCGTACATCCCACTATACTGTGGATCAGTGAGATAAATGGCTGATTTAAATGCCGAAACTATATGCCTAAGTTGTGGCATCTGCCATATTTCCTTTGGTGCAACGATTCCCATCTCGTACCCTTTAAGAATCAAAGTCTGCAAAAACCATAGACGGTAGATTGGAGAAAGAACTGCAGAAGCACCACGAGGAAGAGCACATTTAAGGTATCGCAAGTTAACGTGCTGGAGAACACTTTCTAGTCTATGAGTTCTGGCCGTAGTCAATACCCGGAGTAATTTGAGATTATTTACTGACTCCCATGTTGAAGTTCCCCGAATAAAATTGCATGTCAATGAACGAATCAAAGGTGTTGAATTCAAGGCTTGATGAAAGTGATGGAAATCTCTCTCACAAAACCAATCTTCGTGAAAAACAATGCGACGCTCAATATTCACAGATTGTGCATGATTGTGCACCTGGATGACACGAAGAAACCTCTCTTTCTGAGCTTCCTTCAAGCATAGATCCCTTAGAAGATCATGGATGCTACAGGTCTTCACTTTTCCAATGGACCCCCACTCATGAACCATAATAAGGTTTCTTTCGATAAGATCCTTTAGGTAGTCTTCTGCAACCTCTTCCAAGCTTTTATCTTTATTTGGTTTTATGAATCCCTCAGCAACCCATAATTTGATAAGTTCGGAGACACGAATTTTACAATTTTCTGGATAAACTCCCATATAGAGAAAACATGGTTTAAGATGAATAGGCAAACTACTGTAGCTCAAAGATAGTATTTTCAACCAATGCCAATTGTCCACTGAATTTACAATTTGGTTTATGTATTCGGCAACATACTCCCAATACTTTCGTGTCATCTCTGACTTACAAAGTATTCCTGCAATCACCACAATAGATAGAGGAAGTCCGCAACATCTTTTAGCAATGTTCTTCCCGATTTCCTCTAATTCCGAAGGACAACTAACATTGCCAAACACCTTTTTGCATAGTAGATTCCAGCTTTTATTTTCATCTAGAAAATTCATCTTATAAAGATGAGATGAGCTAATATTTTCAGCAACATTTGACAGCCTAGTCGTTATCATGGCTCGACTTCCATTATTGTTATCCGGGAGGAATAACTTCAACTTTTCCCATACATTGATACACCAGATATCATCCACTATAATTAAATACTTCCTACCAGACAAATGCTTGTATAATTCTTCGCCTAATTGGTGGTACTCGATTTCTTCTTCTCTTTCATCATTGGGAAGTCCAATTTCTTCTAAAAGGCCTAGCAACATTTCTCCCAGATTATATTCTTCAGATATCGTAATCCATCCACGAATGTAAAAGCATTCCACAATAAGTGGACTGTCGTAAACATTTCTAGCGAGTGTAGTCTTACCAATACCTCCCATTCCAACAATCGGAATGATTTGGAGATTAGATGATTGTCCGGTAAGTTTATCCATGATTTGTTCCAATTCGCCGTTGAAGTATATTTCCACCATTGTATCCTTCCCAGTATCGGGCGATCTTGACGAAACAACAGGAACTAGATGCAGTTCTTCAACTCTGCTCTTTTCTTTAATCTCCATAACCTCCTCCTTCATACAATCTATGTTTTTCATTACCTTCGATAGATCATGAGAAAAGTTCAAATAGCTCATTGGAATTTCAGTGCTCCATGGACCAAAGGTCGGATAAGTCTCGATATCATCTGTTGCATAAGCTGCATATGGAATTCTACTCTTCAAACGTTCTAACTCTAATCCATAATCCACTATAAAGGATTCAATGATATCTTCGGCAGCATAAGCTGCATCTGCAATTCGATCTCCCAAACTTTCTACCTCGATATAGTTACTACCTCCATGCGAATAAACTTCAAGAAACTCTTGTAAGAAACTAACCTGTTGTTGCAGATATTCCATCTGTATATGATCTTCATACAAAAAAACTCGCTCGCCATTACAACGATAGTCCATGCTCTGCTCAATGAGATGTGTGAGAGAAACAAGAGCTGCATAGGCTGCTGCCATTTCTCACCTCTAAAGGAACACTTCAAGTTTCTGAAAAAAGTATTAAAGTTGATTTTACAAACTTGCAACTTGCAAATGGAAGTTGGAAGGATTTGCAAAACATTTTTGCCTGTCAGTGTTATTAGTATTACTATTACATGGGTTCTCTAAGTCCACAAAAAATTTAAGATAGACAATCAAACAAAAAAGAAATTGAAGGGAAAGAAAATGTTTTTTTGAAGGAGAATTACACATGCACCCCTTGAGGTATGGAGTTAAGAAAGAATAAAGCCCGCATGTTATGAAATTGCACAAATACCCCGTATACGTACGTATCTCACTAGAGAAACACCATTAGTAATGTATATATCTAATTACAAAGATAATCTTACTGGCGTTAAGTTCTAATAGGAAAAATATGACATGACTAATAATTTACTAAAACTTTCAAAAATACCTTTTGATTTAAAAAAAAAAAAAAATCATTTTGTTTAAAAACAATAAAGAAAACATTTTTTTGGTAATTTTAGTTTCTTTCTCATTTATTATACAAAATAAGTGAGGGACGTAAATTTTTTACGTAAAAGATGGAACTCGGGAAGGTGACAGCAACGGACATGACAACTAGATTGGCACCCCCCACAACGTTGTACCGCCCAAGCTCAAATATTATTAAAAACGAAATGAACCAAAGTATACAAATGGTTGACGTAAGTGTAAATTCAGCTAAATTTAACAGATTCCAGACAATATGTAACAACAAGAGGTGTTTGTGTATTTTTTCAAACACGAGGGGTATCCCATAATTACTCTATATTCTGGGGTTCTTTCTGTGATTCTCCCTTTTTAAAAGTATACATCAAGTGCTTAATCAAGTTTCACTGGTGGGCCTTGAGTAGTGAATATAGGGCCATGAGTTTGACGAAAGGGTTTAGTTGGCTATTTTGAAATAAAGTTTGCGAAGTTGCATTTTGGCCAAACACGATCTAAGGAGTACATGACAATCCATCAACTAATATAGTGCATGTAACTTCTTCTTATAAAAGAAAGATGAATTACACACGCGATTTAACGTGATTCAGCTTAATCAACTTACACTTTTGGGGGCATATCTAACAAATATATATATATATGTATATATATATATATATATACACACTTTAAATTGGATTAATTAACACACTTGGTAAAATATATAAAATTGAATCTCACGAATAATCCCAAAAAGTCTTCAAATCGAAGGTTAACCACCTCATTAAGCTTGATTACTATATGTGCTTGAGGAACACATAGATTTTGCTACATGTCATTCATTTTTCAGTCCAAATCTTACGTGTCGTACAGTGTGTCGATTCTCTTGTAGTTGTTAGATTTATGATACATGTACATAACGTGCAATATGATTTTAATCCACATGGTGGCGAGTGCTTAAATATAAAAGTTTTTACATCTTTAATTTACGATTTTCATACCTTGGATAAACCTACAAATGAGTGACACCATTTTGGCACATAATATGAGATTGTCATTCTTGTTTTGTAACTGACTGGCAATACTGCGACATAGTATTAAGGATCCTCGAATCTGTAAATCTCACGCATTCGCATACTATGTTGGCCGAAGCTCGATGCATTTGACAGTGAGAGTGCTTTTCACCTGTATTCCCTTCAGCACCCAACGAACCTCATACTCTCTATCGTCTCCATGATCGACATAAAACTCTTTTATCTTGAGCTCCATCCATCCATCGGCTCTCCTAACGATTGTCCCCAGATTCCCGTATGTTGATCCAGTCCCTTCGTAACACTCGACTAAAGTGTACACTAGGTATGCTGCATATGTAACCTTTGCGCATAGCATTTTCATTTGTACCCTGCCTTGAATACCAATCGGCGAATAAGAAACGATCGCCACCCCGGAAAACCTCGTAAGTACCCTGAAAAACGTAGTCCTGAACATAGTTATGTTCCACACGAAATGTATGCTAGTTAATGTCCAGAACATAGTTAAGTTAATGCAGTTTCGAACCTGGATTTATGTACACCATCTCCATCTCCGAAGGAAAATGTAAGATCCCTGCCTCCAATTATAAAGCATATCTTTCCAGTCTCTATGTCGTGAAAGAAGCTCTGTCACGAAAATTTAACTTGCAATCAATATTTTCTCCTAATTTCAGACTAAAATCAGAGATGAATGTGAACAACATGATATGAGAGGCTCTTTGTGTTCTGCTCAAGTTAATTGTCCCTGGATCAAAGATTTTGGACATATATCAAACAATAGACATGATTTATCGTTGAATACATGAGATGAACTAAAAGTTCTTGGACTAGTTGATACATAAACGTAATATGTCGAAGGTTCACGAGACTAGTACAAAATGGTGATCTGATATACAATAAGTCTTCAAAGAGACATACTCCAAATTCATTTCCTCCACATATTATCTTGTTATGAACAATGCTCAGTATATTCACAAAATATCTTATGAGTGGAAGAACAAGTTTGATCCACAATCGAAGTGTTTCACATGTTATACCCTCGCCACAAATCAAGGAACATCTTAATTTCTCCTAAATATGCCCGTGATATATATGTTAGCTAGTGTCAAACTGAAGACTTTTTATTATCATAAGACTTATAAGAAAACGACAGGAAAATGGGTTACGATTCTAAATTTATTTGAAAGCATATTTTAATAAATCTTAAACATATAAGGCGTAAAAGGCTTGCACCTCCCCTAGTGTAACTTAAACAGCTCGGTTCATGCCTTTGTTTTTTACACTGATATGCAATATCAAATTAATTAAACTAACAATATGTTGTTTGATCAATAATTTTATGTAACATACTCAAGAATCTTATGAGGTTTCCCGATTAATCGTGGCCCTAAAAAGAAAAACTGAACACATGATATGCCTAGATGAATGATACGAAATTTGAGTTAACCAAACATGTTGTAAAAATATTAACTTTTTTGATCGTTAAAAATAGTCGTTACAACTTGGAAGGAAGGTCTTACCAGAGGCCTCGATTCCTTTTTCCTCGACATTACCTCCTGATCGTATATTGCAAGAGATTGAAGAATCTGCTCGTCTTGAGCATGTATGGAACCATTGAATGAAGAGTACGAACTGAAACTAAAGCTTAAACGCGACGATCCATCGCTAATGGTACTGGAAGACCTGGAATAACACAAAGCGAGATGCCTTAGGTGCTCTTTGAGCAGGACTGCTTCCACCAATCTCTCCCAATTGTCGTAGTTTTTAGACATTAATATGATCTGCAAAAACTAAGAAACTTCAACTGAACTATATAATGTTGAACAAAGGAATCTTATAGACACAATGTTTTTTTATAATGCAAGTCTTCGTCAACTCTGTTAAACAAAGAAAAATTAACCCTGCACAATCTTCAACATGTTCTTTTCATATAGTCATAGCAGTCAACGCGTTGGTAGCTGGAAAACAAAAGTCGTTCTTTTCTAATCTATTTCTTGATGACTTAATTTTACTTCTTGATTCAGTCAATCTCTAAGGTTTAAAGTTTGTGTTTGTATCTTAAATTCATTAGTTAAATTATACAAAATATTATATAATATTTTTAAAATAGAGTCATGCATGCACCCTTTTGAAAGGGTCCGAGTACTATTTTTTGTTAAGTGGGTGGCGGTGGAATTTGAACCCAAGATCTCCTCTTTTCCTGAGCTCTGATACCATATTGAATGTCGTTCTCACTAAAAGCTCAAGCTTGTAGAGAGGATTGACATTTATATATTTATGTATATAATTTCCAACAGTATTCTTCAATTTTCTCTTCTTGTTTTTCCTTTTTCTTATCTCTTTTGGTTCAAATTGCATAGGAGGAAGTACAACCATTTGGCTTGTGAAGTGATTGGTGATTCTTTATTTCACATTTTTTAGAACATACTAAACTAACGCTAAATAATTTAATAAGAAAAACGAAAAGAACAAGATGACTACAGTGAATTAGGGGGAAATTGCATAATACCCCGTGGTCTTGAAAACCTGCACGAAACCTCCTTGTAGTATGTTAATTGTCTAAAACTCTCTTGTGGTTTCATATATTCTGCACAAAATCTCCTAACTTGCCTAAAACCCCCTTGTCATTTCAAAAGTTTTGCACAAAACTCTCTTGTGGTTTCATAAAAAATGAATTTTGTGCAGAGTTTATGAAGCCAAAAGCGGGTTTTAGACTTAACAAACCACAAGGAGGTGTCGTACAGGTTTTTGAAACCACAAGGGGTTTAGGTTGATTCCCCGCGAATTAGATATATACTAGGTGTACATACAATTTGAATTGTGATCCACACATGTTAATTGGTATTACTTTGATCTATATTCTGTAGTGAATAAGTAGAAAAACCATCTTTGGTATTTGATACTACTAAGTAAAAAAATGCATGAAGAGAGTAACAAACTTAAATAGCAAAATGAAGTATATATCAGCAATGATATTTCGACTCCATAGTCTAGCATTCAGATCTATATGTCATTCAAGTACAAACTGCTTCATTTGGAATTCATAATCATTGTTAATATAAAAGATACTAAATTTGATCCCAGCATACCAATTCAAGCTGTTGATCACTAGAGAAGTATACTTACCTTGTTATACAAGACCGTTTCTCATTAATCTAATCGAAGGTTGAAACTCAGTACCTTCAGAATAGCATACACCAGTCTTTTAAGTTAAATGCTTAATCTCCATGAGCTGAGCCTCATCATCGTCGTCTCCATGGTCATCATACAAGTTTCCGTCCATCTTTCATTTGTTTATCTCCTAACTGGTTGTCGTCCATTTTCGAAATTAGTTCAGTCATGACTTCGAGTTTCATCCCGTGCAATGCCGCTACAATAAACTCAGTAAAAGGTTTGTCCAAACAAAAAAACAATGCTCTGTAACAATACGATAAGTAAAAGTATAGTTTCAGCAATGAGTCTTTCGATTTTTCTTGCAATATCCTACACAGAAAGTAGAACCAAACATTGTGATTTGTGATTGAAGTCCACCAGAACTCGTATAAAGGGCCTTTTGCCAAGAAATAAAGTATAATACATATTGGTTCCTCCTGCCACTGCTAGTCACTTTACATGCAACACAAAGGAGTACAATTGACACTTTGATCCCGATTGACTGTAAAAACAAACTAACACGTAAATCCAAGTTCTCTTTGGATTAAACAAAGTGTCTTCTTTTAACACCTCCATGAATTTTCTACAATCGTCTGTGAGTTTACTATCCATTTTAGGTGCACTAACTAGATGTTCATATTTATAGAACTTCTGAAATGTCTTTGTCCTAAAAAAAATTACAAACGTCCATTCATTATCTCCATTGGCGACGTGTCGATTAGAAATCTTTTTTTCTTTGGACTTGGAAGTCAGAAATCGAAGAATTAAAGAAAGGAACTGAGGCCAAGACCATGAACAATAGATGGCCGGATCTATCTTACTCTTTTGTTATTATTTAATACTTCCGTACCATAAAACCATGTCTGGTTAGATACTTGAAATGTTTCTATTGAAAATGTCGATTTTTTTTTTCGTTTTTGACTCGGTGGAAAGGAAATTAAAGTTTATTGCAGCAACTATTTTCTCATTATTTTCAAAATATTTCTAAAACTCCCAAAAATTTATAATCTGTAGCATATTGAAAACATACCTTGAAACTAAACTTTACCGTGGCCTTGCACGCGCACGACGATAGGTTACACGAAGACCCTCATTCCCGAGGCTCCGTTGTTCCTTTATTCGTTCTTTTGCCGAGGCGATCAGGGAACTTCCACAAAACAGCAACTTGATTGATTGAAGTGTGTCTCCAATAATGTCAGGCATCTCCTTTAATCTAGTTATGAATGTGAGACTAAGGCATTCAAGGAGTGGGAAATGCGTACTATCTGCTCTCCAGCATTCGAGGTCATCGCAATGAAAAAAACTCAAGAATCTTAAACGAGGGAATTTTCCCTCAATCGTGTTCCACTCCTTCCCTCCATAGCATAACTCTAGTTTGAGCTTTTCAAGATGGGGCAGCGATCCGACCTTTGTTGTAATGTCGTCCCAATCAAATTTACAGTACCACAATGTTAGCTTGTTGAGCGATCGAGGGAACTCAAGGTTCTGGAGGAAATAAATGGCTCTACAATTAAGTGACTGGAGTTCGTGTAGGAAACTGAGATTGTGGAGATAGTAGTAGTCTGACATTTCTGTGCCTTGATCCATTATCGATAATTTCTTGATATTGGGAATTCTATTAACGACTCGTTCGGTAAATTTGAAGTTTATTAGGCACGAAAGTGTTTGCAGGTTTTTCAGCACGCAGCCATCTTGCCCGTCCATACAGTCAAACGGAGGATCAGGGAGACGAATAGGAAACTTTGAAATAATATGCCTAAGTTGTGGCATCTCCCAAAATTCATGTGGTGCTATGAGATTCTCATCTCCTGCAAGAATTAATGACTGCAGATACCACAGATTACACCTTGGAGAACGAGCCGCAGAAGCACTGCCAAGAACACCACATTTAAGGTATCGCAAGTTAACTAACCGGGAAATACCATTGCGTCTAGAAGTACTAGCCACAGTCAATACCTTGAGCAATCTGAGACTAGGTACCCGCGCCCATGATGAACTCCACTGAAAATCACATGTCAAGGAACGAATAAGTGGTGTTGATTGCAAGATACGGTGCAATTGATGGGCATCTAACTTATTAGACCAATCTTTATGAAAAATAACGCGACGCCCGTAGTTTACACATTGTGCGTGGTTGTGCACCCTGACGACACTAAGAAACCTCTCTTTCTGGGCTTCCTTCAAGCACAGATCCCTTAGAAGATCATGAATACCACAAGTCTTCAATTTCCCAACAGACCCCCGTTCACGAACCATAATAAGGTTTCTTTCGATAAGATCCTTTAGGTAGTCCTCTGCAACCTCTTCCAAGCTTTTGGCTTTATTTGGTTTTAGAAATCCCTCGGCAACCCATAGTTTGATAAGTTCAGAGACACGAATTTTACTATCTTCTGGATAAACTCCCATATAGAGAAAGCATGGTTTCAAATGAATAGGCAAGTGGCTATAACTCAAATATAATATTTTCAACCAATGCCCATTGTCTACTGAATTTATGATCTGATTTATGTCTTTGGCAACATACTCCCAGTGTTCTCGTGTCATCTCAGATTTACGAAGGAGCCCTCCGATCACCGCAATAGATAAAGGAAGCCCTTTGCAATTTTTTGAAATGTCCTTCCCAACTCTCTTTAGTTCTGAAGGACAATTAACATGGCCGAACACTTTTCTGCATAGTAGATTCCAACTCTTGTTTTTATCGAGAAGATTCATCTCATGAAGGTAAGAAAAGCCAACACCATTAGCAACATTCGACAATCTGGTGGTTACCATGACTCGACTTCCATTGTTATTATCAGGAAGGAATACCTTTAGCTTTTCACATACCTCAATACTCCATATATCATCCATTACAATCAAGTATTTCCTACCTGACAAATGCTTGTGTAATATTTGTCCTAATAGATGATATTCGTAGCTTTCTTGTTCTCTTTTAATACTAGTAACTCCAATTTCATCTAAAAGCACTAAAAACATTTCAGACAGATTATATTCTTGAGATATCGTAACCCAAGCTCGAATAGCAAAGCATTCCACAATAAGTTGATTTTCGTAAACATTCCTAGCGAGTGTAGTCTTACCAATACCTCCCATTCCAATAATCACAATGATTTGGAAAATAGACGCTTGTCCGGAAAGTTTATCCATGATTTGTTCCAAGTCATCAATGCAGTATTCCACCACAATATCCTTCGCAGTGGTAGGAGATCTTGGTGAATCAATGAGCACTAGGTCCCGGGGCTGCTGATTTTTAACGTTACTCTTTTCCTTAATCTCCGTAACCGCCCTCGTTATACAATCCATGTTTTCAATCAACTTCTGCATATCTTGTGAAAAATGATTCGTGAATTTTACTTTTTCTTTCTTTTTCGTGTTTGGTCTGTTTTTTGCAGCTTGGGATAGAGTAGTATCCACTACATGGCATTCGACGATATCTTCTGCAGCATAAGCTGCAGCTGCAATTCGACTCTCCAAACCTTCTGCTTCAATATTACTACTTTCAGCGTAATAAACTTCAAGAAAATCTTGGAAGAAACTAACCTTTTGTTGGAGAGACTCGATCTGTCTTTGTTGTTTGCGTAGAAAAGTTGGGCTGCGAGCATGACGCTCCATGATCTGCTCGATGACATGCGTAAGAGAAACTAAAGCTGCATAGGCTGCCACCATCTCTCACCTCTATTTTCTTTCTCCCTCTAAAGGAACACTTCAAATTTCAGAAACAATGTGAATGAGAGATTTCTCAAAGTATCTAATATTAGACTTGGTAATTAAGAAGATTTAAGTGTTAGTAGTAGTAAATGAGATTATTTCAAGATGTTTGTCTTTGTGGTCATTTTCGGCCTGTTAAATGTACGTAACAAGAATTCAACGTTGGCTGCTGGCGGGTTGCCTATCACATTCATAATGCTAATGTATGGATAGAAACTAAGCTAGAACATAGAAAATGTGGTAGAGAAGACAAAGAAAAGGGACAACTTGCAACGTTATCTTCTTTCTACTGAAGTTTTCATATGTACCAACGTACCATGGTAAACTTAGGGGTCTATACCAAATTACAAAAAAAAAGTTGCAAAGAAAAAGAATCTTATCATGGACAACATCAAATCCAAATAAAGTCTTGCTGATTTGGGCAACAAAATAAGTGGCCAGTATGGTGAAAATATCATTGCCTAATTAGTTAACTGAGGGTGGTTTATTAAACTGGTCCTCTAAAATTGCATGGCAAATTTTTGTCCTCTATTGTGCATTTTTATTTAAATAAAACCTACAACTGAAACATTAAATCTAAATAACTCTGCTTAAAAAAAAAAGGAAACATTAAATCTAAAATTGCACTGAGAAACAACACTTGTATGAAGCATATAAAAATATTCACGAACAAGTAGTATGTTTCTCTATTTAAATGAAACCTATAATTGAAACATTAAATTGAGAATTTCTAGTTAATTTATAGAGTTTTGTAGCTCGGACAAACGGAGATGTGAGAGTTTGGTAAGAATCTTGTGAAAAGTGAACGATATTTTGACTTTTTTGAAGATTTTTCTCTGGATTGTAAGAGTTTACTTATTTAGTGAATTTCAAAATTATAAACACATTTGGGGTTTAATTAATTTGTTTAGGTCATAAAGAGGTAGTTTTCAATATATTTTGCTGTTAATTTCCTTTTTCAGTTTTAAACAAAAAATCTTGATAATCATTTAGTTAGTTAACTTAAATTACAATAAG